>OZ000464.1:8750000-10000000 GCA_963922655.1 Cardamine chenopodiifolia
GTCTATGTGGGATTTGACCATAATTTACTACTACGCACAACTATTCACTTGTAGTTATAGAGAAAGTTAAAACCTGAGATATTAGTAGTCATGTTTGAGCTCTTTGGAATGGTAGATTTATGGTGATTATGAGTTTACTAGTGGATTTTAGGTATGGAATATAGTCGATCCATGTTTAGTATGTAGTTATAATGCTAGATTAGTCTTGATTATGCTAGTTTAAGACATGCATTTTCACACCCACATTGATGAAATGCTTGAATGAACTTATTAATGTCCATTGATCATTTGAGTACTAATAGAAATTATTGATGAATAGGTGATTAGTAAAAAAATTAGTGTCATAGAAGTGGATTACTTAATATTAGTGATCAAGGCCTAAGGGTTAGCTTTGTTAAGTTGTATGATCTCCACTAGTTAACAAGTAATCACTATATTCAATTACATTCTCCCGAGAGTTCGTCTTTCTTATTTGATTTAAAACCGATTTTCGTTATTTTCTGCTTTTATTTACATTCGAATTTTGTTAAAAACCCAAAAATACTTTTATTGCTTAGATTGAATTATGATATGCATTCCTAGTGAGTTAGTTCTTGCTTCCTTTGGTTCAATACCTAAAGTGCTACAATACACGATAAAATAATTGTAACGTTGCAAAACGCGACTATCAATTTGGCATTGTTTCCAGGGAACAAAGCAATTAGCCATTACGATTTTGTCGTTATTTGAGACTCAATTTTTATTTTTCACTTGTTATCTAACCTCTTGTTTTAGCTTTTGATCTCTCTTCTATTAGGTGCAAGAACTTGAGAAGCCATGGTACTCAACACTTGGTTGATCGATTTCAGAAAGAGAGACTAGGAGAGAAACAAGAGAGCGTTTAGATCACTTGCCATGTTTAGGCATGGGTGACAATCATGCTTGACCCGGTTGTGCGGGTAATGTTGATCAAGATGGGGTTAAAAGAAGTAATGGAGTGGGTCAAATACCGAATCTTTGTCTAATGAACCCACGTGTTATGAGAAATTTTGATGAGCACAACATCCATGGGAATAAAACCGGCATTCGGCCTCCTCTGGTTAAAAACAACAACTTCGAGATCAAAGCAAACCTTATTAATATGGTTCAAGGATCTAAGTTTCATGGGTTTGTTATGAAGGGTCCGCTTGATCACTTAGATTAATTTGATCGGTTTTTTGATACAATGATGATCAATGGGATCTCGAAGGATGCTTTCAAGCTTCAAGTGTTCCCGATTTCACTTGAAGATAAGGATCTTGTGTGGGAAAATAACTTATTTTACAACTCTATCATTTTTTGGGATCAATGCAAGAGAGGTTTCATGGCCAAATTCTTCTCTTTTTTGGGTCAATGCAAGAGGCTTAGGAATGTTCCAAGAAACCCCTCTTGCATTGCTTCCAAGAAGTGATGGGGTTGTGAGGTTTAAGAATGTTTCAAGAAACCCCTCTACTTCCTGCACGAGTAGATGTAGGAATAAAATTTCAAGTTTTGCACAACAACCTAATAAAAGCTTTTGTGAAACATGGAAACACTTTAAAAATTAGATATTAATGTCTACACCATGGAATCTTTAAAGAGTCTTTCTTAACCACACTTTTCTGCAGTGTTTGCTAAAGACGAATAATGATAACTTTTCATTTCTATCAATAGAAACAAACGTAATTGGTTACTGTAATTCATTCTCACGCTATAACTTTCACTCTCATTTCTATTATTCCAATCCTTTGTAGGATTTACAATTTTTTATATTTATCCTTATAAGAATAATACTACTAGTCTACTATTACAAATAATTAATTTGTTGAATGGCTTAACCAATTTTTTTGTTTCAAACTATAAAAAAAAACTACTATTTCTTTGATTTCTTCTCAAAAATCTTTATTTCAAGACGCTATTTTTCATTTTTGGTTTTTCAATTTTTATTTCCTAAAATCTAATTAGAAAAAAAACAAAGACCAAAATCCAATATATTTTTTTAAATACTATTACATTCATAACCCTAATAAACTTATAAGATTTACCATTCAGTTACCTTATCCAAATCTGCTCCCACTAACTCTTCTTCAATCCCTCTGCTCTCTCATCTCTTCCACAATCCCAAAAATCTCACATCGTTTCACTTCTCTCTTCCATGGACATATCTCTCTCCCACCACAGATCCCTCCGTTTTCTCCCTTCACACCTTAAATCCGTCCGCGGCGGCAACGATTATGTTCTTCTCCCTTCACGCCGTAAGCTCCGTTACAATTCAATGGTAGTGGTTGCAGCTTCAGGAGCGAGCCTCGACGCGCCTCTAGTCCCGCGTACGGCTCAAGGAAGGTTTCTAACCACCGTTTTAGTGAAAAAACGACAGCTCTTTCACTTCGCCGTCGCTGATTTGCTTAAACAACTCGCTGATGATAAGGAAGCTGCGTTATCTCGTATGTTTATTAGTTCTGGTTCCGATGAAGCTTCTCTCCACAGGTTAATTAACCTTTCATCTTCTATAATCAATACAAGTACAATTACTAAGTGTTTATTGCCACTGTTGAATCATCTAATTGTAGGAAATAAAAAAACAATCTGTAAAATGAAAATTTTGACTTTTTAAAAAAACTTGTAGAATGGATTACTTTCGTTGATTTGAGTCATTAATCATGATTCCACATATATATGTAGGTAAATTTCGTTATTACGGAGACTATATCTATGATTAAGAGATCAATCTTGCATAAATCAAGACAATCTGTAATTGAGTTTACAAGTGTTTGTTGTCATTGTGGAATTGCCTAATTGCAGGAATAAAAATCTGTAATAGAATATAATTTAGAAATTTCTGATTCGTGAAAAAACTTGTAGAATTGCATTGTTTTAAAGATTTTGGTCATTAATCTTGCAAAATAGCTAACTGTCTCGGATCCACATGCATAGACGATTCTATGTAACAGTGGTTTATGTTTTCACTTCATGATTTGGCGTTTCTATGGATGCTGATTCTCTGATTTGACTCCATGGTTTGGAGAAAGATAGCTCAACTTAAAGAGAGTGATTAAGAGATAACAATAAATCAAGAAAATCTGTAGTGTAGTTTACTGTTTACACTATGAAATCTCCTAATTGTAGGAACCAAAATCTGTAGAATGGAATAATCTAGAAATTTTTTATTCTTGAAAACTTGTTGAATGGTATAGCTTCTTAGATTTTAGTTATTAATCTTGCAAATAATAGGATCGCTGAATGTAAAATTGCAGTTCTATGTTCTTGTTGCTTCTATTTTCAGTTCATGATTTGGCGATTCTATGGATCCTGATTCTTTGATTTTGAATCCATGGTTTCTCAGAAGGATAGCTCAACTAAAGGAGAGTGATTGCAAAACAGCAATTGAAGACATAATGTACATGTTGATCTTATACAAATTCTCAGAGATAAGAGTGCCCCTTGTTCCAAAGCTTCCTACTTGTATCTACAATGGAAGACTAGAGGTCTGGCCTCCAAAAGACTGGGAGCTTGAATCTATTCATAGCTGTGACGTTCTTGAACTCATCAAAGAACATAGTAACGCAGTCATCAGTTTACGAATGAATTCAAATTTGACTGATAATTGTGCTACAACAGAGATAGATAAGCAACATCTTAGTAAAGTATACACAGCTTCAATCTTATATGGATACTTCTTGAAATCCGCTTCCCTTAGGCACCAGCTCGAATGCTCATTATCTCAACACACTGGAAGCTTCACCAAGCAACTGCGACATTACATTTCTGGATTCGACCCCAAGATATTGCAGAGATGTGCAAAACCAAGGTCACATGAAGCGAAAAGCCTAATAGAGAAGCAAAGCCTAGCTCTTTTCGGTCCTTATGAAAGTGAAGAGAGCATTGTGACATCGTTTTCTAGCCTAAAGAGGCTACTTCTTGAGGCTGTAGCGTTTGGTACGTTTCTATTTGATACAGAGGAGTATGTAGATGGCGCGTTTAAGCTTAAGGAGAATGAGAATGCAGAAGAAGAAGAAAATAGCAGTGTATGAAATGAACCAGTTTGCTAGAAGTAAAGCTTTAATATCTTTTTGGTGGACACTACATATGTATAGAGAAAGAGACAAAAGGTTTCTACTGGGTCATTGGCTTTGGAAAGTGTTTTTGTCTATAGATTTCGTAATTATATGTATAGTTTATTCGTGTATAATGAATGATTTATAGAGAGATTGGTTTTATTTTGTTTTGTTGCTCTTTCTTGTTTTCCTCAAATATATTGAATTTTATATCAAATACTCAAGAACCATACTTTGCAATGTACCCAAAACTAAAATTTGGCTCCAAATTTTGTATAGCTTAAAAGCGTAGGAAACAAAACAATTAAATTTTATACTTGTGATTTTTAAATAGATTCAGATATACTTACTGATATTTGTCTATCTATTAAATAGATAAACTGAGTGTTGTTTTCGATTTATTGAAAATCAAAAAGAAAGTCGAGAGATGTAAATTATTTAGGAATAAAAAATAAAATTTCGAAGATCTGACCGTTTGATCAAATAGTGATGTATGTACTTACTACTTACTACATAGTATACGACGCAGAAAGGACTCTGCTTTTGCAGACACAAAAACTTACTATGCTTTTAATATTATCAGGAAGAAAAGTCATTAACTTCGAAATTTTACTCTCTTTAAAGTTCTCATTACCAGCGAGACATAGAAAGAGAGTGTCTGAGAGAGAAACTAAGAAGTTGAAGGAAAAAAAACTCGAAACAGAAGTTTGTGTCGTGAGTAAAATGGCTAGAAACAGTGATTTCGGTCGGTGCAAAAAAGAAAATAAAAGACAGAGCTTCTTCAGATTCTCTAGAGAGCTGATCTTTCATCTGAAAACATGGTAATGTGTTCGAAATCTCTTCATGTTCTTAAGTTATGCAATTTCTGGATAGTTTTGGTTTGGAAAGGTTGAAACTTATTGTTCTCTGTAACAAATGGGTCTTGTCTTAAAGCTTGAATCTTGTTAGCTGTCTTTGAAAAGTTAAACGTTTTAGTTATTTGTCTTTTTGTGTCTCAAAACTAACTGTTCTAAACTCGTCATGTTCTAAAGTTATGAAATTTCTTGCTAGCTTAAGTTTGGAAAGGTTAAAACTTTTGATTCTATCTAACAGTTCTTGTCTTAAAGGTTGAATTTTGTTAGATGTCTTTAAAAGGTAGAACATTTTCGTTAACTGTCTTTGTATCTCAAAAACTCATTGTTGTTCTAAACTCTTCATGTTCTAAAGTTGTGAAATTTCTTGTTAGCTCGAGCTTGGAAAAGTTGAAACTTTTGGTTCGTGTAACAATGGGTCTTGTCTTAAAGGTTGAATCTTGTTAGCAATCTTTATAAGGTTGAACATTTCGTTAATTGTCTTAATATGTGTCAAAACCTCACTATTCTAAACTCTTTATGTTCTAAAGTTATGCACTTTCTTGGTAGCTTAATTTTGAAAAGGTTGAAACTTTGGGAAAAATGTCAAAAAAACCACGAACTTACCAATTTAGGCTATTTAAACCACGAATTCTGATGTAAGCCATTTAAACCATGACGTTTCGTTGACTAATGTTTTGAGTCGTGGATTTTCGTTGACCAAGCCGAAGAAGTCAGGTCGTTAACTCCAATGACAGACTAATTAACAGCCGTTAATCAGTCCGTTAATCAACCCGTTAGTATCAAAACGACAACGTTTTGGTTAAACTCGAAGTTTAAAAAATCAAATCCATAAATCCCCAAATCAATTTTCATTCAATCTCTAAAATCAATTCGAAATCCGTAATTCGATTCCCCAATTTCTGTTTTCCCCAATCGATTCTCCAAATTCGATTTGTGTGCTCCAAATGCCGAAAGTGAGAAATAAAGGTGTCATTAAGGTTGTCGGAGATGGAGTTCAATCTTCACCGCCGGACTTATCATCACCGCCGGACTTATCATCAACGCCAGGCTTATCATCACCGCCGGACTTAACACTTGCTGTAGTTGTGTTTGACGGAAAGCCTGTAGATGAAGCTCCACTGAGAGGCGAATCAAATAGTGTTGTCGGAGATGGAGTTGGAGCTCCACCGCAAGGAGTTTCAGAGTCTGATGGCGGAGATAGAGGTCGAGCATCGAGATAAAGGCCGAGCTCCACGACGGCGTCGAAAACAGAAAAAAAAAAGAACATGTGAAGAGGTTGAGCCTGAAGTGGAGCCTGAAGTGGAGCCTGAAGATGACTGTGCGGTGTATGGTGATGAAGACTGCGATGATGTTGATGATGCAGTATGTGTTGAAGAAGATGTGAACTTTAACATTGAGGAGGACTTCCCGGAGGTTTTTAGAGCAGAAGAAGCTGGTTCTGAATCTCACAATGCTGATGATGATGATGTCTGGGCTGATGACAAGATTCCTGATCCTTTGTCATATGACGACGAAGAATACAAAGATAAAGAAGAGGCAAGTCATAGAGATAATAACGATCCAGAGGTCTAGCTAGCAATTGAGAAAACTTACAACTCTCCCCAAGACTTCAAGTGTGCAGTGTTGATGTACTCTTTAAAGACAAGGTATAACATTAAACTCTATAGGTCTCAATCTACGATGGTTGGTGCGAAGTGTAGCTATGTTGATGATGATGGTGTTAAATGTCCGTGGAGAGTTTTTTGTTCATATGAGAAGAGGAAACATAAGATGCAAATTAAAGTTTATATCAATGAGCATATATGTGTAAGGTCAGGCTATTCAAAGATGTTGAAGCAGTCTTCTATTGCATTTTTGTTTGAGGAAAGGCTAAGACTGAATCCCAAGCTTACAAAATACGATATGGTTGCTGAGATTAAGAGGGAATACAACTTGAAATTGACTCCAGACCAGTGTGCAAAGGCGAAGACCAAAGTGATGAGTGCAAGAAAGGCTAGTCATGAATCCTAGTTTGCATGAATATGGGATTATCAAGCAGAGGTTTTAAAGCAGAACAAAGGCTTGGAATTTGAGATTGAGACAGTCCCAGGGCCAGTAATTGGAAGCAAACAGAGGTTTTACCGGTTATATATTTGTTTTAAATCACAAAGAGAATCTTGGAAACAAACATTTAGACCCATCATAGGATTAGATGGAGCTTTTTT
Organism: Cardamine chenopodiifolia; assembly: GCA_963922655.1. Taxonomy (NCBI): domain Eukaryota; kingdom Viridiplantae; phylum Streptophyta; class Magnoliopsida; order Brassicales; family Brassicaceae; genus Cardamine; species Cardamine chenopodiifolia. The sequence continues at coordinate 8,757,111 of OZ000464.1, forward strand.
AAATTGGGATATAAAAGGCCATGTTCTAGCTGCAGTTGGAAGAGATGGAGATAATAGGATTGTTCCTCTTGCTTGGACAGTTGTAGAAATAGAAAATGACGAAAACTGGGACTGGTTTTTGAGACATCTCTCTGCAAGTTTGGGTCTTGTTACTATGAGCACTATAGCTATCATTTCCGATAAACAATCGGTAAGTCTTGTTATTATAAGAACTAGTTGTTTATTGTTTTGCAGGGTACTAAAATTTTTTGGTTTTTGCCAGGGTCTAGTGAAAGCTATTCATAACATACTTCCACAAGCTGAGCATCGACAATGTGCAAAACATATAATGGATAATTGGAAGAGAGACAGCCATGATCAAGAACTACAACGTCTTTTTTGGAAGATAGCATGCAGCTACACCATAGGAGAGTTCACTGATCGTATGGCAGAGCTAAAGAGTTACAATCCTCAAGCTTACACATCTCTACAACTTACTAATCCACAAACCTGGTCGAGAGCTTTCTTTAGGATTGGCACTTGTTGCAATGACAACCTCAACAATCTCAGTGAGTCTTTCAATATGACTATTAGACAGGCTAGGAGAAAGCCTTTACTGGATTTGCTAGAGGACATTAGGAGGCAATGCATGGTCAGAAATGCAAAGAGATATACCTTAGCTGACAAGATGAAGACAAGGTTCACAAAGAAAGCTCATGCTGAGATTGAGAAAATGATAGCTGGGGCACAATATTGCACGAGATATATGGCCAGAAACAACATATATGAGGTATATCAGAATGATGTCGGCTACTGTGTTGATATGGGTGAGAGAACTTGTGGTTGCAGGAAATGGCAGATGGTTGGAATCCCTTGTGTTCATGCTGCAAGTGTGATTATAGGGAAAAAAAAAAAGATAGAGGACTATGTCAATGACTATTACACAAGGATAATGTGGCGAGAAACATATAGAGATGGTATTAGACCTGTCCAAGGGATGCCATTGTGGCCTAGATTGAATAGGTTACCTGTCTTGTCACCACCATGGAGAAGAGGCAATCCCGGAAGGCCACCTAACTATGCTAGGAGGAAAGGAAGGAATGAATCTTCGTCTTCTTCAAATAACAATAAGATGTCAAGGGACAAGAGAATCATGATATGCTCTAAGTCACGATGAAGGGCACAACAAGAAATCATGCAAAAATGCAACTGTTGTGAGTTTACCAAAGAGACCAAGAGGTCGACCACGGAAATATGCCCATCAGGTTTGTTTTCTGTTTTCTAAACCACGAAAATCATGTATGTTTTTTTCTTATAACTCTACATACAATTAAATTAGGAACCACCACGACTTGGATCACAACCTCATCAAGGATCACAATCACAACCTTATCAAGGATCATACGCACAAAGAGAAGCACAAGGATCACAAGGATCACTATCACAAGCACAAGTATCACAATGGTTTCAGTGTTCCACGTAGCTTTGAATATGTTTTATCTTCGGTTTTTTCTTCATGTTGAATCTGTCTGAACATAAGTAGCATTATGTTGTCTTGGTTTTTTTGTTGACTGGTTTGGTTCTGAATGTTGACTGGTTTGGTTCTGAATGTTTATGTTGAATGGTTTGGTTCATATATGAACCTAATGACTGTTTTATGAACTCCCTTTGCATTTTAAATCTCTTTTATGAAAGATTACAAGATTACAGGTGATGATCATAAATAACAAGATTACAAGATTACAAGATCATAATAACAATAATCCAAAAAGCATATCATGCTTACATGGTCAACTTACAAGATTCCAACATTACAAAATTACAAGATTACTTCCATAGATACAACAAAGCAAATCGAATACACTAGTAACATTTCTTGATTCAAAGCTCAAATACACTAGTAACATTTCTTGATTCAAGCTCAAATACACTAGTAACATTTCTTGATACCAAATACACATTACCAAATACCCAAAAAACCAAATTCAAGCTTAAATCGAATACACTAGTAACCCAGAACAAATTTTTGTTTATTGGTTTTACACATTAGGATCACAATGGCAATGGAAATGACAGTAAAACAAAGGCACAATTTGATCATCAACTTTCATTTCTTGATTTCCCTTTTGCTCTACATTCCATCTTCCTTCAATTCTTCGATCCTAACCTTTAACTCTTCAATCTCGACTGCAACCTCAACTTTGGCGTTTGCAACCTCAGCTTTAACATCTAAGATCTCCTCGTACACACTATCTTCGACCCATTTAAACAAATGTTCCTGCATTACAAACGAAACCCGAAAAACACATTCTATCAACGAAACCCGAAAAACACAAAATCAAAACAAATTACTTACATCCCGTCTGCTTGGACATCGGAAGAAAGGTCTTCTTGGGTTCTGTTTCGTGGTCGATGTGTAGATGACGACGTCTAAACCACAATGACACTTCAAAGGAAAACCGTGACACTCACGTCCGCACCCTCTGTTTTCACCACTTGATTGTCCAGAATTGCAACTCATATCTGTAGGAGAAGATGGAGATAAGAGTTTTCGATGTGAAGATGAAGAATTGAAGCTCAAATCAAGAGAGATTGATTTTAGAGATTGAATGAAAATTGATTTGGGGATTTGATTTTTTAAACTTCGAGTTTAACCAAAACGCCGTCGTTTTGATACTAACGGATTGATTAACGGACTGATTAACGGCTGTTAATTAGTCTGTCATTGGAGTTAACGACGTGGTTTCTTCGGCTTGGTCAACGAAAATCCACGACTCAAAACATTAGTCAACGAAACGTCATGGTTTAAATGGCTTACATCAGAGTTCGTGGTTTAAATGGTCTAAATTGGTAAATTCGTGGTTTTTTTGACATTTTTCCCTTAAAACTTTTGGTTCTCTGTAACAATGGGTCTTGTCTTAAATGTTGAATCTTGTTACAGCTCTTTGAGAGGTGGAACATTTTTGTTAATAGTCTTTATGGGTCTTAAAAACACTGATCTTAACGAATTGTCTTGAATCTTGTTGCTTGTCTCAGTTCTCTGCCTGAATATGAAAATCTATGCTTTGTTTCTTCTGGATGAGATCTGTCCTCTGTTGTTTTGTTGGTTCACTGATTCTTTCTTATATTGTCTCTTTCTCTTATTTGCATAACCAAAGAGAGCACTTCCTCACGACTTTGTAAGAAGCTTCTCCGACAATGATCTCACCGGTAACATGAAAATAAAAGCAAAATGGGGAAGCTCTTGGGAAATAGAGATAGCCAAAAATCCAAGATTCTATTTCTTGGAGAAGTCCGGATGGGAGAAGTTCGTGAGGAACAATGCTTTAGGTAACAATGAGTTTGTTACATTCACTCACGATGGAGAGATGAGTTTTGCTTTGAACATTGGCAAGCAAGATGGCAATGAGATTCTGCAAGCCCCACAATCCAGGGAATTTTTAGCTTCTTCTTGGAAGATTTTGCTCTTTCTGAATTATGAAACAGTGAATAAGATAAACACATTAAACTGATTCTTTTTTTACTTTTGAGGATGAATGAAACAGGTCATGTTAAGACAGAACAAAGAGAGGAGGGTATTCACAGTGATGTCCAGAGGGAAGAGGTTGTAGTGTCTTCTGAGATGAGTCAACGTGTCCCAACAAGAGCTGAATCTAATGGTAAGAAGAAGTTACAAGAGGAAGCTTTTTGACTCTGGCAAGAAGAAAGCTGAAGAATCCCACAATTCCAAGAAGACCAGGAAATGTTTTAGTGTTGGGAGAGATTACACAGGCGCATCTTCATCTACTAGTTCAGAACTCACTGTCGTTATCACAAGATCATACCTCACTCACCTAGTAAGATAAAGATAAATCAAAACCTTTGTTTTCCAAAAACAATTGATATGTGAATTCAAAACATTCTCTTTTTTGTTTTTTCAGGCGATCAAGAGAGCTTTTGCAAGATTTCATATGCCAGAGACGAACAGGACGTTTAAGATACATCATCAGGATATGAAGAAGTCATGGAATGTGATTTACTTGAGTAGGAAAATAAATCCTGACTTGGCTGTTGGATGGACACGTTTGGCTAAGGAGTATCCTACAGCTGTTGAGGATACTTGTAAGTTTACACACATCAAACCCAGATGAGATGCTTCTCGTTGTCGTGAGAGGAGACTCAATGAAGATGATAGATGTGTGAGGTTCTGTGTAGCTTAATGTGTTTGGACCAGTTTTAAATTATTTTGTGTAACTTGTGTTGTTTGTTGTTTGTCTTCCATGAGACTTTAATTTGCTTTCTCTATACTTTAGATTTAACAATTCAGAACCAAAAGTGTGTTGAAATATGTGAATTTTCTGATTTTGTTTACCGAACCGGAACAATAGTCAACCACTAAAAGTAAACTCCTTCCGTTTAGTTCTCTCTACGCGCGGATCGTGTTTTATCTTTGTATAAAAAAGAAGAGAGCAATTTTCATAATCAAATGTGAAGAGTTACCAATTCAAAATTGATCTTTGAAGTGTAACATGTAGTTGGTTATATTTGCTTACTTGTGATTCTAAAACATACATATATACGCCTAAATTTTATGTTCATAATTTATGTATTATTTTATGATGACTTTAATTTTAGAATTTGACTTAATTTTACAACGTATCTATGCAACTGATATGTTTCTTGACAAAGCAAGTTGATTCTTTGATTTTAGATATTTGTATTGAAAGACATAGTTTCTCTCTACTAAGAAGTCTTTTCATGTACTAGTTTTATTTATTTAACATTTACTTCACCTTCTTCAAATCGTTATTTTGTCATACACGTTTGTGGATCGTTCACTTATGGCCATGCTGTTCTTCTATCCTTTCTTATTTGCAAGATCATATTCATCATATATAGCAAAACAACTTATATATGCTTTAACTTTATCATACAACTCAGCTGATCATACATAGGAAAATCATATTAATGGGCTTTTGCACCGAAAAATAATATCAAATTTACAATTCTTTTCCTTAAATTTTTTTCAGGATTTTTTTTGGGCCAATTTTTTTTTAAGAGTTTCCAATGTCCTGACGGAAAAAGGAAGAAATCATTGTTATCTACCAACTCACACTCGTCCTTATTATAAGCTTCAAGTGGTGCAAAAATATTTTTAATGGGAATTTTTTTGATGCTAATGGGATGTTCCACTATTATATTTATAAGACTATTTATTTTATTTTTCAAACATTTCACATCATTTTCTTTATTTTCTATATCATAATTTAACATCCACTTAATTTTTTTAACCTTTTACAATTGTCTTTTTAATAAAATTACAACATCATACTTTACTATTTTTATTTCATAATTTTTATTTTCTTTATTTTTATTTTTATGACTACACATTATTAATAACAATTAATTATCAATTAAAATTAAAAATAAAATGAATAAGAGTTAAATAATTTAATAAATATTTTTTGTTTACGTTTTTATTATATATATATTTAAATGCAAGTAATAAACACGAGAAATAAAGGTAGTCACTCTTAAAATATATACAATAACGAAAAATTTAAAATACAATACAATAAATTAATAATCACACAACACAACTAATGAAACAAACATAACTTAATTAATACAATAGACTTAACTCACACACTTAAAAATCTTATTAACCACGAAACATTATGAATTGTGTCTACATATGTTTGACTAGATTTGTTTGCAATTTGTGATGTACATTTGAATCACGCAACTCGGATATAACACACATGATTTGCAAATGCAGGTAGCATCTCGGTCGAAAATGATTGTTGTATACTAGACCCACTTACCTTAACCTGATCATTATCGGTCCAATGTTGAGCATATATCTCTCGTTCATCCTTAACAATCATTTTATACAATATGATACATGACCTCATGATGATACCCTAATCGGCTATGTCCCACATGCGAGATAGTTTGCGAATGATTTTAAATCGAATCTGCAACACTCCAAATGCACGTTCGATGTTCTTCCGACATCTCTCATGACGTTGTGCAAATAACTTGTCTAGTTCACTTTCAGAAAGCCTAATCGATTTGACGAAAGTATGATAAAAAGGATAAATATCATTAGATAGATAATATGCCATAGTATACGGACGTTGGTTGACGAAGAAGTTCACTTTTGGAGTATTTTCCTGTTCAACATCATCGAACACTGGTGAACGTTCTAGAACGTTTATATCGTTCAATGTGGTTGGACATTTAAAAAGGACATGTTAGATCCATAGATCATGAGATGCAACTGCTTCAAGAATACCAGTGGTGGTTCCCTTATCTCTTTGAGTAAATCAACCTTTCCACACTGTAGGACAATTTTCCATTCCTAATGCATGCAATCAATGCTCCCAATTATCTCCGGAAACCCTTGCATCTCACTAACATGCATAATTCTCTGCATGTCATCTTGAGTTGAGGCTCTAAGATACACTTGCTCATATAGTTGTATGATTTCTTTATAAATTCTTTGCAATCACTCCAAAGTTGTAGTACCTCCAATTTTGATGTATTCATCCACCGCGTCGGCCGCCACACCATATACTAACATTTGCATGGTCGTGATACATTTTCCTAATGGAGATATACCTTATTTATTTGTTGCGTCAAATCGTTAGGTGAAGTAGTTGTCACTGCTTGATAGGTCTCCAACGATCCGAAGGAAAAAATGTTTTCACATCTGGAATCACCGATGAAACATTGCATCGTCATATGTAGGTTGATTGGCAAAGTAGTCGTCAATTAATCTTTGATTTGCCGCTGCATGATCTCTCTTAAAGTATTTTCTCTTGCTACAAGGTGGATAGTCTTTCTCTATTTTGTTTTAATGCTCCCTAAACCGGTTGAAAATATACCTCTCTTTAATTTCAAACTGCATTTTGTAAGCTTCGATATCAAAAGGATATTCTGATGAATCCATCGAGATTTTTTAATAAGGTGAGATTTGTGGTATTGGTACATCAATGGAACAATTAGTAATAATTTATAAGAAAATAGAACCAAAAGATTGAATGGTTGGAGGTTTGGATTCAAATAGAGTGGTTGAAATCAAAAGTCACATATAAGGATAAAATTCTCTTATTAAAAGTCAAAACTCACAGATTACATTACATTAATGCATAATGTGACAATCTAACATTATTAAAATATAAAGTGACAAACAAATATTATTAAAGGAGAAAACAACAAACAAACAAGCAGATAGCCACTTGACAATAATTAATTTCCAAATAGATCATGGCTCAACTTCTACAACAGCTTTTTCTCTTGTCGTCGAGATGCTCCTTTTCAATTAGCTTAATAAACATCTTCATCTTCTTACCCTGAGTCTTTTCCTTAATCAATTGGTTTGTCTTCCTTTGCATCATGGTTATATTGTCCAATCGATCCAACTCTTGTGCCTTGAATTGTTTGAATTCATTACATTCTTCGTTGACCACTTCCAAAGTTGCACCCTTACCTTTCTTTTTAGCCTTTTTCTTAGCAACATTCCTCCCCATTAGACGAGAACCAAATCCTACAAAGTTGGAGTCACTAGCATCACTCTCATGGGCTCTCTTAGATCCACTGCTTTCAGAGCCAGTATTTCCTCCTACCTGACTACCATAACGTGGTTGATCACGGATAATGAGCCATTCTATATTTAAAATTTCCATTACAAGCACTTGAATATAGTTCATGCGCTTCGCCAATACATCATTCTCCAACCATCCGCTTTGTCGCATATGTTTAGCATTATCATAAGCGCCAACCCATTTGTTCACGCTTTTGTTTACGTAGTTGTAGTGATTTCTGCATGAATCTCTATCAACCGAAGGATCAAATGAGCAATGCTCATTACAGTACTCAGCAATTTAACCCCCATATGATTCGCCTTTTTGGTTTCTGCCAACAATGTTGTATGTTCCATATTTAATTCACCCACTCAGTAATTTCATGAACACCACTCATACCACCAATAACCATTTGTGTAGAAGATTCGGGGAATTCAATTTTTTCAACATTCAGATTAGTTTCATTACCTATTGGAGTAGAAGAATAAATAGGTGTTTGAGATGAATATGATATCATCGATCCAAAATATGGATGATAGTTTGGAACATCTTACTGTATGAAAAAATTTGGTGGATAATTTTAGTTTGGTATATTTTGGGGTTTGTGAGAAGACTGACTTTGAAATTGATAATTGTTAGAATTTATGTAGTTAAAAGGGTAAGTAGAAGAATTTTGGGTGTTAAAAAATTTATTATTAAAATCCATTTCACTAAAACGATATTTAAAGCAAAAAATCAAAAATTTATTGAATACTAATTAAATAAGTATAATAAAAAAGACATGATTTTTTTTCTGTGTTCTAAATAAATGAAACAAATATTTATTCATAAAATATAAAAAATGATAAATTTTGATATAAAAATTATAAATATATAATTATAATTATTATGAAATAATTGATGTTAAATAATTGAGATAGAAAAAAAATGTCAAAGAATCTGAACATCCAATCAATTAATTCCACATGTCTCAATCTATATCTTTCTTCGAATAAAAAATTTGAACCCATGTGTGTCATGTCATGCAAGAGGAGTCCATGCTTTCTTTTTTTCACGGTGTTGAATCTTATCAACACTCTAACTTGTCACATAATTTTAATTTTTTTCAACAAACCATTATAATCATTTCAAGTGATGTTTTAAAATATATGAACAGTTGATAAAAGTGTCATTGCACGTAGTCTAAGAGAGACGCTTAGACTTTTTATTACATGATCTTCTGCCTATTCGATACTCAAACACAACTAAAGCAATAATTCACATGCAACCACAGTCTAAGACAGAGAGAAACGTACATACCTTCTGAGAAGAACGTGTACGCTCAGACAACCAAATACATATACATGTGTTGGAAGATGGTCATCATCAAAGAACATGAAAAAACCCAATGTAAAGTAGAGGGACACATATCCTTTTTCTATGTATCATAAATGAATGTTTAGCTTGATATTTATTGAGAAAAAACTAAGAAACAACGCACGGACAATTTGTCTCACGTAAACATATAAATAGAGAACAACCAACACAATACATAAAACAAAGCTGCAACGTCTCCTTTTCCTGAATCAAACATTTCAATTTAGGAAGTCATAACAAACATCAAAAAGTTAAATGGATTTTGGTAAGAGAGAATTCAGTACCTGTCACGATGGATGCCAATTAATGAGATTAATTAAGAGAAGCACAAATCGGGGAGAAATGTAGGTAGAAACTCAATAACCGTATCTACTCTTCCCCATATGTAGGTAAAATGGGGAGGGTACTTCGATTAAGCGACTGAATGATGTGTTATGGAGGAGAATTCAAAGGGACAATACGATTGAGGATTACAGCGATGGGTTCTCATTGAAAGAGGTGAAACAGGGAACTGCATATCTGAGGAAAAATGGAGAAGGAGCCTCTTTTATATCATAGTAAGAACTGAGAAGAGAACTCAGAAAGTCACCATCAACGTTGCGGAGAGAATGTGAGGAGACAATTTGTAGGAGAAGAAAGATCTTCGTAGGTTAGCTCTACTAAATATGATGACATGGCAGAGGGAGATGTTTTCTAACAAAGATGCCACGTGGCATATTAGTAGCTCTTCTCAAAAGTTTTTTTTTTTGAATATATTGCGTATGAAAAGTAAAAAAAAAATGTTTAAAATAAAGTAATTTATATTTATTTTGTGGTCATAATATACCAAATCCTTAGTTCATGTTAGTTCTAAGAAATTTGTACTTATAAAACGGTCTATCATCACCAACTTCAAAAAAAATGCTGGAAAGCTTTTTCCTCGTGAGACTCCTCCAGTCAGGCTGATCCAAACCATACATTGAGACTTCTCCATTTAAACGATTCAAATTATCATAAAATAATTTCAATTCAAAACGAAAACTACTTTAGGACATGTTGAGAGTGACTTCTTAGTTGATTTAGTCGTAGAGTTATTTCTATCTAGTAAGAAGTACATATATGTTGCAGCACTCATGTAAAAAAGCTATATAAAGAGCCGTAGGTGTATTGGGTTGAATAAGAGATTGGAGTTAGTATCAGTTTCTCTTTTGTCCCTCTGATTCTTTTCATATAATCTTTTGCTTACCTAATTAACTAATACTATTAGAATAAGAGTTGTTCCTCTCAAAAATACATTTCACTGCATTTGGAACCAAATGTTTGCATCAATGTTAGTTTTTTCGGACTCTGTTGCAGAGAAGGCTCAATACTGGGTACATCACAATCACTACAAGATTTCGAAGCTGTATGACGGAGAGGATCTTTGATCTATTCCTTGTTCCTCAGGGTGCTATCTTCTTGTTCTTGAAAGCAGATGGTAAAACGCAGAAGAAATGAACAAAAGTGAGCAAATTTTCTTTAGACTCAGCATCATATTATTAATCAAAAGTTTATAAAGAAAACAAATAAGGTTGTTTACGTACATTTCTGCAAAGTATAAATATTTATATATTTATGTTGATGCAGCATCAGAAATCCAAACCTGTTTGAAAAAACACAAGAACGAATTCTCAACATGGCAAGATTTAAAAAAAGGATCAAAGTGTAGCCATTAATGTAAATAGCTAATGAGGATGAACTCTGTTGTTGCAGCACGCAATGCATCTCTTTCTGCTTGCCTTAGAATCATTGAAGTCCGTGTTGATTTCCTTGTGACCTTCCATATCTTCTTGTCTTCTGTAAGGTTTTAGTTCGATTAGATTTACCTCAACCCTTGCCACAAATGCTTCTCCTTTCATTGAGTCTAGATAACCTTCTTTGACTAGAATGTTTATTTTCTATAAATTCATATGTCCGAACCTAGAATGCCATATGTTGATCTGATTCACCTCAGCCCTACCCACAAATGTTTCTCCTATCAACACAGTTTCCTACAAATAGTATAGACCATCTTGATATCTTTCTGTGAGCACTTTCCTATATTCCTTGTAGAATGTGACCGTAAAGTCTCTACCAACATACTTACAACCATTATTTTCTAACTGACCATACGAGATGAGATTTCTGCCCATAGTTAGCATGTATCTCACATCAGTTAGTGTCACAGTAGATCCATCAAGATTTAGTATCTTCAGCTTGCATATGCCCTTCACTTCACTGTGAGTGTTGTTTCCCATCAGAACTTTTCCTCCATCGACTTCTTTAGCTACGTTTGCAGCATTGTTGTTCTTCTTTTCAGGACATTCAGCCTTGAAGTCTCCTTCCTTCCCGCATGTCCAACATTCTCTTTTCTTGGCTTGATTCCTCTGTTTTGACTTAGATCTCTTATCCTTGTCTTGGATCTGTTGCCTCCTTGTCCATTGTTTTTGTTGTCAGTTCTTCCTCTGCTTACAAAAAGACCTTCAGAGTTGGCTTTTGACTTCAAGAGCCCCTTCTCCTTTAGCTCAATCTCTTTTGAATAAGCAACACTGGTAACATCATCAATGGTTAGACTCTGAGTTTTCCCAGCTCCATACTTGAGTATATCCCTTATAGCTTCATAAGGATCTGGTAGTGCAGATAGAATTTGTATAGCCTTATCCACATCTGAGATGTTGATATTTAACCTGGCCAAGTCATTGATCAGCTTCAAGAAAATATCGAGATTGTACTCAATACTTTTGTTTTCTTCAAATTTGAAACATGAAAACTTCTGTTTCAAATAAATGCGGTTGCTTGAGATTTGGATTAATAATCCCTTTCCAGAGCCTGCCAGATAGCTAGAGCTGTTTTTTCCTTCATGATCTTCCGTAGAACCACATCACCAAGGCACATACAGATCATGTTCTTAGCTCTCTTCTCCTTTTCTTGTTGGGCTGGATCCATCTCAACCTTTACTTCATATGGTGATGTTGTTATCCCTTTTTCTTTATCTGAGGGATCATCTTTCCTTGAAGTAGAGGGATTGTCTTCCTTAAGACAAGAGTCTAAGCCGAGTAACTCCAACTAGCATATCATCTTGTACTTCCATAGACCGAAATCCCCTTTACCATCAAACTTCTCCACATCGTATCTCCTAGAGTTATACTCCATGATTATCCTGTTTCTGATAGAAACTATAATCACATAAAATCCTTTTCCAGATGTCTTTAGGATTTGCAGAACCTGTTGTGAAACGCCTTCTGCTTGTCTTGGATGCTTTGATACCACTTGTAAGGTTTTACGATTAGTTTGTCTTGTTAATGCGATTAACTAACTAATGAACACGCGGAAATTTTACGAGTTCCTCTCAAACCAGAGAGTACGTCTCGTGTGAGCCGAGCTCTCAAATATCCACTAGAAGATAACTTGTAGGATTATTGTTTTATAACCTCTCTTAAGTCTCTCTCTTACCAATCTTGTGTTCTTGTGATAAATACCTCACGAAGAAACAAACTACCTTGATGATGTGCCACGAAATCAAGATTGCGGACCCCAAACCCGAGACTAAGAAGAAAAACAAAAGACAGAAACCCACCCTCAAAACATCCCTTAGAAACTATAACACCCAAGAACCTTAAACGCTAAGACTCTCTCTATTTCTCCTTGTATTTGCTTTGTTTTCTGGATCCCACAAAACACCTTTTAGAAACTAAAACACCCGAGAACCTTAAACCCTAAGGCTCTCTCTATGTTTCTCCTTGTGTTTGCTTTTTTCCGGATGATGAATTATGAAGCCTTTCCTCTCTTTATATAGGGTCTTGAGACCACATATTCCAAGTTGAAAGAGGATTTGACTTTTCTTTTGGGAAAATTCATTATATAGGAGGAATAATCACAAATTTGGCTATCTAAACTTTTTTGAATAAAACTTATTCATCTAATACTTTTAAACTCTTTAATCCTATTTTGCCCTCCTAATCTTGCTTTTTTTTAATTAAAATAAAACATATCAAAACTTCTGATTTAAAAAGAGGTTTTAATTTTTTAAAAATATTATTTATTAATTTTAAATGATATATATGATTTAATGAAATATAGAAAAAAAAAACAAAAACAAAAAACCCCAAAATCCCTAAACTGCCGATCAATCCCCAAACTTCTCTTCTCTAAACGCTCCATCGATCTTCTCTTCTCCAAACACACCATCGATCTTCTTTTCTCCGGTGGCGGCTCTGACCAGCAGCTCCAACGAACTCGACGGTTCTTCTCCTCCCTTGCGACGGTTCTTCTCCTCCTTTGTGACTTCACAATTCCACCACTATCTCAGCCAAACTCCTATTCTCTTCTCCAAACACACCATCGATCTTCTCTTCTCCGGTGGCGGCTCCGACCAGTGGCTCTGACGAACTCGATGGTTCTTCTCCTCCCTTGTGACGGTTCTTCTCCTCCTTTGCGACTTCACAACTCCACCTTGTAGAATCTCAGGTAAAAGCTTCATTGTAGAATTACCTTAGAATTCAGATTGTGTCTGATCGATCGGGCATATACTTGATCGATCGATTACTTTAGTTAGTCGGATTGTATAAAACTTCCTGGGCGTGTATGATCGATCGGTCATATAAGAGATCGATCGATCGATCACTTAAATTACTCAAAACTATTAAAACTTCTTGGGCGTTATGATCGATCGATCACTAAAGAGATCGATCGATCACTTCAATCACTCGAAAAATTTAAACTTCCAGGACGTGTATGATAGATCGATCACTTAAAAGATCGATCGATCACTTGAATTTCTTAAAAACTCTTAAAACTTCCAAACAGTGTATTATTGATTGGGCACTTAAGTCATCGATATTCTTGTGTTCATTGAATATGTCTAGTTTTGTGATTTAGTTTCGTTGCTTGCATATGTTAAGTGAGTTGTGACTGCTTTTTCGTTTCTTTTTCCTTGTTTCAATTTGAGTTGAGCCTGTCTTTGGTAATTTTCTTTGTTTTTTGATATGTTTAAGTTGTTTTGTTGTTAGCTTCTGATTACTTTGTTGTTTATTGTTTTGTGCAGGATGGAAGAGGATTATCCACAGCGTCTTTTTAGAGAAGGAAATGAGCCACAAGTGCATCATATAAACAATTCATGTAGAATATCAATCCTCACCAAACTGAAGGATGCATTGCCTCTTGATTACGAAAAATTTAAGAGTGATTATGTCTTGGCACATTTGATTTCCATGCATGATAATAGACTAGGGTTTTTGGGTCGGTTGATACATAGCATGTTAAGTAGGCAGTTGGTAAAGAAGACAAAACATGAAATGTGGTTTGTGTTTGCAAGGAAGCCACTTAGATTCTCCATGCAAGAATTTCATGCTGTTACTGGGCTCAAGTACAAAGATGATTTCAATTATGATTTAGAGGATTGGACAGATGATAATGGGGTTTGGAGTCAATTGCTGAAAATAAATGAAAGGCTTTGGATAAAGAAATTGTTGGATGTGTACTTATTACAAGCTCCTGGTTGGGAGGAACCAGATAGACTTAGATTGATTTATCTTTGTGTGATAGTTGGGTTAGTAGTGTCTATGGATGAGAAGAAAATTATACCAACATCATACATTCAGTTGGTGATGGATCTTGATAAGGTTCAGATTACTCACTTCTTACACTTATCACTTTTTATTATCATACAATTCTCATTTTCTCACTATGCTTGAACTTCTATCTTATGACATTAGGTTCAGACTTATCCTTGGGGACTTGTTGCTTTTGATCATCTACTTAATTCTACGATGAAAAGAAAAGATGATTTGAGGAACCCCAATAGTTATTCTCTTGATGGTTTCTCATACGCCTTTCAAATATGGGCTATGGAAGCAATTCCTGTCATTGGAGAATTGATGGGAGAGAAGATTACGGATGAATTAACAGAAGGTCCTCGGTATTTGAATTGGAAAGGTGCTGCAAAAGTATCATATGATGAAATTATTGTATTAGAAAAGTCATTTGGACCAAATGTTAGTTGAAGAACTCCTTTCTCATTTGGACTTGTTTGATCTTACGCTTAAATTTTAACAGTTTTAAATATTTTGTAATGTAGGATGTTGTTTAACCATACATTTCCTCTACAGGAAATTGTGACATATTTGAGTCTATGGAGATTTGGAGGGCTGACGAAGTAAAAGATGGCAAAGTGAAAAATTTGCGTTCTTTGATTCGAGTTGGATATGATTTTGGAGTCCATATTTGGAAAAGTGTGGAAAATGTCAATATTCATGTTCCAGAAGAACTTGATGGTAGTGGAGGTGACAATGAGGCTCCTCAAGATGATATTGATGTTACTGATGAAGAAAAACCGGTGTCTGGTTTGGAGAGCAATCCGAAGAAAGAATCTGCTAATGTGCAAGCGTCTAGTTCGAAGAACAGAAAGAAGAAGCAAGCGGATTTTGGTGTAGAAACACGGAAAAGGAAATTGTTGAGTCAGAAAGTATCAACACATGGTTATTCACAAAACGAGAGTTTGAATGAAGAAATGAAGTCATTTATTGTAGGAGTGTTTGATTCTTCTTTGAAGAGGTTTGCGGAGGATATTGGCACTAGATTGGAAAAAATTCAGGGGGAGATTGTTACGCGTTTGGATAAATTAGAAGGAGGGGTTTCAGGAATCAAGGAATCACTTTCTCCATGTGGAGTTACTCAAGATGCCACTACATCAACATTCAATCCACCACAAGTGAAGCGTAAATATGGGGTACGTAAAAAGTAAATCTTCAAGCTTGTTTTTGAAAAATTTATTAATCGGATATGTATCGGTTTTGTAATCTAACTTTGTGTGTCCTTTGCATGTGCTTTCATTTTAGTTGTATTTTGTTTTCTAAAACTTTATTAATCGGATATGTATCGGCTTTGTAATCTAACTTTGTGTGTCCTTTGCATGTGCTTTCATTTCAGTTGTATTTTGTTTTCTAAAACTTTATTAATCGGATATGTATCGGCTTTGTAATCATTACCATCAAATCGTAATGTATAATTTTGTTTCTGTTTTTATTTCAGTTGTATTTTGAATTGCTTTATGTTTTGATTACATTTTGTTGTTCGTATATTTTTTACAGGACAAAAACTTTTTATTTGATGAATTATTTTCTCAGAATTCTTGTGTAGACATCAATATGAGAACACAAGATTCCTACAGGCAAAAGTAGGACACTATTCTCAAAAAACATATGTCCCAGAGGTTGATCCTACACAAAGTTTTGTTGGCAAAGAGGTTGACAAGCAACCGGTCAAAATTGAGAGCGGTTGCAATGATCAAAATTCTTGTGGAAGTTGATTTAAGAAGAGATAGTGTCCAAGATGCGGGTAAAGATGACGACGATGCTATATTGGTGTTTGTTTCTGACGCTAAATGGAATGCTTTTCAAGAGTGGCATAAGCAACATGAGTAAGTTCATAAATTTCATTTTATGGTGATCCAAATATTTGCTTTTGCTAATATATTGATCTACTATTTTTTTAAATTTACAGAATCATTAAGTTGGGTCCAAGTGTACTTAATGAGAAGTTATTTAATCGAATCATGGGGCACAACGTTTGGCTTGGCAATGAAGTAAGTAAAGTACTAACCATTTTTGTAACGATATGAATTACTTAACGTAGTTATTGTTTTAGTTCGTGATGACTAAATATTTTTCAGGAAATGGATGCTATGATGTATGTATTTCGTGAGAATACATCTTTGGGACGACTAAAGTTTGATCGTGTGGGTTTCATGAATTTTATGTTTAGTATGTAAATCAAAAACGAATACATGAAGTACTTGAAAAATAAAAAGAGCCACAAGTGGGATACAAATCTTCTATCGTACGCAAATGGTAATTTGCCAGCTCATGGAAAAACGAGAAAAAAATGGGTTACTGATTGCGACAGAATTTATGCTCCGGTGTTCGTCAAGAATAATCATTGGATTTCGGTTTGCATTAATTTTTGCCTAAAACAAGTTGAAGTCTTCGATTGTAGTGGACAAAACAACATAAGGTACATGGAGCCATTCGCAGTTACCATCCCTTATATGCTGAAGGGACTGCACACAAAGGTTTATGGGAAAGTTCCACTTTTGACACCATATGAGATCGTCCCCATCTCTGTACCACCTAGATTAAATCAATCAGCAAGTGATTGCAGAGTTTATGCCCTGAAATACATCGAGTGTCATTTACATCATCTACCTATGGATTTGATAAACGATGAGAACATTAGAGCAGTTCATCAAAGGATTGCATTTGATCTTTGGAAAGCAGCAAAAGATCCTCTGTTCATTGAACGAATGGAGAAGTATGAGCCTCCGATATTGTCTTCTGAAGATATTGTTGAACTTCATCAAGAATTTTACTTTATTAGTTTTTGTTTCTCCGATATTTCCTTTATTTGAAGAACAAGTAGTTATGCTTAAGACATTCAAAAGCGTAGAATTTATAAGATATGTGTTTTCCATGTTATGTTTTACTCAAATCATAAGATATGTGTTTTTCCGTGTATGATCGATCGATCTCTGAAGTGCCCGATCGATCACTTAAATTACTCGAATACTCTAAAAATTACAGACCGCGTATGATCGATCGATCACTTAAATTACTTGGAAACTCAATACTTCCAGCCAGTGTATGATCGATCGGTCACTGAGATGATCGATCGATCACTTATATTACTCGAATTGGTAAATTTTTTTTCCAGACCATGTATGATCGATCGATCACTTCAATGACTCGTATTGATAAGTATTTCTAGACCGTGTATGATCGATCGATTACTTCAATAACTTGTATTGATAAGTTTTCCACACAGTTATGATCGATCGATCACTAAAATTTCTCGAAAAAACTTAGATTTAACCGGGATAAACCAAGATTTAACCGAATTAATTATGGTCCAAATCGATTATAAGGACTGAATCTAATGAACCAGTTTCAAAAGTCACTCACTTCTTCTTCTTCATCGGCGAAGGAGACTTCTTAATCTCTCAATTTTTAACCAATTTTTTTAGAAATGTGGAGTCAACTCTCTAATCTCTTTTCATCATGTTGAAATCGCGATTGATGCAAGTATTATGTGATATCATGATTGGTGTTGTATAAATCGCTGTACATGTGTTTTTGGTTATTTGAATCGCTCAAGAATGAAGTAGAATACGTTGGTGTTTAGTTGTGTTTTAATTGTTTGATTACTTGTCATTTTTTTGGTGATATCCTCGTTTATCCTCGTGTTTATCCTAGTTCAGTGATATCATTGAGTTTCAAGAGATATTGAGTGTTGCTTCTTCTGTTATAGGCAATGGGAAGAAAGGGAAAAGAAGTTGCGGTTGAGGAGGAGAGTGTATGTGAAGAAGAGAGACCAAAAACAAAATTCAAAAGCATTGATCGAACATACTATTACAACAATGAAAGGACTCGGGCCTGTGATATTCACTTGAGACCAATCACCAAAAAGATGGATAAACACGACAATGACTTCGTTAAAGCAATGGAAATGGTGAAGATTGAACCAACACGGTTTGCTTCAGAGGGTGTATTAGAGCGGCTTGGATTAGTAAATGATGTGGTGCTAGTGTTTACAAACATGGGATTTGGAAAATTGTATCGGCTTTGTCATCAAACATACCCTGTGTTGGTTCGGGAGTTTGTTGCAACATGCCGTCTCACTTATGATGAACTAAAAACCCAGTGGCGAGCCAAGGAAAACTCACATTTTTCCTCAATAAGAAATTTTGCTCTTTGACTGTCTTTGAGTTTTGTGACATATACATGTTTAGTCACGGGGAAGAAGTCAGTTTTTCAAAATTCGAAAACCCAACAAAATTCTGGAATTTGATTGGGATAGGGTGTTATACATCAAAAGAGGCTAAGATTACTAAGATTCGCAATCTCGTATTGAGAATAGTGGCGAAGATCATCAGCAACACATTCTTCTTTAAATCAGAGTCTGGTTCAGTTCATGATGATGAGCTTTGGATGCTTTATTATGGTGTCAAGCATCTTTTGGTAGAGTATTGTGACAAGCCTGACAACAATGTTAACTTTGGCGCTATACTAGCTACTATGTTTATAAACTTGAAGAAAACAGCTCCTAATTCCACAAAGGCGCTGCATATGGGTACGATTCTTACTCCTCTCTTCCTCCAATTTGAAAACATTCAACTATCCACGACAGAGACGATTAAAGAGGTTCGAACTATCAATATCAAATATTTGGAGAACTGTCTCATATTGAAGAAGAGAACTAAATATCAATCCCACATACCTGATACATATCGATATGTGGATCGAGCTGGTAATACTTTGTTATGTGAGTTACCACAATCCAATATCACATCACTTATCTCTCGTCAAAACCTCGAGTTTCTCCTAGGCCCTGAATACCTTGTAAATCATCCGGATGCTGCCACTGATCCATCCGACCATGCAGACGATGATGAAATAGCAGAGCCGCCCACATACGACCATCATCACTCTCTATATCCACCGCAACCACACCATCTTTTGCCATCTGATTTTACCCAATATGACTTACCACTAATTCCACCACATGATGCTGAAGCTGAAAGACAACAATGGATCATTGACACAGGACGCACAAACAACACGATGCTTCACAAGATATGGGAAACAATATCTAAGATTAGACCATGCCGTTGTGCCTCTCGTCCCTAGGTCCAAGAAGAAAATGATCAAGAAATGGCCAACAAAGAGAGTGAAAGGCGAAGTAAATATGCAGCCGATGCCACGCGATCTACTGCAGAGGCCAACTCTAGTTCTTCTGGGCACACGGCAGATAGCCGTCTCAGTAGATGCAGAAAAAAGGCAGGACAGAGCCAGAGCTCCAGCGAAAGCCCATCCAACCGCCAATGATTCTTAGCTTATTGTTTTGTCTTATGTGATTTTATGGCTTTATTAGAAGATAAGTAATGACTTTAACAATTACATTCTCTATTAGTTATTCTGTAATTTCCAAGATATTCACCTTTTGTTCAATGTTTACTGCTTTGATAAAGAGTGATCAATCGTACAGAACCATCAAATACAAGAAAAACATCCACACATTTGGCTTAATCCAATATTCAAACTTTAAAGTTATCATATATATCCGGAAAATTATAATAAACCATCTAAAGAAAAGGTAGAAAAAATGTGCTTATTCTGTCTTAACTTGTCAAAGTAGAAAGTGAACATATCCATGAAATATTACCCTTCAACGTAAAAAGATGATAATAGCAACACAATCCTGAAAACAAAAAATAATAAATAAAAATACAATTATAAGTTAAGAAAAAAACAAAAAATAGTGTCACTAACCGTACTATATCATAATATCACATGTCATTCTGTTATGTCCTTCTTTGCCACAATGGCTGCACTTGTATATCTTTGATCCTTGTGACGATCTTTTCCTATCTTCAACTGTTTCATGTCTTCGTTTCTTTGGTCTTCTAGGTTGTCTTCTTGTTTGAGGTGGTTGAACTTCTGCAGTTGCAATATCTTCTGGGATGCACCATTCTTCTTCACAAACACCTATTGGATTAATAGATTCCTCGTATAACGATCTCCATATGGGAGTGGTATACACATCATTAGTGTATGTATATAGATCCTTGTCTATATCAAAAACTGCTTTTATAGCGTGTCTGCATGAAATTTTTCCTATCTCGAACTTTCCACAAGAACATGTTCTTTTTTTCTAAGTCAACAACGTAGTCTTTTTTGTTACCTTTAACCTGTAAACGGGTTCTGGTAATCGGATAAACTTTAAAGATTTTACCTTTCTCTATTCTTCTAGATATCTTTTTCTCCACCTCAATAGTTAAAGGATCATTTTGCTTCCCACTTAATTCTCTTCACTCATAAAAACATCGTGTTAACATTTTCTGATGCTGTCTAACAAAGGAACTATTGGATACTCTCTCGGTGATCTCAAAGCTGCATTGATCGATTCAGCAGGATTGTTGGTGTGAATGTCATATCTGTATCCAGGAAAATGACATCGAGCCCATTGTGTCACATCTGCTTCCTCTAGATAAACTCCAATTGAAGGACTGATGTTGCAAATGTGGTTGAAAATTTTCTCAATTTCAGCAACTCTATATGCTTTTGACGCTTTTGCAACCAAATCAGCCACACCATTTCCCTTGTAATATGTTATCACATTATTAATCAAGTGGTGGATGCAAATACCATGCCTAGCCAATGGGTAGAATATTCCAATTGATTTAGAAATCGAGAGATGTCTATCTGACACAAAAGCTAAACCTTCATCATCCTCTACAACATTCTTTAGTAGCATGAAAAACCAATCCCATGAACTATCATTCTCTGAATCAGCAATTCCAAATGCGATTGGATACAAATTAGAGTTACCATCTATAGCTGTAGCAACTAGTAGAACTCCTTTGTATTTGCTCTTCAAAAAGGTTCCGTCAACTACAATCACTTTCCGAATTGACTTATGGAACCTTCTTATTGATTGACCAAATGAAATAAATAGGTATTTGAATCTCGTGAGTATGCAGTTAATGAAGTTAGAGGAATTCCGGAGAAAATTTTTGGTAAGATACCAAAATACTTGTATATGCTACAAGAAGCAAATCCAGAATTCCTCTAACTTCATTAACTGCATACTCACGAGACTCCCAAGCTTGGGAATAAGTTAGTTCGCATCCATACTCTGTACGTATAATGTTAATGATATCATTCGGTTTATGTCCTTCCTTGACACCCTCATAATTATGCATAATGAGATGTCCAATTGTTCTTCTTGAAGGTGTTTTACAAAATTTATTTTTCTTCGAAGGAGCACATGTATGTTCACCCACATACTTGTTGATTTTCAAATATGTAGACTGCTCTAAAAAATGAGCACGAAGACTCCATTTGCAAACACTATCTACGCAGCGTATACACCACCATTTCGTATCAGATTTAGTAATCATGTAGTCACAGTTATAATTCATTGCATACATTTCCATAGTTGCTTGTAAAACTTCTTTACTCCTGAAATAGTTCCCTTTATTGACCATTGATTCTACCAACATAGATCTGAGATCATCAACGACCTTAACAACATCATTACTCTGTTTATCTGCATCCTCAAATACTGCTGATTTTTCACGCACATTACCATCATCATCTTCACTCATACAATCAGCGCGTTTCTCCTTAGCATCATAGCTTCGCTCTTTAGCATCATTACTTGACTCCTTATTCAAATCGAAATGGTCTCTACTACTACAATCATCAACTCTACCTTTGAACGTCACACACAACTGTAACTTATTGTTCGCTTTTAAATAGCCAACAAAATTTTTGAGTTGTCTATCATTTATCATAACAACGGGAAGAGAGTCAACACTTAGATCTATGGGAAAATAACTGAATTTCACATCAACTACACTCTGCTCCACTTCGTAGTCTTCTAAAACCATGGATTTTAACTCTTCAAGAGATGTAGTGGATTGCAGAGTAAGTAATCTCCCTTGTTTTTCTTCGTCAACAATAAATCTCCACTCTTTGTTATCACACAATCTCCATACACCACACTTAACATAGATATGCAACATAATTATAAAAAAACAAAAACTCTTCTACATGAAGCAGAAAGCGTCAATGGAGAGAAGAAGAACAAAAACAAATATCGTCAAAAATTAATTTTAATTTAATCTAACAAATAAATAATTTTAAAATAAATACAAGTTTTATTTAATAACATAAACGATTTAATAATTTTAAATACTATTTTTATTGAATAATCAAAATTACTTTTAAATTATTTACGAGATCAAATAATCCTTTAATCATTATCTTTATTTATTTAAAAATAATTTTAAAATTCAGTCATCATCCATTCGAATACATAATATAATATTTTCAAACCATGAACAATTGCTAGAATACATAATATAATATTTTCAAACTATGAACAAATGGTAGAATAAGTATTCTAAAAATATCAGAGTGTGTATTCTAAATAATTCAGAATAGGTATTCTAATATTTGTATTCTAAAAATTCTAGAACATGAACGATTGCTAGAATACGTAATATAATTTTTTCAAACCATGAACAAATGCTAGAATACGTAATCTAATAATTTTATCTCGCCAAAATACCTATTCTAGAATTTTCAGAACAACTTTCATCAACCTAAAAACTTACTTAAAACTGCTTAAAATAAAAAAATTTCTTCTTCAAATCTTCTTAATAGGTGTGTATCTACATGTGTATATGTTTTTTTTTTCAAAAAATTGTTTTAATCTAGTAGTAGGGGTAGTTTAGAAAATAGTGACAATTTACAAAAAAATGTGTATATGGACAAATTTTTTGCTAGAATCCTTTATAATGAATTATTCCTTTTCTTTTTCCTTTTTGGAAATTATCTTTCTTGTTCCTAAAAAATATAGAAAATCATAAAACATTTTGTAAGTTTTATCATCTAGATTCTTCTTATGATCCAACTGATGCGACAATCCGGTTTATGACCCAAACTGGTTTTCTGGTTTATGATCCAAACCGGTTTTCCGATTTATGACCTAAACCGGTTTCCTGATCCGATGACAAATATCCACATCTTCATTCTCTTTTATTTTTTTCCTTTTGTTCCTAGTTTCCCAATTCTCCACCTGGTTTCTCATCTTCATGAGTATAATCGGATCGTTGTGGCCAGATCTTCAAGGATGTGGGATTTTGATATAGATCGTAAGGGTAAAGAAGAAGGACGTTCAAGGATTCTTTGGAGATGATGGATAGCCGCCTTTTCGATGTAAATTTTAAAAGATGGATCGATTCAAGAGATGCTGACGTGGATGTCTATAGTAGGTTTTTAAAAATGTATGCTGACATGGCAATTTGAGGAAGAAGTTTTAGAAAACTGATACGGATGGATTTCAAAATACTCTTTTTAATTACTAAGATTTTCAACTATACCGATTTGGTTTGGTTTAAATAAATTTTCGTGTATACCGGTTTGACATTGATTCAGTTTTGACTTTAAGCTTGACTTGGTCAAAATTAGGTTGACTTCGAGCATATTATGTTGTGAATTTTCTAGTTTGGTTTCTGAATGAAATTAGTTGAGTTTTTTTTTTGGTTAAACTGAAATACTGGTTCGTTTTAATCCAAATTCAGTTTAATTTTTGGGTTACATTAATTCAATTTCGGGTTTATTCCGCTTTGATTTGGTTTAAATAAAATTTCAATTTAAACCGGTTTGACATTAGTTCACTTTTGACTTTGACCTGGCCTAGTCAAAATTAGGTTGACTTCGGTTTAGTTCGGTTGGTTTTAAACTTGACTTTACCTTTGACTTGGTCAAAATTAGGTTGACTACCAAGAAAAGGAGAACCGGAGACAAAATCAGGCTAAGCCCAAATTAAAATGGCTCAGTAAAGCCCATTTACTTTAAGAGAAAGTCCAAGTAACGATACGAATGACACGTGACCTTTTCTTTTCTTCCTTTATAAATATACGAATCTGCCTCTCGTTAGACCATTTTTCCTCTTTCCTTGGCTGGGGTTTTGAGAGAGAGAAAGAAACAAGAGAGAGAAAGTTTTCTTCTTCCTTACATCAGCAGGCAACCCATCAACAATTAACCCGTAAATTTTTATTTTTATTTAAAAAAAAAACCACATAGAAGAACATTTACAGATATATATATACACACACAGAAAGAGAAGGTATATATATACATATATATATATATATACCTATATGCCAACACATGTAGAGATTGGAAGAGAGATGGGAGAGAAAGAGAGATATTTCTCACTCTGTGATCTTCGAAATCACACGTTTTCTTCATCATTTTTTATTTTTCCTAAAACCAAAAACTGTTTTATAGCAACAAATTTGAAAAAATGTTTGATTTTAAGTGAATTTTTCGAGAAGTTTTGAAATTGGATCCCTTTTTTTACCATAAGCTGATTTTGGGTTTTCTTACTTGTAACCTACATGGAGAGAATTGGTGCATAGCTTCAACTTTACTTTCTTTTACATTTTATGTTTTGTGAAGTTTGTGATTTCATTTGACATTTTTTTTTGTTTCATTTGTTTTTTTAGGGTTTTGATTGGATCATCCCTTGGAATCGACCCTAATTGTGGTTTATATACTATCAAGCTCAATCCTTTGAAGTGTGGGAATTGAACTGCGCGAGTCAGTTGTATTTCCCCAATTGGGTTTCTGCACATTCAATCTGAGCTGCCACGAAGTTGAGATTTTGATTCAATAAGCTAATAAGGTGCTTCTGAGATGTTTGTAACTCCAAACCTTGTTAATGTGATGCTTGGGAAAGTGGTTCTGATCTTGGTTTTTGGTGATGTTGGTGTTTAGCAGGGTATAAGTCTTAAAAGACTAATCTTTGGGGGTACCAATTTTATTCAACTCCAAGTTGATCCGTGACAGAGGGTTCATAAGTTTAGTTTGCTAACTTATAACTAAATGGAATTGGAATGATTTCTTGGAGGGGTTCAGAAAGTAGTTTTTGAGCTGGAATGATGTACTGGATCATAGATTCTAATCTGGTCAAGTGTTGGGATAAAGGAGCAAAAGAGTAGGAATTGTGGTGAAAGTATACCACTTTACAGTTCCCACGGACAAGTGCTATGTCTCGCTGCTTCCGTTTTCCTCCACCAGGGTATGAGAAGAAGATTAGAACTGACGAAGCAGACCCTCTTATAAAGGTTTAACACTTAGAACTTACTCTACTTTGCATCATGGTCATTCTGGAGTTTTTAGAACTTAGAAACAAATTTCGTAGGAAACTCAAGAATAGCATGAGACGAGTCTCATGGGTTCACGGAATCCTTTTTATCGTGGAATCTTTTGTGTACGTTGTTTTCTAGGACATATAGACATACTGGGGAAACCCTTTTGAGTCGGGGAACTTTAGACTATGTAGAATTAGTATCTCGTTAAGGCAAGGTATTCTTACCTAAACTATTTTTGATAGAAATGATTAGATTCACTCATGAGATCATTACTGATGCTGATGGATTGGTATTTGATATGTGAAAGAAAGCATAAGATGTATCTTTTATCACCTTAAGAATATTGTCTTTTTTTTCTTAAGCCTGCGATAATGTTTCTCTGCGTCCTTATATATGTATAGTACACATTAAGATCTGCTTGATCTTGACTGACTTTAAACGATGAGATGCAGGCTTTCAAGTGAAAGGCTGTTCCTGTAGTTCTTTGTTTTGGATGTTAGAATTTTTATCTCACAAGGTTTGCTTATTTGACCCCTCCAAGAAATCATTCCAATTCCAATTAGTTATATCTCTTAAGACGCACTTAGAATCAGTATAGGATTAGACTTTATGCTCACGGATTTGAAGGACAGGGAGATCGTGTGGGGGTATTCATTTGCATTGATGTAGGTGATCACATTGCCATCTTAAGACACTGTAGTAAATGGTATTCTGAAAGAGTAGTTAGGAGCTTAAGAATTAGTGTATGGAGCTTGAACTTACTGGTAATAGTAGCTTACGGCAGAACGATCAGACTAGTTACCTACTAGAGGATATCTTCCTGGAATGGAAAAAAAGAAAAAGAAACTACCACCAATGTATATCCATGTTATTCATTGTGTTTCTGACCCGCAAATCTTATATAAGTTCATATGGGTTGTCAAATATGTACCAGAGCTTGGTAAGTCTTGTCTGTTAATAATTGAGGATTTAGAGAATTTCTTTCTTCCTTCAAGTGCAATTCCCCTGTGGACAATGAAAGTTTTCAGCTGAAATGCTTTTGTATGCTATGTTGATGCTTCTGCCATGTATAGTGTACAGTCTGTTTTAGGTGGAGCTATATGCCGCTGCTTCATACGCTTATATGGAACTTTGTAATCTTCACTTATATGTGTATATGTTTTTCCTCATGGAATGTGAATTGCAGGAGAAATACAAGGAAAAGAAGCACAAGAAGGACAAAGAAAAGAAAAAGAGTAAAGATAGAAGCAAAGACAAACAGAAGGAAAGAAAGGAGAAAAAAGAAAAACATAAAGATCGGAAAGACAAGGATAAAGGTAAAGAAAAAAATAAACCTTTGGAGGAGAAGAAAGCTGAAGTGCTGACAAACAATGGGTACAGAGAGAAACTTGTAACAAATACGGTGCAGAATCATTGTAATGGAGAGTCAAAGTATGTACAGGACCTGCCAAGAAGGATCCAATATGAAGAAGAAGCAACAGGAAGTCAGAATCCACAAAAGATTAGTTATCCTCGCCAGAAAAATTTAGGGACAGCAGGAAAAGCATCTGAGAACAGCGGTTTCTACCCAATTCAAGAAACTAACCATAGGGATGATGACGATACACAGAAGAAATTTTCAGTGGTAAAAAGTGCTGAAAATGCAGTTGCTGGAGTATCATTTGGTCCAGATCAGAAAAGAGCTGAGGCTATGGGTAAACCAATGGAGAGCAGAGACCAGGCAAGACAAACAGAATCACCTGAGAAGAGTCACCGCAAGGAAAGTGTGAGCAAGAGTGATAAACAAAGGGATAAAGAAGGGGTAAAGAAAAATGAAGCAAATGATAGAGACAGAAATAAAGAGAAGAAAGAGGAAAAAACAGAGTCAATAAATAAAACTCGTCAAGAGAAAGCAAAATCGAAAGGAGGGCCTAAAGTAGGGGAGAGGGAAAAGGACTCTCTGGATTGCAAACCGCATGACGTTTCACGGGAGAGCACCAAGAACCTTGTTCCTCAGGGAAATCTTGGCAAACGGAAGGATCCTGAGACAAATGGATTCTTGTATGGTGAGTTATTCCCTGATCCAATGCTCTGTCTGGTGAATAAGGAGAGATATAGGTCTGTAGTTGCCATATTAACCATAGTATAATATATGGTTTGGTCCTTAAAAGCACCTTATAGTTTTATCTAATCATGGTATTTTTTCTTACCTTAAAACGATTATTTAATTTCTTGGTTCCTGAGTAGTCTCGTTGTTATTTGAACTAATTATGTACGATCCTTTTACTTTTTTTCTTGGTTTTATCCTGAAATGTTGACAGTGTAGTCACTTATAAGTTCTGGAATACTGTATGTCTTAACATCAGTCTTTAATTCTTGTGTAGAAAATGGAACCACGCCATACAAGTTACAGCGGCACTCAACTTCTGTATCATCTGCAGAAAATGGAAAAACGTTAGGTGCACACCGAACTTCTCCAATGCCTGCTTCTGATGTACAAGGAGCGGCTTGCAAGCCAGAAGTCAAGGAAGTTAGAATTAATGGTTTTGTTGTTTCTGGAGAGAAACATAAAGTCTGTCCACCGAACGCTTTGGCTGCAACAATGAAAGTGAAAGTCAAAGAAAATGGTGAAGCATCTGCAAAGCCGCCTCATCCAGACCTAAAGTACCTGAATCAGATACTTAATGTACCAAAAAGGGAGCTGTTGCTGGTGGTCGATGATGACGAAGAATGGCTATTTGGTCAGTCTTTAAAAAAGGAAAGAAAAGATTCTGGTGAATCCTTGCAGGTCTGGAACCAAGCTTTTAGCATAGAATCTGCGGATATTGTAGCTCTTCCATATGTCGTTCCATTCTAGCTGGAACCATATTCTTGGAGGTTCCTAGGCAATAACCCATGAGGAGAACTATCCCTGACACAACGCCTCTTTGCAACAGTTTTTGCTCTATTAGCAGCATCGTTAATGGCGCTTAGAAGGAGGCTGACACAGCACTCCATGGCTCCCAAAGTTTATGAGCAGGGATTCAAAATGTTACACGGCTATAATATGCACACCCACAAAGCTCTGCATGGTTGGGGAAAAGAATGAATGAGGAAGATGTAAGTAGAGTAAATCCATAGGGAGGTTGATTGTTGTTGACCAGTTGTTTGAGATGTTGTGTTATAAGAAAAAGAATGTGTGGCATTTAGTTCTACACGCAATTTTGATTCGCTGCTTGTATCATCAACTTCAGTCGATGAAGTTTGATTTATGTTACAGCGGGTAAAGAAAAAGTAGGGTTCTGTGTGTGTTACTGGGCATGCAGACGCGTTTATTAGATTGATCGTAGAGAACAAGGTTAGTATCAAATCCTAAAAGGTTTGAACTTTGAACCTTGGAGCAAGGCAAGAAATGGAATTAGGCCACCATTGCTCTCACACACACTTTATAATTTAGTAAATACAAGATATCATAAATATTGTACGATATTTAAATGTGGGTGAGTTACTTTGAATCCTAGATAAATCATTTCAATATATTGGCGGTGCCACTAGGATAGTCTATAAAACATATTCTACCTAATCAAAATGAATAATTAGAGGTAGGTGGCTATTGATCTTTTAGATATATTATTGTAGCTACACAAGGTAGACTAAGAACTTTTAAATGACTTTAGATCTATATTTTCTGAAAATCTATACCTTTGGTGTTCATCGTTGGTGATTGTCGACAAGTAGTTATGACTGAAGGAGTTGTGTCGTTTGCAGTTTTGAAGCTTTGGGATCTCTTGAATAAAGAATCTGGGCGATTGCAGGGAATTGATGAGCAAGTTGATGGACTAAAGCGTCAGCTGCGAATGTTAGAGTCGTTGTTGAAAGATGCAGATGACAAGAAACATAGAAGTGAAAGGGTGAGGACCTTCTTGGAAGATGTCAAAGATATCATTTATGATGCTGAGGATATAATCGAATCCTTTCTTCTAAAAGAATCGAGAGGAAAAGAAAAAGGGATCAAGAAACATGTAAGAAGACTTGCTTGCTTCTTATCGGATCGCCGTAAATTTGCTTTAGGTATCGAAGGCATCACTAAGAGGATCTCCGAAGTGATCGGGGGAATGCAAAGTCTGATGGACCTAAAAATCGGAGTTAAGAAATGCGAAGAGAAATCGTATAAAGAAAGTAAGTAAGAACGATTTTAACAATAAAACAATTTAGAAAAAAAAAACCCGTATAAAACCGATTAGAATCGGAGGCGAGATATGATCTCTGTCCTTAACTCAATAAAGCCCCGTGAGTGAGACGGATCCACAGAGCTTTTGGAGTTCCAGGATACAACCGATATGAGACCACAACACTACACTTGATGTGGAATCTACGAACGTAGACAACTACGATATATTCTAGACGTACCGTTTTCCGAAAGAATGGAGAAACGCTTAGCGAGAGAGTGAAGGATCTTAGAGAGAGATGTTTTTCGAATGAGTGAATTCTTCAAATGAGACGAGTCCCTTATATAGGCGAGCTCGGAGTGAGTTCAAACGCATGCAATTGATGGTAAGATTTTTAGACAATTTAAAATAAAAAATTATCCAAAAAGAAATGGGCCACTCGACCACGAGACATTCCCGAAGACTCGAAGACCCGAGGACCCGAAGACCCGAAGCCCCGAAGCCCCGAAGCCCCGAGCCCCGAGCCCAAGCCCAAGCCCAAGCCCAAGCCCAAGCCCAAGCCAACGTCCACGCCCACACCCACGCCTGGCCTGGTGGCGGTGGTGGTGGTGGTGCGCGCGTGTGGTCCGATTCATCCTCTCTCACATGCACCATAAGTCTTAGCCAATTTGAACATTTGTATCACCTTCTAGTCATTTATACTAGAGCGAAAAAGTTCGGCTTAAACTATGTAGGACATTTAATAAATCCCACTTACTCACTTACACTCAAATGGATTTATTTTGACACTTAGCCCAAAATCCAATCCATTTCTTAAGTTATTTCTTATTCACATTCTCAAATATTTATAAGCCCAATGCTTATAATAATTTAGAGCCAACAATCCCCCACATGAATAGAAATGACTCTAAACAGGGATGACTTGAAAGACTTTTTGGATAGAAAAAGCTAAAAAAGAAGTCTCCAGAGTATATGCGAAAACTAACTGTGTCTGATGTGGTAGCATTTTTCAGCTTTGAACCAATCGTTGTTAATATCTGTCGAGTTTACTCGGCCAGGAGGTGAACATGATGTCTTGAACCACCCGAAGTTTTATGTAAACTTAGACAACAGGAATAACCCAGTTAGGTTTCTCGTAGAACTACGTTCTCTTGTTGTGTTCATTGTGGCCTTGAACATGCCTGGATTCATGAGTGAACTTGGAGAATATAGCCTTTATCGTTCATTCTCCTAGAAACGGCCCCATTTCACACTCACATAGGTGATTTCCCATAAGGTTTACCATCTTGTTGAAAGCATTACTTTGTACTTCATAAGAATGAAAGTATGAAATCATTAAAAGCTCAACGCTTATCCTTAAAAACTAGCACTTTCTAATGATCGTAGGAATCGGTTTGAGACATTCATCTCACAGTGCTTTCAGCAGAATCAGTTTAATATAGTTGTCCCTTTGAACCTCATTCTTGGGATCTCCAGTCATTGAGGTTGGGTGTCCATCAAACGTCATCTTTTAATTCATAGGCTGTAAACCCATTCCTCTTGATGATTTTAATACTTGATCTCGAGTCAGACCTTTTGTAAAAGGATCTGCTAAATTATCAGCTGATTTGATATAATCCAACGTGATTATACCACTTGAGATCAAATGTCTAATGGTCTTATGTCGTCTTCGTATATGATGAGATTTGCCATTATATTGAGTATTCAGTGCCCGTAAGATAGCGGATTGACTATCACAATGTAAACGTATTGTCGGCACAGGTTTCTCCCACATAGGGATATCTTCCAAAAAATTTCAAAGCCACTCAGCCTCCTCTGCGGCTTTGTCTAAAGCAATAAACTCAGATTCCATGGTTGATCTGGCCAGCAGAGTTTGTTTGGAAGATTTCCATGACACAACAGCGCCACCTATTGTAAAGACATATCCACTTGTGGATTTTGAGTTCTTGGAGTCAGATATCCAGTTTGCATCAGTATATCCTTCCAAAACTGCTGGTTCTTTACCATAGTGCAACCCATAGCTTTTCGTAAACCGTAAGTAATTCAATACTCTAGTTATAGCTTTCCAGTGTGTGTGTCCTGGATTACTTGTGTATCGACTTAATACATTAACAGCGTGCGCTAGATCAGGTCGAGTACAATTTGTTAAGTACATCAGACTTCCGATAACTCGTGCATATTCCACTTGTGATACGGCTTCACCTTGATTTTTAGTCAAATGAAGTTGAGCGTCAACAGGTGTTTTTGCAGTCCCACTTGAGTAGAGTTTGAATCTATCAAGTATCTTGTCAGCATAATGTCTTTGGGATAAAATGATTCCGTCAGAGTGTCTAGTGATTTTAACTCCTAGAATCACATCTGCTAATCCCATATCTTTCATATCAAACTGTCCCGATAACATGGTTTTTGTTTGATTGATGATATTGTTATTACTCCCAATAATAAGCATGTCATCTACGTATAGACATAGAATGATATACCCAGTTGTAGTAATTTTAACATATATGCATTTATCACATTCATTTATGCGAAAACCGTTTGACATCATTACATTATCAAACTTTTCATGCCATTGTTTTGGAGCTTATTTAAGTCCATACAACGACTTCACAAGTCTACAGACTTTGTGTTCTTGTCCAGGTACAACAAACCCTTCAGGTTGTTTCATGTAAATTTCTTCCTCTAAATCTCCATTTAGAAAAGCAGTTTTTACATCCATCTGATGGATTTCCAGATCTCGTAAAACAGCAATGCTAATTAGCATTCTGATCGAAGTTATTCTCGTTACCGGAGAATAGGTGTCAAAGAAATCCAGACCTTCCTTTTGTCGGAATCCTTGCACCATGAGTCTAGCCTTGTACTTGTCTATCGTACCATCAGTTTTCAATTTTGTTTTGAAAATCCATTTACACCCGAGGGCTTTAAACCCTTCCGGTAAATCACCCATCTCCCATGTATGATGTTGCATAATGGAGTCAATTTCACTATTTATGGCTTCCTTCCACGAAGGTGCGTCTGGCGTAGACATAGCCTCTATGTAAGTTCTTGGTTCATTTTCTAAAAGAAAAACCATTAGGAAATCATCACCGAAGGTTTTTTCCTTTCGAGCTCTTTTGCTCCGTCTAGGTTCATCTTCAACTTCTTCCGGCTCATTAAATAAAGTACCGGAAAATCTTGCCTCATTTTGAGAGGAACTTACATCTCTTTGATCCCGTGTCCGTTTTAGATATTCTCTATCTTTTAACGGAAAAATATTTTCAAAGAATTCTGCATTCCGGGATTCCATCACAGTATTAATGAGAATGTCCGGAATATCTGATTTATGAACCAAAAATCGATAAGCACTACTATTGTGTGCATAACCGATAAAAATACAATCAATGGTTTTTGGTCCAACCGTGACTTGTTTCGAAAGTGGTACAACTACCTTTGCTAAGCACCCCCACACTTTCATGTATTTGTATGAAGGAATAGTGCCTTTCCATAATTCATATGGAGTTTTCCCCGTCACTTTGTGCAGAATTTTGTTGAGGATATAATTCGAGGTAAGCAAAGCTTCCCCCCCACATGTTCTGAGCTATCCTAGATTCCTGCAACATAGCATTCATCATTTCTTTAAGAGTGCGATTTTTCCTTTCAGCAACTCCGTTAGATGAAGGTGAATAAAGAGCGGTTGTTTGATGTATTATTCCATTTTCTCTACAAAATGCATCAAACGGTCCTTCATATTCTCCACCTCGATCACTTCGAACTATTTTAATAGTTTTCTCAAGTTGATTTTCAGCTTCAAGCTTATATTCTTTAAATTTATCCAAAGTTTCGTTTTTGCTTTGTAATAAATAAATACAACAATATTTTGTGCAATCATCTATAAATGTCACAAAATATTTATTTCCTCCTCAAGTTGGTAGATACTTTAAATCACATAAATCTGTGTGTATCAGACCAAGAGGTTCCGTCGTTCTTTCTCGTTTAGGAGATGGTCGTTTTGTAAGTTTTGCTTGTACACAAACTTGATATTTATCTTTAATCGATTTGCATTTAGGAATTAGACTTAAATTCATCAATCTTTCCAAAGATTTATAATTCACATGTCCTAATCGTTCATGCCAAATAGTAAAAGACTCGACCAAATAAGCAACTTGAGCATTTTCATTAACGGAAACAACATTGGTTACATTTTTCTTTGGTAAGACCGTCATTACATTCATCTTGAAAAGTCCACCCTTAACATAACCCTTTCCCAAGTACACCCCATTCTTCCTAATCACTAGCTGATCGGATTCAAAGTTAACACCAAAACCGGCCTTGCTCATGAGTGTGCCGGAAATCAGATTCTTGCTTATGTCGGGAACATGTTTCACATTGTTGAGAGTGATCTCATGTCCCAAAGTCATCTTTAACACAACCTTGCCACGTCCTAATATCTTGGATACTTTGGTGTTGGTCATCTTCACCCTTTCGTCTTCATGACTCTTTTGATAAGTGCTAAACAACTCTTTATCACAACAAATGTGAGTGGTTGCACCGGTGTCGTAGAACCACTCCCTTGGATTGGTCTCAACCGCATTGACTTCCGGAATATCTTCGGTGATCACCGCACATAGATCTTCCGAGGTCAAGAAAGCTTGATGAGTAGACTTTTTAGCCTTTGCCTTGCTATGACAAGCTTGAGCTTTGTGGCCTATCTTACCACAATAGTTACAAGTCCCGATGAACTTCTTCTCAGCCCCATTGTGCTTCTTGAAGTTCGTGGATCCCGAAGATTTCAGATTTTTTGGGAAAATCTTATGCCCGACCTTACCCTTACCTTTGACCTTAGCCATTTGAGCAAGATAGGCTTGGTAAGAATCTTGCTCCTCACGATTGGTGAGCCCGGTTGTATGGCGATTTCTAACTTCAATTTGAAGCCTAGTGATCAAGTCTTGAAGAGACATCGCCTTTCGCTTGTGCTTGAGATAATTTTTGTATTCCACCCAACTTGGAGGAAGTTTCTCAATAAAGCAATTAACCGTAAAAGGCTCACAAATTTTCATACCTTCGGATGCTATCTCATTGCATAGCAATTGAAGTTGATCCACTTGTGCCATGATAGGTTTCGAGTCCACCATCTTGAAATCTAGAAATTTTGCCACCGCAAATTTCTGAGTTCCCGCATCATCAGACTTGTACTTCTTCTCCAAAGCATTCCACAACTCTTTGGCTGTCGGGAATTGCATCTCATTGTTGTATACAGCGTACAACGAGTCAACGAAGCGACTTAAGATCCAACCGTGGCACAAGAAGTTTGAATGCGTCCATGCATCAATGCTCACAATGGTGTGGACATCTTCGACTCCAAGAGGAGCTACTGGCTTGTCCTCCTTGAGGAACTTGTCAAACTTGAGGGTGGTCAAATAGAACAACATCTTTTGTTGCCAAGTTTTGAACCCATTCCCATCAAATTTTTCTGGCAATAGTCCAGCACTCACAGCGGTTGTTTGAACAACTTCATTTTCCTTGTTGATTGCAACATGTCCAGTCTCAATCGATATCTGTTGACAATCCATGGAATAAAATGAGTGAGATGCTTGAATCGTTGGATAAATAAAATTTATTTACGAATCAGCTATTATTTAAATTTGTTTAATGTTTTAAATTATAAACACTATTAGTTAGTGCAATAATTTATAACCGATTTATAAAACGTTTCGGAAATATTGCAAATTTATTTGCACCCGAACCCGTTTCTTAACACAAACGTTTCTCAAAATCGCTAACAAGCATTCGCCGAAACCGTTTTAGATGTGTTATATTGTTTTGTAAAGACACTTATGAAAGCGTTTTACTCAACCGTTTGAAACCTTGTTTCCAAAGAAACTACGTTTCTAGATAAGAAATAAAACCGAAGAAAATCGTTTTATAATTTCGCAAATCTCAATCCGATTATAGCTATATGCTAGAAGCGGATTTATTGAGTTAAGCTTGATGGACCTAAAAATCGGAGTTAAGAAATGCGAAGAGAAATCGTATAAAGAAAGTAAGTAAGAACGATTTTAACAATAAAACGATTTAGAAAAAAAAAACCCGTATAAAACCGATTAGAATCGGAGGCGAGATATGATCTCTGTCCTTAACTCAATAAAGCTCCCGTGAGTGAGACGGATCCACAGAGCTTTTGGAGTCCCAGGATACAACCGATATGAGACCACAACGCTACACTCGGTGTGGAATCTACGAAAGTAGACAACTACGATATACTCTAGACGTACCGTTTTCTGAAAGAATGGAGAAACGCTTAGCGAGAGAGTGAAGGATCTTAGAGAGAGATGTTTTTTGAATGAGTGAATTCTTCAAATGAGACGAGTCCCTTATATAGGCGAGCTCGGAGTGAGTTCAAACGCATGCAATTGATGGTAAGATTCTGCGTTATGATTGCATGTCATTAACACGTAGAGAGTTACGATTTTCGTCATGATGCGATCAGTTTTGATTTTTGTTATAAATAATCAAATCTCGTATTAACCGAAAAAATTAAGAAGATATTTTTAGACAATTTAAAATAAAAAATGGGCCACTCGACCACGAGACATTCCCAAAGACCCAAAGACCCGAGCCCGAGCCCGAGCCCGAGCCTGGCGGCGGTGGTGGTGGTGCGCGCGTGTGGTCCGATTCATCCTCTCTCACATGCACCATAAGTCTTAGCCAATTTAAACAATTGTATCACCTTCTAGTCATTTATACTAGAGCGAAAAAGTTCGGCTTAAACTATATGGGACATTTAATAAATCTCACTTACTCACTTACACTCAAATGGATCTATTTTGACACTTAACCCAAAATCCAATCCATTTCATAAGTTATTTCTTATTCACATTCTTAAATATTTATAAGCCCAATGCTTATAATAATTTAGACCCAACAAAGTCTAGGGATACTACAGATCATCGATGGTGGCCGTTCGTTGTCTCTGCAAGAAAGGCAAAGGGAGCAAAGGGAGATCCGACAAACGTTTGCTAACAGTTCTGAAAGTGATCTCGTAGGGGTGGAGCAGAGTGTTGAAGAATTGGTTGGTCAGTTGGTGGAGAATGATAACATTCAAGTAATTTCTATATCTGGGATGGGTGGTATTGGTAAAACCACTCTGGCTAGACAAGTCTTTCATCATGAAACTGTCCGACGTCGTTTTGATGGATTCGCGTGGGTCTGTGTTTCCCAACAGTTTACTCATAAGCATGTTTGGCAGACGATCTTGCAAGAACTTCGACCACATGATAAAGAGATTTTGAAGATGAACGAAAATACACTCTTTCAATTGTTGGAAACCGGAAGATATTTGGTTATCGTCGATGATGTATGGAAAAAAGAAGACTGGGACCGAATAAAAGCGGTATTTCCGCAGAAAAGAGGTGAGCTCTTATGGTATTTACATAAAGCATTTTTCATTTTTAGTTCAAAAATTATTAGAGATATATGACTCAGAGCTTTGTCATAAATGACTTTTCTTCACTAACATGAAAACATAAATATTTTGCAGGTTCGAAGATGCTACTTACCACTCGAATTGAAGATGTTGGGTTACATCCAGATCCAACAAGTTTTAAGTTTAAACTAAGATTCCTTACTCCCGAACAAAGCTGGAAGCTTTGTCAGAGGATTGTATTCCCTATGACAGACGAAACAGGTACACTTTGAGATATAAAATGCAGACCAAGAATCTTGTGAATTTTATTTTGTGGCTCACATCTTAAAACGTATTACCTTGTCATGTTTTGCAGAATTAAGGCTTGGTGAAGAAATGGAAGCCATGGGAAAGGAAATGGTCACATACTGTGGAGGATTACCCTTGGCTGTTAAAGTGTTGGGAGGCTTGTTAGCTAAGAAACATACAGTTCCCGAGTGGAAGAAAGTCTATGACAATATTGGAGCTAAGATCATAGGAACATCTGGTTTAGGTGACAACAAACTCAATTCGGTTAACCGAGTATTGTCTCTGAGTTATGAAGATTTGCCGACGCATTTGAAGCATTGCTTCCTTTACCTAGCCCATTTCAACGAAGATTTCGAGACAAGTACGGATAACTTGTTCCATTACTGGGCTGCAGAAGGAATAATAACATCATTTTACAATGGATCAACCATCCAAGATAGTGGAGAAGACTACCTAGAAGAGCTAGTGAGGAGAAATATGGTTTTTGTTGAAGAAAACTATTGGAGTCCAGATAAGAATTGTAAAATGCATGACATGATGAGACAAGTATGTTTATCTAAAGCCAAAGAAGAGAACTTCCTACAGATGATCAAAATCCCTACTTCCACCTCTACCATCAATGCTCAATCCCCAAGAAGATCTCGTAGACTCGCCATAAATGGTGGTAATGCCCTTCATCATATAATAGGACATAAAACCAAGAAAAAT
Organism: Cardamine chenopodiifolia; assembly: GCA_963922655.1. Lineage (NCBI taxonomy): Eukaryota > Viridiplantae > Streptophyta > Magnoliopsida > Brassicales > Brassicaceae > Cardamine > Cardamine chenopodiifolia. Next base: position 8,795,256 of record OZ000464.1, read on the forward strand.
ATCAGATCTGTTATAGTTTTGGGATTCGAGCAAGACTTTTGGATACAGTCAGCTCGAGGCTTCCGAAGTTTACCATTACTCAGGGTGTTAGATCTTTGTATGGTAAAGTTTAAAGAAGGGAAGTTACCTTCCAGCATTGGAGAGCTCATCAACTTGAGATTCTTGAGCTTATACATGGCTGGAGTATCTCATCTACCTTCTTCCATGCGGAATTTAAAGCTTCTGCTCTATTTGAATTTAATTGTTGATAGCAAGGGAGAATCAGTTCATGTGCCAAATGTTTTGAAAGAGATGCTAGAGTTGAGGTACCTTTGCCTACCTGAGTTAATGCATGATAAAACAGAGTTGGAATTGGGTGATCTAGTGAACCTGGAGTGCTTGTCGTATTTCTCAACACAACACAGTAGTGTGACAGACCTCCTTCGTATGACTAAGCTTAGGAGTCTCTCTGTAAGTTTGACTGGAAGCTGTACTATTGAAAATCTATCGTCATCTCTCTATGAATTGAGAAACCTCGAGATGCTTCATTTAATTGTTCCTCCCAAAACCCGCATGGCTGATTCTGGGGGAGAACTCGTCCTGGATTCTATTAATCTAAAGGAGATAATATTGGAAATGCATCTGCCAAGGCTTGCACACATACATCTACAATGTTGCCACATGGAGGAGGATCCAATGCCGATTGTAGAAAAGTTGCTTCATTTGAAGTCTTTTGAATTAACAGATGATGCTTTTGGTGGGAGAAGAATGGTGTGCTCAAAAGGCGGATTTCCTCAATTATATGTTCTAATAATATCAGAAGAATCTGAGTTGGAAGAGTGGATAGTAGAAGAAGGATCAATGCCGTGTCTTCGTTCTTTGACTATAGGTTATTGCGAAAGGTTGAAGGAGCTTCCTGATGGAATCAAGTACATAACTTCCTTAAAGGAACTGAAGATAGAAGGAATGAAGAGGGAGTGGAAGGAGAAATTGGTACCAGGTGGAGAAGATTATTACAAAGTCCAACACATTCCCAATGTTCTATTTATCAACTGTGACGATGATTGAGGTAAAATTATTGGTACAGTGTCGAGTTTGTTCATTTATTTTGTGGAGTATCATTGTTTTGTGGAGTATTATTGTAAATATTTGGTTTTGTGGAGTATCATTGTAATATTTGGTTTTGTGGAGTATCATTATAATATTTGGATACCTTTTTGTGAAAAAATGTATGGTAAAACAATTGTGTTTTGATTTAACGTTTTGAATCTTTTATTTGCATCATCAAAATAGGTTGTGTGTTTAATACCCAGAATTTTTGTAAGTTTTTCTTAAGCATGATGATAATGATGATGCCTGTGTTTTAGCCTGAATCTGGTTTGTATTTTCTCCTCTAGTTTCGTATAGAACTGTAACTGGACTTGGTATTTCTTTTGCTGAAAAATGTATGATAAACACAGTTAGCTTTTAAATTGCATCATCGAAATAGGTTGCGTTTTCACCTTCTGTAAGTTATATAGGTTGGGTTTTGGTTTTGCAGTTTTGCCACCTTTTTGCATAGGCAAGACATGGTTGAACCAAGACGAACAAAACTGATTTACAATAAACGGATAAATCTCATCTCAGAAAGTTTTGGGCAAAACATATATCACTATCTCAGGGGAACAAAAACATAGACTAGTCTGACAATAAGATTCCTTGTAGAAACTTTTCGGGCTTGTAGCAATTTTGTTGAAGGCGGCATGAACTCTCTCCTCCGTAAACATTATGTGGTTTTCATAGAAATCTAGTATCTCCATTGCCATATTCTTCACCTGCCAATGTTTATAACATATCCCATTAATGATTAAGCAAGACCTTGATATTGGAAATATGACCAAAATCTGCAGCTAAAAGCAATCCAAGTTGCAGTACCAACAGAGCTAAGAATTTTTCAGAACAATGGCTTACAATGTTCATGTCCACAGAAAGCTCTTCAAACCATGTCCTAATGTCTTTCTCTTTGTGTGCCGAAGCAATGTAAATGCAAGCGAGTGTGATGAGAAAAGGCGGATGTATAAGGGTTAGGTCCATTCTGTAAAGTTTCGTTGACAAGGCCCCTATATTTTCCCACACTAAACTTTAGTATCAAGAGATCATTTACTTTTTGCTTGCAAGTCAAAACCTATTTAACTGTGAGATTTGTCAAATGCTGTTTAACTGTTCTAAGCAGGAATGTAATAGGATTCTTGATTACTATAACACTTCATCCCCAAGCTTAATCAAATTTTGTATACTTACCATGTTAAATGGGTCATACTTGTGTCATTGATTCCAAAACCCTGCAAGAACCTGTATATAAAGCAAGAAGACTAATCAAAAGGAAATGCATAGTATAGTCGCAAAAGATTTTGATGTCGACACATAGGATCCCAAGAAAAGATATACAAAAGACTTTACTCAGGCAGAGATCGGTATGGGTGGAATACAACAAGATAGAAGTTCAATTTCCAAGATCTTCATCTCCATTTCCATAATATCTTTAATCTCATATCTAAAATTTGCATCAGTATCTATAGAGTGAGTGAAGCAAACCAATTTCATCAGAAACTCAGACAAAGCTCGAGCAAATTCCCCCAATCAAGAAAGCTTTGAAACAGAAAATTACACAATTTTCTAATGTAGAAGACAAGAATTTTGGCATGCACCACACATTCCTCTGCTTTACAAGCCAAATACAAGCAAGTAGGAGCAACAAGTCGAGGCTCGTATTCCGTCAAACTCTTTCTGTCAAACAACACAATACACCATAAAACCAATAACCGAGCTATCGAAATCATTATAAACTAGAGCAATCATACCTTGTGTAAACACACGCATATAGGTCACAGCAGTAGCAACGACTCTGAAATCATCATATTAATGCTAAATCAGTCAGCATTATTCAAATGGTGATAACACATTTCATATCTCTCAAAAGACTAACAAAGACTTCACCTTTGCCTAATCTTAATGTTTTGTGCCAATTTTAATATATCTGAAACAAACAAACAACAAGAACCCATAAATGTGAATTTATAAACTAATGTAAAAAAAAAAAACAAGATTGAAACCTCAAAATCAGAACAAGATTCAAGACATAGAGATGATTCATTTATAGTAAACAAAGGCAATAATAGTAATTAAAACATACAATTAGACATATGAAGCTTAATGAGTATGAAATCTTCAACAGAGCATCAAGAGGATGAACAACATTAACCTCTTCTGGGTCTTTTAGCTCTTTGCTGTACGAAGAAGCCCAGAAAATAAAAAATCAGGAAATCAGAAATTGAATGAATGATAAGGAGATCTGTAATCGTTGATTGAAACTTAGTAGTGAGACGAAGTCCAGAAATTGGAAGCCATACCTCCTTTGATCTTTCAATTTCAAATACAAAAAAGATTACTTTGCTTTTTGTTTATTTTATGGTCGAAAATGAGTATCAGTAAAGCCAGGATCGTCAAATATAAATATTACTTTAATTTATTTGATAACATGTTGAAAAAAGAGATTCATCTTATATAGCTCCGACTTTGTGCTGGTTGGTTTCCGATTTTATGTCAGCTTTTCTTTTATTTTGTTTTGTTTTTTTTTTGTTTCTTAGCTCATGCCTTAGGTTCTTCGAGTAGATCGATTGGACTGTTGGTCGATTTCAATTGAGCTTTAATTGAATCGGCTTTTGATTCAATTACTTGATTATTAACAAAGACATGTTTATACTTCTTCTACAGTTCATAGTTACAGATTCCGGTGGCTCTATTTGATCGATTTCTTTCATCTCTTTTGTGCATTTATGTCTTTGTGGAAGAGTAATATCTTCGTTCTTCCTTTGAGGACGTAGTCCGTTCTTTTTCAGAATTAGAACGGTGGAGTGAAGCTTCTTCTTAGAGAATGAAGCCGAAGTTCAAGCAACAGAGAGATGAAGTTTGATGCTGAGCACCAGATTGAGAGTTAATTGTAGTTCTTCTTAAGTTCGTAGTTCTGATATTATTGGGTTGACTGATTGAGAGTTGTCATTTGAAATAAAAATCTCGTTCATAGTTGATAGTTGTACATGTTTTAGTTTCTGGTTTTGACTTGAACTTGAAAGTTAGAATTTTGACGTTCGAGAGATGTTGGCTATCCTCTTGACTTGTGCCAATGAAAAAGTCTCATCTTATATATATCAGTCTTTACAAATTTGTTATTGGTGAAACGTCATTATAGTTATTAAGATGAAAAGATTAGTAGGGAAGAGATTCTATGGCATTTTACTAGCTAATCTTTTGTTTTTGTTTGAAGTGTACGAAACACCTCACTTGTCTATGACATCCTTCAAGAAATGGAGAACATGAGCTCCTTGACATTTTTATCTTTACTTATATTTCAGATGGACAGAGACAATCAAGACAAGAAAAGCAAAGGGATATGGTGGTATCAAGACAATATAAGACTATATATTTAGGAAGGGCTTCCTGACTATATAAGAAAACTTCCTAAGAATTTTTATGTTTCTATGTTCAGATGGATAGAGACATTCTTAGAGATGTATCGTCCAAAAACCGCCATCCACTCAACCAATACAAAACAATCTAAGACTACATATTTGGGAAAGGCTAGAGGAAAGCTTACTAAAAATCTAAATCATAAACCTATACTAAAATACAGTGGATATTCTGTTTGTTGTCTTCTGCAAGTGTGCCTAGCTGAATCCAGAACCAATTGAAGATAATAAAGATGCAGCCTTAGTGCTACCATTTAATGCAACTTCTTTCTGGTTACCATGTCATTTACATTTTTCTTTCATTGTATTTTTCAGAAGAAGAAGAAGAAGAAGAAGAAAGCAGACATAATTGGGTGTTCAATGCTGATCAAATGAATGCTTTTGGCAGGGGTGATTTTTTTAATATGCCAAAATCAATCATCAGTTTGACGATGCTGGAGAGATGGTTTATGAAAGCAAGACCAAAGATCACTAATTTGTTCACAAATGTACTCTAAAGCAGAGTTTGATCCTTTTGTTAAACAATGTCATCTCTGTGTTCTTGAAAGTTTATGTGCTTTTCTAAATATGCTTTAAGATAAATTTTACTATTTCTTTTAGCTTCATGGAATATATGTAACTGAAGTTGGTGCAGGTGTGAACAAGACAAAAAAAGCTCTTCAATCGACTCTTTTAGAGGATCCCAAATTATGTTGTCAATCTTGATAAAAGGTTTAAGAAGATCTATAGAAACACTTCCTAAAATTTTATTTGATCGAGTAGTAATTAACATACGATTTAGGATGACGTTCCTAAATTTATATGAATTGTTCCTAAAAATTCAAAAAAAAATTAATAGGCTTCCTAAAAGTTTAGAAAGACTTCCTAAATTTTTATTTGATCAAGTAGTAGATTAACATATGCTTTCAACAGACTTTCCTAAATTTGTATGAATCCTTCTTAATAATTCAAGAAAACTTCTTCATTTCCCTAAATTTAAGAAACAATTCTAGATATTTAGGAAATATTCATAGAAATTTTAGAGTTAATTCCTAAGGTATTCATAAAAGTTTAGAAAGACTTTCTAAATGTTTACTTGATCAACTAGAAAGGTGTTGATCCTGAATTTTCTTGAATGGTTGGGTGCATGTTAAAGTCGCCACTAAATTTCTGTCCCTGACTTGATGAATCATACTCAGTGAAAATGTTGTAAGATTATGAATTCCCTTGAATTGATTGGTCGATCTGAACAAATAGACAGTTTGTAGATATATTAAATCAGTTTTTTCATGGGTGTCTGCTACTCAATATTATAGAGAAACAAACAGTCTGAATAGTGACTCACCACAGAACCTGCACTACCTGCACTATGAGTCACGTTGGTAACAAAAGTGGGGAGTTGGATCTATTGTTTTATTATCAGTTATCATGTTCCTATCGTAAAAAAAATAAAAAAATAAAAAAAATAAAGCGTCTTTAATCACAATTTGGTAAAGGTGAAACACAACCAAATAATAGTTCAGTGCTTCTAAGACCTTCGTCTCCATTCCTAATATATCTTTTAGTTTATATTTGTAGGACGCGATAATCCGGATTGTGAAAAATTGCGAATGAAACGAGTTGAAAACATTTTTTTTTTTTTGAAACCGAAAAACATGGAGGCGAGATTTGATCTCTTTCCTTAATTCTTATAATCGCCCGTAGTGTGACGATTTTCAACGATTAAGAATCTCAGAATACAACCACAAGGAAACCGTATTCGCGACACTCGAAATACGGAGTATGCGAACGCAGAGCTACAGTGTACTCTCGAGACTTACATTTTGACGAAGAGAAAAGACGAGAGGGATTGATGATTTTTTCTGTGAAATTTTCAAGAGAGTTTTTTTGGTTGGAAAACGATAACTGGAAGAAAGAAGGCGACGAAAAAATATAGGAGGAAGATCGTGCGAAATCACGAACTCGGTTGACTGAGATTTGGGGCAAAAAAAGGGAGCGGTTTTGACTCGGTTTTATTCGAGTTTGAACTCGAGTTTAGTATGCAAAAATGTTGACTAAAAGTCAACTAAAAATGTTGACTAATTGGGTCCAAAAAGAATATCTTTGATCCAACCTCAAGCTCAAGCTCGGCACGGCGCGCGCGTGTGTGTGGTATTTTGCATAACCTCCTTTGTGTCTCCATAGCATGTTAAACCATATTGGAGAAACTCCTATATTTATACTTGAGGAAAAAATTTTCAAGTTCCAATGTGGGACAATTTCTCATGTTTTGTCATTAACACACATTGGGCCTCTCAATTCTTATTCACATTTTAGACCTATTTGCATATAATATGGGTTCAACCAAGTGATGCCCATTTTATGTAAATTATGGGTCCAACAATCCCCTACATGAATAGGAATTACTCTAAACATATAAATAATCGACTAACTCTATTGACTGGACAAACTTGATAGACTGGACAGACTTGACAGACTGGACAGACTTGACAGACTAGACAGACTCGTAGACTCGTAGACTCGATAAAAGGACTTTTCGAGAGTATAAACGAAAATTTACCGTGTCTGAGATGGTAACATATTTCAGCCTTGAAGCACTCATTGTTAATATCTGTCGGGTTTACTGGCCAGGAGGTGAACATGATGTCTTGAACCACCTGGATATCTATGTAAACCGAGACAACAGTTATAACGCAACTCATTTTCTCGTTGAACTTTGTTCTTTATTGTATTCATTTTTAGCTGTGAACTTGCCTGGTTATTCGTGAGTGAACTTAGAGAATATAGCCTGAAGTTCATTCTCCTAGAAACGGCATCATTTCACACTCACTAGGTGTTCCCCATAAGTCTTTGTTTTAAAGAGTATCTTATAATAGTCCACATACAAAACTATGGACTCGAATCATTAAAAGCTAACACTTATCCTTATTTATATACAGGAAGCACTGTTTATCATCTTGGGAATTGAGTAATGACATAAAAGTCTATTAGTGCTTTTAGATTTTGTTTGATTTAGTTATCTCTTTGAACCTACATCTTGGGATCTCCAGTCACGTAGGTGGAGTTTCCATCAAACATCCTCTTTAGTTTGTAGGCAATAAACCCATTCCCTTTGATGATTTTAAAACTTGATCACGAGCCAAACCTTTAGTAAATGGATCCGCTAGGTTGTCGGCTGATTTGATGTAATCTATCATTATTACACCATTTGAAATCAAGTGTCTAATGGTTTTGTGTCGTTTTCTAATGTGACGAGATTTACCATTATAGAGATTACTCAGTGCCTGGGCTATAGCCGATTGACTATCACAGTGTACACGTAATGCCAAGACTAGTTTCTCCCACATTAGAATATCTTCCAAGAAGTTATGAAGCCATTCTACTGCTTCTTCTACGGCTTTGTCAAGAGCTATGAACTCTAACTCCATGGTTGATCTAGCCAGGAGGGTTTATTTGGAAGATTTCCAAGATACCACTGCACCTCCTAAAGTAAAAACGTATCCACTCGTGGATTTTGAGTTCTTGGAATCTGAAATCCATTTTACGTCACTGTATCCTTCAAGAACTGTCGGTTCTTTACCATAGTGCAACCCATAACTTTTTGTATATTGTAAGTAATTTAATACTCTTGTTTTGGCTTTCCAGTGTTTATGACCTGGATTACTCTTGTAGCGACTTAATATGTTTACCGCATGTGCTAAATCGGGTCTTGTGCAATTCATTAAGTACATTAGACTTCCGATAAGATGAGCATATTCCACTTGAGAAATTGTTTCACCCGAGTTCTTGGTCAAGTGGAGTTGAGAATCAGAAGGAGTTTTTGCAGTCCCGGTTGTGTATTTCTTAAATCTATCAAGAATCTTTTCAGCATAATGAGTTTGAGACAAGGTGATTCCGTCAGAAGTTCTAGTGATCTTAATCCCTAGGATTACATCTGTGAGACCCATGTCTTTCATGTCGAACTGGCCGCTAAGCATGTTCGTAGTTTGTTGGATTATGTCTTTATTGCTACCAATAATGAGCATGTCATCCACGTATAGGCATAACAAAATATACCCACTAGGAGTAACTTTAATGTAGATGCACTTATCACATTCATTAATGCTGAAACCATTTGACATCATTACGTTGTCAAATTTTTCATGCCATTGTTTTGGAGCTTATTTAAGTTCATATAATGACTTCACAAGTCTACAGACTTTGTATTCTTGTCCAGGAACGACAAACCCTTCAGGTTGTTTCATGTAAATTTCCTCTTCTAAATTGCCATTTAGAAAAGCAGTTTTAACATCCATTTGATGTATCTCTAGGTTTCTCAATGCTAAAATTCCTATCAGCATTCTGATGGAGGTTATTCTCGTCACCGGAGAATAAGTGTCAAAGAAATTCAGGCCTTCTTTTTGCCGAAAACCTTGCACCACAAGCTTAGCTTTGTATTTATCAATTGAACCATCGGTTTTCAACTTGGTTTTAAAAATCCATTTACACCCTAGTGATTTAAACCCTTGGGGTAGTTCGGTTATTTCCCATGTATGATTTACATAATGGAGTCGATCTCACTATTGACGGCTTCCTTCCATGAAGGTGCGTCCATAGTAGACATGGCTTCTGTGAACGTTTTTGGCTCATTCTCTGCTAGAAATGCCATTAAAAATCGTCACCAAAAGATTTTTCCTTTCGAGCTCTTTTGCTCCGTCGAGGTTCATCTTCAATCTCTTCTGATTCATTAAATGAAGTACCAGAAGTTGCTTGCCACATTCATTGGTTTAACCTCTTTCCGAGTTCATTTTGGATTTTGTTTATCCTTACATGGAAACACGTTTTCAAAAAATGATACATTTCTTGATTCCATAATTGTGTTTACGTGAATATCCGGTATATCCGATTTATGAACCAGAAACAGGTAAGCACTGCTATTGTGTGCATATCCGATGAAAATACAATCTACGGTTTTAGGTCCTATTGAAACCTTTTTGGGAGGCGGCACTGCGACGTTCAGGTATTTGTACGAAGGTACTTTACCCGTCCAGAGTTCATGGCGTTTTGCCAGTTACTTTGTACGGTATTTTGTTGAGGATATAATTTGTGGTAAGGAGTGCTTCCCCCACAGGTTCTTGGGTAACCCAGATTTCTGCAACATTACATTCATCATTTCTTTCAGATTTTGGTTTTTTTGTTTAGCAACTCCGTTAGATTCCGGTGAGTAGGGAGCGGTTTTTTGATGAATAATGCCTTGTTCTTGACAAAATGCATTAAACAGGCCATCATATTCACCTCCTCTATCACTTCGAACTATTTTAATAGTTTTCTGAAGTTGATTTTCGACTTCGAGTTTATATTGTCTGAATTTTTCCAAGACTTCATCTTTACTATGTAGTAAGTATACATAGTAGTATCTTATACAATCGTCTATGAAAGTTACAAAATACTTTTATACCGCCTCTGGTTTGTATAAACTCTAAATCACACAAATATGTGTGGATTAATCCGAGAGGTTTGGTTGTTCTTTCGACTTGAGGTGAAGGTGTTTTAGTGAGTTTCGCTTGAACGCATACTTCTCATTTATCTCTAATAAATTTACATTTTGGAATTAAGTTCAAATTAATTAATTTTTGTAAAAATTTATAATTCACATGTCCTAACCGTTTATGCCAAATATTAAAAGACTCGACCAAGTAAGCAACTGGTTTCTTATTCATTGAAACTTCTGAAACAGATACATCAGAGTTCTTAAGGACCGTGATACAATACATTTTCACAACTCCTTCCTTAATATATCCCTTACCCAGAAACACCCCATTCTTCCTAAGAATCAGCTGGTCGGACTCAAAACTCGTGGCGAAGCCATGCTTGCTCAGTAGAGATTCGGAGATGAGATTCTTCCTCATGTCTGGCACGTGCCTCACGTTGGTGAGAGTTATGGCATGTCCAGAAGTGAACTTCAACACCACTTTACCAGTGCCTTCAATCTTGGAGACAGACTTGTTACCCATCTTCATACCGGCATTAGACTTGGTCTTTTGATAGGTGCTGAACATTGTTTTGTCAAAACAGATGTGAGTAGTTGCACCCATGTCATAAAACCACTCTTTACTTTCTTCATCAACCACATTTGCTTCCATAACCACCGCACATAGGTCATTTTCCATCAAATTGGCTTGATTAAGCGTTTTAGCCTTTTTGAAGCACTCCTCGGCTTTGTTCCCCTTCTTGTGGCAATAAGAGCATTTTCCGGTGAACTTATTAGGCGCACCTTGCTTCTTGAAGCTCATGGAGACTTGAGGTGCAACCTTTTTAGGCAGCCCCTTGCTTGAATTAGGCACAAATTTTCTTTTACCTTTGTTCTTGTACTCAGCTACATTAGCATTGTGAGTGAATGTCGGTTCAACCTTGCGTTTGAACCACTCATTTTGTAGCCTGGAAATGAGATTTGCCAAAGTTAAAACCTTTTGCTTGTGGCCAAGATAATTCTTGAAATCGATCGACCCAACACGGAGGTAGCTTTTCCATGATGCAGTTCACTGTGAATATTTCACAGATCTTCATGCCCTCATCAGATATCTCTTGGATTATCAGTTGCAATTCATGAACTTGCTCCATGATGGGCCTAAAGTCCACCATTTTTAAGTTAAGAAATTTCGTCGTAGCGAGCTTTCCCGAGCCTACATTGAAAGACTTGTACTTCTTATCAAAGGAATCTCAAATTTTCTTGGAAGTTTTGGCCTCACTATAAACGTTGTACAACTGATGCACCAGGCAAGCTTTAATGTAGCCTCTGCACAGATAGTCCCCATGGAGCTACGCATCGACACTAGCCAAAACGTATACCTCAGTATTCCCGGGAGGCAAGACAGGTTGAACCTCGGTGAGGTACCTCTCCAATTTTAGCGTAGTCAGAAAGAAATGCATCTTTTGCTGCCACGAGTTGAAGTTGGAGCCATCGAATTTTTTCGGTGTCACGATAGCACTCAGAACATTCGGGACATCAGGCACGGTAAGTGGAAGATCTTTCCCGTGTAGGGACCTCCATTAGTCACATCAACGGTTCCGGTAGACATTATTTTTTTTTCTGTTTCACAAAAGACAAATAAATGTCAAAATTGAGAAAAAAATAATAATTAAATAGCATATAAAATATTTAAATCGCTAAAAATTAAAAATTATATAGTTTATGAATTGCTATTAAGCATTTTTCAAAACATATTTAATTTTAAATATATTTGTTTATATTGCTAATAAATAGCGTTACAAATCGTTAAAAAAATTTTCTTTTTTTCGAGAATAAATAACGTTTTTAGAATTCGCGATAGAGCAGTTTTGACTTGGTTTTATTCGAGTTTGAACTCGAGTTTCGTATGCAAAAGTGTTGACTAAAAGTCAACTAAAAATATTGAGTGACTGGGTCCAAAATTTGGTCCAAAAAGAATATCTTTGACGTAGGCCAAAGGCCCACATTCACCAAGACCCTCGGCACGGCACGGCACGGTGCGCGCGCGCGCATGTGTGGTATTTTGCATAATCCCCTTTGTGTCTCCATAACATGTTAAACCATGTCGGAGAAACTCTTAGGAAAATTTTCTCAAGTTCTAATGTGGGACAATTTCTCATGTTTTGTCATTAACACACATTGAGCCTCTCAATTCTTATTCACATTTTATACCCATTTGCATATAATATGAGTTCAACCAAGTGATGTCCATTTTCTGTAAATTATGGGTCCAACAATATTTATACTCCGTCCAGACCGCAAACATATAAGCATCTTCATCAATATGTCAAGAAAACCTCATCTAATTTAGCAAAGTGAAAAAGTTAAGAAAGCATCAAAAACAAAGTAGAAGATATTACAAATTTTTCTGATACAAAAAACAAGATTCCTGGCCTGCACTATACTTTCTTCAGCTTTAGATGCCAAATACAAGCACGTAAGCGCAACAAGACGAGGCTCAAACTCAACCATGCTCTTTCTGAAACAGTATAAAATGTCAAAAGGACGATATTAGAGGCTACAAGCTCAAACCTTTTGCTATGCAGTTTCTGATTTTTGAACATAAGACATATTTTTTTTTATATACATTAGCATACCTGATATAAACCCCTCTCATATACGTAATTGCAGTAGCTACAACCCTACATAAGTATAAGAAGATTCATATAAAAATCTAAGGTTACAACAGATATATTTAGAGCTAATTATTTCCACAGAACCAACAATAATAATGATGATTAAGAAAATACAACAATGGAATCTCTGATTTTAGCAAAAATTGGATCTCATATTGTATAAAAAATAACAACCTTTGCCTCACTTTAATGCGCTGAGCCAATTTCATTATATCTGAAAACAACAATAAAAAGTAAATAAACAAAACAGACATTAAATCAACAACAAAACAAACACTTTCTTTAATCAATTTTTAAAAAGATTTCAAACAAATCAGTTTCCAAAGATACAAAATTTACTAAATTATCAACCCTACAAAAATTCCAAAAAATTAAAAAAAAAAAATATGAAGACTTTTGGAGATTCAAGTTGTAATGTTTTAATAGAATAGAAAATTAGGAATTAAGGAAAAATATGAAGAATTTTGGAGATTCAAGTTTTAATGTTTTATAGTCTTTTATGGGTCGTTCTCAAAAGAATATTGGTACATTTTAAATGTAACAAAACTGAGTATTCGTTGATGCAGATAATGCCAAAATTTAAAGAATAAAATAAACTTTAAAAATTCCAAACGTTGTTTATGAAAATTTTAGCAATCTTTTAAAATGAGGAATCTTATAAAGTATGATCTATGACTGCAAAAACCTTTATATTAAGAGTTATGTCACATTTATACAGAGATAATATTCACATAAAAGTTGTACTGTGAATGCAAATTATTTGATGGAGATATTTGAGTAAATCCAAATCTTCTATGATATATCTTGATATCACTAATATCTTCTCTTCATAATCATATCTCTTGAAACCAACGGTGCGTTTTTCTAAGGATGGCGATTTTGAAGAGATTAGGTTAAAGTTTTTCGTGTGCGTCAAGATGTCGGTGCTACCGCTAGAGCGGCCATCGGTGGTGACAGGGGAAGTGCTACGGCACTAAGAGGTGGTTCATCTTATCTTCAGATGGAAGCATTTTGGAGACTCCAATCTTGTCACGTAGTATTGTAAACCTAGCTCGACTTAAAGTTTGGTGAGACTGCAAGTTGATCATTGGTACAGAAGTGAGAGATGTGCATCTTACCATTTTGAACTTGTCCACGTATAAAGTGATAGTGTAAGGCTAAATGTTTCATTATTGAATGAAAAACTGGATTTCCACATAGATAAATGGTTCTTGTATTGTCACAATAGATGACAGGTGGTCTTTGTTGATGAATACCAAGTTCTATGAGTAGCGAACATACCCTATTAAGTTTCGAGGTGGTATTTGTTCATTATATAGCGAACATACCCTATTAAGTTTCAATAGCGAACATACCCTATTAAGTTTCGAGTGCATAAACTGAGAAAATTTGTTCATTATATATGTGGTATCAAGATGCATGAACGCTATGTACTGCATGCTACCAATGAGAGTTATGTATTGTTTGGAATCAGAATGTGGTTCACCAATCAGAACAAGCTTTGATAAAGTGTTCATTGGAGTAGCTGCTGATTGCCCCTTGCATTTTCATCCTGTGGAATAAATCAATTATATATACTTGCGTTGAATAATGTGAAGATTCTTGGTGATCGTACCCAAAAAATATGACAGCTCACCCATATATTTACGAGAGAAACGAATAACTAAATTCTTCAGAATTCAGTCAACTAAAACTTGATTGTTTCCGGTGAATATAATATCATCAACATATACAAGAAAACATAGCAGTGTATTATCCTGGTTGTGAACAAAGAGTGATGTGTGTGCCATCGAGTTTATGAAACCAACTTCAAGAAGATAATATTTTAACACCATGTACAAGGCCCGAGATGCATGTTTTAGTCCATATAGGACTTTCTTCTGGTGACAGATGTATAACGATAGTCTATTTGAATCAATAAAACCTGGAGGTTGCCTCATATACACTTCTTCATCAAAGTGTTCCTAAAGAAGCATATTGTTGACATCAATTTTTCAAAGATATCAATTATGATTCACAACAACTTCTAGAATGGTGTGAATCACTGTTGACTTTATTATTGGACTAAAATTGTCAAAGTAGTAAATACCAAGTTTCTTAGTAAACCCTTTGGTGACGAGACGTGCCTTGTGTTTGTCAATGGATCATCATGGAGATAGTTGAGCAAAAAAATATTTATTTGCAATTGATAATGTTGAGATTCGGTGAAAGAGGCACAAGATCCCAAGTATGATTGCGTACCTAACATCAAATTCTTCAGACATTGCAGCTCATCATTGATGATGTTTGAGGGCTTGAGTGAATGTGTGTGTTTTAGACTCAACGATGATGACAAGACTGTAATGGTGGAAAGTATGGCGGTGAGGCCGAATTTGGGATTTGGCTTAATAATTTGATTTTTGTCTCGCGTTTTTAATGGATGGTGATTTTTGATCGGCGGTGGCTGGTGTTTTGTTTCTGGAAGTGTTTGGGCTTGTATTTGATTTAGACATATTATGAGGAATTTTTTACTTGTGTTGTGGTAATGAGTGCGGGCTTTTGATGGATTGATTAAGTTGGGCCCCTTAATGTCTGACCCAAAAGAGGTGATCTATAAGCATCTTCAACATCGAGTGAGTCTTCCTTAGTGTCTGAAGTAGATGATACAGACAAAGCATGAAAGTCTCGGTTGGATTCCAAAGAGGAGGAGGATGAAAACGCTGGTGAATGAAATGATGATAGTGGTGTTGATGACTAGACTGTCAGCAATGGCGATGTTTTGAGTGACGAGCTGAGCTTGAAGGTGAGTCTGTGGGCTCAACATAAGTAGAATGAGCTAGAATAAGTAGTGTTAGACGATTTGGGAAAAGGGTTACGGTGAAGTGAAGGATTGTGATGATTCAAAGGAGGAATTGTTTGTGGAGGATGTTAAGATGGGAATTTGGTTTTATCAAATTGAACATGTTGCGAGGTATATATATATTTGATTAGTTTGGGGATCCATGCAAAGATATGCGCTTTGTGTGAAGGAGTAACCAATGAGAACACAGGGAGCTGATCATGGATCGAGCTTGTTGGAAGCATATGGTGGCATCCAAGGAAAGCATATATAACCAAAGATTCTGAGTTTGACATAGTTTGGTTCAGCCTAAAAGAGAATTTGATCAACAAGGATGGGGATGTCATTATGTTTATGAGGTAAATTGCGGTTGAAAAATGCACATGTTTAGTAAGTGTTGGAAAATTTGGCTTGAATGAGAAGAATTGAGACCAGTTTTGACCATGTGCCGATGTCTCTTTTCAGCGATGCCATTTGTGTTCTGGTGTATGAGGTGGAGATGTGAGATGAGTCATGCATTTGGTAGCTATGAATTCCCGACAAGCAATAAATTCACTACCTTTGTTTGAAAATAGGGCTCATACTTGATGACAACAAAATAGGACTTAATACTTTAAACTTGAGATTTGAGTTTGATGGGTTGAAGCCAAGTGTATCCGGAGAAGTAATCAACTATAATGAGATAATACTTATAGTAATCAACTGATAGAATTGGGATGTCCAAACATCAGAGAATAAGAATTCAAGTGGCCATGTAGAAGATATTGTGGTTTGAGAAAAGGCAAGTTATGGCTTTTATTAGTCAAACAATCACTGTTCACTGCAAGATAAAAGCTGAAATGTTGTGTTTGAAAACAATAAAGAAATTTGGAAACAATAGTTTATGGCCTAGTCGTAAATGCTAATATGAGGAGGTGGTTTTGAGATTATTGGTGGTTGTGAAGAAGGTTGAGGTGAAATGCATGGAGATAAGCCATTCATAAAACTCATTATTGGTGATGATTTGGAGTAACAAGACCACATGCTGAGATTCTTCATCGGAAAATACGAACGGAACAATTTCACTTAGATACGATTAACATTGCATAGTTTGTAGACTTATATGAGATTTTTATGTATCACATACATCACTGAGTTTTAGAGGCCGAGTGGAGGAAGGTAAGAGAGTAAAACCATTTTGAGTGATTAGTAATACAGAGTCGTTCCCAATGATCACTTCTTCATCTTATGTTTATGGTTAGTGCAGGGACATGTTTGCAAGGTCTGACGAGATATTATGAGTTGCCCTGGAGTTAAGCAACCATGGATTTGCAACATGAGAGGCATCAACAAAGTTGGCATGTGGCTGCCAAGAGGTAGGTGACAAATGTGTTATCACTGTGCAATGCAGGTTGAGAACAATACTTTGCACTGTGACCCTGAACATTACAAATCTGACAACAAAACATATTGTTTTGTTTTTTGTTAAATCTAACACCACATCATCTCCATTGATGATTCCGCTTAATCATCTTCTTCCATCATTCATTTGTTTATTTTTAAAAGACAAACAAAGAAAACACAAGAAACTAAAGAAGAAGAAGAATAAACAAATCTTTGACACATCAATTGACCCAATTTCATCGACACATCAATTGAAGAAACAAAGCTTTTCAAAAAATAGTGACCGCAAGACCATAATCACAGCTTAATTTGACCCAATTTCATCAACACAAATTGATTACAAATCACAACTGTGTTAGTAGAAAAGTCTCTGTAGATCTAATTACACTTCAAATTCATTTCTCTCTCCGAATTCTTTTTACTCTCTCGCCTTCAATAAGACAAATCCCACATCATCTACTCCTTTGTTTTCTGTAAAAAATATTAGAGGCAAGATCCCCGAAGAAATTAAGGTACTTTTTTTTCTTCTGAAATCTCTTTGAGTAGATAAAGAACATAATCAAATTTAGACGTAATTGATGTGTAATCAGAGTAATTAGGAAAAGGGATGAATCATCTTGTGTACGCATAACTCAGTTCTGGGTTTCTTCAGTTTAGACATAATTGATGTCTATCCAGTAAATGGGATGAATTATCTTGTTAGTTTAGCTTAATTCATCTCCGCATTTTCTTCGATTTTGATTGTTGTGTTGTGTAGTGAAGGACCTCTGTTTCTTTCAAACTCTCCATTGAAGATGATGGCGGAACTTGGTGGAGTCATGCCGGCATTATATTTAACAGAGGTTTCGAATAAGATTTTGAATCAAAAAATCAGTGAGAGATGGGGATGTTTCAGGGTGATTAACCATGGAGTTTCATTGTCTTTGATGTCTGAGATGAAGAAGACTGTTATTGTCTACTGACACAGTTGGAGACAACAGATCTGGGACTATTAGAGCTATCGGGACTTAGACGATCTAGATTTCTTCGAGGAGAAGAAGAATTTGCTTTTGAATCTGCTTATTGATACTGTATATTGTACTTGTATTTTTTTGTTTGTTTGGTGTTTGAAGAATAGTCCTTTTCAGATATAGGTGATTAACCTGTGAAATTAAAGTTGCATAATGAAGTCATTATTGTGTTAAAAAAATTATGATAATTTAAAAATAATGTTATTTTCCCCAATGAAAAACAACAACTTCTTTAAAAAAACAACATCTAGTTTTCAAGTCTCAAAACAATGTCGGTGCTGTTAGTTTTCTAACTGAGATAAATTTGATGATATAGGGAGAAGCTGTTTTGCGGGTAGCTGTCATATAATTGATTTGCACAATTTTTAGGTCAGAGTTAATTTTAGAAAAAATGGTTTGATGGTTTTCTAACCAAAAAAACTCCTAAAAATTTCTATGAAAGATGAAATACTTATCTGCTACATAAATTTGAGTGCTTTTACAGTTTTATCATCAACCTAATGAATTTTTCATTGCAAATATAAACTCTTAAAATATATATTATAGTTATTGTCGAAAGTCAAAACTTATTTTGTTTGGACTTAGAGTCGACTTTGTAAATGGAGGTGGCAAGAAGACAAATAGTTAGAAAAGTTAGCATGGTGGACACATTGTTGTAAAACTTGTCGCTCATAAGATGTTTAAGAGCCAATTCTTTTCATTTATCACTACCGTCATGTTTAAGGGGCTATGTTTTCTATTTTTCACTCATACATTCATCTTTATTTTGATAGACGATTGAGATTAATCTAAAAAATATCCAATTGAAAAATTATGTTATCTTTCCATATGTAAACACATGTTTTTTCCTTCACAAAATCCAAAAAGAAGACCACTTAAAGAATAAAGTTTTGAATATGAGGAGATAAATCTAAACGCTTACCTAAATATTATGTTATCGTATTTGCCGCTTCACGCCGCTACAATAAACGAAGGTATTTTGATAACCCTCTTTATATGTCTATTTGATGTGGTTAAATCAATATTAGATTTTCGTTTTCACAGCCAATTATAGTTCACTTATACCACAAACTCTATCTAACACAAGTGAACATCATTTGAACGAATTTTTTTCTCTAAGAAAACAGTGTGACATATTCTAACACCTAATTGGTAACTTTCAGTTGACTATTGGAATAACAACTGTGTCTTCATATTGAGATGTTTGTTCAACATTTTCCACATATAACTGCAAAAATATTTTCTTAACCTAAATCAATCACTAAATAATAATTATTGATTTTCTCTCTAAAACTTCAGAATCATCTCTAAACAGTACAATTTCACTTATCTCTTTACTTTGGTAACAAATTAATAGCAAAATCCTATAATGTCTTAGTTAAGACGAGTTTGAACTATCAATCTAGATACAAAAGTATTTCTCTTCTGATAAATGAAATATAAAAGGACATGTATAAGGAAAATGCTCATTTAATTCCTTAAGTATTTGAAATTAGCAGATTTATTCCCTAAATTTCCTGTATATAGATTAAATCCCCAAATTTTGACTTTGCAAAATTAGGTTTTAATAATATCAACGTTAAACAATAATTAAAGATCTTTAAACATTATTAAATGTAATTTTCAGAGCTTGATATATCATGTTCATCATATACTTTTTCTCCAATTTTTCCTCAAATTGAAAACCTTAAAATTCTTTAAGCGATCTCTGGTACAGAGCATCCACAAATTTTGACAGTGGTATCATGAAGTTCGCCATGAGAAACGTCAATCCTTGCCTAGAAACGAAATTTTGAAGTGATTATTTTTTGTCTATTGCTCTTTCTGGATTTGAGTAACTATACATGTGAAATTGATGGAATTGAAACTGTTTGAGTGTAGGATGAGATAATTTATAATTCTAGATATGAATTTCAGTGGTTTCCTTAAATGATGGTGTGTACGACGGTGTAAGGAAGATACTTGTAGGACAAGGTAACGATGGTGTATCCTTTGTTAAGTTTGATTACAGTAATGGCAAAGACCTTGTACTCGGAGCTGAAGAGGTCATTTTTGAAAACAACAAGGGCCTTTTTCAAAATTTACAATTTACAATGCATAAGCATCATGTAGACTTCTGAACTATACACCAATGTTCTGTTGTTGTCGAGCCTGATTTTACACTAATTATCCTTTTTCCTTTCTTGTTGTGGTTATTATCTTTGAAAGGCTCATCATCATCTTGTGCAGAAAGGGAAGATAGTTAAAGCCGAAGCTGAGTTTGAGAGGCTTCTAGGAGGGTCTCATGTGAAAACCGCAATGGCATAATTACACAAACTATAACTAGACATAACAGATGAACCAAGTGTTGTGACCGTCTCAGAGCTGCTATAACTCTTTTATTTTTCCCCCGAGAACGTAACTGCAAACATGTAATTTTGATTGTTGTGTCTATTTTTTGTCCTGTATAGTACTTTGTTATTCATTTGTTCCTTTTGCATTTTTTTATTGGATCAACCCTGTTTGCTTTGCAATAACTATCTGGTATAAATGCTGCTTTTTATTTCTCTTATACTGTTTTTAACCCTTAGATCTAGTATGAACCATTAAGGAAAAAAAAACCAAATCTCATATATCAAATCACCGTAACTGAATCCAACAACATAAGTAGAATCTTATGCAAGCTTGAAAAAAGAAGCCGAAGTCGTAAACATGTTTTTACATCTTGAACAAAATGACATGAATTAAAGAGAGAAACCAAATCTTCCATGTCATGATTCAGTTTGAGAAGCACCTACTTGTGATGATCCAGCTTGAGAAGCTCCTTGTTGTGATGATTCTCCCTACGATGAAACAAGCAAACATGAAATTGAAAACCATACCAGAAATCAAGGAACAAACTGAAAATCAAACCACAAATCAAGCAAAAGAAGAATTTAAGTAAATAAAAATGAACCTGATTTTTTCTTCAACGGCCTCTTGGCAGTTTTTCCTAAGGAACTGCAGTTGGATTAGGAAATCTTGTCTTATTATGTCCTTCTTTTTTACAGTTAGAGCAGGTTAGCACACGACCATGGCGTGTTAACTTGTTTGGGTTAGAGGAAGACTCATGATGAGCTTTTCTCCTACCATGATTTTGTGGTCTTCCATGGTTAAATCTTAATGGTGGTGGTAAAACGGATAACCGGCCTAATCATGTCCACAACTTTATGCCTTGGACTGTCTTCATACCCTGAACATACAATTAATGCCACCTTGAACTCAAGTAGTAATCAGAGACATAATCATTGAGATTAAATTTTTTTGTTGTGATGACACACATACACATAGCATGCATACAAGGAATGCCATTCAATTTTCATTAGCCACAAACACAATTTTTCAATTCCTTATCAACGCGGTAAGAATCACCATGAAAGTCTATTTCATGCAAATTTTCGTGGTCATGTATCTTTTGCAATCTCTAGCTTTCTGCCTATTGAGTTCAATATCTCTGTCTGCTTTTGGTGTGAACCTTTTCTTCTACATGTTGGTTAAAATAGTCCTCTTTGCATTCCTCTCCATACATTTCCTCCTTACATCCGTTAAAAATCAAGCAATGGTTTCCACCTCGGATCCCTAACGTTTCTATTGAAAGACTCTAACAGGTTGTTCAGATTATCATTGCAACACGATCCAAGTTTAAAGAGAGCCCGAGACCATGTTGTTGGTGCGGTACGTTGTAGTAAATCAAACACACCTTGGTTTTATTTTTCAATGCTTCTAGGTTATCAGCAAAAATTTCCATTGTGTAACTCCGAACTATTCTCCAAAACAAACACTCAAGTTTTATGTCCCTGTTTGTCTTCTTCCAGTTTTCCAGAATGTGTCTAGCACACATTTTATGTTTAGCTTTGGGAACCTCAATATGAAATGCATTTAGCAAATCATGTTACATAAAACAAAGAAAATAAGAAATTGTTACAAACAAAATAACATAAAAATTTTTTATTAAGATGCACATTATGTTTATCTGAGATGATTGTAATGTCGGTTCCATCTTTAAGTTCCAGATCTTCTTTAAAAAGTTGCACAAATCACAACCAATTAGGATTAACCTCCACCTCAACCACTGCCCAAGCAATAGGGAAGATTCTGTTTTCCCCATCTCTATCCATTGCACCTAACATTTGGCTTTTTATATCCCATTTCATAAATGCAGCATCTAATCCAATAATAGGTCTACATGACTTCCTCCAAGAGTTTTTCAATGCTTCAAAACAACATAGAGACGATAGAATCTTTGCTTGCTTCTGGGCACTGGCTCGGGAATTGTCTCAATCTCCATAGTTGAACTTTCATTCGATTTAAGTATCTCTTCTTGATAATTCCATAGTCTAGCAAAATGAGCTTCATGACTAGCCTTCCTTTGATCCGAAGAAACGTCTTCACTCTCCTACACTGATGGAAACTAATAATCATATTGTATTCCCTCTTGATTTCATCTACCATCTTTTGTGATTTGATTTTAGGATTTCCTCAAACAACTGAGCAATAGTTCCACACTTCAAAAGCCTAGTGTAACCTGGTCTTACTCAAATATGCTCGTTAATGAAGACTTTTACCATTAGCTTGTTTCTTCTCTTCTCAAAAGAACAATACACTTTCCATGGACATACACTGTCAGATGATGATTTATATAATATGATATTATATAGTGTCTTTAGTGAATACCTAAGAATTGTAGACTTGAAGTTCTCTGCATTATTAAATATCTTCCATAATCCTAAAAGCTCATCAGGACCTACTTCATAAGTGAATGGTCCATCTTCTTCATCTTCTTCATCCTCTTCATCGAAATCTGATAATCGATCCAGAATCTTTTATCATCTCCACTATCATCAAATTTACTATTTCCATCTTCAAGGGCAACATCTCCAAATTGGTGTTCTAAATTTTCACAAATTTCTACATCAACAAAGGTATTGTCCACGAGCTCTGACTCTATATTTTCAGCTAGATATGGTTCACTCTCTTTATATCTACCCATATCTTCAACGATAACTTCACAATCATCTTTCTCAACACATACATTATCGCCATCTTCCTTTTCTTCTTCATGCACACCTTTTTCACGATCATGTGAAAATATTTCTTCCTCACCCATATTACAATCTTCATTCAGCATCCTACGAAAATAACCCTTCCTCACGAAGCGGTTTTCACACATCTTTATGGTTTTACAATTGGTGTTTGCTTGGTTGGCTGGTTGAAGTGTTGGGGAAAAGAGGTTGCATTGATATGGATATTAAATCTTTAGATACTTTGGGGGATGTTTTTGCTTATCATCGTCGTAGGCATCACCGAACTCTCATCCTCTCACAGATTAAGGAAGAGATTCGAGAGTTAAAGGACTGTGCTCATGCTGATTTAGACATAGCGTTATAGAGAGGTAAGGAAGGTAAATTCAATCAAAATTCTCTTCAAAGGATACTTGGAATCAGATAAAAGAAGTTTATTCGGAGAAGACTTGGTCCAAGTGTGTTTGGTTCCCTCATGCTACTCTAAAATTCTCTTTTATTGGGTGGTTAGCCGCTCTCAATCGTTTTAATGTTGTGGTAGAATGATTTATTGGAATTTTAATGTTGCTTATGGCTGTGTATTCTATACTTCCTCGCTAGAGACTAGAGATCATATATTTTTCTCTTTTCCGTTCACTTCTCAGATATGGCATCGGCTCACTTCAGGCCACCTCCAACAAAGGTACGCTAGCCACTTTCAGGATATTCTTTTAACTGTTCTGACTTCAGGTGACAAGGGGACTCGAGTTTTTATTGCTAAGTATGTATTCCAAGTTACCGTTTATCTCTTATGGCAGGAGAGAAATCAGCAGAAATATGGAGAAGTTCCATCATCCATTGATAGACTGGTTAGAGATGTCGAGATGACTGTTCGAAATTGTCTCTCATAATTACACAGTCAAAGAATTATGAAGAAGGTGTTATAAGATTGGTTTGCGACAAGAACTTAATGTCTTCATGATGTGTTTCTACTCTTTTTTGTTTTTTTCAACTCAATCGGAAGTGGGTGTACTATTTTTCTCAAGAACTGATTTTGTCCCAATTGGGGTTTTCCGCTTTTGGGTTTTAATGAGGCAACCACTTTCGATTTTTCAATCTTAGAGCTCTTTATTTCTTTTTTATAAGTTTTGAAAAATGGTATTGTATAAAAGTTTTTCTTGAATATAATTTTACATAATTTTCAGAAAAATATATCTTCTCTTCATATGGAAGCACTTTGGAGACTCCAATCTTGTCAAGTAGTAGTGTAAACCGAGCTCGACTTAAAGTTTGGTGAGACAGTCTGCAAGTTGATCATTGGTAAAGAAGTGAGAGATGTGCATCTTACCATTTTGAACTTGTTCACGTATGAAGTGATAGTGTAAGGCTAAATATTTTATTATTGAATGAAAAACTGGATTGTATGCCTAAATATTTCATTATTGAATGAAAAACTGCATTTCCACATAGATAAATGGTTCTTATACTGTCACAATAGATGATAGGTGGTCTTTGTTGATGAATACCAAGTTCTGTGAGAAGCAAACATACCCAATTAAGTTTCGAGGCGGTGTTTGCAACAGACTGGTATTCAGTCTCAGTTAATGATCTGGACATTTCCTTATGTTTCTTAAAAGATTATGATATGAGGTTTTTCTCCGAAATATACAATGTAAGCATTCGTAGATAAAAATTCATCTGAGTCTCCACTCCAATATGCATCATAGAATGTGTGGAGTGTAAGAGGAGTTGATTTGTGGAAGTGTTGGTGTTCCAACAAGACAATGAAGCAGCTTGCCAATGATCACTATAAATGTGATATCAAGACGCATGAGCGCTATGTAATGCATGCTAGGAATGAGAGTTATGTATTGTTTCGAATCAGAATGTTGTTCACCAATAGGAATTTTTTTTGATAAAGTGTTTGACTCAGTTCAATGGGATTTTTTAATAAATATGTTAAAGGTCATGCAGCTTCCAACTCAGTTTGTTAGGTGGATCGAGTTGTGTGTTATCACTCTGACAGTCTCGGTTCAGATCAACAGTGAGTTAACTGGGTTTTTCAAAAGTGAGTGGGGGTTACTCCAAGGTTTCTCTCTTTCTCCCTATTTCTTTGTTATTTTCATGAATCTCTTATCTCGCATGTTGGACAAGGCAGCGCTTGATGGCAAATATGGGTTCATCCGGGATGTAAAAGCTTAAATCTTACTCACTTGTGATTTGGGGACGATATAATGGTGTTTGCTAATGGGAGAATCCGCTTTATCAAAGGTATTCTCGCAGTCTTTGATGAGTTTTCTCGTATCTCTTGTCTGAATATTAGTTTGGAGGAAACTTCTTTGTTTATAACAGGTATCTCTTCCGTTATTCGGGCTTCCCTTTTGAGTTTCCCGTTTGATATAGGAACTTTTCCGGTGAGATATATGGGTTTATCTCTGCTCACTAGACGAATGACCAGCTCAGAATTTTAGCCTCTAGTAGAGAAATTTCGAGCTCGTATTGGATCTTGGAGGAATCGTTTCTTATTGTTTACAGGTCAACTTCAATTACTTTCCTTGGTGATTGCGAGTTTGGCAAATTTTTGGATAGTTACGTTTAGATTTCCTCGGGCTTGCATCAAAGAAATTGAGAAGATAATTTCTGCTTTTCTATGGTCTGGAACAAATTTAAATCCAAAGAAGTTGAAAGTGTCCTTGGTTGATGTTTGTAAACCTAAAGCTAAAGGGGGACCTTGTCTTAAGCCTTTTGAGGTAGCAAACAAGGTGAGTTGTTATAAGTTGATATGGAGACTGGTTTCGTCAAAGACTTCTTTGTGGGTGAACTAGGTCCATAAGAATCTGATTCGGAAGGGATCTTTTTGGTTGAGAAAGTTGAGGACGAGTGCTGGCTCTTAGATGTGGTGAAAGCCTCTAAAGTTTCGAGATTCAGCTGAGGATTTTCATAAAGTTCATGTGAGAAGCGGTTTAGAGAATTATGAAGAAGGGGTTACAAGATGTGTTGTTCGAAATTGTCTCTCATAATTACACAGTCAGAGAATTATGAAGAAAGGGTTACAAGATTGGTTTGCGACAAGAGTTTAATGTCTTTGTGATGTGTTTCTATTATTTTCTGTTTTTTTTTCAGCTCAATCGAAAGTGAGTGTATTCTTTTTCTCAAGAACTGGTTTTTTTCCTAATTGGATTTTGCAGTTTTTGGGTTTTAATCAGGCAACCACTTTTGATTTTTCAATCTTCGAGCTCTTTATTTCTTTTCTATCAGTTTTGAAAAACGGTATTGTATAAAAGTTTTTCTTGAATATAATTTTACATAATATTCAAAAAAAACATATATTTTCTCTTCATATGGAAGCACTTTGAAGACTCCAATCTTGTCAAGTAGTAGTGTAAACCGAGCTCGACTTAAAGTTTGGTGAGACTGTCTGCAAGTTGATCATTGGTAAAGAAGTGAGAGATGTGCATCTTACCATTTTGAACTTGTTCACGTATGAAGTGATAGTGTAAGGCTAAATATTTTATTATTGAATGAAAAACGGTTTTGTATGGCTAAATATTTCATTATTGAATGAAAAACTGGATTTCCACAGATAAATGGTTCTTATATTGTCACAATAGATGACAGGTGGTCTTTGTTGATGAATACCAAGTTCTGTGAGTAGCGAACATACCCAATTAAGTTTCGAGGCGGTGTTTGCAACAGACTGGTATTCAGTCTCAGTTGATGATCTAGACACTTCCTTATGTTTCTTAAAAGATCACGATATGAAGTTTTTCTCCGAAATATACAATGTAAGCATTCGTAGATAAGAATTCATCTGAGTCTCCAGTCTAATTTGCATCATAGAATGTGTGAAGTTTAAGAGGAGTTGATTTGCTGAAGTGTTGGTGTTCCAACAAGACAATGAAGCAGCTTGCCAATGATCGCTGGTTAGTGAGTGCATAAACTGAGAAAATTTGTTCACTATATATGTGATATCAAGACGCATGAACTCTGTGTACTGCATCCTACCAATGAGAGTTATGTATTGTTTGGAATCAGAATGTGGTTCACCAATAGGAAAAAGCTTTGATAAAGTGGTCACTGGAGTAGCTGTTTATTTTGCATCTTGCATTTTCATCCTCTGAAATAAATCAATTATATACTTGCGTTGAATAATGTGAAGACTTGGTGATCGTACCCAAAAATAGGACAGCTCACCCATATTTTTACGAGAGAAACGAATAACTAGATTCTTCAAAACTGAGTCAACTACAACGTGATTATTTCCAGTGAGTATAATATCATTAACATATACAAGAAAACAGAGCAGTGTATTACCTTGGTTGAGAACAAAGAGTGGTGTGTGCCATCGAGTTTATGAAACCAACTTCAAGAAGATGATATTTTAACACCATGTACAAGGCCCGAGATGCATGTTTTAGTCCATATAGGAATTTCTTCAGGCGACAGATGTATAATGATGGTCTATTTGAATCAATAAAGCGTGGAGGCTGCCACATATACACTTCTTCATCAAAGCGTTCCTAAAGAAATATATTGTTGACATCAATATTTCAAAGATACCAATCACAATTCACAACAACTTATAGAATGGTGTGAATCACTGTTGACTTTATTATTGGACTAAAAGTGTCAAAGTAGTCAATACCAAGTTGCTGAGTAAACCCTTTGGCGACGAGATGTGCCTTGTGTTTTTCAATGAAGGCATCATAGAGATAGTTGAGCACTACAAGAAAACATCGCAAACCCGACGGCTATATCCGTTGGAATACCGTCGGAAAAAGGTATTTCCGACGACATTCCGACGGATACGGCCGTCGGTTATAACGTGTCGGAAATCAACTATTCGTCGGAAATCCGTCGAAAAATTTCGACGGATTTCCGACGGATATAATTTTGTCGGAATGTCCGTCGGAAATCCGTCAGAAGGTATCCCGATGGATATCCGACAGATTCCCGACGATTATTTTTAAAGGAAGTTCCGACGGATTTCCGACGGATTTATTACCGACGGATTTCCGACGGAATTATTACCAACGGATTTCTGACGGATTTATTTAAATTAATTTTTAAAATAAATTTTATATTTTATTTAATTATAGTTTATTTTTATGTAAATAATATTAATATTAAATTTTAATAATATTTATAAATTAAAAAAAAATTTAAAAAGCAAAAAAACATTAAAAATCCATAAAAACATTCATAATCCAAAAACATTAAAAATCCATTAAAACATTCATAATCCAAAAACATTAAAAAGTTTCTAAAAAAAAACTACGGAGCTGGTGGTGGAGGTGGAGGGTAATGTGAGAAGAAAGCGTTCATCCGTTCTTCCATATCACGCATCTTCGCTAGATCGAGTGCTCTCTCCTGTTCTCTCTTCACTTGATTTTGTGCTCGCTCTTCGCGTATTGTGACGATGTCAGTCTTCAAACGCTCAAGCTCGACGGTCTTCGCTGCTAATTCCGCTCTGAGTTCGACGGCTTCCTTTGAAACGCCATATGAATTAGAAGATTGGGATGATGGATGGTAATCTTGCGGAATCCCAAAAATTCTTCCTTTCGTCTGCGGAGTTGTCTGCGAAACCAAATAACATAACAATATATGTTAGTTATCGATAATACGAAAAAAGAACAAAAATATAAACTTACTTGTAAAACCAAATCATTCCACATCTCTGTGGACACTTCCAGTGGAGCCTCTCCGTCAACGACCGGTTGGGAGAGGATGTACTCTTCGCCGAGCTTCTTCACATTCTCGACGACTTCCCGAGCAACCGGATCTTGAATCTCACCGGTCTTGCGGTTGGTATGCGCATCCTCTAGCAACCTAAGGTGCGAGGGTCGCACACCATCTTGTTTGAACTATACCAAAACATAAGATAAGTTATCAAAACCTAAGATAAGTGATCTATTATTAAAAGTAAAATTGAAAACATGAAAAAACTTACAAGTTGTTCTTCCCGGGAAGCTTTGCTCGTAGCGCCTAAGTTATGGGTCGCTATACCTTTACCCTTCCGGTTGCTCATCCGGTTGGCAGATTGGATTTTGGAGATCCGAGTTGTTTCCTCCTGGTTCCAATAGTCGACAAACCCTTTCCATAGGATTGCGTTCCCAACGAACTCTTTTGGGATCTGCTCGGTTTGCCATTTCGCCTTCCACTCGTTAAGCTTCCTGGAATAGACGATTCCAGATTTTTTCTCGAACTCCTGTCTAACTAAGACCGTACATTCACGGTCCCAAGAAAATTGTTGCTGCAAAATTATAAAACTTATTAAAATGAATTCTTGGTAATGGTAAAACATAGAAAAATATTAAATTAGTAAAATAAAAAAATATATTAAAACTTACCGCAAACATCCTAAACCAAAGCTCACGATCTTCCACATGCATCTTTGCAAACTTCTCATACGGATGCTTTAACATCCCGATAATCATGTTGTTGATCGCCTTCGAAATCCCGTTATTGGAGAAATTAAACCTGAAAAGAATAAATATTGAAAATATATTAAAAAATATATAAATTATAGAAAACTTAAAAATTGTAAATGAAATAAATGTTAACTTACCAAGTAGCTCTATTAGCACGATTCGTCGGATGAAGGCGGGTGGTGTGATCTCGGCCCGGTTGAGAAGCAAAATCTTCGACGAACATCTCAGTTGGCTCTGGAGTTGGATTCATCGTCGGTGTAGATTCCGGTAAAGTATCCGGGATATGAGTCGATTCGGTTTGGGCGGAACTCATGCCTCGTCTCGCACGACGAGCTCCCGGTGAATCAACGTAGTGACCGTAATTCCTGAAAAAAAATTAAAAAACTAATTAAATAAAACAAATATATAGAATACATTAACAAAAATAAATAAATCCATAATTTCGATAAACTTGCAAAATTTAACAAAATGATAAAATCATATATAATAGGAATAAAATGTAATAAATTCCTAAATTTCTAAAAAATCATAAAATTTGGAAATTTCTTAAAAATGATTAAAGTTTGGAAATTTCTTAAAAATCCTTAAATCTTTTAAAATCCTTTAAAATTCATAAAAATTCAAAAAATTCATAAAAATTCACAAAAATCCATATAAACTCATAAAAATTCAAAATAATTTAAAAATTATAAAAATCTGAAAAATACATAATTTAATAACAATTCTATCAATTATAAAATTAAAATTCTATAATCCTTATTGAAAAATCTCACAACCTAAACTCTAAATCAAAATCAAAAACATAAATCCTTAATCCATTTCAAATCATAAAATCTAACAATCTCAAACTTAAATATAAAAACCTAACACACTTATCTAACAATCTAACTCCTAATCTCAATTCCATATCCAAAAAGCTATCTCCTAACATACTAATCTAACAATCTAATTCCTAAAATCTAACATGATTAAACAATAAACTTGAAAATCAAAGAAACTTACATGTTATTAGGAAGATTGGCCATATGTGATGAAGTTTGGAGAAATTCAAGGGGTTTTCGAAGATTGTAGATGATTTTTTTAGTAATTTGATCGGTTTTATGAATGATTTTCGCGAAGAAGGAGATGTATTTATAACAGGTTTCCGACGGAATAATCCGTCGGAAGTCCGTCGGAAACCAAATAAATTAAATGAAAATTTGGTAACCGCGGAAGCCCAAAAGTTACTTCCCGCGGTAAAAATTAATGATCCGTCGGAAATCCGTCAGAAATTTCCGACGGATTTCCGACGGACCATTGATTTTTACCATTAATTTGCATGCATATCCATTGGTGAAGCCCTAAATCCGTCGGAAATTTCCGACGGATTTCCGATGGATATAGGGTTTTGATCGTATTTTAAATCGTTTTAGTATTTAACGGATTTGTATATGTGATATTTACGCATTTCACTACTGAATTATGTTTAAATCATCTTCTTAAGTTATAAAATTATCAAACTAACTATTTCGAAACAAGTTTCTTACATATACAACTAAATGTATAATATTCATTTACTAACATATAACATATAAACTAAAATTTTTATGTAATTTTGAATTTTAAGATGTTTCAATTGCTATTTTGTTTGAAATGTTTATGTATTAAACTAACATTGATGTTTCAATGGACCAAGTGCTAAAAACTTTGTAATTTAACAATGAAACCCTAAAACCGTTAGAAATCCGTCGGAAATTCCCGACGGATTATTAAAACATGTGATAAATGTTTAACATTCGGAAAAAAAATTAATAATTTATAGATTCCGTCGGAAATCCGTCTGAAATTTCCGACGGAGTTCCGACGGATATAGGGTTTTATCGATTTAACAAAATAAATAAATAATTTTAGTGGTCCGTCGGAAATCCGTCGAAAATTTCAGACGGATTTCTGACGGAATCTATCAATTATTTATTATTTATTTTATTTTAATATATATATATATGTCTATTTAAATTCATAAAGTATAAAATTTATTCATCAAGTATTCAATTTAAAGTATAAATGATATAAATGAAACATCTATAAAAAATTTATTATTTATTTTATTTTAATATATATATATATATATATATGTCTATTTAAATTCATAAAGTATAAAATTTATTCATCAAGTATTCAATTTAAAGTATAAATGATATAAATGAAACATCTGTAAAAATTTTCAAGTTCATTTATAAAAGAAAAATCCATATAACTAAAACATACCATAAAAATCTAAAATAAAATCTATTAATGAAAAATACCTAAAATTTAAACTAAAATCCATAAATAAAAAATACATAATATAAATGAAAAATACATGATATAAAATAAAGTCCCAAATATAAATTCTAAACTACTCAGACTCTTCGGAAGATCCATCTCCAGAAAATTCGCCGTGTGATTCCTCTGAGTCTGAATGCACTATATCGGAGATGATATCTGTGAAGTCGATAACAAGATCAACATCAAATGAAGCTTCTGGTGGATCCATTTGACCACTTTCGGTTGGTTGCAAAGCATCAAGTTCAGGAACTCCGTAAATTCTTCCTCTTGGGTTAACTGATGTTACGGTGATCCAAGGGTCTGAGAGTCTTGTAACTCGAGGATATGGAATGTAGCAAACCTAAAATGTTTTTCAATGAACGACGAGCATATTAATACATGAAACATATTAATATAAATATCATACCTTTCATATTAATACAAATATAACTAAAACATACATGATATGCTTGTGATGCAAGGATGAATGGATCATATTTAACAAGTCTCCGTCTTGAATGTACCGATGTAATACCGAATTTATCAACTAGAACACCACGCCCAACGAATGGATCATACCAATCGCACATAAATACAATGCATCTTAAGTTCAACATTCCAGGGTAGCGGATTTCTAATATTTGTTGAAGAATGCCGTAGTAAACAATATCACCAGATCTCGCAGAGATCCCGTAATCAGATGTTGTCCTCGTACTTTCCCCATCATAAACCTTAAAGGCATATCCCCTAGTGCAATACCTAGGGTAAGAAGTCGCAATGTAGTTTGGACCATTAACGAACTCTACTAACCATGATGGAAATGTTTGCCCACCATTTATTCCTTCAGTAACCTAAAACAATAAATAAGAAGTCAGTGCAAGTATAAAACAAATTGCAAAGTCAAAAATTAACAAACTTACGTAATATTGCAACCAAGGCGCGAAATCATTCTCTTTTAGAGATTCAAGTTCCTCTTCTATCTTATTCGGATAGTAACTACGAACTATTGCCATGTAAATCCTGTAAAAAAACCAAATGAGAGTTAAATTCAATAGTTAAATGAAAATCTTAATAGTTATATTGTTAAAAATTCAAATATCATACCTTTCGTATTCCATAATATCCTCACAATTTGTGAGAGTATACATATGTAAGTGTGCATGTTCCTGCTCTGTAAGTTTTCGTTTCTTTCCTTTTCCACTAAGACGACCAACTTGAGCAAACAACTGAGGGGCAACCACGCTATAAATTGGCCTCTCACCTCGATCATCATGGCGAGCTGGCCGTCGACTCTTCGTTCGGACTTCTGATGGAAAGTAATATTCAGCAAAATGAGAAGCTTCTTCGTTGATGCTCTGTGCGACAATAGATCCCTCAACTCTGCTTAAATTTTTAACTTTTTTCTTCAGATGGAACATGTAACGCTCAAACGGATACATCCACCGGTATTGAATAGGCCCTCCTAGTGCTGCTTCTCGTGGGAGGTGGATTGGAAGATGTTCCATGACATCAAAGAACGACAGGGGAAATAACTTTTCGAGATTGCAAATGATCATTGGTATATTGTCTTCTAAATTGCGAATTCCATCAACGGTAAGTGATCGTGTGCACAAATCTCGAAAGAAACCACCAACTCCTGTATTTAATACAATTATATAGATAGAAACATTTAATACAACTCCTGCATTTAATACAATTATATAGATAGAAACATTTAAATTATTAAAATCATGGCATTTATAAGAATATATACCTGCAATTGCATGATGAACATCTTCTGGAAGTAGTTTGGCAAATGCAAATGGAAGGAGGCGCTGCATCACAACATGACAGTCATGACTCTTCATTCCAATAAACTTTTCTTCTCCATAATCAACGCAATTACGCAGATTTGATGCGTATCCATCAGTGAA
Source organism: Cardamine chenopodiifolia (assembly GCA_963922655.1). Taxonomy (NCBI): domain Eukaryota; kingdom Viridiplantae; phylum Streptophyta; class Magnoliopsida; order Brassicales; family Brassicaceae; genus Cardamine; species Cardamine chenopodiifolia. Next base: position 8,828,702 of record OZ000464.1, read on the forward strand.
TTTAACATCTTCACGAATCCAATCAAAAAAAGCTTTTATCTTTTCTTGGTTCAACCGGAACGCAGGCATCGCACATTTACCATTTGGTAGAACTTCAAGTACATCCTGAGAACAAATCAATGGCAAGTCTAGTCTAGACTTCAGATTGTCTTTTGTCTTCCCATGGACGTTTAACACAGTGTTCATGATGTTGTCAAAGAAATTATTCTCAATGTGCATAACATCAAGATTGTGCCTCAATAAATGGTCTTTCCAGTAAGGCAAGTCCCAAAAAATACTCTTTTTGTGCCAATTATGATTTTCACCGGCACCGTAAATAGGTTCATGCCCATTACCACCACAATCTGGAGTTCTCTCAGCGCCAAAATCTCTTAACTGCTCCAATATACTTGTGCCGTCTATCTCAGGAGGTGGACCATCAAATACTTGTTTATCCTTTGTAAACATTTCCTTAGAACGACGATAAGGATGATCACTTGGAAGAAATCTTCTATGGCAATCAAACCAAGAAGTCTTTCTTCCGTGCTTTAATTGAAATGCATCAGTGTTATCTTGGCAATATGGACATGATAATCTTCCATGAGTTGTCCATCCAGATAACATACCATATGCTGGGAAGTCACTAATGGTCCACATTAGAACCGCACGCATCTTAAAATTCTGTTGTAATGACACATCATACGCTTCAACACCATAATTCCATAGCATTTGTAACTCATATATCAATGGCTGGAGAAATACATCAAGCGATCTCTTAGGATGCTCTGGGCCGGGAACAAGCACAGAGAGGAACATAAACTCTCTACGCATACACAAAGATGGAGGCAAGTTATAAGGTGTAACAATTACAGGCCACAACGAATACTGTCTTCCATGCTTTCCAAATGGGTTGAAACCATCTGTACATAGTCCGAGGTATACATTCCTTCGCTCGAATGCAAAATCTGGATATATTGATTGAAAATGTTTCCACGCTTCTGCGTCTGAAGGATGTGTAATATCTCCGTCTTGTCTATGCTCTCCATGCCATCTCATTGCCTCTGCCATGCGCTGAGATTGATATAACCTCTTCAACCTCTCCGTTAACGGTAAATACCACATCCGTTTAAAGGGAATTTTAACTCTTCCATTACTCTCCTGATAACGGAGTTTACGACAAAATCGACATCTTTTGCGGTTTTCATATTCTCTCTAATATATCATACAGTTGTTGATGCACACATCTATTGTCTGATACGGCAAACCAAGACCAGCTACAAGTTTCTGTACCTCATAGTATGATGCTGGTGAAAGATTGTCTTCAAGCAATATATCTTTCACAAAATCGGCTATAGCATCAACACATTCTTCCGCCAAATTGTAGTCCGTCTTAATGGTCATCATTCTACTAGCAGATGATAACGGCGAATGACCTTCTCTACAACCGCTATATAGTGGTTGTTTCGCTGCATCTAACATATCAAAAAATCTTTGTGCTTCTAAATTTGGTTCTTCAACCCTATCTCCATCTACAGATGTTGACTGCATATTCTCTCTAAACGCATCATTCACCATCTCAACAGTACCTACACCAAAATCTACTTCCGTTCTATGTTCTTCTAAACTATCTGCAATATATGGTTCACTAGTACTACCATAATCATAATTTGTTTCTCCGTGTAGATACCAAATCTTGTACCCCGGCATAAACCCATTGTAATACAAATGCCTCCAAACAATCTCTATCTTAATATTATGGGAATTCATACAAATAGAACATGGACATTTCAACTTACGAGTATTTTTTGCTCCAGGTTGATTTCCAGCCAATTCCATAAACTCGCATATACCTCGAGCATACTCATCTTTCAAGATATTTGACTCCGGATCCATCATCGGATCATCCATCCATGATCGAAAATTATTAGAAGACGACATTTATTTAAAATTTTTTTTGTAAGAGATTGTAAATGAATAGTAAAGTGTGAAAGAATAGAGAGAAGTGTGGATGAATAGATTGAGAGAAGTGTGAATGAATTGAGAAGTGTTGAAACATTTATAAAGGGACGTCATCCGTCGGAATCCGTCACAATTTTTAAATTCCAAACGGCTATTGTTTTTTTCCGACGGACCGCCGACAGTCCGTCGGACATCCGTCAGAAATTTCCAACGGATTCTGACGGCTTATGTAACGGCTACATTAACATTCGTTTTTTCTGATGGATTTCCAACGGACTGTCGGCGGTCCGTCGGAAATTCCCGACGGAAATATATCCGTCGGAAATTTCCAACGGATTCCGACGGACAATGCAACGGCTATATTAACGGAAATAAGTCCGTCGGAAACCTCCGTCGGAATTGAGGTAGTTTTCTTGTAGTGGAGCAAAAAAAAATATTCTATCTAATCAAAATGAAGAATTAGAGGTAGGTGGCTATTGATCATGAAGATATATTATTGTAGCCACACGAGGTTGACTACGAGTGAAATTTTAACTGACTTTAGATCTATTTTTCTGAGAATCTGTACCCTTGGTGTTCATCGTTGGTGATTGTTGACAAGTTGTTATTGCTGAAGGAGTTGTGTCGTTCGTAGTTGAGAAGCTTTGGTATCTCTTGAATAAAGAATCTGAGTGATTTCAGGGAATTGATGAGAACTTGATGTACTAAAGCTTCAGCTGCTAATGTTACAGTCATTGCTGAAGATGCCTATGACAAGAAACATGGAAGTGAAAGGGTGAGAACCTTCTTGGAAGATGTCAAAGATATGGTTTATGATGTTGATGATATAATCGAATCCTTTTCTTCTGAAAAATTTAGAGGAAAAAAAAAAGGAATCAAGAAGTATGCGAGAAGACTTGATTGCTTCATAATAGATCGCCGCAAATTTGCTTCCGATATCGAAGGTATCACTAAGAAGATCTCTGAAGTGATTGGGGGAATGCAGAGCTTAGGGATATAACTGAGCATCGATGGTGGCCGTTAATTTTCCATGCAAGAAAGACAAAGGAAGCAAAGGGAGATCCGACCAACAATTTTTTTTTTGAATATTATGTTAAATTATATTCAAAGTAAAACTTTTTACATCATGTGCAACAATTTTTTGAAACTTTTGAAAGAAAATAAGCTGTAATTTTGATGATCGATAAGTGGTTGCCTCATTAAAATCAACAAGTGGAGAATCCAACTGGGACGAAACAAGTTTTTGGGAACAAGAGTACATACCACTTTCGAAAGAGGTGAAAATAGCATAAATAATTTTAGTTAAAGAAAAACCCCTTGTGAAGAATCCCTGATGACCGCTTGTGAAGAAATTAAGTCCTTGAAGCAAACCAAAGTTGAAGAATTTCATCCAACTCTCGATCATTTATCGAACATTATCGATTACGAACAACAGAAGATGAGGTTGGAGGCTCACCATGTTGACGCGAGTTTCTCTCTCGCCAAATAGCATGAATTGTTGCTTGGAAAGCGTAACGTGTTAAAAACAACGTTATTCTGTCCAACTTTGTACCGGATATTAGACTAAGCAGTCTTGTGTAATCTGTGCTGAAACTATCTTTCAAGAGACCTTGTGTTAACAATTTCCAAGCTATACCAGAATAAACACAATGAAAGAATAGATGACGAATAGATTCAAGAGGTTCCGCACAGAAAGTGCATACCATAACAGCTCCTACATTCCAACTTGCCATGCGATCCCCCGTAGATAGGCGATTATGAATCAACAACCATAGAAAGACATAATATTTCAGAGTAAAATGCTTAAACCAGACTCCTTTCCATCAGTCAACCATAGGATTAAATTCTTAAATAAGGTACCAAAGAAATTTTGAGCTGAACATACCTTTGACCTTTTCCCCCTAAGACCGCCAAAGAGAGAGGTCATTTGCATTCAGTATCGACTTTGGGCCTTGAGGGCTGAATCTATTTGCTGTAGAAACTCTGATCTATGCCGGCGCTGTCTTCTAATATCCCAGGCCGAAACCACTCTAACATTCAGCAGAATCCCAAGATCAATAACTCCACGCATTCCAAGCTTATCAAACAAACATCCCAAGTTTGACCAAAGATCAAACCAAAAAGATGTATTTTGTCCACTTTGAACTTTCATTTTATGAAATATACGAGATTTAAGATGGCCTTTAAGAATTTTTCTCCACATCCAAGAGCCCCTACTAGTGTCATCAGTGATAGACCAAAAATAAATTTTTTCGCAACAAAGAAATTTGAATCCACTTCACCCACAACGATCATTGAGAAGATAATAAACGCCAAATCAATTTCAGCCAAAAACAATATTAATCTCTGCTAATGGCCTTATGTCCAGCCTTCCTTCATTCTTAGGCTTGCATATTTGATCCCATCCCACTTTCACTTTCTTTGCTTTCAAAGCTGGCCCTGACCAAAGAAACGATGAAAATAATTTTTCAATCTCCCTTAAACATGCTTTGGGGAGGCAAAAAACTGAAAGCCAAAAGTTTGATATAGATAAAAACCTTACCGACTAAGTACTGATGCGACTACAAATAGATTCTAACAATGGTAGATAATCATTCGGACTCATCTTCCTAGTTAGCAAAGGGAATCCAAAATATCGAACAGGCAAGACCCTTGAAGAGAAAGAGAAACACTGACCTATTTCATCTTGAGTATTTTGAGTAACACCCGCAAGATAAATAGTAGACTTCTCCAAACTTATTCGCAATCCCGATATCTTGGCAAAATATCAAATACATCGACTATTACTTCCACTGATCTAACTTTTGCATCTGTAAAAATCATTATATCATCAGCAAAGCTCAAATAAGTGAGACCAATATTGTTACATTTTGGGTGATTACCAGTTTGATGGGCGCTTGCCTCGTTATCCAACATTTTTGAAAGCACGTTCATGGCAATAACAAAAAGATATGACAACAATGAGAAGCCTTGGTGCAAACCTTTTTTTCTTTGAAAATATCCCGCTAACTCACCATTCACTTGGACCGAGAAAAAGTCTGTTGTGATACAAAGAGAAATCCAATGGATGAACTGATCCTGAAAATCCATAACTTTTAAACTATTAAGAAGAAAGGACCATTGGACTGAATCAAAATCTTTTGAAATGTCGATCTTTATTGCACAGCGAGAAGAGATGGATTCCTTATGATAATCCTTCACTAATTCCGTTGACAGCAATAGATTTTCTATTAAAAATCTATTCCACAAATGCCGACTAATTGAGAGATATGAGGTGAGGAAGAGTACCTTTCAACCTATTAGCAAAAATCTTCAAGATGACTTTATAAATCACATTACAACAAGAAATAGGCCTATAATCCTTCATTTCCAGCGCTATAACCTTTTTTGGAATAAGAACAAGAATCGTGGAATTCATACATTTCGGGAGAAAACCTTTGACAAAAAAAAGATTGCACACAAATGGTGAACTCCTTTCGAACAAACGGCGAGACCTTCTTGTAAAATTCTGAATTATAGTCATCCGGACCTGGGGATTTATTATTAGGCATAGCAAATAGTACATCTCTTATCTCCTCCTCCGAAACCAATCTAATCAACTTAGATTTCTCTTCTCCCGAAATCCTATTAGAAACCAGCTCCTCAAGTTTTTCCATAGTGATGCCTTCATAATCCTCGGGAACAGCCTGAAGAACTCTTTAAAAAAACCCACTGCCTCCTCTTGTATTTTTTCCTCATTTGCCACCAAAACCCCATCGGGACATTTTATCTCCCGAATTGTATTTTTCACTTTACGCGTAGCAGCCGCATTGTGGAAAGTTTTATTATTCTGATCTCCAATTTGCGACCACCGGAGTTTTGATCGTTATTTTAAGAAGATCTCCTCTAAACCCGAAAAAGGTTCCATCGAGCATAAGCTTCTTTCTCCGCCTCCATGTTTTGAGCCCATGGGTGATGTAGGTTCAACTTATGCTTCTCACATAAAATCGACAAAGCCTCCTCCGATTTCTTTGAAAGATTTCCTATTTCTTCTTTCCCAAAATCCCTGAGTAATGGTTTCAGCTCTTTTAATTTTTTTGAAAATCGAAAAAGAGAAGAAGTTGATAAGAAAAATGGTTGAGATTGACTCCAAAATTTCTCTACTATCAGCATAAAATCATCCAGCTCCATCAACGAACTTATAAACTTGAATGGTTTTTTTCTCACTTGCACCTGCTTATCAGTAAGATGAAACCTCCCTCTTACAAATCCAAGGCTTTTGACGAATTAAATCAGAACTTTGGTGATCCACAAATCATTCCAAAGCTCCTTGCGGTCCTCCATAAAATTTGAAGCATAAATAAAAGAGAAAAAGAACTCCACTACTCTATCCTCAAGCCACACTGAACAAGTAATCAATTGTCCACTTTTTAAAAATGGAGTTATTAAAACAGTAGGTTTCCAACCAACCCAAATACGACCCAACCGGCTGAATTTGTAATTTGATAAGATTGACCATTCCCCAAATATCGACTGACCAATTCTGCTCACTCTACTTTCCTTGACTTTAGTTTCCAATACACAAACAAACTAAAAATCTCGACTATTAATCCAACTCCTTAAAACTTAATGCTTAGAAGAAATATTGAAGGCCCTTACATTCCAAACAAAACCCGACATATTAAGGCTTTTTGGTGTGTTTCCTTCCTCCAATGCTAGGGATAAACTCCTTTGCATTTAGGCTGATTCCTGCTATTTTTTTTATTCATACCTTTAGATTTCCTGGGCAAAGATTGACTTAGAAAAAATTCAGCTACATTCCTTTTCTCGCCTTGTCGATCTTGATAACGAAGTTCACCTTCCTCCCTATCATCCTCTTACTGCGAGAACTGAAAAATGAGAAGGGAATCCAACTATCACCTAAGCCGGAAGAGATTTTCCTCCAACAGTACTTCCTTTTCTCGGAGAAACAAAGGACACAAATTTATTAACAGTTCTCAAAGCGATCTTGTAGGGGTTGAGCAGAGTGTTCAATAATTGGTTGGTCAGTTAGTGGAGAATGATAACATTCAAGTGGTTTCTATATCTAGGATGAGCGGTATTGGTAAAAAAACTCTGGGTAGACATCTCTTTCATCATGACATTGTCCGACGTCGTTTTGATGGATTCGCGTGGGTATGTGTTTCCCAACAGTTTACACAGAAGCATGTTTGGCAGAGAATATTGCAAGAACTCAGACACAATGATGGAGAGATTTTGCAGATGGATGAATATACACTCCATGGTAAACTCTTTCAAATGTTGGGAACGGGTAGATATTTGGTTGTCCTTGATGATGTATGGAAAGAAAAAAGACTGGGATCGAATAAAAGCGGTGTTTCCGTCTAAAAGAGGTAAGCTCTTATGGTACATACATAAAGCACTTTCCTTTTCAATTTCACAAGTGATTGTTACGTGAGATATATAGACTCATATATTGGTCATTGATGCCTTTTATCCACTAACATGAAAATATAAATATTTTACAGGTTCGAAGTGTAGGTGTTGGATTACATGCAGATCCAACATTGTTTTTGTTTAGATCAAGAATCCTTACTCCTGAACAAATCTGGAAGCTGTGTGAGAGGATTGTATTTCTTAGGAGTAATGAAACCGGTATACTTTTAGACATAAATTAAGAGCACGAATCTTGTGAATTTTCTTTTGCGGCTCACATCTTGAAAACTATTACCTTGTGATGTTGTGCACAACTAAAGCTTGATGAAGAACTTTAAGCCTTGGGAAAGGAAATGGTCACATATTGTGGAGGACTCCCTTTATCGGTTAAAGTATTGGGAGGCTTGCTAGCTAAGAAACATATAGTTCCCGAGAGGAAAAGAGTATATGAAAACATTGGAGCTCAGATAGTAGTAAAATGTGACTTAGATGACAATAACCTCAGTTCAGTTAACCGAGTATTGTCTCTGAGCTATGAAGATTTGCCAATGCATTTAAAGCAGTGCTTTCTTTACCCAGCTAATTTTCTCGAAGATTACAAGATAAATAAAGAGAGATTGTTCAATTACTGGGCTACAGAAGAAATAATAGCATCATTTCTTGTTCAATTATTAAAAAGTTGCTTCATTTGAAGTCGGTTCAATTAACATCCGGTGCTTTCTTTGGGAGGAGAATGGTGTGCTCAAAAGGCGGATATCCTCAATTATCTGCTCTAGTATTATCTAAAGAATCTGAGTTGGAAGAGTGGATAGTAGAAGAAGGTTCAATGCCATGTCTTCTTACTTTGATTATATAGAATTTCAAAAAGCTACAAGAAATTCCTGATGGACTGAAGTACATAACATCCTTAAAAGGAAGAAAAGATAGAAGGAATGAAGAGGGAAAGGAAGGAGAAACTTGTACAAGGTGGTGAAGATTACTACAAAGTCCAACACATTCCCAGTGTTCAATTTATCAACTGTAAGCTGTAGCAGGTAAAACAATTGGTATGAAGTTAACTTTAATCGTTTGTTGGTTTTGCATCCTATTTGGATTTGTGTGAAAGTCATGTGTAATATGCTTGAGAACGCTTTCACAAAAGGCCATGGAGAAACGAACCTTGGTTTTGTTGGAGTATCAATGTAAAATTTGATTACCTTTTTGTCAAAAAATGTATGATAAAACGATTGTGTTTTGTTTTCCATTATTGATTCAACGTTATTTGCATCATTAAAAATAGGTTGTGTTTCACTTTCAGTAATACCCACAAATTTGTAAGTTTTTCTTAAACATGATATGATGATGATGATAATGATAATATTTGTGTTTTGGCCTTCAGCTGTGTATATTTATTTGGTCAGATCATCATTACCATTGATATCAAAGGTCGATTATCGGATAAGTCCAAGTTTCTTCATATAACTAACTACAAACCACATATTCTCCACAAGCTCTTGAGGATTTTATGTGAATATTTTCATTTGATATTTTTCCCGAGCACGCCTTGAAGAAGAGTCAGAAAGATGTTACCAACTTGATTTAAAGGAATGGTAAAGAAAGGTCTTACAGATTTCCATAAAAGTAACCACTTTTAGAAGGCTTCTAATCTCTTCTCAAAGCATAATGTGAATTGAATGTAAATTGATGATCATTACAACAAAACTGACCTTCTTAATAGCTCCATGGTCCAATAATGTGGTGAGCAGAACTCATTTGTAATCTATGTTCCTAAAGAATTAGACAAACCCTTCTTCTTTTGTTTTTACATTTGTTTTTCTTACTCTAAGTTGGTGATTCTCCAAAATTTTAATCCTAAAAGGTTTGAATTTTGGAGTAAGGCATAAAATGGAACTAGGCCACCATTGCTCTCACTCACACCATAAATTTTAGTAAATACAAGAGTAAAAAATATATCATATATATATATATATTTTGAATATTATGTAAAATTATATTCAAGAAAAACTTTTATACAAAACCATTTTCTAAAAACTTAGGAATCTGAAAAAACTAAATGACAAAAACAAGAAAAAGAAACTCTAAACAAATGGAATTGGCGGAGTGGTTGACTCGTTAAAACCCAAGAACTGGAAAATCCATTTGGGATAAAAGTAGTAACTGGAAAAAAGGTACACCCACTTCCGGCTTCATAAGAGAGCATAGACACTGGCTAAAACACTGGCTAAAGCCTTGAAACCAATCCTACAAACCAATCATCATGATTCTCAGGCGTTGCAATGTGGATAGCCAATTCCGGACCGTCTTGTACATTTTCCAAACCAGCCGATCAATGGTGGATGGAACCTCCCCATGTCTTCTCCTATATCTCTCCCGCCATAAAAAATAAACAGCCACTTGGAAGACATACCTTACCAAAAAGTCTCGAGTTCCCCTGTTACCTGAGCCCAAAGAGGTTAGTAAAATGCTTGGGAAGTGTTGAGTATACCTTTGTTGTAGGAGTCCGGAGGCGAGCTGATGACATATTTGTGAAGTAAAAGAGCATTCAAAGAAGAGATGGTCTCTTGTCTCCCGAGGAATGTTGCAAAAAACACAACTATGAGCCGCAGTTGGAGACCACAAAACCAATTTGTCTCCCGTGGAAAAACGATCAAGCACGGCCATCCAAACAATAAATGAGAACTTCGGTGTAACATGAGAAAACCAGACACCACCCTTAGACCATGGTTGAACCGGATGAACTTGTATGACCTGATTCCACATCTCCTTTGTGGAAAAGATTGTTTTAAACTTCCCTTCCTTACCTCTCCATAATGCAATATCTAATCCTTCATAAGAAAAATCCTTTAGCTCCTGAATCTCCTCCTCAATCTGAGAGAGAATGGGCAGACGATGTCGCCTAAGACGATGAGTAGCAAACACTTCCCCTAAAGTGGCGGATAGCTTAATTCCCAAATCAATGCATCCTCGCTCTCCAAAGATTTCGATCAGCCTACCAAGAGAACACCAATTATCAAACCAAAAATAATTATTGAAACCATTCCTTACCTTGACTTTGTGGAACGCCTTAGCGGCGTCGCAAAATTTAAGAAGTTTTCGCCACATCCAAGAACCCGCGTTTGAACTTGGTTTTTTGACCAGAATGATCCCTTGCAGATCAAGTTTTTATGGATCCAGTTCACCCACAATGAAGTCCGAGATAAGACCAATCTCCAGATCAATTTGTAACAAGAGACCATATTTGTTGTCGCCAAAGGATATATCCCAAGACCCCCTTCGTCTTTAGGTTGATAAACATCACTCCATGCAACTTTCGATTTCTTTGAATTTAAATCAACTCCTGACCATAAAATGTTGAACTAATCTTCTCAATCTCATTAATGCAGGCTCGAGGGAGTCTAAACGTTCCTATCCAAAAATTTGTTAAACTTGCAATCACCGAAGAAAAAAGTTGAAAACGACCTGCAAAAGATAAAAAGTGATTATTCCAAGAGCCGATATGAGCTTTAATCTTATCAATTAGTGGCTCATAATCTGAGTTAGTCATTCGCTCTGTGAGCAAAGTTAAACCCATGTATCACACCGACAAAGTGTCTATAGTAAATGGAGAAGTTGAGAGGAAGGCTCGAACTTACGTAGAAATTCATGTGATAAATAAAGAATTCTTCTCCAAGCTAATATTCAAACCAGAAAAGCGAGCAAACTCATCAAAAACATCAAGGATACCTTTGATAGAGCATGGGCGACCAGAATGTCGTCCGCGATCAAAGGTGAGTAAGATTCAGGGTTTTACAATCCGGATGAAAACCAAACTTGCCTTCCATAGCTACTTTATCCAACATGAGAGATAAAGAATTCATACAAATAATAAACAAGTAAGGCAAGAGAGAACAACCTTGTCGTAATCCTTGTTCACTTTTGAAAAACCCAGTAAGCTCACCATTTATTTTAACCGAGAAAGAAAAACATCAAGGATACCTTTGATAGAGCATGGGCGACCAGAATGTCGTCCGCGATCAAAGGTGAGTAAGATTCAGGGTTTTACAATCCGGATGAAAACCAAACTTGCCTTCCATAGCTGCTTTATCCAACATGAGAGATAAAGAATTCATACAAATAACAAACAAGTAAGGCGAGAGAGAACAACCTTGTCGTAATCCTTGTTCACTTCTGAAAAACCCAGTAAGCTCACCATTTATTTTAACCGAGAAAGAGGGAGTAGTCACACACAGCTCAATCCACCTGATAAAATTCTCTGGAAGCTTCATAGCTATTAATTTTTTTTTAAGAAAACCCCATTGAACCGAGTTGAACGCTTTTGAGATATCAATCTTTATCGCACAGTGGGAAACAACATGAGGCTTATGATAATCTTTAACCAATTTAAAGGCTAGGAGCAAATTTTCCATCATATAACGATCCTCATTAACAACAGACTGATTTTGCGTGATGAAACGAGGAAGAATAAAATTTTGTATTTCTTCACCAGTGATCTTTGACAAGACACTGGTCCCTATCCACCTCCGAGCATCTATACGGAAGAAAGCTAGAAATATGGGTTACCAAAAAATCCGTAAAATCTTGAAGATGCGAACCAAACAAGTCCGTAAAATAACGGATTGCTTCTGTTTTTATGTCCTCTCGTCTGATGAGCACATATCTGTTAGGAGCCTTGACCATGTCAATAGAGTTTCATGTTTCTCTCTCTTTAACTGCACAATGAAAAAACCGGTTATTTTTGTCACCCACTTCAATCCAATGAAGCTTCGCCTTTTGACTTGGGTAACTTTCCTCCAAAGAAGCCACTTTCTCCCAAGCTTTGTAGGCTGCATACTCATCCAAAATAGCCTGAGAATCTGGATTGGTTAGAGACATGTTTTGTTTTTCACAAAGGACCTTAAATGCTGCCTCAGTCCGCTTAGAAAGGTGGTGAAACTTATGACGACTAAGCTCCCGGATCTTTGGCTTGAGGAGCTTAAAATTTTTAGAGAATCTAAATAAAGCAGAGGTGGAGTCAAAAAAAGCTGAGGTGTTATTTCAATAAGCCTCTACAACATGTTTGAAATCAGTCATTCGGACTATAGCATTGACTATCTTGAAAGGGCTTCGCGGCTTATAAGGAACGAAGCCAAGAGATATAATTCCACAGAGATGATTAGAACAACCTTTTGCCTCGAATACACAAAAGGATCTATAAGGGCACTGCAGCCAGTGATTATTGATAAGAACATGGTCTAGTTTCTTACAAACTAACCCCTCTTCCCTTTTATTGTACCATGTATAGCGAGGACCGTGGTAAGCCATGTCAATTAGCGAGCAATAACGAGTTATATCTTGAAAATCAGCCATTCCTGGAAGATAGACGGTAGATGTAGCAGAGAGAGAATGATCATCTCAAGAAAAAACCTCATTAAAGTCTCCTAAGCACAGCCACAGATTCCCTCGAAACCAAAAAGAATCCTGAAGAGACTTAAGATCACACCACAAAACTCGACGTTCAGCCAGATCGTTTGATGCATAAAAAAAAGTACAAATAAAGTCCTCCGTAGAATCTGAACGCTTTATTAAACACAATATCATCTGATCCATTTGGGACACCACCTTAAGCTCCACTTTTTTACTTCAAACCCCCCAAATCTTCCCTAAAAGGTTATACTATTAGTTTTACTTATCAATGTTTCAAGAAGTCACCAATTCTCAAGCATTTAGACTTGAAATTTCATTCATGTCTTCAAAATTTGTAAAGATCTACATTTGTGTGTTTGTGGTATTGTTTTCTTACTGAAAAATGTGCCACAATGTCTTTGTCTGTTAATGAAAAAGCTTCAGACTTGAATGTCTGTAAATCTCATTCTTGGCTTTCAATACGTAAATCTAATTTTATGTTTTTGTGTATTTAACTATCAGCTAAGAGATGTGAGCATACTGATAAAGAGGTTTTTACACCGAGTCTATCAAATAAACCCATGTACGTTGAGTACTTTGGGATCGAATCCACGAAAACTAAAAATTACACATTAGATATTCAAGGTTCTAGCTAATCTAGAGAAAAATAGAGATTTGAAATTAGAAAGCAAAAGAAATGAAAATGAAAGAAGAAAACAAAGAGAAATGCAATAAAAACCATGCATATCACATACGACTATGTTATTGGTGGGAAGCTGAAGCTAAAAGGGAAGGCTTTGGATGTGAAAACAGAAAGAACAAGCTCTTAAAGTTACAGAACATCAACTCAATGAAGGTAAGACATGACTCTAAGTGTCGTGACAAGACCACTTACTTTTGTGTTTACAAAAAAGAAAAACAGACCATTTAGTTTTGCTTGCAAAATCAAAACCTGTTCAACTCTGTTCTAATTTAAATCACAGTCAGAACAATTATGAATTATTGGAGCCAATATAGTCCCATCTTAATTTTAATATGGTTAAAGGGATTCATTTTCAATTATTAGATCATCAGTCATAAAAGATATTATTTTGAAAACGCTCAACCAACCAATGCATTGGAAGCTAGATAAGGTTGACTTGGAGTCAACTCTCTCCACAGACTTTTAGCTATATTTCATCACTTTCTTTCCAGTGATATTTATTTAGTAAATTTCGATCTTTTCCTTTTCTGAGAATCTTTGGCGTTCTTGTTATGGCTGAAGGATTTGTGTCGTTAGGAGTTCAGAAGCTTTGGGAGCTTCTGAGTCAAGAATCTGAGAGATTGCATGGAATTGATAAGCAAGTTGATGGACTAAAGCGTCAGCTGTGAATGTTAGAGTCTTTGAAAGATGCAGATGACAAGAAACATGGAAGTGAAAGGGTGAGAACCTTCTTGGACGAGGTCAAAGACATCGTTTATGATGCTGAGGATATAATCGAATCCTTTCTTCTAAAAGAATCTAGAGGAAAAGAAAAAGGGATCAAGAAGCATGCGAGAAGACTTGCTTGCTTCTTAATGGATCGCCGCAAATTTTCTTCAGATATTGAAGGCATCACTAAGAGGATCTCTGAAGTGATTGGGGGAATGCAAAGTCTACAGGTACAACAGATCATCGATGGTGGCCGTTCGCTGTCTCTGCAAGAAAGGCAAAGGGGGCAAAGGGAGATCCGACAAATGTTTGCTAACAGTTCTGAAAGTGATCTTGTAGGGGTGGAGCAGAGTGTTGAAGAATTGGTTGGTCAGTTGGTGGACAATGATAACATTCAAGTAATTTCTATATCTGGGATGGGTGGTATTGGTAAAACCACTCTGGCTAGACAAGTCTTTCATCATGAAACTGTCCGACGTCGTTTTGATGGATTCGCGTGGGTATGTGTTTCGCAACAGTTTACTCAGAAGCATGTTTGGCAGACGATCTTGCAAGAACTTCGACCACATGATGGAGAGATTTTGCAGACGAACGAAAATACACTCCAAAGTAAACTCTTTCAATTGTTGGAAACCGGAAGATACTTGGTTATCCTCGATGATGTATGGAAAGAGGAAGACTGGGACCGAATAAAAGCGGTATTTCCGCAGAAAAGAGGTGAGCTCTTATGGTACTTACATAAAGCACTTTCCATTTTTAGTTCAAAAATTATTAGAGATATATGACTCAGAGCTTGGTCATAAATGACTTTTCTTCACTAACATGAAAACATAAATATTTTGCAGGTTCGAAGATGCTAGTTACCTCTCGAAATGAAGGTGTTGGATTACATGCAGATCCAACATGTTTTGTATTTAAACCAAGAATCCTTACTCCAGAACAAAGCTGGAAGCTTTTTCAGAGGATTGTATTACCTATGACAGACGATAGAGGTACACGTTGAGATATAAAATGCAGACCAAGAATCTTGTGAATTTTATTTTGTGGCCCACATTTTAAAACGTATTACCTTGTCATGTTTTGCAGAATTAAGGCTTGGTGAAGAAATAGAAGACATGGGAAAGGAAATGATCACATGCTGTGGAGGATTACCGTTAGCTGTTAAAGTGTTGGGAGGCTTGTTAGTTAAGAAACATACAGTTCCCGAGTGGAAGAAAGTCTATGACAATATTGGAGCTAAGATCATAGGAGCATCTGGTTTAGGTGACAAAAATCTCAATTCGGTTAACCGAATATTGTCTCTCTGAGTTATGAAAATTTGCCGACGCATTTGAAGCATTGCTTCCTTTACCTAGCCCATTTCCCCGAAGATTTCCAGATAAGTACGGATGGCTTGTTCCATTACTGGGCTGCAGAAGGAATAATAACATCATTTTACAATGGATCAACCATCCAAGATAGTGGAGAAGACTATCTAGAAGAGCTAGTGAGGAGAAATATGGTTTTTGTTGAAGAAAACTATAGGAATTCGAGTGATAAATCTTGTCAAATGCATGACATGATGAGAGAAGTATGTTTATCAAAAGCCAAAGAAGAGAACTTCTTACAGATTATCAAAGTCCCTACTTCCACCTCTACCTTCAATGCTCAATCTCCAAGTAGATGTCGTAGACTCGCTGTACATAGTGGTGACAGACTCGAAGGAAACAATCTTCATCATATAATGGGACATAAAAACAATAAAAAGGTCAGATCTCTTTTAGTTTTGGGACTCGAGGAATCCTTTTGGATACAGTCAGCTTCAGGTGTACGAAGTTTACCAATGCTCAGGGTGTTAGATCTTGATAAGGTACAGTTTGAAGGACGGAAATTACCTTCCAGCATTGGAGAGCTCATCCACTTGAGATACTTGAGCTTATTGGAGGCTGGGGTATCTCATTTACCTTCTTTTCTGCGGAATTTAAAGTTTCTGCTGTTTTTGAACTTAACTGTTGATAGCAAGGGAGAATCAGTTCATGTGCCAAATGTTTTGAAAGAAATGCTAGAGTTGAGGTACCTTTGCCTACCTGATTTAATGCATGATAAAACAGAGTTGGAATTGGGTGATCTAGTGAACCTGGAGTGCTTGTGGTTTTTCTCAACACAACACAGTAGTGTGACAGACCTCCTCCGTATGACTAAGCTCAGGTATCTTGCTGTAAATTTGAAAGCAAACACTACTTTTGAAACTCTAGCGTCATCTCTCCGTGAATTGAGAAACCTCAAGACTCTTCATTTAATTGATAGATACAGACGGATGACTGATTCTGAGGGAGAATTCTATCTTCTATGCCAAGATATGATTCATCTAAAAGGAATTAAAGTTGCAGATACCTATGCCAAGGTTTTCTGATCAGTTTCGATTCCCTCCCCACCTTGCACACATAGGTCTATTTTATTGCAGCATGGAGGAGGATCCAATGCCGGTTCTAGAAAAGTTACTTCATTTGAAGTCGGTTGAATTATTATCTGGTGCTTTTGTTGGGAGAAGAATGGTGTGCTCAAAAGGCGGATTTCCTCAATTATCTGGTCTAATAATATCGAAAGAATCTGAGTTGGAAGAGTGGATAGTAGAAAAAGGATCAATGCCGTGTCTTCGTACTTTGACTATATATAATTGCGAAAAGTTGAAAGAGCTTCCTGATGGACTCAGGTACATAACTTCTTTAAAGGAACTGCAGATAGTAGCAATGAAGAGGGAGTGGAAGGAGAAATTGGTACCAGGTGGAGAAGATTACTACAAAGTCCAACACATTCCCAATGTTCTATTTTTCAACGAATACGATGATTGAGGTAAAATATTGGTACAGTGTCGAGTATCATTGTTTTTGTGGCGTATCATTGTAATATTTGGTTTTGTGGAGTATCATTATAATATTTGGATACCTTTTTGTCAAAAAATGTATGGTAAAACAATTTTGTTTTGATTTAACGTTTTGAATCTTTTATTTGCATCATTAAAATAGGTTGTGTGTTTAATACCCAGAATTTTTGTAAGTTTTTCTTAAACATGATGATAATGATGATGTCTGTGTTTTAGCCTAAATCTGGTTTGTTTCTGTTTTCTTAGCATTTAAATTGCATCATCAAAATAGCTTGCGTTTTCAACTTCTGTAAGTTATATAGGTTGGGTTTTGGTTTTGCAGTTTTGCCACCTTTTTGCATAGGCAAGACATGGTTGAACCAAGACGAACAAAACTGATTTACAATAAACGGATAAATCTCATCTCGGAAAGTTTTGGGCAAAACATATACTACTTTCTCAGGGGAACAAAAACATAGACTCTCTCTTCTTGTAGAAAATTCTGGCTTGTAGCAAGTTTGTTGAAGGCGGCATGAACTCTCTCTTCCGTAAACATTCTGTGGTTTTCATAGAAATCTAATATCTCCATTGTGATATTCTTCACCTGCCAATGTTCATAACATATCCCATTAATGATTAAGCAAGACCTTGATATTGGAAATATGACCACAGTGTGCACCTAAAAGCATTCCAAGTTGCAGTACCAACAGAGCTAAGATGTCTTTCTCTTTGTGTGCCGAAGGTTTTTTTCGGGATTTTTTCCAGGATTTTTTTACAGAGCTAAGATGTGCTGTAAAAAAATCCCGAAAAAAGCATTCCAAGTTGCGGAAGGTTTTTTCGGGATTTTTTACAGCACATACCTGAGGATTTTGAAGGTATCTCGGTGGTTAAGCTTGAAGAGCTGATTACGAATAGGGTGTTGGTGGAGGATAAAGCTTCGCTGGTTAAAAGGGTCTCATAAGAGGAGATTAGAGATGTTTTATTTGTGATGCCAAATAATAAATTTCCCAGAACAGATGGGTACAATTCAGAATTTTATAAGAAGGTTTGGCCAATTAGTGATAATGAGTTTATTATAGATGTGCAATCTTTCTTTGAAAGAGGTTTTCTCCCGAAAAGTATGAATTCAACGATTTTAGCCCTTATCCCAAAGAAGAATGCAGCTTTAGAAATGAAGGATTACAGACATATTTCTTGTTGTAATGTGATTTATAAAGTCATATCAAAGATCATTGCAAATCGTTTAAAAGGTATTCTTCAACAACTTATCTCTCTTAATCAATCGACTTTTGTAAAAGACAGGTTCTTGATTGAAAACCTTCTACTTGCGATGGAGTTAGTTAAAGATTATCATAAGGATTCGATTTCTTCTCTCTGTGATATAAAGATAGTATTTCGAAGGCTTTTGATTCAGTCCAATGGTAATTTCTTCTTAATACTCTAAAAGCAATGGATTTTCTAGACAAATTCATTCATTGGATAACTCTTTGTATCACAACTGCCTCTTTCTCAGTCCAAGTAAATGGTGAGCTAGCGAGATATTTTCAAAGTAACAGAGGCTTACGACAAGGCTAATCATTGTCCCCTTATTTATTTGTCATTGCTATGAATGTGCTCTCAAAATTTGTTCGATAATGCGGCTAGTGCTCTACAGACTGGATATCACCTGAAATGTAAGAATGTTGGTCTCACTCATTTAATCTTTGCTGATGATATTATGGTTTTCACAGTTGGGAAGTTAAGGTCGGTAGAAGGAATAATCACTGTGTTTGAAACATTTGCTAAGAAGGTATCTTGGTGCGAATAAGTATGGAAAATCAACAATATATTTAGTGGGAGTCAATCATGAAAACGAAATGAGATCACCTAGAGGTTTCCTTTTTTCTTGTGGAGATTTGTCGGTACAATATATGAGTTTACCTTTGCTGACGAAGAGGATGACTCCAAATGATTTCTTATCCTTGTCGGAGTAAATTCGTAATAGAATCAGTTCGTGGTCAGTAAGATTTATATCGATCACGGGAAGGTTGCAGCTCATTTTTTATGTGTTGTCAAGTATATCAAACTTTTGGATATTAGTTTTTCGTCTCCCCAAAACTTTATTAGAGAGATCGATAAATTGTGTTCCTATTGTGAAACTGACGAAAATGGTCAGAAATGAAGTCATTGTCGGAAATCTGTTGGTATTTCCGACGAATTTCTGATATCGGAAATCTGTTGGAAATCCGTTGGGAATCCGATATCTGAATTCTGTCGGAAACCCATCGGTTATTCAACAGAAATCCATCGGTTTCTTTTCCGACGACCTTCCGACGGATTGAGTTTCGACAGATTTATTTCCAACGGATTCAAACTAAAGGTGTTTTGAAATATATATATATATATATATATATAATTAAATTATTAATATTAAATAATTTTATAATTAAAATTAAATAAAAATAAAAATTTAATTTAATTTAAATAATCCAAAAAAATAAAAATAATCCAAACCAAATATAAAATTATTCAAATTAAAAAAATTAAAACTACAAATCTAAAAGTTTATAATTCTAAGGAAACGGTTGGAATGAACGGAAGAAGGCATCCATCTGATCTTGCATTGCTTTAAGAAATGCAGCCGACTTTTCTTCAATGGTCTCAATCTTGTTATTGAGAGCTTCGATTTCGGTGGACTTTTCATCGAGTTGCGCTCTAAGGTAAGGATCTCTGTAATACCTTGAAGTTGTCGAAGATGGCGACGAGTACTCCCCTGGAAGTAAAAAAATACGTCCTTTGAACTTTAGAGTGACCTACAAAAAAAATAAAGTAAATAATTAAAAAAATATTAAATCGATAAAAAAAATATTACTTACTTCATAGACAAATTCGTTGATCTTATCGATCGGAACTTCGGTGCACGGAGGAGTTCCTTCAACAATCGGTTGTGATTGGAGAAACTCCTTTCCTAGCCTTGTCACGTTCTGCACGATATCCCGATCACTTAGATCTTGTATTTGTCCCGTCTTATGGTTGATGTCCGCATCTTGTAGCAAAATAAGATGTGAATGTCAAACACCTTTTTGACGAAACTAAATTTTTTTAGTACTTTTAGTAAGTTAATGAAGTGAAGAAAAAATTAAGATTTAAAGAAACTTACCAGTTGTTGTTCCAGGGAAGCCTTGCTCGTTGCTCCCTGCTCCCTGCTCCCTAGGAACGTCATTCCGATTCTATTTTTCCTTCCACTCGTTAAGCTTCCTTAAGTATGCCTTTGATGCCTTAGCATCGAATTCACGTCTAACCTGAGGCGTGAGATCTCTATCCCAAGTAAAATTTTGCTGCATAACGAAATGGTTAAACATCAGATCTTGCCAAAAAATATATTAAAATAAATCTTAAAACATGAAATTGTAATGTTAAAAATAAAATTTAAAGCATACCGCAAATTGACAAAACTAAATATCACGCTCAAGCAGCAGCAATTTGGAGTATGTAGCATACGAACATTGTACCATTCCGTTGAGCATACGGTCGATTGACTTCGTTATCCTATTATGGGATATATGGAACCTATGAAACAGAAATAGTTGTAATGGTTAAAAATAAAAAAATTAAATTAAAATCTAGAAAATAAATTTACCACGTGTGGATGCCATCATAATCCGGATGAAGATGGGGCAATCTTTCCCAGGCGGATTGAGAAACGAAGTTCTCGATGTTCATCTGGGCCGGAGTGGAAGCTGCTGAATGAGTAGATGAACTAAAATAATTTAAAAACTCACATATTTAATTGGTTTGGATCCATTGGTATGGAGATTGATGAAGTTTGAGACAAAAATTGGAAGATTAAACGGAGTTTTGGCTATTTTAGTGAATATCTATAGAATTTGGGAATAGTTTCGCGAAGAAGATGACTGGATATATCCATTGGAAACACTTAGATAATAAATTCACCCCATCTTTGTCAATTTTTGAACCCTAAAATTTGCGAATCCGTCGCTATAGCATTTCGTTGGGCATACGGTTGATCGACTTTGTTATCACATTATGAGATATATGGAACGTATAAAAAATATATTTGTAAATTGTTAAAGAATAAACAAATAAATAAATATCTTGAAAATAAATTTACCAAGTGTGCCTTTCATCATAATTTGGATGAAAATGAGGCAATCTTTCCCGTCCTGGTTGAGAAACGAAGTACTCGATGCTCATCTGAGTCAGAGTGGAAGCCGCTGGATGAATAGATGAAAGAGATTCGGTCTCCGTAAGAGGACTCGAGCGATTTTGACTCGCTTCTCATCCCCGTCTCGACCCACCTGTCTCAGAAGTGGATCTATGAACCCGACCATAATCCCTACAAAAAAAAATTAAATAAAAAACATATATAAACAAACATCTAAAAAATATAATGTTTTAACAAAATCATAAAACATTATAAAAATTTCAAAATTCTTTAAAAAAAATCTAAAATTTTTAAAATAATTATAAAATTTTTAAAACAAGTATAAAATTAAGTAACATTATATATTTGGATCGGTTTTGATCCATTGGTATGTAGTTTGATGAAGCTTGTGACAAAAATTTGAAGATTTGATGGAGTTTTAGAGATTTGAGTGAATTTTCTAAGGATTTTGCTAATGGTTTCGCGAAGAAGATGACTGAATATATAAAACAAAATTTCTGACGGATATATATCTGTCAGAAACATTTAGATAATTAATTCACTGCGTCTTTTTTGGTTCTCGAGATGGATTCGTGCCTAAAATTTCCCAGGGTAAGTTTCGTGAATCCGTTGGAAATTCCAACGGATTTCTGATGGAATCGCGAAACATGCATGTTCGGTTATTGGCCAGTCATGTTTTGCAAATCCGTCGGATTTAGTGATTTGAAGGTTTTTCCCAAACGTCGCAATTGGAATACGTTTGTACAAAGTCATAGTAACCATTTGATTGTGTAAACTCTAACATAAACCTTCTACAAGTCACTAATTTACAAAAACAAAACTTCAAATTGGTTTACATACATATGTTATATGATCGATATGTATCAAGATCTATCAGTAATCCAAATCGTCTTCGCATAAAATTTCTAAAATATGTTTTTTACTGGCATATATTATATGACTCTAATTTTTAACCAAGTTTTAGAACATGTTTATTATATCGCATCGGAATACCATCGGAATTTACTAAAATTCAGACGGAATTAGGGTTTTTGCCAAGAAAATAATAGAATAAAAAAGTAAAATCCCAAAACATTAGAATAACAAACTAAAATTACAATTTAGTATTCCAGAAATTAAAACTAAAAAGTTGTGTAACTACTCTAAACCTTGAGATGATCATTCCGATGGAATTGAGTCTTAATCGTCATCGAATTCTCCACGTGATTCCTCTAAGTCTGAATAAACTATATTATCACCGGGTTGTGTGAAATCAAATACAATCTCAATGTCAAACTAATGCTCAACAGGATCCATGTGACAAATTCTAGTTGACTGCTGAGCATCGTGTTTTGAAACTCCATCTATTTTTCCTCTTGGGTTAATAGCAGTCACTGTAACCCAAGGGTCTGAACGATAAGTAACCTGAAGGTAACGAATGTAGATAAGTTGTTAAAAATCGGAAATATTAGTAAGTTAAAATACAATAATATTTTAAATTGAATCAGACCTGCTCTATTTGTGAAGCTAGGATGAATGGATCGTATTTAAGAAGTCTCCGTCTTGAATGTATTGATGTCACACCGAATTGGTCAATTTGAACACCACGACCAATGAATAGATCATACCAATCGCACTTAAACACAATGCACTTCAAGTCAAACATTTATGGATATCGGACTTCCAAGATTTCATTCAGTATGTCGTAGTAAACTACATCACCTGATTGAGCCAAAACACAATAGTCTGAAGTTGGTCTTGTTCTTTCCTCCTCATTAATCCTAAACGCATATTCCCTAGTGCAATACCTAGGGTATGAGGTTGCAATGTTGTTTGGACCGTTAACAAACTTCATTAACCATGTCAGAAATGATTAACCATTTTCTATGCCTTCAGATACCTATAGGAAAAAAGAAAATAAAGAATAAATATTGTTGTAAGATAAATATTAAAATTCTAAATTAGTAAAAGTATTTAAGAACTTAAGTGAAATTGCAACCAAGGCAAAAATTCTTGTTCTTTTAGGATGTCAAGTTCGGGTTTTATTTTATTCAGATAATAGTCGTGTAATAGCGCCATGTAAATCCTGTAAGGTAACCAAAAATTAATAATCACATATTAATTAATTTCAAATAATTGGTAATTGACAAAACAAATGAATCATTACCTCTCATACTCCACAATATCCTCACAATTTGTGAGGATATACATATGCAAGCGTGCAAACTCCTGCTTTGATAGTTTCTGTTTCTTTCCTTTTCCACTTATTCGACCCACTTAGGAAAACAAATTTGACCCACTTGGGCAAACAACTTAGGGAGATACATGGGATAAATCGCTCTCTCACCTCTATCATGATGTCGTGCCAGACGTCTACTCTTAGTACGCACTTCCGATGGAAAGTAATATTCAGCAAAGTGTGAAACTTCTTCTTTGAGGCTCTGTGCAAAAATAGATCCCTCAATTTTATTTAAATTTTTAAATTTTTCTTGAGGTGGAACATGTAACGTTCAAAAAGATACATCCAACGATATTGAACAGGGCTCCAAGTGATGTTTCTCGTGGGAGGTAGATTGGAAGATGTTCCATAACATCAAAGAAAGATGGCGAAAATATCTTTTCAAGGTTACAGAGGATAACCGATATATTTTTCTATAAATTGAGGATACCATCTACTGTAAGTGTTCTCGTGCATAAATCTCGAAAAAAAGCAGCAACTCCTACAGAAAACAATAAACAATAAACATATTAATAAAGATATATATGCTACATAATTGGTTAATTAACATTATGGAAGTAACAATATAGACCTGCAATTGCTTCGTGGACGCTTTTTTGAAGAAGATGGGCAAAGACAAATGGAAGAAGATGCTACAACACAACACGACAATCATGAATCTTCATTCCAATAAACTTTTCTTCAGCGGTATCAATGCAATTATGTAGATTAGATGTGTCTCCATCCGTGAATTTTACATCGTCGTGAATCCAATTAAAATGCTTCTTTCTTAGCTACGTCTAACCAATAGGTAGGAATATGACATATACCATTAAGAATAACATGAAGAAAATCCCGAGAAAAAATCAGTGGCAAGTATAATCTAGACTTCATATTGTCTTTCGTCTTCTCTTGGACGTTTAAAACAGTGTTCATGATGTTGTCAAAAATGTTCTTCTCAACGTGCATAACATCTAGATTGTGCCTCAATAAATGATCTTTTCAATAAGGTAAATCCTAGAAAATACTTTTTTTATGAACTTCACCTACACCGTCAACAAGATCATGCCCATTACCACCACAGTAAGGAGTTATCTCAGTGCCAAAATTTCTTAACTGCTCCAATATACAATGTCCATCAATCTCCGGAGGTGCACAATCAAACACTTGCTTGTTCTTCATAAACAATGTTCTAGAGACTTGGTAGAAACTTTTTGTGGCAATCAAACCAACACGTTTTTCTTCCGTGCTGTAATTGGAATGCATCAGTGTTGTCTTGGCTATACGTGCATGATAATTTTCCATGAGTTTTCCATCCAGATAACATACCATATGCTGGAAAATCGCTTATGTTTCACATAAGAACCGCACACATCTTGAAATTCTGCTGCAATAAAACATCAAATGCTTCAACCCCATGCTTCCATAACATTTGTAACTCATAGATCAATGGCTGGAGGACTACATTAAGTGACCTCCTTGGATGCTCTGGGTCGGGAACTAGAATGGAGAGGAACAAAAACTCTGTACGCATGCACAAAGATGGTGGAAATTGTAAGGTGTTACAATTACCGGCCACAACGAATATTGTCTTTCATGCTTTTCAAATGGGTTGAAACCATCTGTACATAACTCGAGGTATAAAATTTCGTCGCTCATACGCAAAATCTGGATACATTGATTGAAAATGTTTTCACACTTCTGTGGCTGAAGGATGCGTAATCTCTCCATCTTGACAATGCTCTACATGCCATCTCATTGCCTCTGCTATGCGCTGAGATTGATATAACCTCTCCGTTAATAGTAAATACCACATATGTTTATAAGGAACTGAACATCTCCTACTAGTTTCTTGAAACCGTAGTTTTTCGACAAAATCGAAATCTTTTGCGGTTTTTGTCTTCTTTCCAATATATCATACAGTTGTCGATGTACACATCTATCATCTGATACGACAAATCAAGACCAGAAATAAGTTTATGTACCTCATAGCATGATGCTGGTGAAAGATTATCTTCAGGCGAAATATCTTTCACAAAATCTGCTATCGCATTAACACATTCTCCCGCCAAATTGTAGTCCATCTGAATAGTTATCATTCTACTTGCAGATAATAACGGTGAGTAACCTTCTCTATAACCGCTATTTAGTGGCTGTTTTTCCACATCTAACATATAAAAAACTTTTGCGCTTCTATATTTGGTTCTTCAACTCTATCTCCATCATAACTGGCCGACTGCATGTTCTCCCTAAACACATCATTCACCATCTCAACCATACTTACACCTACATTTACTTCCGTTCTATCTCCTATGCTATCTGCAACATATGGTTCACTAGTACTACTATAATCATAATTTTTTTCTCCATGTAAATACCAAATCTTATAACCCGACATAAACCCATTATGAGAATTCTGGCATATACTACAAAGACATTTAATCTTACCATTTTTCTTTTGCTCCCCATTGATTTCTGGCCAATCTCATGAACTTGCTGATTCCTCTTGCATAGTCATCTTTCAGTAAGTTTGACTTCGGATCCATCATAGGTTCGTCTATCCATAACTGAAAATAATTACTAGAAGACATATCTTATCAAAATTTGCGGTTTTCTATAATGTGATTGAATGAATAAGTGGTGTGAATGAATGAAAAAGTGTAGAAACATATATATATAAATCGTAGCCGTATAAGATTCTGTTGGTATATTTATACGAAATTGAAACGGTTATGATAACAGTTATATTAACGTTCTTATTTATTGATGGATTTCTGATGGATTACTGACGGATGTCTGTCGAAATTTAACGTTCATAATTTCCAACGGATTTTGACAGATTTATGCTTTTCTGTCAGAAATCCGTCGGTTAGTTTCTGAGGGATTTTATCACTCGCAAAACCGTCAGAGTTTTTTTACGGATTGTGGATCCATCGGAAATTCCATCGATTTTGCGGCTGCTTTCTTGTAGTGTTTGGTCAAGTCGAGTACTGAATCCAAAGAAGGCAAAAATAGCTTGGGAGTATGTATGTAGAGCAAAGGCTGAAGGCATACTTGGTCTAAGCATTTTAACAGAGGTTAATACTCTCTTTACTCTAAAGTTGATTTGGCGCCTAGTACCATCTCAATCTTCACTATGGATAAAATTGATTCATATCTACTTAATAAGAGAAGACTCATTTTGTTATATTCGTGAGGATACTACTAGGGGTTCTTGGATGTCAAAAAAATTCTCAAGGACTGCACACTAGCTCGTAGTCTACACAAGGTGGACATACGAAGTGGGGAGAAAACATCTTTTTGGTTAGATAGTTGGTCAGATTTGGGTTTCTTGTTTGATAAGATTGGTATGCGAGGTGTTATTGACCTTGGGATTTTGCTAAATGCATTAGTGTCTTTAGCATTGAATTTAAGACGATGACGCCGTCACTGAGTTGAAATATTGCAGCAAATAGAGAATGCACTTGAAGCTCAACGGATCAGTTCTACACCGGATACTAAAGAGGTATCTCTTTGGAGGTTAAAGGGGGATAAGTTCAAAGACTCATACAGCTCAAAGCACACTTGGTTGTTAATTCGTCAAACTACTCCCTCTATTGATTGGTCAAAAGGAGTATGGTTTAAGCACTAAAAACCCAAATACTCTATTTTTGCATGGCTAGCGATTTATAATAGATTGACTATAGGGGATCATATGCCACTCTAGAATGTTGGAGCAAGCATGGCGTGCATCCTTTGAGGAGACCCTTTGAAATCGCGAAATTTCTTGTGTTTTTCCAAGAAACATTTGGAAAAAGTTAATGCAGGGACTCCTGAAGGACAGGTTTACCACAGATTGGGTCAGCTTGCTCAATCTCATATCGGACATATGGCTAGACATGTTCACACTATTTCTCACTTGCTATGCTTTTCAATCCATTATTCATAGCATTTGGAGAGAAAGGAATGCTTGACGGCATGGAGAATCACCAAACTCGGTTTCATTTCTTATCAAAATGATCGACAAACAAATAAGAAATTGTTGCTGCTCTCATGATGATCCAAAGTTTGCAAGGATTATTCAGATCTGGTTTGCATCAAGAAGTTGATAGTTTTCATCAGTTGCTTCAGGCATCCTCTTTCAACTTTCTGTTTTTCATCTTCAGCTCTTTCGAAATTAGTTTTTATGTAAAAGAATAGGAATTTATCGTACCTGGGTGGATTCTTGCAGCCGAGCAACAAGAGAGCTAGACCACCGATGGTTGACCGCCAAATATTTATGTGTTACCCGCGGACAAGCTTCGCCAGAGATCGACCACCAGTATTGGACAGCCAGTTTCTTCTGTGCTACCGGCTGTCGACCTTCGGTAGAGCTAGTCCGATGAAGGTGGACCGCCACTTTTTTCTCCACCTCTCCTTTGTCTCCACTGGCTTCTATTGAAGGAAACTCATTCAAGAAAAATCAAATCAGGGTGTCTTGGTTTTCCACAAGAGCTTAAATTTGCTTTCAGCATTCTTTGTTCAATTTTTCTCTGTGTTTTCAGCTCTATTGAAAAAGGTGTGTACTCTTTTTCCAATAATTGGCTTTGTTCCAAATGAGTATTCCAGTTTTGGATTTTAACGAGGTCACCTCTTATCGATTATCAAAATTAGAGCTCTTGTTCTTTTCTAAAATGTTTCAAAAATAGTAGCACTTGATGTAAATAGGTTTCTTTGAATATAATTTAACATAATATTCAAAAAAAGAGAGAGATTAAGTTAAGTTACCCTCATATCTAATAAACACCAAACACTAAGAAAAAAAACAACAACAAAAAGAAAAAAAATCTTTCGTTCCTCCTCTTCATGACACTATCATCGTCCCAAATCCTAACTTCCCATCATCGTGTTTTAATAATCGTTAGTGGAATCGTTGTCAATTGTCGGAATCATTGTTGATTTCCGAAATCGTTGTGGATTGCCGAAATCGTTGTCGATTGCTGGAATTGTTGCTGGAGATCGCCAAGATTCTCATCGCCGGCGCCATCATATTCGTCAAAATATAATAACTCTAGCTTCCATCTTTTATTCTCGTTCTTCTCTAGATTCTTCTATTTCTCGTTTAAATAATGCAATTAAAACCAAAATTTAGTAGCTCTTGGATTCTATCTCATTTTCTCTTATGCTGAAGTAAGCAAGAAACTCTAGGAAACATTATTTTTTGTTCTTCTTAAGCTCGTAGGTCAGATATTATTTTTTTGAATAGTATGTAAAATTATATTCAAAGAAAACCCGTTTTTACATCAGATGCAGCTGTTACTTGGAAGAAGAATTGAAATAAAGCTAATGGAGATCGATAATTGGCAGCCTCATTAAAACCCAAAAGTGGAAAACCCAATTGGGACAAAATCACTTCTGGAAAAAAAGAGTACTCACCATTATCGATTAAGCTTAAGAAATGTGTCCGATAATCCATTCACAATCTTGAAGCGAACCAAACCTGCAAGCCATCCAACATAATTCTTTGTTCTTGTAGAGTCGATAACTTGTTCTGTACTATCCTACCTACCTCGCTGACCAGTTTGTCCATCGGAAGAGGGGTGCTACCATGTCTCCGCTGATTTCTTTCTCTCCATAAAGTGTAAGTTAAAGCATGGAAGGTGTACTTGACTACATAGGCCGCTGTCCCGCTTCTTCTCGTTTGAAAAATAGTCATCAACCCATAAGCAAGCTTGTACCATATTTGTGTCGTGAAAAGACAAGAGAAAAATAAATGATCTCGAGTCTCTAGTGGCTCTGGACAGAATACACACTTCGCCAAGACGTTAGGAGACCATGAGAGCATTCTATCTCATGTTGTCAAGCGATTTAGGACAGATAACCACATGATAAACGAATATTTCGGAATGGCGTGTGAGTACCATACTAACTTGTACCATGTGTTTCGAATACCTGACTCCCTTAACTGATTCCATGTCTCTTTTGTCAAGAACTGCAGTTTATATTTATTTTCTTTGTATTTCCAAACGTCCACATCTTCTTCTTTGTTTGCATAATTCCGAACTTTTGTTATTTCGACTTTAATCTGCGCCAGAACTTGAGGTCTCCTCCTTCTAGATCTATGGTGAATAAAAACCTCCTCCAAAGTGTCATCAGCTTTGATTTCCATGTCGATGAATCCACCCCCTCTCTCCCAACATTTCTATTAATCTGCCAAGTGAACACCAATCATCATACCAAAAAGAAGTATGGGAGCCACTACGTACCTCAACCTTATGAAAAGCTTTTGCGGAATCCCGGTACTAGAATACGGTGGATATTCTGTTTGATGTATTCTGCTAGTGTGTCTAGCTGAATCCAGAACCAATTGAAGCTAACATAATAAAGATGCAGCCTTAGTGCTACAATTTAATGCAACTTCTTTCTGATTACCATGTCGTTTACATTTTTCTTTCATTGTATCTTTCAGAAGAAGAAGAAACCATACATAATTGGGTGTTCAATGCTGATCAGATGAATGCTTTTGGAGGAGGTGATTTTTTTAATATGCCGAAATCAATCATCAGTTTGACGATACTGAAGAGATGGTTCATGAAAGCGAGACCAAAGATCACTAATTTGTTCACAAATTTACTCTAAAACAGAGTTTGTTTCTTTTGTTAAACAATGTCATCTTTGTGTTCTTGAATGTTTATGTGCTTTGCTAAATATGTTTTAAGATAAATTTTACTATTTCTTTTAGTTTCATAGAATATATGTAACTGAAGTTGGTGCAGGTGTGAATGAGACAAAAAAAGCTCTTCAATCGACTCTTTTAATTATAACTTAGTCCCTTTTAAGAGGATCCCAAATTATGTTGTCAATCATAATAAACGTTTAAGAAGATCTATAGAAACACTTCCTAAAAATTTATTTGATTAAGTAGTAAATTAACATACGATTTAGGATGACGTTCCTAAATTTATAAGAATTGTTCCTAAAATTTCAAATTTTTTTGAGAAAGTCTTCCTAAAAGTTTAGAAAGACTTCCTAAATTTTTATTTGATCAAGTAGATTAACATATGTTTTCGAAACGCTTTCCTAAATTTGTATGAATCCTTCCTAATAATTCAAGAAAACTTCTTAAATTCCCTAAATTCCCTAAACTTACGAAAAAACTCTACATATTTAGGAAATATTCATACAAATTTTAGAGATAATTCCTAAATCTAAAATTGAGGAAGGTATTATAAAAGTTTAGAAAGACTTTCTAAATGTTTACTCGATCAACTAGAAAGGTGTTGATCCTGAATTTTCTTGAATGGTTGGGTGCATGTTAAAGTCGCCGCTAAATTTCTGTCCCTGACTCGATGAATCATACTCAGGGAAAATGTTGTAAGATCCTTAATTCCCTTGAAGTGATTGGTCGATCTGAACAAATAAACAGTTTAGAGATATATTAAATCAGTTTTTTCTTGGGTCTATGCTACTCAATATTACAGAGAAACAAACAGTCTGGATAGTGACTCACCACAGAACATGCATTATGAGTCACATTGGTAACAAAAGTGGGAGTTGGATCTATTGTTTTGTCAGTTATCATGTTCCTATCGTAAAATAAAATAAAATCAAGTGTCTTTAATCCTAATTTAGCACAAAACACGAAACATTGCCTCGATGCTATCCAATAGAACACTACTATATGTCCATTTTTTATCATGATAAGTGATGTTAATTCCTTCAAAAGCTGAGACTTGTTCTGCTAAATTACCTTTGATGAACACGACTTGGCTTTCTCTTCACATGCCGAAGAATCACTGTTTCACTCTTTTCTCAAAGGAAGTGCTGAAGATAACATGATGAGTTCTTGTGTGTGAAACATCAAATTCAGAGGGAAAACACAAAGATGTGGTTAGTTAACTAAACATAACTGAAATGATGACTAAGAAACCACTAAAAAAGTCATTTATGTTACAGAGATTAAAGAGCAATTTATATCATGGGGAAATGGTTTCTTACGCTTAACTTCCCATGGAGAAGCTTTCCACTCAATTCCTACATGAAGCAAAACATTGTTGTTTCTACGAAGGAGTGAACAAAGTATTATGAATGTAAGAGTTCATTGAATTAAACTTGGTTACCACCACTAGTGGAAATTTGAATTTGCATCAGTAAAGTTATTGTAAGAAACATCTCTGGACATCGAGAAGAACAAATACAGTTTTTGTAATCTGAGTTAATCTTTCTTCTTCGTCAAAAACAGAGATAAACTAGAGAATACATGTTTATCGATTGATGAATTATGAATCGCCTAGGCTCTCAAGCAGATCGTTTTGATGTATCTCTATAATGAAGCAAATCGCTTCAGTTGCAACTCTGAATCGATTGATGATTTGAGAAATGATCGATTGATCAATATTGATCGCCTAAATGCAATAGATTGGAGAACTTTGAGAGATTAGATCTTCGTCGACATGATATATCATTCTCGCTGATCTCTGTCATTGTCTCATTGTCGTCGTAGATATTTTCGTAGTCGGTTAAAATGACGCCGTTTTGCTCAACTCCTCTGTTTCCACTGCTAATTATCCGGATCCTTCAGACTTTCGCAGCATTGTAGACTGTTGTACGTTTCTAATATCAAAGATAAAATCTTTTATACTTTTTTATGGGTCGTTCACAAAAGAATATTGGTACATTGTAAATTTAACAAATTGAGTATCGTTGATTCAGATAATGCCAAAATTTAAAGAATAAAATAAAGGGAAAATTAATACAATAATAATATAATTAGCAGATTAACCTACAAAAAATTAAGGTTAAATGATTATTTTTTAATCACAAAAATGTCCTTAAAACCATGTGGTTAAAAAATATTACAAGACTGTCATTACTAATTAATTGTACATCAGCATTATTTTTATTTTTTTTAAAGAAAAATTACAAATATTTACGATTTTGCCACCGCTGACAGATAAATCTACGACATAAATATGCGGTTCTATGTTATGGCAAAGTTTTTGGAATGGTAGATTTATATTTTTGCCGCAGATTCTTCTCACAGATTTAATTTATGTTGCAGAGATATTTATGATAGTGGTTGTAGATTTTATAATTCATCGCAGATTATTTTTTTTGTCGTAAATTTATTTTTGAAATACATGATAGAGGCAGTAAATGTTTGAATTTTTCCATACTGATAGAAATTCTCTCGCAGATTTTTTTTTAAATCGCAGATTTTTTTTCCACCGAATATTTTTTTGACGTTATAGTAGATTTTGTATCAACTACTAGTTACCGTAGATTTTATTTTCAAAACATAATTGCTTGTCCAATATTATCATTATCGCAGATTTATTTTTAGTTATCGCAGATTTAAAAAAAAAACTTAATTAGCACAGAATGTGCAATTTCCCTTACATCAGAGATTTAAATTATTTTTGTTGGCCACAGACTTTTTGTTGCAGATTTCTTGCTGATATGTTACCGTAGATTTTTTTGTTCTAATGTTATCGCAAACTT
The DNA here is from genome assembly GCA_963922655.1 of Cardamine chenopodiifolia. Classification (NCBI taxonomy): domain Eukaryota; kingdom Viridiplantae; phylum Streptophyta; class Magnoliopsida; order Brassicales; family Brassicaceae; genus Cardamine; species Cardamine chenopodiifolia. Next base: position 8,861,511 of record OZ000464.1, read on the forward strand.
TCTGATTAGTGGCCGAATAATAGGAAAAAATATACCAAATCATAACAACAAAAATATGGAATTTTTTTTTAAAAAGCATAGGCTCCTTCGACGTTAAAAATAGAGTTTTATGAACATTCTTCTTTTTCTTTCTTAATCATTTATTCCATTATACATCATCATCGTGCTAAAAATATTTTTTTTTTATTAGTTTTAATTCATAATGGTATATTAGTAAATAATTTTTTGTTAAGGAAGAGGTGGTTCCTAATTAGTTTTCGCTGGTTAGAGAGTTCACTATCTATGTGATATCAAGACTCATGAACGCTATGTACTGCATGTTACCAATGAGAGTTATGTATTGTTTGGAATCAGAATGTTGTTCACCAATAAAAACAAGCTTTGATAAAGTGGTCACTGGAATAGCTGCTGATATTGCATCTTGCATTTTCATCCTTTGGAATAAATCAATTACATACTTGTGTTGAATAATATGAAGATTTTTGGTAATCGTACCCAAAAAATATGACAGCTCACCCATATATTTACGAGAGAAACGAATAACTAGATTCTTCAAAACTGAGCCAACTACAACTTGATGGTTTCCAGTGAGTATAATATCATCAACATATACAAGAAAACAGAGCAGTACTGTATTATCTTGGTTGAGAACAAAGAGTGATGTGTGTGCCATTGAGTTTATGAAACCAACTTCAAGAAGATAATATTTTAACACCATGTACAAGGCCCGAGATGCATGTTTTAGTCTATATAGGAATTTCTTCAGGCGACAAATCTATAGTGATGGTATGTTTGATTCAATAAAGCCTGGAAGTTGCCGCATATACACTTCTTCATCAAAGCATTCCTAAATAAACATATTGTTGACATCAATTTTTCAAAGATACCAATCATGATTCACAACAACTTCAAGAATGGTGTGTACCACTGTTGACTTTATTATTGGAATAAAAGTGTCAAAGTAGTCAATACCAAGTTGCTAAGTAAATCCTTTGGCGACGAGACGTGCCTTGTGTTTGTCAATGGATCCATCATGGAGATAGTTGAGGAAAATAATTTATTTGCAATTGATAATGTTGAGATTCGGTAAAAAAAGGCACAAGACCCCAAGTATGATTGCGTACCTAACATCAAATTCTTCAGATATTGCAGCTCAATATTGATGATGCTTGAGGGCTTGAGTGAATGTGTGTGTTTTAGACTCAGCGATGATGACAAGACTTTAATGGTGGAAAGTATGGTAGTGAGGACGAATTTGGGATTTGGCTTAATGATTTGATTTTTGGCTCGCGTTTTTGTCGGATGGTGATTTTTTTATCGGCGGTGGCTGGTTTTTATTTCTAGAAGTGTTTGGGCTTGTGTTTGATTGAATTATTTACTTGTGTTGTGGTGATGAGTGTGGGCTTCTGATGGATTGATTAAGTTGGGCATGTTGGTGTATGACCCAAAAGAGGTGATCTATAAGCATCTTCAACATCAAGAGAGTCTTCCTTAGTGTCTGAAGTAGATGATACAGACAAAGCATGAAAGTCTCATTTGGATTCCAAAGAGGCGGGGGATGAAAAAAAGCTAGTGAATGAGACGATGGTAGTGATGTTGATGACTAGACTGTCAGCGATGGCGATTTTTTGAGGGATGACATGAGCTTGAAGGTGAGTATATGGGGGATCAGAATAAGTAGAATGAGCTGGAATAAGTATTGTTAGACGATTTGGGAAAAGGATTACAATGAAGTGAAGGATTGTGATGATTCAAAGGAGGAATTGTTTGGGGAGGATGTTAAGATAGGAATTTGTTTCATCAAATTGAACATGATGCGAGGTATAGATATATTCGATTAGTTTGGGGATCTAGGCAGAGATATGCGCTTTGTGTGGAGGGGTAACCAATGAGAAAACAGGGAGCTGATCATGGATCAAGCTTGTTGGAAGCATATGGTTGCATCCAAGGGAAGCATAAACAACCAAAGATTCTTAGTGTTATATAATTTGGTTCGGCCTAAAATAGAATTTAATCGACAAGGATGGGGATGTCATTATGTTTATGAGGTAAATGGTGGTTGAAAAAAACACATGTTTAGTAAGTGTTGGGAAATTTGGCTTGAGTGAGAAGAGTGAGACCAGTTTTGACCATGTGTCAATGTCTTTTTTCAGTGATGCCATTTGTGTTCTGGTGTATGAGGTGGAGATGTGAGATGAGTCATGCATTTGGTAGCTATGGATTCCCGACAAGCAATAAATTCACTACCTTTGTTTGAAAATACGGCTAATACTTTATTACAAAAAATAGGGCTTAATACTTTGAAGTTGAGATTTGAGTTTGATGGGATGAAGACAAGTGTATCTGGAGAAGTAATCAACTATAATGAGATAATGGATGTCCATACATAAGAGAATAAGAATTCAAGTGGCCAAGTAGAAGATATTGTGGTTTGAGGAAAGACAAGTTTATGGCTTTTATGAGTCAAACAATCACTGTTCACTACAAGGTAAAGGCTGAAATGTGGTGTTTGAAAACAGTAAAGAAATTTGGAAACAATAGTTTATGGCCTAGTCGTGAATGCTAATATGAGGAGGTGGTTTTGAGATTATTGGTGGCTGTGAAGAAGGTTGAGGTGAAATGCATGGAGATAGGCCATTCATAAAACTCATTATTGGTGATGATTTGGCTTAACAAGACCACCATGATGAGATCCTTCATCGGAGGAAAATACGAACGAAAAATTTTCACTTAGATACGATTAACATTGCATAGTTTGTAGATTTATATGATATTTTTAAGTATCACAGAAACATAATGTATATCACTGAGTTTTAGAGGCCGAGTGGAGGAAGGTAAGAGAGTAAAACCATTTTGAGTGATTAGTAATGCAGAGTCGTTCCCAATGATCACTTCTTCACCTCTTGTATATGGTTAGTGCAAGGACATGTTTGTAAGGTCTGACGAGATATTATGAGTTGCCCTAGAGTTAAGCAACCATGGATTTGAACCATAAGATGCATCAACAAAGTCGGCACGTGGCTGCCAAGATGTAGGTGACAATGTGTTATGACTGTGCAATGCAGGTTGAGAAATAACCACCGAGAAAACCTTTGACTAAATGCTATCTTATTGCAAACCATTTTTCCATTGCTGTCAGATATCGCAAGTCGCGTTTTATCCGCATACTCGATATTCTGTTTCAGACTTGCTTGTCTATGAATTTTACCACTAGAGCTTGTTGAATAGGAGGCTCTCCATGTTTCCGTTTATTTCTCTCCCTCCATATTGTGTGAATAGCTGTTTGGAAAACATATCTTATTAAAAATAATTGATCTTTTTTTCCTGTCCTTTTCTGTGAGCAACTTTACTATGGTCTCCTATACTATTGAAATATGTTTCTGAGCAGCTTATGAGTGAAACTATACTAGACCTCCTATGAAAACTGATAAGAAAAAAACAGATGGGTTCGACTCTCCAATGGATCATTACAGAATACACAAGAAGGAATGACTCACATATTCCATCTTAGCATCCTATCCCCTGTTGTCAATCTATTTCTTATTGTAAGCCATGCTAAGAGAGAGTATTTAGGAGAGGCATGGGTGAACCAAATACCTTTATACAAATCTACCTTTCCCTTAGAAATTCGTGTAGCCTCCCAAGTATCCTTTGTGCCGAAAGTGGCTTTGAAATGATCACCTTTACCTTCCCATAGAACTCTATCCTCCTCCACAATCAAACCTTTCATGCGTAGCACTTCAAGTTCATTTTCGATTAAATTTAAATGATCCAGCATGTGTCTTCTTCTCCTAAGAGAATTAACCGCTTCAGGCACAATGGCTTGAATACCAATCCTCAAGTCAATGCACCCTCTTTGCCCCGTGATCGATATCAATTTTCCAAGGGATGACCAATTATCATACTAAAATGAAACACTAAGCCCATTATTTACCTCCACTTGAACAAAATTCGAAGCTAACCTTCTATATTTCAGAATCTTCTTCCACATCCAAGATCCTAGTGATGAATTCTCACTTATCGACCAAAAAGAACTTTTTCTGAAGCAAGTAAAGTCTAATCCATTGAACCCAATGTGAATTTGATGAAAGATTTTGCCAAATGAGTTTTAAGCAACTAACCTTATTCACCTGTGGCAATAATATCAAGCCGAGACCCCCTTCTCCTTTTCGCGTGCAAACATCAGTCCAAACCACTTTAGGCTTCTTTGTATTTAGATCCAGACCCGACCCGACCATAGAAAAGCAGAATTGGTAATCTAAAGGGTGACATCCAAAAATTTGTAAGACTATGAATTACCGAGCTTATGAGTTGTAAACGACCAACAAAGGATAAATGTCAAACTGTCCAACTGCCTATCCTCTCACGGATCCATTCCACAAGCGGTTGTATAATCATTCGCTGTCATTCTACTTGATAATAACGGTAAACCCAGATATCATACAGGTAACTCTCCCATCTCAAAAGGAAAAGAATCAAGAATTAATTCCTTATCTCTTTTGTAATTTATTCCATCTATAACATTGTTTTCTCAAGACTTATCTTTAATCCCGAGAATTCATCAATTTTTTCGAAAATATTTAATATGCCCTCTATTGATATTTTCCTCCCATCAGTAAACACTAATAAATCATCTACAAAACACAAATGGGTGAGCTTGAGATTCTTACAGCGAGAATGATAACCAATGTGATTTTCTGAAGCCTCCTTATCAATCATCATAGATAGCATGTACATGCATATAACAAACAATTAAAGACACAAAGAACAGTCTTGGCGGAGATCTCTTTCACTTTGAAATAAACCTGCTAACTCCCCATTCACTTGGACTGAAAATGAAGCTGTTGTAACACAAATCTCAATCCACTTTATGAATCTCTGTGGAATATTTAAAGCCGAGAGGGTGGCTATAAGGAAAGGCCATTGAACTAAATCAAAGGCCTATGAAATTTCAATTTTTATTGCACTACGGGATGAAATATTTGCCTTATGGTAATCCTTTAATACTTCTGTGGCGAATAGGAAATTTTCCATTAACAAACGGTTCTTGACGAAAGCAAACTGTTTTGATATTACCTTATGGTGGTATTAACTCCTTTTTGAATAAAACCAAATTGGAAATTGATTGAATTGCAACCACTAAATCCTTTCCAACTATTGGCCAAGCTTCCTTTAAAAACTCAACTGTAAACCCATCAAGCCCCGAGGCCTTATCCCGAGGCATGGAAAACAAAACCCCTTTAATTTCCTCTTCAGTAACCGCTCTCACCAGCCTTTCACCATCATTTCCAGAATAACAATATCGAATTAAGCTTCGTAAACTTTCAACTGTTAAACCTTGGTAGTGAACCAGTTTGTGAGCCAAAAAATCATGGAAATAATTTTCAGCCTCCTTCTTTATATCCTCTTGAGTATTTGCTATTGTACAATCAGAGCATTTGATTTTTCTTATCGCATTCCTGAAGTCCCTAACCTTTACGGCATTGTAGAAATTTTTATTATTTCCATCCCCCACCTTTAACCAATGAAGCTTTGATTTTTTCTTCAAATATTTTTCTTCCAATCCCAAAATATTCATCCATCGAGTATAAGCAGCTGCTTCATTCCTCTGTGCCAAACCTATCGGATTTGTCATAGTCTCTAGCTGACATTGACATAAATTTGTAAAAGCTTCCTTTGTCTTCTTCGTCAAGTCTCTATACCGCCCTTTACTCATAGCTTTTATTTTTGGCTTCAAAGCTTTTAATGTTTTGGAGAATCTATAAATTGCTGGAGTCGAATAATGAAGAGTCTCTGTGTAATCCCAATAATCCTTTGTCATTTGTAAAAACTCAAGATCAGAAGCCAACACATTCATAAACTTGAAAGGTTTCCTTATACGAGGCTTATCCGCTTGTATCTTAATCCTACAACGTAAATGATCGGAGCATCTTCCTGCTTCAAACGCTCCATAAGATTGTTGAAAATCCATGATCCATTGATCATTTACCAAGACTCTATCTAATTTCTTGCAAATAAACTGATTATCCTCTCTCTTGTTACACTACGTGAATAAAGGTCCATGAGACTGCATATCCATAAAAGAACAATAGCTTACCAAATCCTTGAAATCTCTCATTCCCATCGATACGTTGGATTTATATCATAGGTTGAATGCTCTTGGCTATTTAAGATTCCATTAAAATCACCATAAATCATCCATAGTTTATTCCACAACAGGCTTGAATCATAATGATGCCTCAAATCTTCCCACATCGTCTTTCTTTCCTGCACAAAATTAAAAGCATAAACAAATGAACAAAAAAATTTAGTAGTCATCCCTTCCATAAAAACTGAACAAGTGATCATCTGTGAAGTAGTAAAACAGGATGTTAATCGCACTTTCGGACTCCAGACCACCTATATCCTCCCTAAACGATAAGAACTGTAATTCGAGAGAAAAGACCATCCTTGAAAAACTGATTGGACTATACTATCCGCTCTGCATTCCTTCACCCTTGTCTCAAGTAGACAACCAAACTGAAAATTACGCTTAAACAACCAATCTCGAACCACATAATGCTTTGAAGATTTGTTAAAACCGCAAACATTCCAAAAAAAACTCGACACAAAAAATTAATTGGGGAAGGGTCTGGCACTTTGATCCCTTGAAGGATCCCTAGAAGATTGAGTAGAAGGAGTGTATACCATTCCGTTTAATTTTTCGAGTTACGAGGGAGAAATTTCCGTTGTGTTCACCCCGACTTTGACCCTCTCGGTGTAGAAGAATGTGCCAAGTTTTCCTTTGCCTTACTCACGTCTTCCTTGATTACTTCAAGACTTTTCAGTGCCTCCTTAGCATCCTCCTCACCATCCCCCTTCTCTGTAAGAGCAGAGAATGAATTCGATAGAATAGAAACCTCACCAAATGTTAGATCTCTTTTTTCCTTGTTTCCTTCTTTAGAAAACACCTCCTCCTCTACAGCCAGAACCGCAAATATTGATGGAGACACCAACATAATTTTTTTCCTTGTGTCAAACTTCCTTTTATAGAGTTTTCGGTGAAATCTGTTACCAAACTTCCTTTCCCAAAACATATGACTGCTCAATAGTAGTCTCGCCTAAAATCTTACCACCAATGACTAGTGGTCTTCCATTTCCACCATCCATGTCTGTATCTTCACATACAGGATGTGACATAACTTGTTTCAAAAAACTCTTATTGATAACCAAATCAGCTGAAAAAAACACTCAACGATGCCTTATCTCCGCCACCCGTGTCTATAGCTTCCCCTACATGATGTGACGGATTAGACTTCCCAACTTCTGTTGTATTCAAAACCGTAGCACTAGTCTTCCCAACTGAAACAGTAGTAACTGCTTGTGACTCTCTAGCTCGTTTAATGATTCTAGGGATCTCCTTCACAGATTCAGCCTTTGCCCGACATATCTCTCTTAAATGTCCCCACCGAAAACAAGCATTACATTTTGGCGGAAGCCATGGATATAAATAAAGTACCTCTGATACTACACCTTATTTCATCTTAAAACAAAACAAATCCGGTAACGGTTTTTGTTAGATCCACATCCACAAAAATTTTAGCCTCATTAAATTTATAACATATTTCCATCTCAAAGACAAACAAAAAAACACAAGAAACTAAAGAAGAGGAAGAATAAACAAATCTTAGACACATCAATTGACCCAATTTCATCGACACATCAATTGAAGAAACAAAGCTTTTCAAAAGTTAGTGACCCCAAGACCATAATCACAGCTCAATTTGACCCAATTTCATCAACAGAAATTGATTACAAATCACAATTGTGTCAATAGAAAAGTCGATGTAGATCTAATTACACTTCAAATTTGATTTCTCTCCCCGATTTCTTTTTATTTTCTCGCCTTCAATAAGACAAATCCACATCATCTACTCCTTCATTTTCTGTAAAAAAATTATAGGCAAGATCCACGAAGAAATTAAGGTATTTTTTTTTCTTTCTTCTAAAAACTCTATGAGTAGATAAAGAAGAGAATCAAATTTAGACGTAATTGATGTGTAATCAGGAGAATGAATCATCTTGTGTACGCATAACTCAGTTCTGGGTTTCTTCAGTTTAGACGTAATTGATGTCTATCTAGTAAAAGGGATGAATTATCTTGTTAGTTTAACTTAATTCATCACCGGATTTTCTTTGATTTTGATTGTTGTGTAGTGTATTGAAGGACCTCTGTTTTTTTCAACCTCTCCATTGAAGATGATGGCGGAACTCCCTCCTATTCAAGAAGACGAAACTATTAAAGAAGGAGAATCTCTGGTTCAAGAAGACAAATGGATTAAGAAAGAAAAGATATTGCTTCTAATGAGGACGAGGGAAGTGAAGAGAACGAGAATGGTGATGAAGATGAGGATGTCGGCGAGAATGAAGACGAAGTAGATACAAGTCGAACTATGAGTGATCCTATTGACTCAACGGTAAGTAATTGCTCTTGATGTCATTCGTTTTAGTTAGGGAATAAGTAGAACTAATGTTTTTTTTTTGTAATACTGGTAATAATTGGTAAAACTAGTCGGATTTATGTGGTAATACTTGGTAAAACTAGTTGGATTTATTTGTAATACTGGTTATACTTGGTAAAACTAGTCGGATTTGTTTGTAATACTGTTAATATTTGGTAAAACTAGTCAGCTTTGTTTGTAATACTGGTAATACTTGGTAAAACTAGTCGGATTTGTTTGTAATACTGGTAATACATTGTAAAACTAGTCAGATTTGTTTGTAATACTGGTAATACTTGGTAAAACTAGTCGGATTTGTTTGTAATACTGGTAATACTTGGTAAAACTAGTCAGATTTGTTTGTAATACAAGTAATACTTGGTAAAACTAGTCGCATTTATTTGTAATATTGGTAATACTTGTAAAACTAGTCGGATTTATTTGTAATACTAGTAATACTTGGTAAAACTAGTCGGATTTATTTGTAATACTGGTAATACTTGGTAAAACTATCTTGGGTAATTTTTTCTATTTTAATTTGTAATAGTGGTAAAAATATATTGGTAATACTTGGTAAAACTATATTGTTTTTTTGTATCTTAATTCGTACTACTGGTATAACTTGGTAATACTTGGTAAAACTAGTTGTTGTAGGGTTCTGAGGAGGAAACGTCAGAGGTGGCACTACAACCTTTGAGAATGTACTTCTCGCCAATGGAGTATACGAAGAAAATCAAGTTGGCAACGAGGTGTTTCATCCATGAAGATTTGACAACCCTAGACAGTTTGACTCATCTGCCCACTATGTTTGAGAGGAAATAGTTTGAGGAACATCCACAATTCAAACACATTTTCAACATGCTAAGGGACAAAACCACAAGGTTATGGGCATGTGGATGCTCCTTCTTCGAACGGCATGTATCGAGAAAAAGAAGGAAGCTTGATTTGTTGTCAATGGCATTCCCATTCGCTATAGTATAAAGGAACACACCTTGATATCGGGATTAAACTGCCACAATTATCCACTCGATTATGATCAAGCGGGGAGTGAGGCCTTTTTGAAGAGGCATTTTAGGGGGCAGAAAAATATTTGATATCAAGACGCGAAGAAGAAGATAGAGGAAATGGTACCAATGGTATATTGTCCAGATAGGTTGAAGATGGCGGTCCTCTACTTCTTATCAAGCATCATTATAGCGCAAACAAAGATGGGAGAAGATGCTAAGCACATGGAGCCATTTTTTCTTAGAGTTGTGGATTATCTCATGTTTTGTAGGAATTTTCATTGGGGGAGATTGTCATTTGATTATATGCTATGAGAGATCGAGCATACAATGACTCATTTTGGAGGAACCGTCAAGGAGGGCTCATTATGGCCAATTCCCGGTTTCTGTATTCCTATGGAGGTTAGTAAAACTAATTTGAGGTATTGGTCATTGTTACTAGTTCTTATGCTTAGGTAACTCTAAGTATATGCGTGTTGTGTAGCTTTTAGTATTTGAGGCAATTCTGGAATTGGGGAACAAATTCCGAGAAGATTATCCAGGCGCAGATGAAAATTGTCCTCGGATGTGAACAAAAAGGTTCAAGAAAGGTGAATTAAAAGGGATTCCTCTTTCGAAAATTAATGAAGAACTTGGTAGAACTGTGGTGAGTTATCCTAGTAATCTTTTTCATATGAATTATTTTGGTTTATTATGTTATAACTTTCTTCATTGTTTACGTTCACAGGATATTGATAGTATCCTAGTAGTTAGAGGTGAAGAAAACTCGCTTTTAGCTAAAATCATGGAAGAAGATGACGATGATAACCATTATCTCGTCATTGGTAGTTGGATGCAATGTCTTCGTAAAGGCTATACCGTTTTGTTTGATGAAATTTTTAACCAAGATGTGGCTTTCCGATAGGAGAGGAACATGTGGATGCGGTGAACGAGGAAATAACCGCCACCAATGAAAGACCGGGAGACTTGAATTTTGCTGAATTGGTGGAGAACTGATGAAGGAAACTGTGGAAAAAGTTGATGTGTTCGACAAAAGACTCGGATCCTCGGAAGCTTCAGTGAAGTAGTTAGAAGAGAAGTAAAAGGTAAGACTTTGTAATACTTGGAAATACTAGGTAGAACTATGTTGTTGAACTAGGTAGAACTATACTAAGTAATACTAGGTAAAACTATGCTGTTAAACTAGGTAGAACTATACTAGGTAATACTTGGTAATTGTTTGGTAATACTTGGTAATTGCTTGGTAATACTTGGTAATATTAGATATAATTGTATTCGATTGCTTGGTAATACTTGGTAATACTAGATATAAATGTATTCGATTGCTTGGTAATACTTGATAATACTAGATATAATTGTATTCAATTGCTTGGTAATACTTGGTAATACTAGATATAATTGTATTCAATTGCTTGGTAAGACTTGGTAATACTGAGTATAACTATATTCGCTTGGTAATTGCTTGGTAATACTTGGTAATACTTGCAGGCGCCTGCAAGTCCATCAGGCGAGGAACCCGTCACTGCTCGTTCCACAGACCCATCAGACGAGGATAATGATGGTCCTTCCCCACAACCACCTACCAAGGGTGTTAAACGGATTGGAGTAGCCAAGAACCCGAATACACGAGTGACAAGGTCGAAGACCAATGTGGTGTGAAGAAAACTATGGGCGCCTATTTTTTTGTATTTGAACTCGGAAACTATGTTGTTTTGTTTAACTATGCATTTTTTTTTGTATCGTAACTATGTTATTTTGGAATTTGAATTCGTAATACTGGTAATACTGGGTAGAACTATGTTATTTTTTTTTCTTAATTTGTACTACTGGTAATACTTGGTGAACTATGTTGTTTTTTTGTATTTGAATTCGTAATACTGGTAATACTGGGTAAAACTATGATATTGTTTTATTTGAATTCGTAATACTGGTAATACTAGGTAAAACTATGCTATTTTTTTTATTTGAATTCGTAATGCTGGGTAGAATTGTGCTTTTTAATTTAAATTTGTAATACTAGTAATACTGGGTAGAACTATGCTATTTTTTTGTATTACTGGTAATACTTGGTAGAACTATAACGACACAATTAATACTGGTAATATTGGGTAAAACTATGATATTTTTTTATTTGAATTCGTAATACTGGTAATACTAGGTAAAACTATGCTATTTTTTATTTGAATTCGTAATGCTAGGTAGAACTATGTTTTTTTTTATTTGAATTTGTAATACTAGTAATATTGGGTAGAACTATGCTATTTTTTTGTATTACTTGTAATACTTGGTAAAACTTAACGACCCAATTCAAGATCAAACATCTTACGAAACAAAAGTATTTCAAAACAAAGGAGAAACAAAGATAAATCCAAAAGAAAGTTAAGTCTTTCAAAACAAACAAAGATAAGTCGCCAAAACATTCTTTTTATATCAAGGCATAGGAACAAAAAGCTTTTCGATTCGACCCACAAGCCCAGCCACTAACTCCTTCAAGTTTGTAATCTCTTTGGCATTGTTTTCTACCTCCTTACGCAATTTTTTTATCATCAATTCATGGAGTCTGATGCCTCCCTCTTTGGACTGCTCATCGAACTCTTTCCTTAACTTAGTCAGCACTTCTTTGATAGCGTGAACCCAAAATTTCAGAATGTGTAAGCCATCATTCTACACATAAAGACAAATATAGCATCACATATTCAACATTAATGCCATTAACCTAAAATCGATGTTCTCTTCTCACCTTAAACACATTGCATGTAAAGTATCTTCTTCCTATGGGCGATTCGGTTGAGGTCTCCTCGAAGATGCTTCCACCACATGGACAGCTTAAAGGAAGGCCATAGTCACCATCGGCTATTAAAAATTTCATGTCGTATAGATCATTGTTCCTCTTCATTTCAGTGTAGTTTGGGTCCTTCTCTGAGATTGAATCCATGATTACCTTAATCCAAATCAAAGATCTAACCTCAATCGAAATCAAATAATCGAAATCATTCATAACTGAAAACCAAATCAAGATCTAACCTTAATTGAAAATCTTACCCGAAAGTGGTTGAAAAGGAAAAATAATTCAAGAGAAACAAAAAAATTCCGAGCTTTGGGAAGAAGGGAATGAGACGCTGGAATGGAGAAGGAAAAGAATATATTATAGAAAGAGAAACAAAAATTTCGCCAAAGTTTTGGGGATGGGTGCCAAAAATATTGGTGTTGGCGCCAAATATTTTTGTCCCCATGTGTGTATTATGCTCCATGTGCTCCGCCAAAGTTCCAAGTAGTTATACCGAAGATAGTAGTTATACCAAATTTCCAAGTAGTATTACTTTGGCTGTTTCCATTTTAATTAGTATTACATGTCCTTCAAAAAAATTTTTTAGTTTTACAGTTGATTTAAGTCGATTAACATATAATTCTTAGTGTTTTATGCATTAATATGTTAAAAGTATAAGGAATATATTGTGTAGATTTTTTCATAACAATTTAATATATAGTTTTTTGTAATTCCCATCTTAATATATATTGTAACCTTTTATTTCTGACTTTTACAACAGATATAATTTCTTATTAATACATAATGTAATATTGTAACATAATTATTATTTTTTCCAGTTATGTCAGTTATACCAGTTGATTTAAGTTGATTAACATATAATTCTTATTAGTGTTTTATGTAAGAATTTAATATATAGTATTATTGTAATTTTTTTCTTAATACACAACGTACCATAATTATTATTTTCCATTATCAACTTTCCTCAGTTATACCAGTAATACTGGGTAGAACAAGTAATACCAATTATTTATACAAGTAATACCAGTTATACAAGTAATACCAGTTATACAAGTAATACAAGTAATACAAGTTAAACTAGTTAGTTATACAAGTAATACCTGTTATATAACTAATACTAGTTATATCAGTTATTCCAGTTTTTCATTGGTTATACCAATTTTCCAGTTTTTCATTAGTTATACATGTATTACCCAGTAGTCACAGAACCAATATATAGAAGTACATAACAGAACACGAGTTTAATATAGTTGTACAAGCCAATATATAGTATTACAAATGGTGAAGATAAAATCAAACACTAGTACGATTTCCAATAACAACCATTGGAGTCCTAGTCCCGGCCGCCTTTTATTTTGCGTCTTTTGACGTCGTTCCCCAGCCGATGGAAACTTTTTACTTTATTCCTTTCTGTTTTTACTTTTCGATCCAGAGGTATGATTTGTTTGCTTTTGATGTCATCTGGGACATCCCATTGAGACATATCTGGCATTAAATAAATTGTCATGTGATACTCCATTGCCCACAACTCCGTCCAATAATATTTTGAACACAACTCATGTAATTGGATATCACGAGCTCTATCATCATACCTTAGGAGTTCAATGTAAGCGGCTAATGCGTGCACACAAGGATACCTTTCGATATCGAACACCCTACAACTGCAATTTTTCAAGAGAAAATTCACCAAATAAGGCTTTCCATCACTACCGATGACATTGTATGCAAGCTCAAAAGTGTTTAGCTCCATCACAATCAATTTCTTAGCAACAACCCATAAATCATGCATGCAGATCTCCACTAAAGGTACCAGTTTATTTGAAATTGATCAAGACACAACCTCCTTCCGATGTTCATTAAACCAATTAGCAAATGTTTTAATGATTGCATAAAGCATGGGTATTAAGGAGTACCTCGTTGCGTCCTTAAAAACACTATTCAAATATTCCACACAGTTTCTTGTGTCTAAATTGTATCTTTCTCTTGAAAAATAACACCTTGCCCATTTTATTTCTCAGTACTCTCCTCTAGATACTTGCCCGCAGAAGGATATCTCATCTTGAAAGAAGTATAAGCACAGTTTAAATCACCCACTGTGTAATGCCTACTATACTTAATGAATCTCCATGCGACTACGTCTTTGTTAACGTTAGAAGCATGACCTTTCATATTTTGGGAAAAATGCCATATACAATACCCATGATGGCCTGGGGATACACATTACCTATGACACTGATGAGCCTTGCATTTCTGTCACTCATAACTACCAATTCGGAAGAGTCCGGTATAACATTTTTAACATCTCCATAAACCATGTCTAACTTGCATCATTCTCACCATCGAGTGCACCAAACAATATAGGCTAATAGTGATGATTAGGCTCTTGAGCTGTAGCAAAAATTAGTACACCACCATATCCGTTCTTGAGAAAAATTGCATCCACAATTATCACTTTCCTCAAAACTTGAAACCCTTCAATGCTAGCTCCCAAAGCTATGAATAGGTACTTGAATTTTTCCTTCTCATCCAATTTCATACGTGTTATTGTACCATCATTGTGCTTCTATAACATGTGCAAATAGCAATACAACATCTTGTAGTTTTCTTCCGGGGTACCATGCAAATGACTAATAGCTAGATTTCTCCCTCTCAAAGCTGTGAAGTATGATATAGTCACACCTAATTTTTTCTTAACAAGATCCATGATAACTCTAGGAGTTGGAGTTTTCATTTGTCCTGGATAATCCTCATGCAAAATTGCTACAATTAATTGTGGTGTGCCTTGCCTCTTCATGTTGTTGTCGGTCTGACTAGCCCGAGAGTATGTGTACCTTCTAATCGAGAAAATATTTGTATTTCGAATCCTTGTAGCTCGTAAACTCCATTTACAACTTTTTTTACTACATTTTAGCACTAAATATCCCGGATCAGACCTTTTTATAGCAAAACCAAAACTGTTAACAAATGAGGCTCTATCCACCACATCTTGCAATGCCTTCCTATTAGGAAATTCTTGAAGTAGACTCACATCCAAACCGTCTTCTCATGCGTCTACAAACTCACTACTTTCTACAACAAGTGGAACCTCAACATAATTATCACCCATATCTGATCTATCCATACCGTTATCGACACCTTCATCACGTGATACAATTCCATCCTCTTTAATATTATCATCAGCATCCACTATCACCTTATGTTGTTGTTTTGCATGTTCTTTTTCTACGTACAAAGTAATGGCATTAGCTCCAATTTCACCATCATTTGAATACAACTCGTCGTCATAGTTCATACCAAAAGAACTTTTGCCCGCTCTCGATAGTTGCTCGGGTAGTTCCAATATAGTGATGACCTCCACAAACAAAATACATCGACGATTCTCTTTATCAATGGACATTAGATAAAAACACACATCTTCATCATCAGAAATAGTAAATTGTTCTTCACATCCCACCAGCAGTGGATAGTAACTCAATTGCAATTTAACCCTACTTTTATCTATTGTAAGCTTCTTGTATATCTTAGCTTCTTTCGTCGACAAAGTTATCTCCTCCACTGATGTCTTCAACATTAAACTATACATGCGACCTTGGTATTTAAAATGTATGTTGACATTGTTGCTCATTGCATCCTGCCAAAAACCAACCTCAATCAGTCAGTAATACTAGTTTTACTAGTTATACTAGTTATACTACATTTATCAGTAATACCAGTTTTATTACATTTATCAGTAATACCAGTTTTATTACATTTATCAGTAATACTAGTTTTACCTAGTTCTCCGATCCGCAAGAACTCAAATTAGGTTGTTTAGGGTTCTAATATACAATACACTACAATTCATCAGTAATACTAGTTATACTACATTTACCAGTACTACTAGTTTTACTGATTATACTACATTTATCAGTAATACCAATACTAGTTTTACCCAATTCTCCTATTCGCAAGAACTCACATTGGGTCATTTTGAGTTCTAATCTATAATACACTACGATTCAACCACTCAAATTGGATCTTTTTGGGTTCTAATCTACAATAAACTATGATTCATCATTAATCCTATTTATACTATATTTATCAGTAATACTAGTTTTACTAGTTATACTGCATTTATCAGTAATACCAATACTAGTTTTACCCAGTTCTCCTATCCGTAAGAACTCAAATTGGGTTGTTTTGGGTTCTAATTTACAATACACTACAATTCAACCACTGAAATCTATTTGTTACTAATTTAAAGTCCTAATCGACCAGAAACCATGGTAAAACACCAAATATACATAGAATCAAATCCTTAAAATTAAAAACAAAATTTGGAGAACTTATTTTGAATCTTAAGGATGGTGAAGTAACGGTGATGCAGAGCTCCACTAGTGACCTCGATGATTCTGGAGAAAGCTCGACGTGCAACGTCGTCGTCGAAAGTCGTCGAAGGAGAAATCAGAGTCAATGATGATGCTCTTTTGTTTTTTCTCTTTTTTTGTTTAATTTTTTTTCTTTTTAATTCAATAAGCTAAGGTTATTTTCATCTTCTCACAATAATTTCACTTAAAGTGGGTATAGGAGATTAATGAGAACTATAGCAGATTTTTTTTTGAATGACCTTCTCGGCCATTTACTCGGTGGAGTCATGCCGGAAATAGATTTAACAGAGGTTTCGAAAAAAATTTTGAATTAGATGTTTCGGGGTGATTAGCCATGGATTTTCATTGTCTTTGATGTTTGAGATGAAGAAGATTGTTATTGTCTACTGACACAGTTGGAGCCAACAGATCTTGGACTATTAGAGTTGTCGGGACTAGAAGATCTAGATTTATTCGAGGAGAATAAGATTTTGCTTTTGAATCTGCTTATTGATATTGTACATTGTACTTGTACTTTTTGTTTGTTTGGTGTTTGAAGGCATCAATGGCTGGACTAACCTTCCACAATTTCAAAGTTGCTGAAATAACCTTCACTCTATATTCAATTTGTTTAATTTTAATTTTTAAAGCAAAAAATTGTAAAATTACCACATATCCTTATGAAATTAAACTATTTACATGATTCAACCACATGACCCACCCGAAAACACGACCCATCTTATTTTTTTTCATCAAAATTGGATCCAAATCGAAAACATTTATATTTTTGTTTCTTCTTCGATTTCTTCTTCTCCTCTTCCCTTTTTCTTCATCTCCTTTGTTTTGATTTCTTCTTCTCTACTTCCATTTTCTTCTCCTTCGTTTTCGATTCCTTCTTCTACTTCGTTCCAATTTTTTTTCAATTTTGTTCTACGATTTGGGAATATCGTTCTTTAATATCAAATTTTGGAATAAAGTTCATCATCTTCAATATTTTACATATAGTTTAACTGCATAGTTTTACTAAGAATCTAGTAGGAAAAAGTTATACATAGTTTAACTTTCATGATAAAGCCATAAATCTAGTTAAACCCTATTAAAAACGATTTTCGTCTAGTTTAACTTTCATAAATAGTATTTTAACATATATTTAATATCATACTATGATGCAATATATTTTAAAGAGCATATATATTTTATTTTTATATTGATATGATAGTAATTAATAAGTAACCATAAAAGTATAAGGCATATATGGAGAAGTGAAGGGATCATGTAAAAATATATGATTTTTTAAAAAAAAAAAAATTTTATGTTTAACCATTTTACTATTTTAGTACAGTTTTTGTAAACCTTACGATTTATAGTAAAAAGTTTTTGTTAACCGTTACGATTTTGGAAAAAAGAAAATTGGTAACTATAACATAATTTAACTTAGTTTAAAATAGTTTACATAATTTAACAAATTTTGACCAAGTTTTACAAATTTTATCCCATCACGCAAAACATTGAGATGATTTTCCAATTTGTGGCAAATAACCAACTCTATCTACATTATCTCCAGCATCATTCCGAACCTCGTCACAACTTCCCCAAATTATACTTGATTTACCTGACATTATCTCATGTCTTGACGCTTGTGAAATATTTTGAGTTTGTTCAACAACTTCCACTACCTCCACGTGCAAAACAACATGCTCTTTATTTTCACACAACCATATGTATCCGAAGACATTCATTGTCATCGTGTATATATGTTACTCTCTAAAATACTCCATGAATGTAAACAAATGAGCGTCATTGTCCTCTGCAAACAAATCATAAACAACAATGTTATATAAAATTGTGCCAGATGTATATAGTTTAACTATTAGTTTACCTGATTTAATAGCAAGCTAAAAGCTATTTTAACTATTGTGCCATAGTTTAACCTAGTTTACCTAAGTTTAACTTCCGTACCCTACTTTACCAATAGTTAATGCGATTCTACTCAGATCCTATCCACTAATTCGAAACCAAAATTTGACAATGAGATAAAATCCAAACTCGAATTTAAACTATTACAGATATAAAACACTTAAATTGAAGATATTAAAGATAATTATTCATATATTGAAGAGATTTTCACCTCCAATTTGTTGAAAAGAATCGCGGCTTTGAATGAGTGTGTAACAGATTCGTTGGAGGATGCAACAGTTTCGCTGGAGATTGCAGAGCTTCAATGTCGGCGACCGGAGAAAAGAGTGGCGTCAAAGAGATCACCGGCGTGGAAGATCGCCAGTTTCAATGGAAGAACAAGATCGAGGAGAGAGGAAAAGAAGTGATGATTTTTTAATAATTATCTAATATTGGAAAGGTTAAAACTGGAATATCATATTTGTTTGATTAATGAAAGTTATGTAGATTGTATAAAGGTTATGTAGATCATAATTTTTCAATAAAGTTAGTTTGGCACTTCACCCGTGTTTGAAGATTAGTCCTTTTACAGATTTAGGTGATTAATTTGTGAAATTAGAGTTTCATAATGAAATAATTATTGTGTTAAAAACATTATGATAATTTGAAAATAATGTTGTTGTCCCCAATGAAAAACAACAACTTCTGTGATAAACAGCTGCCCAAGCAATAGGAAGATTCTGTTATCCCCATCTCTACCTACTGCACCTAACATTTGGCCTTTTATACCCCATTTCATAAATGCAGCATCTAATCCAATAATAGTTCTACATGACTTCCTCCAAGAGTTTTTCAATGCTTCAAAACAACATAGAGACGGTATAATCTTTGCTTGCTTTCGGGCACTGGCCCAGAAATTGTCTCAATCTCCATAGTTGAACCTTCATTCGATTTTAAGTATATCTTCTTGATAATCCCATAGTCTAGTAGAATGAGCTTCATGACTGGCCTTCCTTTGATCTGCAAGCAACGTTTTCGCTTTCCTACACTGATGGACACTAACAATCATATTGTATTCCCTCTTTATTTCACTTACCATCTCTTGTGATTTGATTTTAGGATTAACTCTAAGACTTTCTTCAAACAGCTGAGCAATAGTTTCACACTTCAAAAGCCTAGTGTAACCTGATCTTAGACAAATATGCTCGTTAATGAAGACTTTTACCATTAGTTTGTTTCTGCTCTTCTCAAAAGAACAATACACTTTTCATGGACACTTTTCTTCTACCCATTGTGTATTACCTTGCACCAATACTGTCAAATTATGATTTGTATAATATGATATCATATTGTGTCTTTAGTGAATACCTAAGAATTGTATACTTGAAGTTCTCTGCATTATTGAATATCTTCCCTAATCCTAAAAGCTCATCAGAACCTACTCCATAAGTGAATGGTCTATCTTCTTCTTCCTCTTCATCGGAATCTGATAATCTATCCGGAATCTTTTCATCATCACAAATATCATCTCTACTATCATCAGATTTACTATTTATATCTTCACGGGCAACATCTCCAAATTGGTCTTCTAAGTTTTCACAGATTTCTCATCAACAAAGGTATTATCCGCGAGCTTTGACTCTATATTGTTAGCTAGATCTGGTTTAGTCTCTTTAACGATAACTTCACAATTATCTTCCTCAACACATACATTATCGCCAGCTTCCTTTTCTCTTCACGCACACATTTTTCACGATCATGTGCAACTATTTCTTCCCCACCCATAATACAATCTTCATTCAACGTCCTACGAAAATAACATAATCAATAGTCTTTCAAAATTCAAAATGCGCACATGACAAATACAGTCAACATAAACCATCACATGTACATCGATATAACACGTCAATAATACACAAATGACTAATCCCAAAACAGCATAGGCTCACCAGCACATGTATGTCAATATATAATGCACACACATATAGCATATGGATAATTAAATTGATAGTCTTTAGCTTGATTTGATAAAACTTTTTAAACCAGTTCTGATTATTTTGGATGATTTTCGAGAAGAAAAAATTGTTTCTTTTGATTTCTGCTTGTCTTCTAATTGGAAGCTTACGTCTTTTTATGGTCATGTTTTTCAGTTTGCAGATTATTTTGGATCTATTTAGGGTTTTTTTTTTGGAGAAGAATTTCTTAAGGGGTTTAGGATTTTTAATTTGGAGAAAAATCATGATAGATAAGATGATATATCGACTTCTGAAAATTAAAATTAACAATCGCTGCTTACTTTGACGTTGAATTAGATTTGGAAATTTATTTTGCGCACACAATAATTAGGGAATAAATCTGCTAATTTCAAATACTTTAGAAATTAAGTGAACATTTTCAACATGTATATTCCAATTAAATTTTAAGGATGTATTTATTTTTTCGTTATGTATGATAAATCTGTTGTCAAAATGTATGATAAAACGATTGTGATAATATTTATTTTCCTATTTATGTTGTCATATAGTAGTATGTTTTCTATTGAAATTTATGTTCCATAACATAATATAATTATTTAATTCCTAACTAATCAACTTGGAGACAAGTAGACAGATATGGCTTTGGAGATGTGAATGCTACAAGAAAAAGATTAGGGGCAGTTTAGAATTGAATCAAAAAATAAAATAAAGTAAATTTTGTGTGATGGATGAAATGCTTACTTGCTACTCGAATTGGAGTACTTTTATAGTGTTTCCAGCAGCCTAATGAAATTTTAATTTCAAATCTCGGTGCTTTAAATATATATTATAGATATGGCCGCAAGGTTAAACCTCTTTTGTTTGGGTTCTGAGTCGACTTTATAAATAGAGGCAACAAGAGGGCAAATGCTTGGAAAGACAAGCATGGAGGACACATGGTGGTGGACACTTCGTGGTGGACACTTGGTGGTGGACACTTGTCACTCATGTCATGTTTAAGGACCGATTCTTTCTATTTGTCACGCATGCCATGTTTAAGGCTTGATGCTTTCTATTTTTCACTCATGCATTCATTTTTATTTTGATGGATAATTGAGATTAACCGAAAAATTATCATATTGAGGAATTTGGTCCTCTTCCCATCTACAAATACATGTTTTTATTCCTCCATAAAAGCATCCAAAATGAGCACATAAAAATAAAATTAGAAATAAGGTGACTTTTGAATCCTCAGCATCTAGTTTGTCAAGTATAATCCATCAGCCCCAAAAATTTCCCCGTTTTCGACATATCATATCGGAGATCATGGAGTTACTGGAAGGTTTTGAGTTTTGGAAGATTGAATAGATAGTATCCTCAAGTAATAAGATTGCCATGGAGATTGCAACCAGTGTGACAAAAGACTACCGATACCAGTCGTATGTTGCAAGTAATGGTTCTAGTTGGCTACATGAACGCATTGCCAAAGAAGCATCTCTTTGATTGGAGGGTTTTGCTTGCCGGTATTGAAGTGTTTGTCAAGAACATACAGGATAGTCCCTAATCTGTATTTCCCATTACTACTTTTCTATGCTCTCTCTTGAGCTCACATCTTTTCCTTTCTACCATGTTTTCTAAGGGTGTCAGAGCCTATTGGCTTTGGGTTTTACTTTCTTTCTAAGTACTCTGTTTCAGCCTGTTTAAATGGCTTGTTTGCTACGTCTTTGGACACCATCAATCTAAACTCTTACTTAAATATTAGGTTTTCTTCTATCTCGTTACACGCCACTACAATGAACAGATGTATTTTGAAAACCCTCTTTATATGTCTATTTTATATGGTTAAATCTGTATTACGCTTCCGTTTTCATTGCCCATTTATAGTTCACTTGTACCTCAAACTCAATCTAACACAATCGGACGTCACTTGAGCGAATATTTTCTCTCATGAAAATCATAACATATTTTCTAACACCCAATTGGAAACTCTCAGTTGACCATTGGAATACTAAACGAGTGTTCATATTGAGACTTGTGTTCCACATTTTCCACATAGAACAGGAAAAACCTTTTCTAACCTAAATCAATTACTAAATTAAAACCATTGATTTTCTCTCTAATGTTTCTTAAACATCTTAAAACAGTAGAAGTTCACTTTATCTCTTTACCCATTCGGTAGCAAATTAATAGCAAAATCGTATAATTAGATATAAAAGTATTTCTGTTATAATAACTGAAATATAAATGGTTATGTATACTCCAATTAAATTTTAAGGATGTATTTAAATTTTGTGTTATGTATTATAAATCATTTTTGTCAAAATTATATTATAAAATAATTATGATTATATTTTATTTTTCTATTTATGTAGTGATATACTAATATATTTTCTATGGGAATTGTTGTTCCTTAATATAATATAGTGAAGTTTAATTCCTTAGTATTTCAGTTGTAGACAAGTAGAAAGATATGCCCCCTTGTGAAGGCTAAAAATGTAAAAAGAATTAGGTCTCTTTTAGAAATAAATTTAAAAAACAAACTAACTAAAAGTATAATTTTCCATGAAGGATGATATGCGTACCTACTATTCGAATTGGGTGTTTTTACCACTAGGCTAATAAATTTTTCATTGTAAATGTTTAAAATATGTATTGTAGCTATGGCTCCAAGCCCAAAATTCTTTTTGTCTGGACTCATATTGACTCTGCAAGTGGAGGAGACAAGAGGAAAAATGATTGGAAAGGTGAACATGGAGGACACGTGGTGGTGGACACTTGTCCCTCATGCCATATTTAAGGACCGATTCTTTCCATTTGTCACTCATGCCTTATTTAAGGGTCGATGCTTCCCATTTGCCGCTCATGCATTTATCTTGTTTTTGATTGGCGGTTGAGATAAATGAAACTATTGAGGAATTAGGTCATATTTTCATCTATAGATACATATTTTTATTCCTTCATAAAAGTATCCAAAAAGAACACGAAAAGAATAAAGTTATATATAAAGGGAGAAATCTTACTAAATTTTTGGTTTTTGTCTTCGTCGCTATAATGAATAGAGGTATCTTGATAACCTTTTTATATGTTAATTTAATGTGGCATGTATCACAAATGGAAAGCATCGACCCTTTTTAAATGTCTTTGCTTTCCATTTGATAATTTACATATAAAAAGGGTTATTAAAAACCCTCATTTCAATGTAGCGGCATGTAGCAAAAACTTATTATTTAGGTAAGAGTATAGATTTATCTCTCTTATTTAAAAATTTATTATCATGTGTTTTTATTGTTTGGATGCTCTAATTAAGGACTGAAAATATGTATTTATAGATATAAAGAGGACATAATTCATCAATAAGATATTTTTTGGATTAATCTCGACCGTCCATAAAAAATGAATGCATGAGTGACAAATAGAAAGCATCAGCCCTTAACAATGGCATGAGTGAAAAATAGAATAAATCGTCCCTTAAAAGTGGCATGAGTGACAAGTGTCCACCACCACATGTACTCCATGATTGCCTCACCAAAAATTTGCGCTCTAGTTACCTCCACTTAAAGAGTCACTCTGAGCCCAAACAAAAGAAGTTTAGGATTACAGCCATAACTTTCATATATATTTAAATTTCAGAAATTTGCAATCAAAAGTTGAAAGCACTCCAATTCTTGTAGATGTATTCATCCCTCATAGAAAAGTTTTTTTTATTTTTTTTATTTACTTCTTAATTGGTCTTAACTTATTTTTTTGCTTGTAGCCTTCACATCTCAAGGGCCATATATGTCTACTTGTCTACGAGTGAATTGGTTAGGAATTAAATTTTATTATACTATACTAAAGACCAACAATGTGAAGGCTGGTAGTAAAATTGTACTTTTTATGTAAAATTGCACTTTAGTTTTTTTTTACGAGCCCTAATTCTTTTTAAGTTTTTAGCCTTCACATTTCCAGGGCCGGATCTATCTACTCGTCTAGATGTTGATTGGTTAGTAATTAAATTTTCATTATATTAAATTAGGGAACAAAAATCCCAATAGAAAACATATTACTATATGAATACAAAAATAGAAAAATAAAATATTATCATAATCGTTTTATCATACATTTTTGACAAAAATATTTATCATATATAACAAAAAAATTAAATACATCCTTAAAATTTAATTGAAATATACACGTCTCTTTATATTTCAGTTATCTGAAAAGATATATCTTTATATCAAGATTGATAGTTTGAACTCCTTAACTATGACATTATAATCTATTATCAAATGAGGTAAAGAGACAAGTGAATTTTACAATTTAAGAATGATTCAAAAGCTTTAGAGAGCAAATTAATGATTTTAATTTAGTAATTGATTTAGTTTAAAAAAGGTTTTCCTTGTTATATGTGGAAAATATTGAACACGAATCTTAATTTGAACACCCGTCTGTTATCCCAATGGTCAACTGAAAGTTACCAATCGGACGTTAGAAACTATGTTATCTAAGGGAAAACATTCACTCAAGTGATGTCCCCGATTGTGTTAGATCGAGTTTGAGGTACAAGTGAACTATAATCGGGTGACAAAAACAAAAACACAATACTGATTTTACCACATAAAATAGACATAAAAAGAGGGTTATAAAAATACCTCTGTTCATTGTAGCGGTGAAGATGAAAACCTAATATTTAGATAAGAGTTTAAATTGATCTCCTCTTATTTAAAACTTTATTCTTTAGGTTTTATGTTTTTTGGATTCTCTTATGAAGGATTAAACACATGTATTTATAGATGGAAAGAGGACCTAATTTCTTAATATGATATTTTTTGGTTTAATCTTGACCATGCATCAAACTTAAGATGAATGCATAAATAAGAAATGGAAATCATCGCCATGAAATGGATGGCAAATGGAAAGAATCAATCTTTAAACGTGGCATGAGTGACAAGTGTCACCACCACGAGTCCTCCATGTTTGTCTTTCCAACAATTTTCCCTCTTATTACTTCCACTTATAGAGTCTACTTTGAGCCCAAACAAAAGAAATTTAAGCTTGTAGCCATAACTATGATATATATAAACACCCGACATTTGCATTTAAAGGTTCATTATTCTGGTAGTAAAACTGTAAAAGCATTCCAATTCTAGTAGCATTTAAGCATTTCATTTTTCATGAAAAATTTTACTTAATTTTTTTAATTCACTTCTTAACTGGCCTTATTTTTTCTGCTTGTAGCTTTCACATCTCCAGGGCCGGATCTGGTTACGAGTGAAATTGTTAGAAATTACACTTCATATATTATAACAACCATTTCAATAGAAAACATACTACTATATGACTACATAAATAGGAAAATAAAATATTATCATAATCATTTTATAATACATTTTTGACAAAAATATTTATCATACATAACAAAAAAATTAAAGACATCCTTAAAAATTAACTGGAATATAAACATCGCTTCATATTTTAGTAATCATAAGAGAAATACTTTTATATCTAGACTGATAGTTCGAACTCGTTTGAACTATGACGTTATAGGATTTTGCTATTTTATTTGCTATTAAATGAGGTAAAGAGATAAGTGAACTTGTATAGTTTAGGGGTGATTCAAAGTATTTAGAGACAAAATCAGTGATTTTAATTTAGTAATCGATTTAGGATAAGATAATTTTTTTCATGTTCTCTATGGACAAAATTGAATACAAGTCTCAAAATGAACACATGTTTGTTATTCCAATTGTCAACTAAGAATTACTAATCAGACGTTAGAAACTATGGTAAGTTGTTTTTATGAGATAAAACATTCATTCAAGTGACTCCCGATTGTATTAGATCGAGTTTGAGGTACAAGTGAACAATAACCGGACAACAAAAATGTAAGTGTAACACTGATTTAACCACCAAAATAGACATATAAAGAGTGTTATCAAAATACCTCCGTTCATTGTGGCGGCATAAAATGAAAAGACATAAACCTAATATTTAGGTAAGAGTTTAGATTTATCTTTCCTTATTTATAACTTTATTCTTTATGTGTTTATTTTTTGGATGATTTTATGAAAGAATAAAAACATGTATTTGTAGATAGAAAGATGATCAAATTCCTCAATATGATAAACTTAGGTTAATCTCAAACGTACATCAAATTAAAGATGAATGCATGAGTGACAACTGACAAATGGAAAACATCTACCCTTGAACATGGCATGATGAAAATGGAAAGAATAGACCTTAAAATATGACTGGCAAGTTTCCACTACCATGTGTTCTCAATGTTCACATTTCCAAACTAATAAAAATTTATTAAAAATTTGATTACTTCAAAATTTTTGAAAAAATATATTATAGTTATGGCCGCAAGCCCAACTTTCTTTTATTTGGGCTCAGAACTGACTATGCAAGTGGAAGTGGCAAGATGACAAATGCTTGGAAAGGCGAGCATGGATAATACATGGTGGTGGACACTTGTCACTCATGTCATGTTTTAGGACTGATTATTTCCATTTTTCACTCATGCAATATTGAATGTGCGATGATTTCCATTTGTCACTCATATATTCATCTTTAATTTGATGGAAGGTTGAGATTAATCCATAAAATATTCTATTGAGAAATTTGATCTTATTTTCCATCTATAAATACATGTTTTTAGCTACATTTCATGTAACTAAAAGCGAATACGCAGAAACAGAAGCAGAGAAACAAATTGTTTTCAAAAATTAGGAAGCACGTACGTGGTGGAAGTAAAATATATTATTCATATATAATACCAAAGCTTAAATCATATTAAAAATAAAATGTTTTAAACAAAAAAATTAATACATAATTTAAATATTGTAACTCAATTGAAGATAAAACACAATAATGTTTCAAGTCACTGGTTGAGACCGTGGTCATCATTCTCATTTTCATCAATTCTATCAAATACAACTGCCTCTAACTTCGGTTCATCAAGAGAAAAATCTGAAAACCTAAGTCTCCCTAGATTAATCTCATCCAATGAATCAAATTGATCACCGCCAACATCCCACATATTAATAGGCTTTTTTTATAAATAGAACTCTTTCTAGGTATAAGACGAATGTTAGTGTACACCAATACCAAAAGTTTTAGCTTTTTGTGGAATAATCTTGTTTTAAATATTTGTGTTCTAAATAAAATAAATTTTGGTCACAAAAAAAGCCCAAAAGATAGTTGTAACTTGTTTAAATTTTTTTATTTTAATGTGAGCCACTGTTGACGCTTCTAATCAACACCATTGATGCTTCCAACTATGAATCGTGTGTTTCCTTCATGTTGGTGTCATAATCCGATCATGGGCTTGGATCCGATTTAGTTATAATCAAGAAAAGCATAGGGACAAGGCCCGTAACAAAGCCCATGATACAATCCATCGAGAAAGTCCAACGAACTGATTGACAACTCATTAAAGCCAACAAACCGACGAGTTGAGCGACAATTTGATGTACTAATTAACGCGAAAGATCAAAACCGACAAATTTAAATTCGCATTAAATTGCAAATCATGTTTAATAGATGCGATTATTTATCAAATCCTCGCATTAACTGTAATATGTTATAACATGTAAATCACTATAAAAATGGAAAGAGGAGAAACATAACCTCAAACCCAATTTCTTGGAAAAATACTATACACAAATTTTAATACATTTTTGTCTTCATTTTATTTCAATTTCCTTATTAAATCAGAAATATTGTAATATGAAAGTGTTAAATCCCTTAATCAATAGTCGATAAATACAACCCGGATCCGACATCCATACTTCCTGCTTCCAAACGCCTCATTTTTGGAAATGTGATTCCAACGTTATTCTAGTGATTCTGATCACTTCCGATTCTGCTTCTGATTCTGGAACGAGAAACGCAACACCATTAGCGATTCCATGCAACATAGGGTTTTAATCCTTCATAAAAGCATCCAACAAACAGAACACCTAACGAATAAATTTTAAAATAAGGAGAGATAAATCTAAACTCTTACCTAAATATTATGTTTTCGTGGTCGCCGCTACACACCACTACTATGAATGGATGGATTTTCTTAACCACTTTATATATCTATTTTATGTGGTTAAATCAGTATTAGGATTTCGTTTTCTTCGTCTAATTATAGTTCACCTGTACCTTAAACAAGATCTAACACAATCATGCATTACTTGGTCCAATGTTTTCTCTCATAAAGCATCATAACACAGTTTCCTAGATAGCACAAATTTTTCATCGGAGGTCCACTTCCTGCTACTGAATCAGAAGCTTTCGGAAGCTCGCTTCCATGTTGCTTCCAAAAAACTCTCTTTGAAAACACGTTGGAAGCTTGCGCTTCCATTTTGAAAACATTGTGTCGTAAATCAATATGAATGGTAAAATTATTTTGGATATGTCTCTCATTATAAAACAAAATAAAACCGAAAACTAATTTGCTACTTTGACATTTGTGCATACTATTTTTTATATTTTATCTATAAATTATCTTTCGTCTAACATGTGAGATATTAGAAGTGATTAATTTGATTGGTTGAATGAAATTATTTTGGAAGATTTGAGTTTGATGATTACAACATATAATTTGAATCAAAACTATTTGATGGAGTTGAGAGAAATTAAGAATGAAGATGGTGATTTAGATTTTGATTTTGAATCATATTACTTTGAATTATTCATGTTGAGTTATATAAAAATGTATTGAATTTGTTTTCTTAACATTTTTAATATAATATGATATTTAATTATATATATATATATGTATATATGTATATATGCTTCCAACACATATCCACTTCCTAATTTTTTTTAAGTTGTTTTTTAAAAACTAGGGCCCTTTTAGATGTGAATTAAAAAAAAGTAAAGTAAATTTTTTTACGAGGCAATAAATACTTATACGTTATTTGAATTGGAGTGTTTTTACATTTTTACCACATGGCTAATGCATTTTTCATTACAAATGTTGGCATTTAAAACATATATTAGACTTATGGTTGCAAGTCCAAACTTCTTTTGTTTGGGCTCAGAGTCGACTTCATGTGAATACTTGTCACTTATGTCGTGTTTAATGGCCGATTTTTTCCATTTGCATTCATTTATGTTTTGATGGACTGTTTAAATTAATTCAAAAAATATCCTATTTAGGAATTAAATATTCTTTTCATCTATAAATACATGATTTTAGACCTTCACAAAAACATTGAAAAAACTTAACACCTAAAAATAAAATTATACATAAAATGAGAGATATCTAAACTTTAGGTTTTCGTCTTCTCTGTTACTCACCACTACAATGGACGGAGATATTTTATAACCTTTTTTATATGTCTATTCTAGGTGGTTAACTCACTATTAGGTTTTCGTCTTAACCACCCGATTATAGTTCATTTTTTCCTTAAATCTTGATCTCACACAATCGGGCATTATATGACCAAATGATGCAACATAGTTTCCAACGTCCAAGCGTTACATAAACAAATGGTGAAACATAGTTTCTAACGCCTGAGCGTTAAATGAATGAATAGTGCAACATAATTTCTAACGTTCGACTGGTAACTTTCAGTTCACCATTTGAATAATTGAAGATTTTCATATTGAGATTTTTGTTCAACATTTTCCACATTAAAAGTAAAATCCTTTTTTAACCTAAATAAACCTACTAAATTAAAATCATTGATTTCTTCTTTAAACTCCCAAATTATTCATAAACAGTACAAGTTCACTTACCTCTATCTCACTTGGTAACATATGGTAACATATTAATAGCAAAGTTCTATAATGTTTGGAACTATTAATAATATAGATATAAAAGTATTTTTCTTATGATAACTGAATTATAAAGGTAAGTGTATTTTCCAATTGAATTATAAGGAATGTTAGTCCTTTGGAATATGTGCTAAATTCTATTAACCCCAAATTAAATTCTAATTAATTATCATCAAGTTCGTGGGAGAAGGAAGTGCAACGGACTCTGTTGGCACGTGAGAGTTGCATATATTGCAAAAGGCAATCAAAAAGTCATCAAAACCTCTCTCACTCTATATAAACCCCCACAAATAATGCCTTCTTCCGTTGCTTTTTCGCTTTCCGTGCACTTGGCCTTCGTTCTCGTGATCAAACCCTAGGTACCGCCATTGCTTTGAGTTCGTGACAAAATCGTAGCTCTAGTTCACTACTGTAACTTCTCTCCCACTCTCACTCTCTAATTTCAGGTGAATCGTCGTCCTCCACAATTTCGCTTCGTTTTGTTGATTGATGTGACGATTTCGTCAAATGTAGTGATCCACGGTGTTTCAGAGTCTCTCTTCCTTTGCGAGAGCGAGATGTGAAGTTGATTTTCCGGTTTTTAGTTCGTTTCTTTTTGGCTAAGTCTTTGTTTGTATGTGTAATCGAAGTTGTCTCTGTGTGTAGTTGATGAGATACGTCTAACGAAAATGATTGGGATTTTGAAAATTAGTCTCTGTCGTTTTGATATTTTCAAGGATTTTTTGGGTTGTTCTGTGATGTAATTGATTCTAATAGACATTGCTTGGTGCTTATTTTCCAGAGGTTGATGCCACCATGGATTCTGCTGCTCGTCCTGTTGTTGAACCAGTCGTTGTAAGTCTCCAATCATGGGTTTTCTTGTTGTTTAACTAGTCTTGTTGTGATTTTTGTGTGGTTTTGTATCATTATGTGTTGTTAAGATCTATTTTTGGGTTGTTGAATTGTAGGTTGGGAAAGCATTTGTCAGTCAGTACTATAACATTTTGTATAACATGCCTGAGCATCTTCACCGGTTCTATCAGGAGATTAGTAAGGTTGGGCGTGTTGGACCGGATGGAGTCCTGTGCAATTTCTCCACCTTACAAGTAAGTATTATAGCCTGTAAGTCTCGATTTGGTAGAATGAGATTGATGATTCTTCTTCCATGATGTCAGGGATTAGTCCATTTACTTGTGTTAATAACATGTGGTTGGGCTGTTATGTCAATTAGTTGGCTTTAATTGGATGTCAGTTTAAGTGACTTGCGAAATGTTTATCTCATTGGTGCCTATTCTTGAGCAGGGTATAAGTGAGGAGCTTAAGACACTGACTTATGGAGATTTTAAATCGGCTGAGATAATCAGCTATGATACTCAAGAGTCTCAAGATGGAGGTTTTCTCCTT
The DNA here is from genome assembly GCA_963922655.1 of Cardamine chenopodiifolia. NCBI lineage: Eukaryota > Viridiplantae > Streptophyta > Magnoliopsida > Brassicales > Brassicaceae > Cardamine > Cardamine chenopodiifolia. The sequence continues at coordinate 8,893,119 of OZ000464.1, forward strand.
GTGGTTACTGGATACTTCAGTCTAAACGAGAGTCTTGGAAGGAAATTTACCCAAACTTTTTTCCTTGCCCCGCAAGAAAACGGGTACTTTGTTCTGAACGACATTCTCAGATTTGATATGGGTGTTGTTTCTGGGAATGACTTCAATAGACCAAGTGCTATCAATGGTATTCAACACTGATACTCATTGACTATCATTTTTTTAACTTTCTTATAACAGTGTATTCAATTCTTTTCTTTAAATTCATCTCCTACAGGCTATAAGGGTTCTGAGCAAGCTGAATGTGTTTCGGCGAAACCTGTATCTAAGGACGTATCTAAGCCCTTGAATAATGAGAATGCTAAGGAGAATGTTCTGGTACCTGAGACTGTCAATAAGGAAGTTCCAGTTTTTGAGATAACTCGCAAAGAAGAGATTGTCAATAAGGAAGTTCCAGATATTGAGGTAACTCACAAAGAAGTTGCAGATGATTCACCGAAAAGTTGTGACCTGGATGGACATGAAGATGTTCCCAAGAAATCTTATGCCTCTGTGGTAAGTAAAAACCCAAGAGGATTCATACTAGGCCTTGTTTAATCTTATCATAGGCTTAACTATATCACTTCTGGAGTTTTCTTTTGATAATCAATGACTTTCACAATAGTTGAAGGTTGTGAAGGGTAAATCTGGAGTTTCAGCTGGCTCTTTACAGTCTCCAAAGCAGATACCCAAAGAGCAAGAACATCAAGGGTCTTCAGCTCCTTATCCAGAGCCGATACTCAAAGATCCAGTTCAACAAGCGTCTTCAGATCCTTCTCCAGTGATAGAATCTGAAGCTGTTTCTGAGATTGTCGATGCTGCTGAAAATGGGCACAACCAGGAATTAGAAGGTGAGAGTTCACAGAATAGCTGACCCTCAAGTTTCCAGTTATGATATTTCACTGTCTATTTTCTCTTAATCTATTCATGACATTTGTTTTAACCTTCTTTTGTCTTTTTTATTAGTGGTAGCTGAGGGTACATCTATTTATGTGAAACATCTTCCTGCAAATGCCACCGTTGACATGGTTGAGACTGAATTTAAGCAATTTGGAGCTATTGGCAGTCGTGGGATTCAAGTTGTAAGACAAAGGGTAAGATTGACCAATCAACTTAACAATTCAGCATTGCAAGTTTGAATCCTTTTTTCCAGATATGAAGAAACTATGATCTTACATATTTATTGTTTTCTAATCACTGGTAGGGCTTGGGTTTTCCTTATGGTTTTGTTGAGTTTGAGGAAGCAGATGCCGCCCAGAGAGCATTAGAGGTAAAACTTCTCGACTCAATTCAACCCTTAAGTGTCTTGAGCACAAGAACCAGTAACGTTTTCAACGTTGTAATGTTACAGGCTTCACCTATAATGATTGGTGGGCAGAAAGCTTTTGTGGAGGAGAAACGATCTACAGCGAGAGGTGAGTTAGTCTTAAGTATCAAAACTTTGATATGGTTTATGTGATAAAGAAGAGGAGGATGATTGTTTTGTTTGCTTGCTTGAGTAATAGGGAATAGAGGAAGTGGAAATGGATATGGAAATCGAAATGTCGGAGGAAGAGGAAGAGGAAGCTATGGTCCTTATGGGTATGGCAATAACAATTACAGGAGGGGAGGTGGTGGAAGACCTTTTAACCGTAGAGGCAATGAATACGTTGCTAGTATCAACTCATACTAAACCGGAATTGGTTTTCTTTTGTGATGGGGAGGTAAATTGGATAATTTATTGATAATTGGTTATTTGGTATGTTGGAGAAAGAAGTTGGTAAAAAGCAAGAAAGAATTGTTGTTAGATATATTTCTCAATGGTATATTATAAGACACCTTTCTAATTGGACGATTTATTGGAGATTATGTGGAAGGTTCTTAGTTCTAATTAATGTGCACATGCTTTTGTTGTTTGACGAGTCATAACTTTTTTTTTAATTGTGACTTCTCTTTTTGGTCAACTATAAACGTCTTTGTATATCTTCGGTCAAGTCAGTTACATTTCTTTGTTTACGCTCATGACAAAAGAAAAAAAAACACTCATTTCATTTGAGTACTTGATAGCCAAAAAAAGTGAGAAAATTGGTGAAATGGCAAGATTGATAACTTGAATTATGTAAACATGTATGCAAAATAGAAAATAAAAACAAATATTATATATACGAGTCTCGCTTAGAACAAGATGGTCCTTTCTCTCTCTCCACGATAATGACTAAGTTTAAGAATGTTTGGAAACTGACCAAAAGGTGTGGTTGGCTAGTAGTTTACCATTTGCACTTGTACGCTTTAGTCAAGTCAACTATACTTTTCTGTTTGGTCAACTACACGTCTTTGTACAGTCATGAGAAAAAAACGCATTTCTCTTGAATACTTTGGAGCCAAAGTAAGAGAAGAACATTGGTGAAATGGCAAGATTGATAGATTTAATTAAGTAAATGTTTGCCAAATAGAAATAAAAACTAATGTCGTATACTATATGAGTTTGGCTTAGAACAAGATGGTCGTTCTTTTTCTATCCCCACAAAACTCTTTCGGTTCCCATCATGCTAAGTTAAGAATGTCATGAAAACTTGGCCAAATGATTGAGAAAATGAGAAAAAAATAAATGCATTAACGGGTTGTTCTGAGCTGGGAAAGACTGTATCACTTGGTTCGAGCAAAAGAGTTGAGTTTGGAAGGTGTCACGCAAAGGCGAGTGGTTTGAAGATTGGTTCAAATCGCCAAGACAACCGAATCGTTAGTAATCACTCTTAGACCGGGTTCGGATCAAATATTGGTAAGTTGTTGTACATTAAACTCTCTTTTAACTTAAATGAAAAGCCAGATTTAATCTATTTTAACGATTGTATATCGATTCTAACTAATAGCTATGAACCAAAGCATGAAATCAATAAATTTGGTCAAAGATCAGACCATTAGTATACACAGCAGTTCAGGTTAAGAAGTGGCATTAACAGGAAAACAAAACCACCCACAGCCATAAAAACAAGATTGTGGCCTTTAAGTTCTGCGTCTTTTTAGGAGACGAATTGGGTGTGGTATCGAGGCCGTTGGCATATAAACCATCCCTCAGAGGCTACATAGGAACAGTATCTAGCAGTTAGCATAACAAAAAAAATCAACCCAACAACAAGGAGTAATTCCCATCTTCAAGTCATCTGACAAGTCACTAAAATCATGCAGTTGGTAGCTAGGAATAAAAAAAACTAAGCTAATGATCGAACAGCACTGTGCAATACCAACCACACTCTCTGACTAAACGATTCAAGACTCCAGAGTGTGGTGTTCTTGAAATGTTTGTTATGGTTTTACTGGGAATTACACCTAACATATAGAACATCCTATTCACACTAACATTACTGGGAATTACACCTAACGTTAGAACAATCCTAATCACACAACCGTTTAAGAAACTGTGGACTATGACAGAATTTAATTGGAATTAACCACCGCTCCAAAAGGATCAAAAACTATAACCATACACTATTAAAAATCCCACACAAAAAAAATAAAAATTAACCACCACCAACTTCACTAACTTAGCCTATAAAATCGAGCTACCAGATCTCAGTATCACACCACCAAGCAAAGAGAGAAAATCAAAGTAGAAAAGTATACAGAAACTACAATGGAGAAGACTAACACTAAAGCCAAGCTCGTTCTGGCGCTATTTCTGATGGCACTTTTACTATCAGGCGCTCAAGGAGGGAGGTATGTACCTGAGAACAAAAGCGCGGTCATCGCCACCAATGCCTATAACCAGCAACTCGGGCTTTGGTTTGGTTTCGCCCATCATGGATGGCTTATTAAAAAATGGCTTTTTAAGAAATGGTTGTTTACTCATTTTTTCCTCAAAGCTGACCACAACAAACAGAATCTCGTGCCCGGATCTAAGACTACAGCTGATGCCAGTGTTGCTGCATCCACTGTGTTTCCATGAATATACGATGATGAATACTAGTACAAGGTGACCTTGAGGTGAGATTAAATAAGACAGAGCAATAAAAGCATCGACATGAATCCTGTTTCTATTAGCTTCTGTAATCTATATTTTGCTACCATTGTCTCTATTACCAGTGCATGGAGCTCTAATAAAAATTCCCTTCTAGTTCCTACTATTTTGCTCATACATACATAATGCATTCATCAGCAATGCGAGATGAGAACTGGTATACAAAACATGATCAAAATGTGAAATTTTTAGTTAAGATCCATTTAATTTTCTTTTTTCATATATCTTTTTCATGTATAAGAGAGAAGAGCATCGACTGAGAGGTTTTTAGAGACCTAAATTACATAGAACAACAGCCAGAAAACAAAGAGTTATTACCAATGGTATCCATTAAAATGATAGGGCCTTCTTGATTACTGAATATTTCTCTTCCAGCAAAGTGAAATACTGAAACTAAAATACCAAGTTACTGAAGTCCCTTTAATATTCCAAAGCGAATATGAAGATAGTCTGACAAACCATTAGACCTGTGAGAATGGAAACCAAAATCTCGTTTACTTATCAATAATCTTATTCATATCTAGTCATTTCAACAATTGCGGATTAAAAACTGTCATTTGTTAAGACTTACAGGGAGGCTGGTGATGTTGCTGTATCACTCATCTAGTGGCTGGAAGGAAAACTCGAATCAGCTCTTTTGCAGTTACTCTTTTCCTACAAGTAGGGCATTTGCCCTGGCGAGTTATAGCCATCTTTATACAGCCCCTGCAGAAGATGTGACCACACTTAGTCGACATCTCTTCAGTAAATGGACACATACATATCGGGCAAGTAAACTTTGGCTCCTCTGGTGGTGGAGCTGGAGCCTCTGACACACTCTGCACAAGAAAGACGAAAGGTGATGAGCCTCAGACTATATAGAAACTGCACGTAAATGCTTTCAAAAGTTCCATGTGTCTCTTACCAATGACATAATGTCCACTTCAACAGCATTTACAGAGACATGCTCACAGTCAATAATAGGTTGGTTAGGAGGAACCCGTCTACGTTTGTTGCTTATGTTGGCAGGCAATCTAGTCGTACCTCCTGAATTTACCAGTCCACCTAAATGAAATTTTGTAAGCTATGAGAAAAAAATTCTAAACTAGCTATCTCTCAACCATCACAGCAAACACAAACAAACTAAAATCCAACCATCAAGAGTATAATTTCTTGTCATATCCCTTCACAATAGATAAACTCACCTGACTCTACATCAACCATCAAAAGCCTACGTGCCCGAGTCGCTTTGCTTTTAGCCTGGTATCCAAATGATACAAAATTAGTAAGCCTCCTACACAAACAAATAAGAGATAACAGGGAGAGAGCAATTGCATACTTCCGCAAAAGCGCTTGCGGATGATTCAATAACATCATCTTCAAGAGCATCAACATCAATCATGGCAGGAACAGACTGATACGGAACTGTAGGCACCATAGGAGCTCTTACAGAAGAAGAGGTGCCTTCTTGATCACCAGGTATCGCATTCAGATCAATCACAGCTTTCCTCCGTCGATTTCCTCGAGGTGATCTTACCTGTTGTGTGTTCATCTTTCAGCTCAGAGTAAACCAACCTTTATAACTCTACCATTTAGCCAAAGAAAATTCTGATTTTAGTCAGCAAGAGTATAAAATCCGTGAATAATTTGAAAGTGTCATTTTCCGCATAATCTTTAAAAAAAAACCAAACTTTTGACAAATTTTCATGTAATTTTTCATATACAATATCCAATAAGCAAATTAAAATATATAAAAAAAAAGAAAATTCAATTTCACAGCAAAAACGAAAATAATCAATCGTGTGTACCAGATAAACACAATTGAAATAAAAATTTCATAAAAACTCAATTTTAAAGAAAAGGAGAAGAATCAAATCAATCTAAAAAAATTTCAATTGAAGGTAACGAGAAGAACAAATGACTAATCCGATCCTAAAATTCAAAATGATAATTCGGTAATCAAAACAACAAGATATTAAAATTAGATTAAGGTTTTGACACTGAGAACCTCTTCTATTAAGTCTATTCGACGTTTAAGAGTCTCACCTGAGCCGAATTTTAATCGAAGAAAATCGCCGGAGAGAAATTGGAACCCAATTTGATTTTGTAATTTCTAGGGCTTTTAATCTTTGTTGAGAGAGACACACAACAACGAAGGGGGAGAAACGTTGAGAGATTTTGAGTTCATATTAAAAAGACAAGAGGGTCCGAACGATTTTGACACGTGTCACGTATGTAGTTCCTCAGAAACATAACGGTAGTTACTTTCGTGGTGTTTACAACGTTGTTTCTACGAAGGAGCGGGAATGTTGATATTGGACCTGCTTGAGATACTGAAATGGTCCATTGGGCTTAGTTTATCAATGCTCAATGAACTCTTTCGAATTCTCTTGTTTAGCCCATTCCTTTGGACTTTCTACAATATTGCAAGGTGGGATCATTTGGTCGTGCTCATACAAAAACTAAAAGGTGCTTTGTTAACAATGTTCAGGTAAATTTTCTTTTTGGTATAATAATTTCTCACATCAAGTACAAAAAATCATACACAAATGCAATTGAGTTATGCTAATTCTACTGATAACTCTACCTAATGCAATAGTTAGGAATGTTAAAAAGGGTTAAGACTTTTTATGGTTAGCTCTACCACTTTTTATTTATGTCGGCCATAAATTCTAATTTTCTGTAACTGATATTTTAGGGTTCATTTAAGATTGGGTTTTAAAGGGACAGGGTTTAACAGGGTTGATCCTAATTTTTTTCAACATTTAATAACGCAATTTCTTCTTCTTTAGAGCAACAATATCTTTTAAAAACTCGCATCGGAATCGTCAAAGCTCATTGAGCTTCAAACTGTTGTTAGACTTGGTCTTTCTGGTGAGCTCGCGAAGCACATCATCTCTGATTTTTTTTAACAGGGTTGGCCCTCATTCTTTTTTGTAACTTTTGTTTCATAAAACGACACTGTTTTTAAGTTAGACAAAATTTCGGATTACATTTTTTGCCAAAACCGTAAAATTTCGGATCTATGTTTTTCTGTCAAAAAACCGCAAAATCATGGAATAATTTTTTCTCGCCAAAACTGCAAAATCACAAAATAACGTTTTTCCGCTAAAACCGCAAAATCACAGAATAACATTTTTTCGCCAAAACCGCAAAATCACGAAATAACGTTTTTCCACCAGAACAGCAAAATCACCGAATAACATTTTTCCGCCAAAACCACAAAAATCTCGGATTTATATTTTTCTGCCAATACTATAAATTTTTGGATCTATGTTTTCAAGCCAAAACCGTAAAATCACGGAATAACATTTTTTGCCAAAACCGTAAAATCTCATATCTACGTTTTCAGCTAAAACCTCAAATCTTGGATTTTTACATTTTTTGTCCGAACCATAAAATCTTAGATCTATGTTTTTTCGCCAAAATCGTCAAATCACATAATAACATTTTTCCGTCAAAACCATAAAATCTTAAATTTATATTTTCTCCCAAAATCGTAAAATCACGGAATGATATTTTTCCACCAAAACAGCAAAATCCTGGATCCACATTTTTCCGCCAAACCTGCAAAATCTTGGATCTACGTTTTCCCATCAAAAGCGCAAAATTTAGGATCTACATTTTTTGGTAAACCCGCAAAATTTTGGATTTACATTTTCCTGCCAAAACCGTAAATCTTGGAATAACGTTTTTTGCCAAAATCGCAATATTTTGCTTTTTGGCAAAAAAATTGCAAAATGACGTTTTTTTACAAAAATCGTAAAATCTCGGAATTGTCTTTTTTTAATCAAACTTGTGAATCACCTTTTTATATAAAAACAATAAAATAACGTTTTCCGCAAAAATTGTAAAATCATCGAATTACATTTTTTTTAGAACTGTAATTAGAATTTTGTGATTAATGTAAAAAGAATTATTAAATAATAAAAATTAAAGTTAATATGCATACTCTAATAACAAACATGAAATAAATGAAATTGTTTTGTTTATAGAGAGTTTATATAGGACTTATATTGAGTTTAAAGTTTTAGATAATATACATAACTCATATAGGGTTTTGATTTAAACATGCCCGTTTCAAAAGGTTTAATCAGAACCAAATTTCAAAAAATTTAAGCAGGCCAAATTAAAAAACCGTATTTAACATCCCTAGCAATAGTATTGTAACTTTGATGAAAAAGATTCTCTCTTCCCCTTATTTCACTCCCAAATCAAACCCGCTGGAACAATTTAAGTTTGTAGAGGGTAGTCTTTGATGTGGTTGCGGCTGCTATTAGATTAATTTAATCTAACCGGATTCTACTTCTGTCTCTTAGTATTATAACTCGGTTATCTCAAACCATTTTTAAACTGCTGCCCATTTGGGGTGTAACACTTTTTAAGTTAATGCATCAAACTTTAACAGAAAAAACTCTACCTAACGTAAAGACTCAAACGAATCATCACACACATAATTATATATGAATTGACGGTTGCTTGTTGACAAAAATAAAATTTTGACGGTTGCTTATAGTATAGTTAGCCTTTTAATCTACTAATTTTTTAATTAAGAGGAAATATGGATTATACACATCGATAGATTCATAGATTCACCCGATTCAAAAAATTTAAAATATTTTGACTTTATGTAAATAGATTGATAAATTAAATGGCATATGGCCCTAATAAATTAATGAGCCAAATGGATTGTTGAATTGTAAAAAATAAGTCAAATAGATTGAATTATACTGGATTTGTGATACTCATTCCACCCTTACTAAACAAGATGAAAATAAATGTTATTCCTTGTTTTAAAATTTAGATTCATCATCATTTTCACAACATCATCATACTTATTATTATACATCACTGTTACAGTGAAACGATCAAGATCGATTTGAGAGAAAATTCTGTTATTCAACTTATCTTATCAACGTTTTACATTCATCCTTATATAGTCAAAGACATTAAACCAGAGTAAATGAAAACCCAGTTTATATTATACCGGTTAACAACAAATCAATAGACCATGATCTAATATCCTCCCTCAAGATGGCAAGTAGATGGAATGTAGTGTCATCTTGCTAAGAAGAGCCTTGAAATGAGATGGAAACAGAGGCTTAGTGAAAGCATCTGCGATTTGTTGATCTGTCTTGACATGAAGTGTTTTAATCAAACCATTTGCAATCTTGTGACGAACTATATGGCAATCCATCTCCACATGCTTAGTACGTTCGTGAAAAACTGGATTGTTAGCGATGTGAATGGCTGCCATTGAGTCACAAAAAAATGCAACAGGTTTAGTCTGAGGAACTCCAAATTAGCTAAGTAAGTTGACCAGCCAAGCAACCTCTCTTGCTGCAAATTGCATTGCTCTATACTCGGACTCTGCTGAGGAATGAGATACTGTTGTTTGCTTCTTTGATTTCCAGGAAATAAGAGAATTTCCAATGAACATGCAATAACCAGAAGTCGACCTTCTAGTATCCGAGCACGATCCCCAATCAGCATCTGTATAACTCTTTAAAACTAAGTCATTTTCAGCTGAGTAAAATAGACCATTACCGACTGTGCCCTTGATATATTTGAGGATCTTATAGGCGGCTTGTAAATGAGAAGGTTTCGGAGCTGAAGTAAATTGGCAGAGCTTGTTGACTGCAAAAGTAATGTCCGGCCGAGTAATGGTCAAATACATGAGTTTTCCTACCAAACGTCTATAAGAAGCAGGATCATCAAGGAGTTGTTGATTTCCATCTTGAGTCAGCTTAATACTGGGGTCCATTGGGATACTCGACGGTTTGCAAGCCAATAAATTTGTCTCTTCCAACAATCCCAGAGCGTACTTTCGCTGACAAACTGAGATTCCTGAAACAGAACGTGCTATTTCGAGGCCAAGAAAATACTGTAAAGCTCCTAAGTCTCTTAACTTGAAAGCCTTCTTTAAATCCTCTGTTAACTGAGCAACTTCATCATCATTGTTACTAGCAATAACAATATCATCTACATACACCAAGACTGCAATGTATTTCCCATTCACATGACGCACAAATAAGGTGTGATCAGTATGCAATTTTTCAAAGCCTAAAGACATTAATGTGGTACTGAATTTAAGAAACCACTATCTAGAAGCCTGTTTTAGACCATAAAGGGACTTTTGTAACTTACAGACAACATTTGGTGGTAGAGTATCTCCAGTTTTGAGAGTATAACCAGGGGGCAATTGCATGAAAATCTCCTCTTCAAGATCCTCATTTAGAAATGCATTGGAAATATCCAACTGATGCAAGCTCCATTTCTTTGCAGCTACGACAGCTAAAAGGGTATTTATTGTGGTCATCTTGGCTACAGGTGAAAAAGTATCCACAAAGTCAACCCCTTCTTGCTGTGTATACCCCTTTGCAACGAGTCTGGCTTTATAGCGTTCCAAGCTGCCATCTGCATTGAGTTTGACTTTATAAACCCAGCGACATCCTATTGCCTTTTTGTCTGTAGGAAGAGAACAGATTTCCCATGTTTTTGTGCCTTCTAGAGCTTGTAATTCATCAGTCATGGCTTGTAACCAGTCACTAGATTTCTTGGCCTGACTATAAGAAGTTGGTTCTACATATCTTGTAACAGAATAGATAAAAGCTCTGTAAGGGATAGACAAATTGTCATAACTCATGTATTGTGATATAGGATGTTCTACACCTGAGGTAGTCATATTGCAATAGTAGTCTTTCAAATGTGCAGGAGCTTTTGTTTTTCGTTTACCATGAATATTAGAACTTGAGATCACAGAATCTGAAACCAACAAATCAATATCATCCGTTATAGTTGTAGGAGATTCATTCAAAGTTTGAGGATGTCTCACAACTACAGGTATAGCATTATCGACAATATCATTCGAATCAGATCCTGTGAAATCATTAATGGTATTAAAAGATTCAGGTAAATTCAGAAGCATTTGTGGCAAATGGAAAAATCATTTCATGAAAAACCACATTCCGAGAGATGTGAGTATCATGTGTTTCCAAATCTAGCAATTTGTATCCTTTGTAACCTGGTGGATATCCCAGAAATATGCATGCTTTAGCCCTTGGTTCAAACTTATTCCTGTTCTTTGAAGATGTGGAACTATAACAGAGACTTCCAAAAACTCAAAAACTATTATAATCAGGTTTCTTAGAAGTCAAGGTTTCAGAGGGAGACTTATCTTTAAGAAGAGGAGTAGGCAGTCTATTGATCAAAAAGACAGCTGTGAGAACGCAATCTCCCCAATACTTTATAGGAATTTTTGCTTGAAACATTAAAGATCTGGCCACATTCAATATATATTGGTGCTTGTGCTCAACAACTGAGTTTTGTTGTGGGGCTTCAGGGCATGAATGATAAGATATAATGCCTTTAGTCTTGAACAGAACATCAAACCTTAGTTCAGGAGCATTATCTGATCGCACACCCTTGATCGTTGTCTTGTATTGATTTTCAATCATTGTAAGAAACTCAGGAAAAACCTGCAAGACTTCAGATTTAGTTCTCAAAAGGTATAACCATGTTACACGAGTATGATCATCCACAATGGTTAGGAAATATCGATAGCCTTCATTTGTGGATATTGAGAATGGACCCCATACATCAATGTGGAGTAAGTCAAAAGCAGAATCACACATATTATTCTTTGAAATATAAGAAAGTTTCTTTTGTTTGGCAAGAGGGCAAATACCACAATGAAATGATTCTTTATTTCTCTGTTTTAAACCGAGTGTAGTATGAACAGCATCACTGGTATATACAGAGGGATAACCTAGTCTACAATGCCATAGGGTAGAGTCAATCATAACATTTGTGAAATATGTATTCTGCTTTGATGAATTTTGAAAAATAGACTGAATATCCAAGATGTAGAGATTGCAGATTTGGTCACCCTGTCCAATCATCAAGGCCTTGGTATGATCCTGTATTAGACAAGAATCTCTGTCAAATGTTACTTTATACCCCAAATCTCTAGTCAACTGACTCACACTTAAGAGATTTAATCTGAAGTCGGGTATATAAAGTACATTATTCAAGACAAGAGATATATTCAGCTGAATTCGGCCTATTCCAGTGATTTTAACTCCAAAGCCAGTAGGTAATGTCACTGAATTGTTTAAGGTATCAGACAGACTAGCAAACAGACTTTTATCATGACAAACATGGTTTGTGGCTCCACTATCTATGATCTAGCTATCAATTGATAACACATTCCCAGTGGCCTTTAAAATTCCAACAAAGTGTAATGTGGAGAAAGAAAAGTTCATACCAGGTAATGATGTGATGCATGCACCTGATGTGGTTGAAGTGGAAGCCTTGTCTGTTTGCAGTTGTGAGTTGAAGTAGGCAATTACCCCATTGATCTGATCTTTAGTAAGTGTTCTAGTCAAATCAGAGAGCTGTTCATTGGGTGTAGATTCAGCCAAAACACACTGAGCGATGACTGGTTTAGTTGGGGGTAATTGTCTCTCGGAGAAAGTCTTGTCTGACACATTCTTGTTCTTGTGTTTAAAATCCCACCGGATAGCCATGAATTTTGTAACATTTATCTATTGTATGGCCTGTGTATCCACAATGAGCACAAATCAACTTGTGTGGCTTGCTGTATGCCGCATTAACTGAAACTGGCAGAATACTTGGTGCAGAGATATTGAAAGCAGCAGCATTCTGAATAGGATTTATATTCCTTTGACTGTGGTCTTGATCCAGCAAGTTATATATCTTAGATAATTCTGGAATGTGCTTCTTCATGATAATCTGACTTCTGATAATTCCATATGAATCATTTAAACCAGATAAAAACTTGATTATTCGAGCATTACCTGTCTGCTTATTCATGTTTCGGCAACATTCACAATTCCTACAAGTCTTCACGCATGATGCTCCATCTAGTTCATTCCAAAGAGTCTTCATAGTTGTATAATAGGTTGCAAGATTCATTGATCCTTGCTGCAATGACCAAATTTGTTGCGACAATTGATATGACCTTGGAAGATTTGTGATGTGAAATCGAGTTAGCAACTCTTTCCATATATATCTGAAGCATCATCAAACCGCAATATGCTCTTGTATATCTGTTTTGAAACTGAATTCAAGATCCATGACTTCACCATACTGTTACATCTTGACCAAATCCTGAAAATTCTATCTGATCCATCGACAAAAGCTAATTTGCTCTTGGCATCTAAGGCGATTTTCATGGCTATACACCAATCATCATAATTCGTGCCATCTAAGACCTCAGAGATGATAGACAGACCTGGATTGTCACTATTTGTGAGATAGTATGGAGAATAAATGCTATCTAGCGACTCAATTAGCGAAGAAAATACTTCTTGAGCTCGCGCTATCTCCGGTGTGTCTTCGGCGGAAGAATCTTCTCGATTGGCTGTTTTCCGAGCTGAAGCAGCCTTTCTAACCGTACGAGGCTTCATTCTGCGAGTATAGACCATCGGATAGTTTGTTCGCCGGCGTAATGACCGTGAAATTTCAAGATTCTTGTTTATTTCCGGCAAAAAGAATCCAGACAAAAATCGATCAGAGTGATTCATCGGCGATTGAAGCTCGAAAAATGCAGAAGAATGAAAAGGGATGGTTGAATTTTAAGAATTCAACGCTTTGATACCATGTTACAGTGAAACAACCAAGATCGATTTGAGAGAAAATTCTGTTATTCAACTTATCTTATCAACGTTTTACATTCATCCTTATATAGTCAAGACATTAAACCAGAGTAAATGAAAACCCGGTTTATATTATACCGGTTAACAACAAATCAATAAACCATGATCTAATAATCACGCCGACTTTGCGCATTTTTTACATTTGCCTCAACCAAACCCTCGTCTCTCTTTCTCTCTCTTTCTCTTTCTTTCTCTGTCTCTTGTTCCTCTTGGCGTGCTCTGTTTTTCAGTATAGAAAAAGAAAACAACTCCAGCAACAAGTTAGATAGGAGTTAATTATGTTCCTATCCCTTTGCGACTTAAGAGAAACACGTGAGTTCCTTGTATTTTCTCCTTCTCTCTTAGTTGAAACCTTTTACTTCAGATAGAGTCTTTAGAAGTCTCTCCTCCCTTTAACACTTAGTCAGAATCCAACACACTCGAATTATGGAATTTAAATGAACTCGAAGTTATGCTTCTGAAATTATGATATTTAGGTTACGCTTGCATGCTTAATTTCAGTAGCCGATTTGATGTTTTCAAGCCATTTTTGAATTGGATCTTCTTTTTGTTGGATCCATGGGACTGCACATACTTATATGTTTAATGATGATAATATGTAATAAATGTTTTCTTAAGAAATTTTAAATTTCTCAGTTGCAAATTAGTCTAAAAAATCAGACCAGATTATAAGATACTTATTTGGGGAAATTAGCAACAAAAAACCCAGCTTATTATAGTTTCAACTATAAAACCCTGGTAAAAATTAAGGTATATATTAATTAGACAAGAAATTATTTTAACGAAGCATATAAAACCATAACTTATTTCAAAGATACAAAAACACTCCAACTTATTTTGTGAAGCAAATAAAACTACCATGTCAGTAGCTAGTAAAGCATTCACCACTCTTACGGAAATCACGTGATGTTAAAATTTATGGATTTCCAACTCAAAATCAATTGGTAATAAATGTATTGATCCATATTCATTATATGTTACTCAAAGTCTCTTCCCACATTCGATGTGTAATATTCTTCATACGCTCCCTCGAGATCATAGTCTTTCTAACCATTATTCTCCACAATATCTCACTAAAGGATTAATTTCTACATCGATCGGGGTTTTTTTGATGTACCGGATCGATTTCAATTCGATGGCAGTGTGTGTTCAACTTCTGATACCATGCCACAAATCGAGTGTTTGAAGGTTTTTCTCTGATGTTTTATTATGTGCTTTCAACGTCTTTATATATACATAGTAACGTATATCCTAATCCTATTTGATAAATACGAAAATGAGATTGTCACTTCATTAGAGATGAAATAACTCGAGAAACAATTGCAACTCGTCATGTATCAAGCAAGAACCAACTCGCGGATATCATGACAAAAGCACTTGGTAATCAGGAATTCGAAATTTCAAAATCAAGTTAGGCATTTACGATCTCTATGTTCCAACATGAGAAGCTATTGAGATACGATAAGATCGTATCTAGATATTATTTGATATTCTCGTTTTCGTATTTATCAAATAGGATTAGAATATGCGTTACTATGTATATATAAAGACGTTGAAATGACATAATAAAACATCAGAGAAAAACCTTCAAACACTCGATTTGTGACATGTGATGCGATTTGTAAAATGAAAATCTTGAAGCAAGACTCTTGATTATTCCACCGATAACATAGATCCTCCAATCCAACACCACAACCGCGATCTTTCTGAAGGCTGAGATGTTAGACTTCTGAATGAATCTCATTTACTTTTTAATATTATTCATAGCCAAATCAATTCGCAGTAGCAATTCGATGTTCATCGATATATAAATTAGATTTTTTTGAGGAATTTTGATAAGTTTCAAGTGTCTCGATTGTCTAAATAAATTGGGAAGAAAGATTTTTTCTTATTATTCATCGAAGAAAGATTATCTACAACAAGCAAGTTAACCTTGGACCAAACAAAAAAATATTTTCTGCCATAACAAAAAAATAGGAGAAAAAAAGTAATTTTTTTTAATATTGGAAAATATTTTACAAAGGTTGTGGATGATTGTATAGTATAGACTATATATGATGAAAAGAGGACAATTTCATTTTTTTTATTTACTTGGCTAAACCATTTCGCATCAAATATATATATGGTTCTATGGAAAGTTTGTGGGTATGTTTGGTCTCAATGTTATAATCTTAATGAATTGGCTTCGTTTGGTTTTAGCCCTTTTCATTTTTTAAAAGTTTTAGCTCTTGTTTAGCTCTTTTTGTTAGGGCTTTCACTGCAAGAAAACAGTCGTAAAACCGACAGAATTTTTAACAGAATCAAAATTTGTCGGAAAATTCTGACGGTTTTGCGACGGTTATACGATTGGTAAATTCCGACAGATTTTCGACAAAAAAACCGATGGATTTTTGATGGACAGAGAATCTGTCGGTTATTTTCTAACGGATTTCTGATGGACAAGCACAAATCCGTCGGAAATAGTATACGTTATCTTCTGACAGATTTTCGACCGAATTTCTTCAGAAAATTGTCGATTAATAAGAACGTTAATATGACCGTTGTATAGCCGTTTGAAAATGTTGTATTCCAACGGACACAACTTCTATATATATGTTTCCACATTTCTTCATTCATTCACAGCATTTATTCATTTAGTCTCTTTATAAAAAGTTAAAATATGTCTTATAGTAATTATTTTCAATCATGGATAGACAAACCTATGATGTCTGGAGTCAAACTTACTGAAAGATGATTATGCACGAGAAATCTCTGAGTTCATGGGATTGGCCGGAAAACAACAGGGAGCAAAAAAAAATGGTAAGATTAAATGTCCCTGTAGTATATGCCGAAATTCTCATAATGTTAAGTTTGAGTTAGTTTGGCATCATTTTTATAGTAATGGGTTTATGCTTGGTTATAAGATTTGGTATTTACATGGCAAAAAAAATTATGATTATGGTAGTACTAGTGAACCAAATGTTGCGGATAGCATAGAAGATAAAAGGGAAGTAGATGTAGGTGCCAGTACAGTTGAGATGTTGAATGATGTGTTTAGGGAGAACATGTTGTCGGCCGGTTATGATGGATATAAAGTTGAAGAACCAAATGCAGAAGCGCAAATTGTTGTGATATATTAGATGTAGCAAAACAGCCACTATATAGTGGTTGTAGAGAAGGTCATTCACCGTTATCATTTGCAAGTAGAATGATGACTATTAAGACGGACTACAATTTGGCGGAAGAAAGTGTTGATGCGATCGCAAATTTTGTGAAAGATATTTTGCTTGAAGATTATATTTCACCAGCATTATACTATGAGGTAAAGAAACTAGTTGCTTGTCTTGGTTTGCCGTATCAGACAATAAATGTGTGCATCGACAACTGTATGATATATTGGAGAGAAGACAGAAACCGTAAAAGATGTAGATTTTGTCAAAAACTGAGGTTTCAAGAAAATAGTGGGAGAATTTCAGTTTCTTATAAACGGATGTGGTATTTACCATTAACAGAGAGGTTGAAGAGGTTATATCAATCTCAACGCATAGCAGAGGCAATGAGATGACATGCAGAGCATTGTCAAGATGGAGAGATTACGCATCCGTTAGACGTAGAAGCGTGGAAACATTTCCAATCAATGTATCCATATTTTGCGTATAAGCGACGAAATGTATACCTCGGGTTATGTACATTTGGTTTTAATCTATTTGGAAAGCATAGAAGACAATATTCATTGTGGCTGGTAATTGTAACACCTTATAATTTTCCACCATCTTTGTGCATGTGTAGAGAGTTTTTGTTCTTTTCTATGCTATTTCCCGGCCAGAGCGTCCAAGGAGGTCACTTGATGTATTCCTCCAGCCATAGATCTATGAGTTACAAATGTTATGAAAGCATGGGGTTGAAGCATTTGATTTCATTGCAAAATTTCAAGATGCGTGCGGTTATTATATGGACCATAACCGATTTTCCAGCATATGGCATGTTATCTGGATAGACAAAGCATGGAAGATTATCATGTCCATATTGACAAGACAACACTGATGCATTCCAATTATGTAACGGAAGAAAGACTTGTTGGTTTGATTGCCACAGAAGGTTTTTACCTAGTGATCATCCTTATCATCGGTCTAGAACTTTGTTTACAAAGAACAAACAAGTGTTTGACTGTGCTCCTTCAGAGATTTATGGACGTTGTATATTAGAGTAAATAAGAGATTTTGGCGCTGATAGAACTCCTTATTGTGGGGGTAATGGGCATGATCCTGTTGACAGTGTCGATGAACTTCATAACTGGCATAAAAAGAGTATTTTCTAGGATTTGCCTTATTGGAAAGATCATTTGTTGAGGCACAATCTAGATGTTATGTACGTTGAAAAAACTTTGTTGACAACATCATGAACACTGTTTTAAAAGTGCAACGGAAGACGAAAGACAATATGAAGTCTAGATTAGACTTGCCATTGATTTATTTTCGAGATTTTCTTCATGTTATGCCTAATGGTAGATGTCCTATGTCTGCCTACCGGTTAGACGCATGTAAGAAAGAAGCATTTTTTATTGGATAGACAATGTAAAATTCCCGGATGGATACGCATATAATCTGCGAATTATGTGGATTTCTCCGAAGATAAGTTTATTGGAATGAAGAGTCATGATTTTCATGTTGTGATGCAGTGTCTTCTTCCATTTAAGACGATTTTGATTAAATGATACCAATAGATACATATTAACCATATAACATATGTTAGAAACAACTTATTTTTTTTGTAAATTAATGACTTATATAAAGTTGATGTTGTAATTTAATCAACACAATGGTTACTATGGCTTCGTACAAACGTATTCCAGACCCGATGTTTGGAAAAAACCTTCAAACCCCTAAACCTGTCGGAAATTTCCGACGGATTTGAGGATACACGTGTGGGTGTTTAAGGTTGACTGACCAATGATGGGACATGCAATTTTCGCGAATCCGACAGAAATTTCACCGGGAAATACCTTTTGGCTTCCCGCATAACCTAAATTTTCGTGAATCTGTCAGAATTTCCAACGGATTCCCAAAAATTTCACTGGGAAATAACTTTTGGAATGCTGTGTAACCTGAAATTTTTCGAATCCGGATTCGTGAAATTTAAGGCATTGGAAACAGTCGTTGACATGATCAATTAATTATCTAAGTGTTTCCGACAGATCTGTCCATCGAAAAGTTTGTCTTATATACAAAGCCTTTTTCTCTGCGAAACCATTAGCAAAACCCAAAAAAATTTCCAAAAATTCCAAAAATCTCAAAAACTCCATCAAATATTCTGTTTTAAGTCTCAAACTTAACCAAACCCTATGCCAATGGATCCAAACCGATCAAATTTGTAAGTTTTTTATGGAATTAGGGAATTGTAATGTAGATTTAGGGAATTGGAATGTAGATTTGTAATGTATACTTAGGAAATTGGAATGTAGATTTAGGGTTTATGAATTAGGATTTAATGCTTTAGATTGAAGATTTAGAGTTTTAGTTAATTGGAATGTAGATTTAGGTTTTTATGAATGATATTATGGTTTTTTTTGGTATTATTAATTGTTCTTAAATTTTTTTTAGATATTCTATTTGTAATATTAATTGTTTTATGAATGTTTTTAAACTTTATAATTATTTTAGATTTTTATAGATTTGTTTTTATATTTTAAAATTTTTTTAAGCTATATATAATTATTTTATAGTTTTCATAATTTTTTATATATTTTTGTATTTTTAAAATTTTTAAAGCTATTTATAATTATTTTTATAGTTCTCATAATTTTCATATATTTTTGTATTTTTAAAATTTTTAAGCTATTTATAATTATTTTTCTA
Source organism: Cardamine chenopodiifolia (assembly GCA_963922655.1). NCBI lineage: Eukaryota > Viridiplantae > Streptophyta > Magnoliopsida > Brassicales > Brassicaceae > Cardamine > Cardamine chenopodiifolia. The sequence goes on from OZ000464.1 coordinate 8,912,624, forward strand.
GTTTTCATAATATTTTTGTAATATTAAATGTTTCTAAATTTAATAATTATTTAAATATTTTATAAAAAAATTTTGCTACTTATAATTATTTATATATATTTAATAATTCTTTTATTTTTTTAAACATATTTTTATACTTTTAAAATATTTTTAAAATATTAATAAATGATTTTTGCATATGTTTATAATTTAATTTTTTTTTCATTTTCAGGAATTATGGTCGATTTCATTCCATATCGTGTCAGGTGGGTCGTGATGTGGCCGAGGAGCGAGTCGAAACTGCTTCAGTCCTGTTTCGGAGATGCAATCTCCTTTACCTACTCATCAAGCGGGTTCCGCTCCGACCCAGATGAGCATCGAGGACTTCGTTTCTCAACCCGAGCGGAAAAGATTGTCTCATCTTATCCCGATTGTGACGACAATAGTTTTTGGTAACTTTATTTGTAAACTTTTTTATTTAATTTGTTTTATTTTTAATAATTTTAAATTAATTTTGTTTTATAGGTTCTATAATGGGATATCGAAGTCTATCAACTGTATGCTCAACGGAATGTTCCGGCCCGAGGAAACTTTTGCACGCCTCCGTTATCTTTTGGGAGGCCTACACCCCATAGAAACTGTCTACCTAAGACTGTCCCTTGGCCCGTAGGTCCTGACACAAGGTTATGTTTCAGCGTCCGTATGCGACATATTCTCTTATGCCGTTGCCTGAGCATGATCTCTGATTTCGCCAATTTGCGGTATGTTTTACTTTACTTTTTAACATTAAAATTTTAAGTTTTCATATTTGTGATAATAGATTTTCTATGAAGTTTTTATATTTTAACCATTTCTTTTTGCATCAAGATTTCACTTGGGATAGAGACCTCACGTCTCGGGTTAGACGTGAGTTTGATGCTAAGGCATCGAAAGTATACTCAAGGAAGCTGAATGAGTGGAGGACAAGTGGAACCAGAATGACATTCCTAGGGAGCTGCTTGGAAACCCAGACCTCTGGAACTGGTTGGTTGAGTATTGGAGGATAGATGAAACCAAAGCAATATCGGCTACTCAATCAACCAACTGAAAGAGTGACCAGAAGGGTAAAGAAATTGCCACTCACAATTTGGGAGCAACGAGCAAGGCTTCCTGGGAACAACAACTGATAAATTTCTTTAAATTTATACTTTAATTTCACTTTATTTACTTACTTAAAGTTTTAATAAAATATTTTAGTTTCGTCAAGAAGGTGTCCGTCCATCTCATCTTGCTTTGCTACAAGATGCGCACACGAACCGCAAGACGGGACAAATCAAAGATTAGGAGGTAGTTTCTGGAATCACAGCTGATTGTTGACAGAACTCCTCCTTGCACCGAAGTTCCCATTGGAAAGTTCAACGAATTTGTCTAGGAAATAAGTAAAATTTAATTTTTTTCTTTATTTTAATTTTATTTTTTCCTTAATTTTATTTTTTCTAATGATTTATTATATTTTGTTTCGTAAATCGCTCCAAATTCGAAAGACCATATTTTTGTGTTTTCATAAAAGTACTTGTCGCCATCTTCGATAGCTTCAAAGTTCTACGAAGATTTTTCAGTTTAGAACGCAGCTCTTTTTTTGCAATATGATTACGACCTCTTTTTGATAAACAATCTGATTACCATCATCTTCTTCTTTTTTTGATAACAAGCTTTATCTGATTACAGTCTTCGCATTCCTTAAAATGATTATGCAACACACTCTCTATAGACACATCTACACAGAATGAATTTATCACACAAATTCATTTTAAAAAAAAAAGTTCTACAAGCATGAGGCAATATAACAGTGTTCATTTCAGCAACCTCCAAACAACTTTAAATCATTTGATATCTATACTATTAATTGATTATGAATGATAACATCTCTGCAAAGTCATTTAAACCGTAACAATATTTACGATATATGTCATTAATTTTATGTGTTGAAATTTAAAAAATTATATTTAAGGACAAAATCAGAATAAAATGTCGCATAAACTGTTTTGAAATCGATCCGGTATAAAAAACACGCGGATCCTGTGTTATGATTTTTTCATTTCTCTCTCTCACGCCTCTTTTTCTCTTTCTGCCTCGACTGTGTTGTTCCTCGGTTTAAGCAGCCTCCGTGTCTGCTCTCCGGCCACCGCTCGATTACTACCTCCACCAATTGTGGCTTCAGAGAAAGAAATCAACACAAACTATAGCTGGTACTGGAAATTGAACATTTTGTTACTCTCTGGATTTCGATAGATTTAAATTTTGTTTCTATGGATGTTTTGAAGGTGAAGAGAATCATGAAGCTGAAGAGGAAAGATTAGAAGTAGATTTCGAAGTTTATAAAGCTAAAGTGTATTCACTGACAGTGCCGCTAAAACTCATTGCTCTGCATGGTTCAGTGCCTCCATCATGGATCAAGGTTTTAGTTTCACTTCTCTGTGTTCTATTTGAGAAAATTTAGGCATCATTTGAATCTTAGCTTATGTTGTTGGATTGAAATTTAGGATTTCATGAGCTCACAAGGGAAGAGAGTGAGGTTAAAAACTCGGTTTCGAGCAAATCTTGAAGAAAATTTCTTTTATATACCCAATCCGAGCAAAAAGGGTCTGCTTTAACTGCAGTGCTGATATGATCAGCATTGGTGATTCTTGGCTTAGTTTTGCAATTAAGGAAAGCTGACTGAGCTAATGAAAGGAACAGAAGATCAAGATTGGTATAAAGGCTTGAGTGATAAAATGGAAGGTGAGAATTTTAATCAGTGGTATCAACAATATGAATAATAGTCTCTGTCAAGAATGTTTACGTTGATCACCTTTGTAAGTTTTGTTAGATAGGTCTCCACGATATGTGGTGATACATAACACTAATTTGAGAAAATATTTTTATAGGCATCATCTTACATGTGTAAACTTGGAAATGTTCTAAGGGTTCATTTCGTGACTTAGAAAGTCTCAGATTTATCTCCGCAGGAACTATGCGAGAGAAAAGGCTACTGACGGTGAAACGTGGCTGTGCCATACCGTTGGGGTAGCATGGTGATAGCATACAAGAAGAGCAATATTTAAGAAGTATAAACTGGCTCCGATAGACGTTAGTATATACTTCAATGTTGATCTTTGATTATCGACCAATTTGAAATGTTGTCCTGATGTTTTTAGCTCTGTGGCTATTAAAAAAATGACTGAACATTTTTTCTGGATATAGGACTGGGCTGATCTGTGGGGACCCGAGCTTGCAGGGAGAATCTCATAGGTGAATTCTCCTATAGAGGTTGTTGGCGCTGTTATCAAATACATGGGAGCATCATACAATACGACAGACCTGGATTCACAAGTTGCTTTTTTTTTGCTTCGCTTTCGATCCTCTCTTTCTTATTATTATTGTATACAATAATAAAAAAATAAAACATTATCCCTGGGCACCGGCACCGATTATCAAGAGTACGAATTATCAAGAATCATAATGTTTTTAAACAACTTTACTCTGGGTTCCGGCACGCATCTTAATTTATATTTAGAATTTCATAATGATGAAATATGTTTTCGATTAGAAAAATGAAAACTACTTTAAACACTTAAATAACTTCAATCAATTACTCTACTATTAATTACACTTTTCTCTAATACCCAAACAAATTTTATAGTTTAATTAACACAAAAGACACAAATTTATAATTAAAATATATTGCATCCTGCTGCGAGCACGGCTTATCAATCTAGTGCATTAATTGTTTGGTAACTTTCTTACTTAAGTTTTGCATTTTGTAATTGTAAATTTAATTTGTAAGAATAATTTTTTTCTAATGCATGATTATTATATATGAGGTCTATAAAATTGTGAAAACCCTTTAAATTAATTTTAATTTGAAACCAGAATCAATTTTTAAATTGTATCGGTCTGTGTATATATGTCTGATTTTGGGCTGGTTCAAAATGTTCTATTCATAAATTCCGAGAAAAGAGATTTTGACGTAAAGAGAAAAAAAGAAGAAGAAGAAAATTTCACTCATGTTATATTGAATTCTGTGAACACAATCTTCTTATTTTATTAGAACCAAACTTATATTGCAGCGTGTCTTTAGAATGAACTGTGAGCAAGTGACTGAAGACAATATAGTAATATGTGATACAAATGTATTATTCACATACCTGTAAAATTGATCACTGAGTTCATATATATATATATATATATATATATATGTGTGTGTTTCAATTTGTACCGTACTTAGCCACTCAAACCATCATTCGACTCAATTATCATTTTTTATAAGAGACACAACTCTTATGTTAGAGAGAATGATAACATAACATAATTGTAATATGTGATTTTGGTGTTGTTTATATATCAATAAGCTCTCACACTCCACAGTCGAATTAAGAAAAGAAAACACAAATAGAATTACAAACGTTGCATAATTTTTAGCAAAAGCCACTCCCTATGTTTTCTATAAGAATAACGGAAGAAAATAAAAAGAAATCATTCAGAAGCAAAAAAAAAAAAAATTATGAAAGAAAATCATCTTCAGTAGCTTCTTTTTCGGCTCCATGGAGGAAAGCAGCAACCCTACACACAACAATTTACAAAGGATTTATGATATATAACCAAAATTTATATGACGACGAGCAGATTTTGGCTTGAATATTAAGACTATCCCTCAAAGTTTGATGTAGTATTTGAATCTCATACTCATATATAGCTTTTGATATATATAGGGCAGGTTTTCAAAGTGTTCAGAAAATTTAGGACCTTATTTTGCCAAAGATTCCTATCCTGCTTTTCGTAATTCTCGTCTTTTTCCTAATATTGAGAATCGAACTCGTAGAAAAAGAAACTTAAGCGTGTAGTTCCTTTTTATTCTTGAGCCGATGTAGTTTCAAGTTTTGACATATATATTAAGTTTCAAAACTTTCTGTAAATTTATTTGGCAGTCAATGTTAACACATTTCAGGAGGCCCAAGAGTCAACATTGCACTTTGATCATCCTAACCCATTCAATTCACTTACTTAAACCTAAAATACTTTTTTCTTGTGCGTAATCCGAGCTAACCTACCTAGTCCTACAGGTATGCAAGCTCGTCAGACACATATTAACCATGTTAAGAATTCGAGTTTATAGAACCGAGATCTCTCTCTGTCACCATATTAGTCGGTACTCCATATCATCTAAATAATTTTAGAGCCGGCTTATCCAGAAACATCGCTCCAAATTCTGAGTGAAAATCGAATCCGAAACTCCGTGAATTTAGCCTCTGAAACCTAAGTTATCATCCTACCACTACCGCTGGACTAAGAAAATATATTTTAATAACTGTCTTCCTGAGGGAGCTCGAACCTAAGGCCTTAGAAGCACCAAAGCAAGGGTACCACTATACTACGAGTCTCTCGGCAACCTAAACTACTTGCTAAATATAACCTAACAAGACCAAAAGCTAATAATATAACTCTACACAGTTTAATCTTGTCATATAGTCTTTGTATAGAACGGGTACCACATTAGTCTGTTAAGTTTCACAACCAAGTCTTCCATGGAAATAGAATAAAGGCGGATAAATAATACTTTTGATGAATGACTATAGTTTCTAATTAATTTATTCAAAAGTATTATTATGGCAATATATAGAAATAAATAAAAGAATAGATACCTTGGGACTAGAAGGTAACGATTGGTGATGTTGGTCGTTTATGGGTCGAGTCGGGGTGCTATCAGAGATTCCATTGTAAGACCTCGCACTCAGGTACCTTTCTTCCTTCACTTTGTCAAAGATGAGAGTGTAACTCGGATTATCCGAACCCGATCCAGGAAATGGCAGAATAGCCCCCACCTAAATGATAAAATACACTTATTAGAAGATATATATGAATTTTGTGACATTTTTTGTAATAAATATGGTGAAAATATCCATACCCTTTCTTTGCAAATATCGATATTTTTGTAATAAATATGGCTTGGACATGTTTGTATTTTTCTTGCTATTTCTCTTGCTCGCTTTATCGAACACAACCGTGAATGCAGCATCTTCTTCCCAGTCACCGAATTTGGGCACGGGCGAACGATTCTGTGACCACACAAAATCAAAATATTTTGATAAAAACATAGACTCAGCATTTAAATTGTAACTAAGACACATGACTATTCTTAGAAAATAATAAATCTCATATGAATAAACATAATATTTGTATATTATCGAGGGCTAGAGACCACTCCATATGTTATTATTAATCAGTTTTGTAATGAAGACCATATACGTATAAAGAATTGGTGCATATATTTAGAGCTGATAAACTTAAGGTGCAAGAAACAGAATCCTCTGCGGAAGATCATAATTTCATTACATAGAGAAACATATTGATGTTGTAAGAAGAAATAGAATAAAAATGTGATGTTCATAAGCATAAAATGTCAACATAGTCAAACAAAAGAATAATATCCTGATACTATATACAGAATCTAAAGAAACTTCCAAATCCTAAACATGCTATAAGATCCATATTTAGGTAAGAACTACAAACATATTTTTGACATTTACTCTTCTTTCTCACGGAGTAAACCTCAGGGTGTTGGATAAAAATAAAAAATTGTTGAACAAAAGGCTATAGAAAATCAAGATGAAAACAAAAGAGACTAAAACCATTATAAAAAATAGACTTACTGCCATATTTCTGAATCTCCAGCAGCCAGAAATGAAGAATCGCTTCAATCAGTTTGACAGAGAAATAGATTATTGAGAAAGAGAAAGCTAAGAGACATGTAAACACGAAGGTGTTAACAATTCATTTATCGTTGACTTGTCTTTCTTGTGATTGTATAAAACGATGACTTCTTCTACGGGTCTGGCTAATTTTTTTTATTAAAAGCTACCGCAATTCCGACGGATATTCTGATGGATTTATACAATTTTAGAAATTTTTGATATAACCCCAACGGTATATCGACGGAAAACTATCCGTCGGAATTTTTCGACAGATTTCTGATGGAGATGTCGACAGTCTTTGAAAAATTCATATGAATATATTAACATTACTATAGTCGTTGTATATATGAACAGATCCGTTGGGAATCCGTCGGAATTTTCTAGCGGTATAACGTTTGTCAAAAATTCCGATAACATGTCAGCATGTCCGTCAGAAGTCCATCGGAATATATGAACGTTAATATAGCCGTTGTACATAGCCATTGTATATAGCCGTTTGAAATTCAAAAATTATGACGGATTCCGACAGCTGACAACCTTATATATATATTTCCACACTCCTCTGTTCATTCACAACACATTATCTTATATAAACAAAAAAAATTGAAAAAAGATATCATCTTCTAATAGTATGCTCAAGGTATATGCGAGTTCATGAATTGGCTGTAAATCAATCTGAAGCAAAAAAAACTCGTAAGTTAAAATGTTCATGTTCAGTTTGTGTGAATTCACATATTAAGATAGAGACTGTTTGGGTTTATGTCGAATTACAAGATTTGGTACCTACACGGGAAAACAAATTATGATTATGGTAGTACTAGTGAACCATATGTTGCAGATAACTTAGAAGAACATAGACAGAAATAGATTTTGGTGTAGGTACCATTGATATGGTGAATGATGTGCTTAGCGAGAATATGCAGTCGACAGCTATAGATGGAGATAAAGTTGAAAAACCAAATTTAGAAGCACAAAAGTTTTTTGATATGTTAGATGCAGCAAAACAGCCGCTATATAGCGGTTGTAGAGAAGGTCATCTGCTAGTAGAATGATTACCATTAAGACAGACTACAATTTAGCGGAGAAATGTTGATGCGATAGCCAATTTTGTGAAAGTTATATTGCCCGAAGACAATCTTTCACCAGTATCATACTATGAGGTACAAAAACTTATAGCTGGTCTTGGTTTGCCGTATTAGACAATATATGTATGCATCAACAACTGTATGATAGATTGGAGAGAAGATGAAAACCGCAAAATATGTCGATTATGTCGTAAACCCCAGTATCTGGACACTAATGACAGATTTCACATTCTATATAAATGGATGTGGTATTTACCATTAACGGAAGGATTTGAGAGGTTATCAATCTCAGCGCACGACAAAGACAATGAGATGACATGGAGATCATAGACAAGAAGGAGAGATTACACATCCTTTAGACGCAGAAGCGTGAAAACATTTTCAATTAATGTATCCAGATTTTGTGTTCGAACTAAGGAATGTATACCTTGGATTATGTAGGTTTCAACCCATTTGGAAAACATAAAAGACAATACTCGTTGTGCCCCGTAATTGTTACATTTATAACTTGCCCCATCTTTATGTATGCGTAGAGAGTTTTTGTCCCTCTATGTGTTTGTTCCCAGCCCAGAGCATCAGAAGAGATCATTTGATGTATTCCTTCATCTATTGATATATGAGTTACAAATGCTATGAAATTATAGTGTTGAAGCGTATGATATCTCATGGCAGCATTTTTTATGTGGACCATTAGCGACTTCCCAGCATATGATATATTATATGGATGGACAACTCATGGAAGATTATAGTGTTCGTATTGCCAAGATAACACTGATGCATTTCAATTAAAGCACGGAAGAAAGACGTCTTGGTTTGATTGCCATAGAAGGTTTCTACCAAGTGATCATCCTTATCGTTGCTCTAGGGTAATGTTTACGAAGGATAAGCAAGTGTTTCATGGTCCACCTTCTGAGATAGATGACAATAGTATATAGGAGTAATTAAGAGATTTTGGCGCTGAGAGAAATCAATATTGTGGGGGGGGGGGTAATGTGTATGCTCCTATTTACGGTGCCGGTGAACATCATAATTGGCACAAAAAAGTATTTTTTGGGATTTACTTTACTGGAAAGATCATTTATTGAGACACAATATCAATGTTATGCACATCATGAACATTGTTTTAAACGTCCCAGGGAAGACAAAAAACAATCTGAAGTCTGGACTAGAATTACCATTGATTTGTTCTCGAGATGTACTTGAAGTTCTACTAAATGATAAATGTTCCATGTTTGCATTCTGGTTGGACCCAGATAAGAAAAAAGTATTTTTTTATTAGATTTGTGAAGATGTTAAATTCACTTATGGATACACATCAAATATGCATAATTATGTTGATTATGGAGAAGAGAAGTTTATTGGAATGAAGAATCATGACTGTCATATTGTGATGCAGCGCCTCCTTCAATTTGCGTTTACAAAACTTCTTCGAGAAGATGTCCACCAAGCATTGCAGGTATACTATTTTCCCATGCTTATATATATATATATCTATTAGTGTATAAAAATTAATTTTAAATGTAGAAGTTGGTGGTTTCTTTTGAGATTTATTTACGAGATCACTTACACTTGAGGGTATTCGCCATTTAGAAGACAATATACCAATGATCATTTGAAATCTCGAGAAGATAATTCTCCCGTCTTTCTTTGATGTTATGGAATATCTTCCAATCCACCTCCCATGATAAGCAGTACTAGGATGCTCTGTTCAACACCGATGGATGTATCCGTTTGAGCGTTACATGTTCCATCAGAAGAAAAAAATGGACATCAACGACGAAGCCTCTCAATCTGCTGAATATTACTTTCCATCAGAAGTTTGTACAAATAGTTGACGGCCAGCTCGCCATGATGATAGAGGCGAGAGACCGAATTATGCCGTGGTTTTTCTTTAGTTGTTTGTCCAAGTTAGGCTTAGTAAAAAAGAAAAGAAACAAAAACTTATATAAGAGGAGTATGCACACTTGCATATATATATATATATATATATATATATATTCTCACAAATTGTGAGGATATTATGGAATATTAAAGGTGGGAACAATTGATTTTTTCAATTACATTTTCTATGTAAGATCTTAGTTACATATTTAATATATATTGGTTTTCTTACCAGATTTACATGGCGATAGTTCATAGTTACTATCCGGACAAGGTACAAGAGGATTTCTACAAAACCTGGTGATATTATTTACTACAGGATTCTTCAACAAATATTAGAACTCTACTACCCCAGAATGTTGAATTTAAGATGCATTGTATTTATCTGCGATTGGTATGATTCATTCGTTGGACATGGTGTTCAAGTTGAAAAATTCGGTATTATATCAGTATATTCATGACGGAGAGTTGTCAAATACGATCCATTCATCCTTGCATCACAAGCAGACTATGAATGTTTCAATTAATTTTTATTAATATTTGTAATATTCATCCTTCCATCATAAGCATTTTCATTAGTTGTTTTACGTTTGCTACATTTCTTACCCTCGAGTTACACGACTATCAGACCCTTGGATCACAATAACATCAATTAACCTAAGAGAAAGAATTTATGGAGTTTGTGAACATGATGTTTTGCAACCAACTGTAAGTGGGAAAATGGCTCCAGTTGATCCTTCATTTGATATCAATCTTGTTATCGATTACACATATCATCACGGATCGAGTGCAATCAGACTCAGAGGAATCACACGACAAGTTTTCTAGAGATTCAAACTCAATTAATTTTGATGGATCTTCATTAGATTCAGAGTAGTTTTATGAAACTTATTTTGTATCAAAATTATTTTGTATCAATTTTAGAATAAGTTGTATCAAAACTTATTTTGTCTAAAGTATTTTTAAATATATTTTTATATTTCCAAATGACATATAAAAGATATATTCAACTTCTAACCCCTAAATTATTCAGAACTCCATCAGAATATTCCGACGGACATATAAAATATATATATTTAACTCCATATGCAACATAGTTAACACATGTTTTATAGTATACGTCGGAATATTACGACAGAATTCCAACAGATTTAGGGTTTAAGAGTTAAATTTCAAAGTTTTTTACACGATGTCCATTGAAACTTAATTTTAAGTATTTTTCAAAAACTTTAAAGGAAAAATAACCATTAAAACAAGTTATAAATCAAGATTACAAATCTTCATATGTTTCAGAATCAAGTATTAGATAACGAATCTTATACTTTATGATATATGTATGAAACATGTTATGAAAATTAGTTATTTGATATTTTTGATATTTAAGAAGATGAATCAAATATAATCCATTATACAAATTACTTAAATATTATATATAAATCCATTGAGAGTTAAAAGGATCGATTCCAGGACCAAAACCCTGAATCTGTTGGAATTCTGTCGAAATATTCTGACAGATTTTCGACGGATTCAGAGATATATGTGGCCATTTGTTCTTTGACTGACCAATGGGAAACATGCAAAATTCATGATCCGTAGAAATCTATCGAAATATTTCGACGGATCATGAATTATTAACCCAAAATTTTTTTTTGTCTCCCACAATTACCAAAATTTCACTCTCCGTAAGAAATCCATCAAAATTTTCCGATGCATTTCTGACGAACCATAAAAATTAAAGGCGCAAAGGTTCCCGATAAATGCCGAAGACCACGCATGAATTTAATTTTATTAGTTATCGAAAGATTTTTGACGGATATATTCGTTGACAACCTGTAATAAATATATCAGTGTCTTCTTTGCGACTTACCACGAAAAACCAAAACCAAAAACATAAAATTTCTCTCAAATCTCATCAAAACTTCTGATTTCTCTCAATCTCAACACCAATGAATAATCTCCCTTCTAATATGTAAGTTATAACCTTTTGAAGTTCAATTTAGTGGTTTGATTGTTAGATTTTTTATATAGGGAATTGGAATTGATATTTAGGATTTAGATATTGAGAATTTGTGATTGGATTGTTAGATTTAGGTTTTTGATTGTTAGATTTAAGTTTTTTTCTGGTTAGATTTAGAGTTTATGTTTTTGTAATTAAAAAGTTTTAGAACTTTTTGAAATGGATTTATGGATTTTGATGGAGTTGATTTTGATTTTGTGAAGTTTAGAAAATTTATTTAGAAAATCAGAAACTTTATTTAGAAGTTTAGAAATTTTATTTAGAATATTATTGTGAATTTTTGAAATTTTTAAGGTTTATTAAGAAATTGTATTCATTTGCTAATTTTAATTGTTTTTTATTATTTTTTAGGATTACAGTAATTATGTTGCTTCACTGGGAGCTCATCGTGTAAGGCGAGGAACGAGTACCTCGCAAACCCAATTGACTCATATCCCGAATACTGTACCAACGACGAACACGACTCTAGAGCTAACCGAAATATCTGTGAAAGACTTCACTTTTCAACTGGGCCAAGATCACACCATCAGACTTTATCCGACATCTCGTGCTGACATATCTACTTGGTAAGTTTCAATTTTTTAATACTTTACAATTTATAATTTTTTAAAGCTTTATAGGTTTGATTATATCTTCACATTTATTCCTTACAAGTTTTTTTTTTCCATAGTGGGATTTTGAAGGCGATCAACAACATGATGATCGGGATATTAAAACATCTGTACGAGAAGTTTTTGACCATGCCTTCAGAAGATCGGGAGTTGTGGTTTAGGATGTTTACGGTAAAAATTTCACTTTCTTTATTTTACTTTCAAAATAAATATTTTGTGCTTGTTAATTTAATTTCGCAACAATAATTTTCTTGGGACCTGAAGGAGAAGTGGAGGACCAAGCAGATTCTAAAAGAGTTTATTGGGAACACAAACCTATAGAAATTGTTTGTGGACTATTGGAACCAGGAGAAAACTGCTAGAATCTTCAAAATCCAATCCAACAACCGGGTGAGCAACAGTAAGAGTAAAAGGATAACGACATACAACTTAGGTGCTACGAGCAAAGCTTCCCGGGAAGAACAACTCGTAAGTTTGTTTCATTTCATGAATTTAATTTTATATAATTCATTACTTATATTATGAAATATTTATTTGTGCAGTTTAAAAAAGATAGCGTGCCTTCCTTGCATCTTAGCTTGCTAGAGGATGCGTACACCAACCGAAAGACTGGTAAGATTTAATATCCGATTTCTCGGAAATCGTCAAGGACGTGAAGAAGCTAAGAGAAGAGTACATTCTATCCCATCTGTTCGTTGAAGAAGAGACTCCACCGGAAGTACTACGGAGATGTGGAACGATTTGGTCATACAAGTAAGTACCATTGTAACTTCTTATTTATGTATTTTCGATAAGTTATTTATATTTTTATGTTTTTAACATTTAATTTGTTTCTCAGAAAACCTCGCAGATCAAAGATCTTATTTTCGGAATTCCCCAATACTACCATTCGTCGCTATCTTGTAGTTCTTCCTGCACTTTTGGAGAAGCCGCCAACCTTCGCGCAAAATTGGTGGAGAAGACCATTGAGCTCGAGCGTTTGAAGAGCGACATCGACACAATACGCATCGAGAGAGCACATGATCAAGCAATGAGAGATCAAGAGAGAACATTGGATCAAGCGAATATTCAAGCTATGGAAGAACGGATGAACACTTTCTTCGCAATACCCTCCGCCGACTCCGTAACTTTTTCATTTCACTTTTTGAATATTTTTATTTTGTTTTTACTTTTGAATATTTTTTAGGAAATATTTTTTTTTAGAATAATTTACTTAATTTTAAATTTGTTTTTCTTTAATTTATATTTAATTAAATTTAAATTATATTTAAAATATAAAAAACAATAATCTATTGAAAATTAGTCTGTAAAAAATCCGTTGGAAATGTAGTCGTCGGAAATCAGTCAGAAACGTAGCCATCGGAAATTAGTTGGTAACTCCGTCGTCATGGTTCATCGGTAATATATTGGTAATCCGTCGAAACACATATCAACAAATTTCCAATGGATTTTTGATTTCTTACGATTTAAATAACAATAATTTCTATCAGAATGCCATAAGAATTAGCTGTTTCTGTTTCTGATAATATTCCAACAAATATGACTTGGTTTCTCAATGATTTGTTGTAGTGTTTGTACCTTGATGATTAATGAATACTTCCGACAGACGACGACTCGCTTCATCCGTGTTTTTTTTTAACATTTCATTTTATTATCAAATTGTAAAAGGATATAAAATAGTTGGCTATTTAAATATAAAATAAAACAACTGAATACTAGGTGTTATCCACGAACAAAACCATTAATTAATCCTATATATAAAGTTTGCCTATTTTTCTCCGGCTTGCCATGTCCAAACAAGTTTTCAACCTGTAGTTGTAAGTTTGAAGTATTTTTTTGTTTATTTGTTAAAAAGCTTTATAAGTTTGAACTTCTCTTCCTTTAAATCATCGAGTCGTCTCCATCCATTCATTTGCAATGGAAGCAAGAATCATCCTCTAGATAAAAAAAACTTGGAAGTTGATTTTTTTTGTTTCATTATATTTTCTGATATTAACATCAGCTAACTCACTGTTTCGTAGATCAGTTTGGTTATGATATTTGTACATAGATCTTAACTCGATTGTTCCACTTATTTTCTTCCCAACAAACCTCGATTCTTCTTTATGGAAATAATAATTATTCTTAAGTACAAAAACAATTCTTAAGTACAAAAACAAAAATTTCATCAATGTTAGTAAACAATTTAATATATGAATATTCGTTTTCTAAATTTAGAGAAACTTCGGTGATGCCAAAATATGCAAAAATACAGTTCTTTCTACATTTATCGTCTCGGGCACGCTTATCACGAAGGCAAAAAAAGGTGATTATTCTCTCCGTTCATTTCATTTCGCTACACCGGCGTTTCTCACGGCGTCGGAGGCCCCGTCTCTTCCCCTCCTTATGGGGAATAAAAAGCATAAAAAGTCCACTCCTCATGGGATTTCCTTGAAATCCATGCCACAAGACTCCAACAAGGCGAAGCAGGGCTCCTCAAAGACCTATGTTTCCTCTCCGGTGATGAATGATGCTTGCGGTACTATCACCTCGACGACTGCGACCATCCTTGTAAATTCACTCGAATCAATTCAGACTTCGGCCTCCACAGATCTGGTCTCAGAGTTGAATTCAGTTGCTCTGGCAGCGAAAGCTGCTCAAGCTCCAGAAGTAAACCCGATGAAAGATGTTCAAGCTCCAGAAGCAAACCCGATGAAAGGTGCTCCGACATTAGATACGAAAGCGGATCCTGTAGTGAACCCGCCAAAACTACAGGAAATAGGTCCGAAAGTTGCAGATCTAGAATCTTGGCGTGATCTAGTCAAAGGATCTAAACGGCTCCAAAAGAAAGGTACTCCCTTCTTGCTACCATATGGGGAATTTTGTGTTGAGATTCCAGACTAAGTAATCGAGAAAAATCGCAAAGCGTGGAATAACTTCATCATTGGTCAATTTTATTCCGATCCGCCGCCACAAGGTATTGTTCATTGCATTGTTAACGATATCTGGAACAAGCAGTATAGTGATATTTTAGTCTCAAAAAAATTGGAAGCAAATGCTTTTCTGTTTAGAATCCCAAACGCCCTTACAAGAACGAGAGTGTTGGCGAAGAGACTTTGGCAAATAGAGGATCAGACAATGTTTGTGGCAAAATTGCCTCGATTTGGCTTGAGCTAAGAAATGTTCCGCTTCAGTACTTAAACGCCAATGGACTTGAATACACTACGGGTCAAGTCGGTTATCCTCTGGACCTTCACCATTCGACAGCGAACGTAACTAATCTGAAAGTTGTCAAGGTTCTTACAGTCATTGATCTACGAAAGCCTCTTCCAGAAAGGGTCAATGTAAAGTGCTCTTCATGGGAGATTTATAATTTTGATGTCTAGTCATTGGATGCCTTCGATATGTTTGCATTGTAAAGGAATTGGCCATAACATCAAAAGATGCCCGTCAGCCCCCATCACCTGCACGAGATACTCCTCTACAAGCCACATCACAGCTAGCTGCCCAAGAGCAAGAGCAGAGGGTGAAAAACCTTAATAAAAAGTTCAAGGTGAATTACTAAAAGCAAAGGCAAAAAAGTCAGCCTCCAAAGCAGCCCATACTTAAGAAGCTTTGGGTGCATCCACAGTTTCACAGAATGTCTTACTTGAGTTAAAAGATACCATCATCACTCCAGCCTACAGTACGCCGACTAAGCAAATCGCTATTGGAAAATCGAGTGAAATGCAATGCCTTCCATCAGATAAAGAGAAAGTTGTTGTCACACAAAAACTTACCTATCCAGGAAATGACTTATGATTCTCCAAAATCATCTGCGAAGGCAAATACTTGTTTTGAGGATGGAGTAGATCAATCTTTTGGGTCTGATAAGGAACAAGAGGTTGGTCTCGCTTTTATGGAGGTTTTGTCCAAGCGCCAGTTACAAAACAACCAGGACAAAGGCCCCAAACCCACATAATCTATATGTCGATAAACTTTTTTTGTTGGAATGTTTGCGGATTTAATAAAAAAAACCATAGAAATAATTTCAAGAAATGGTTGAAGGTTAACCAATCTCTTTTGGGTAGTCTTATAGAGACTCACATCCACCAGCCGAGGCTGAAACAGATCATCAATGCCTTACTCCCCGTTTGGTCTTTTGAAGACAATTATGGATTTTCGGAGCTAGGGAAGATTTGGATCCTCTGTCATCCTAGCGTACGAGTGAAAATAGTATCCAAATCTCTACAGATGATCTCCTGTGAGGTAATACTCCCGAGTTGCCCATCTGCGTTTGTGGTGACGTTCGTTTATGCCTCAAATTGTGAAGTAGTAAAGAGAAGCCTGTGTGATGAGTTGATTACTCTTTCTTCTGACTCGAGAATCATTAACAGGGCTTGGACTATTTTGGGAGATTTTAATCAAGCCTTAAATCAAGAAGACATCTCATTGGAAAACCATCACGTAAGTAAAGGTATGCAAGACTTTAGTTCCTGTTTGCTGGATGCTGGTTTGGTTGACCTTACCTATAGAGGCAGCACATTTACATGGTGGAATATGAGTGTGATGAACCCAGGAGCAAAGAAGCTAGACATAATCCTTGTAAATGACAATTGGTTTGATTTTTTGCCAATATTCTTTGGTTTATTTGGAGATCCAGACTTTTTTGACCACAGTCCGAGCAATGTCATCCTAAACCCAGAAGTTCAGGGCAGCAATCTGCTTCTTTTAAATCTGGTTTTTCTGCATATGATTCAAAAATTTTAGTACTCCTATAGTTTCATCGGGTTGCAATGTTTCAAATCAGTAAGAAGTTAAAGGCTTTGAAATCTCCTATTAGAAGTTTCAGCAAGGAAAACTATTCTAACATAGAGAAAACAGTGTCTGAAGCTCATGTCTTCTTCTTGCTAAGCAGCATCAACTTCTAACTCGGCCCTCAATCAATTTAGCCCTTGCAGAAAAGGGAGGCACATAGAAAGTGGCAGATTCTAGTTAAGGCAAAGGAGGCTTTCTTACGACAAAAGTCTGGCATAAACTGGCAGTCAAATGGAGATTGCAACTCAACTTCTTTCATCATATATCAACTTCAAGAAAATCTTAGAAACATATTCATTTCCTCTTTGATGGACTTGGAAATTGTCTTGATTCACAACATCGAATCTTGGAATATTATGCAGAATACTTTTGAGTCTATCTTAGGAAGCAATGAAGGCACACTATTGTATTCATCTGAAGATATTGAACGCTTGCTCAGTTTCAGATGTTCACCATCACAGGCTACCAAAATGGGATCTATGTTCACAAGTATGGAGATTCTTGATACTCTTTTCTCCTTTCCTCGGAACAAAGCAGGACCTAGTTTCTTAGTGGAATTCCTAACAGCCTACTGGAGTGTAGTAAAGCCTGATGTCATCTCAGCCATAAAGGAATTCTTTATCACGGGCCATCTACTTAATCAATGGAATGCAACAACCTTGCTATTATCCCAAAGGTAACAAATGCTTCTACTGCTTCTGAGTTTAGACCTATCTCCTGCTGCAACATGCTCTATAAGATCATTTCGAGGATCCTGGCAAATCATTTACAATATCTCCTTCCTTTCGTCATTTCTCTACCCAATCAACTTTTCTTAAAGGTAGACTCCTTGTGAAGAATGTGCTCCTTGCCACTGAGTTGGTCGAGGGCTACAACAGACAACACATAGTGTCTAGAGCAATGCTAAAAGTTGATATTCGCAAAGCATTTGACTATGTTAGGTGGGATTTTATTTTAACCACATTGAGAGTAATTGGTTTGTCTGACAGATTCATAAACTGGATGTCTGTTTGTATAACATCGCCTATATTCTCAGTCTTGTTGAATGGTCATATCGGAGGTTATTTCAAGAGAAAGATGGGAATTAGACAAGGGGATTTTTTTTTACCTTATTTGTTTTTTCTAGTGATGGAGATCTTCACGAAGCTTCTGGAATCGTTTTACTCATCAAATCATATAGGCTACCACCCAAAAACGGCAGGCCTAAAAATTTCACACCTTATGTTCGCTGATGATGTGATGATCTTTTTTGATGGTAGCAATAACTCGTTGCATGGAGTAAATGAAGTTTTAACCTTGTTTGGAAGTTGGTCCGGTTTGTATTTGAATCCGCAGAAATCTGAGTTGTTCTTATCAGGTCTGAACCAAGAAGAAACTCAGCAACTATCAAGCTTCGGGTTTCCTCTAGGTTCATTCCCTATCAGGTATCTCGGTTTATCCCTGATGCATAGAAAGCTCAAACTCTCTGAGTACTCTCCGTTATTGGAAAAGATTGAAAGGCAGTTCAAGTCTTGGCTGTTAAGGCTCTATCATATGCATGTCATCTTGAGCTTCTCCCTTTAGTTATCTATGGCACAATGAACTTTTGGATTTCAGCTTTCACTTTTCCAAAAGAATGTACAGCTAAGATTGAATCTTGGTGTTCGCGTTTCTTGTGGACAGGCGACATTGAAAACTATAATGGTACCAAAGTCACTTGGTCCACTGTATGTCTACCAAAAAGGGAAGGTGGTCTTGGTTTAAGAAGAATTGCGATGTGGAATAAGACTTTATCTATGTTTGATCTGGTTGCTTTTCGCGCAAGGAGGTTCTTTGTGGGTTGCTTGGCATCAAAATCACAATCTTAAAGATCAAAGCTTATGGGCTATTGAAGAGATTCTTAGAAATGGAAATTGATTCGCAGACTAAGACATTTGGCTTGTAAGTTCATCACTTGTCCTGTTTGTAATGGTTATCTTGCAAGTTTTTGGTACGACAATTGGATACCCTTTGGCCCGCTCATTACCTATTTTGGCCTGAAGGGTCCTCGAGTCTTAAGAGTATCTCAAAATGCAAGAGTCTGTCAGGCATGTGATCATTTAAGTTGGAACTTGGCTGCTCCTCGATCTGAGGAGGCACTGAGACTTATATCCACCTAACAACCATCACAACTCCAACTCTTTTGAATCAGACTGATGAATATAGTTAGAAGGTTGATGGAACTGATCGTCCCTCTTTCTCTTCATAAAAAACCTGGGGAATGTATAAGGCCAAGAACCGCCTTAAAGGATTGGTATTCCTCTGGTTTGTTCAAGGGAGTCATCCCTAAAACTGCATTCATGATGTGGCTTAATAATTTGGATAAACTGCCAACAAAAACAAGGTAAGTATCATGGGGTATGACTCTCTCTGCAAATTGATGCCTTTGTAGAATATTTGATGAAACAAGGGATCACCTTCTTCTTCAATGTCACATAAGTGTTAGTCTATGGCGACTAGTATTGCTCAGACGATATGCATGGTTTCACTTTTACCAACTGCAGTGGGGATAACTCCTCCATTAAGCTTTTTTGTAAAACCGAACATTTCATTATTAATAATATTAACGTTCATGTAAAAAATGCAAATAATACCGAATATAGGAAAATCATGTGAACAAAAAGTGATTTTTCATTATAAAAACTAAACAGAAACTCGCGCGACAAAGTCATAATTAAGATTCAAAAAGCATTATAAGAAGATAAACGACAGTAATATTTTTCCATGCAAACGCAAAGTCAAACGAAAATTCCAGCATTTACATCTAAACCAAAGGCGTAAATACCAAATGGAGAAAAAAAAAATCCAACTTCAGAACAAACATGTAACCACAACTTCAGTTATAGGGGTGTCACATGCACCCCCTTAAATAATATATCTCAATTTTGCAAGCTAAATTTTGTAAAATTATTTAGCTAAAATGGTTAAACTTTAATTTTGACACCTCCAAACCTCTCATTTGTCTTCTTTTACTCTATTTGTATTTTTATAAGTAATTACAGTTCTAAATATTTGATGTGATCCGGTAAAAAAATTTCATGGGACCGCTATTAACTTATATTTGGACGTCAATGTAGCCGTCACTTATTTTGAACGTAAACATAAAAACACAAACAAAAACCAAATACGTTTCCAAATTTTTCCAGGAAAGAAATCCTAAGCAAGCATTACACAACAGTGTTGTGGAGACTAGTTTTAGTTAGAATTATTGCTGTTGTGAAATGTCTGCTTAAACTAATTTAGCTTTTCATGGGTCAAATGAAAAACTATACCAAGATACTGATGGTAATTTTTTAGGGGGAAGAACCCAAAAAAACGGGAGATCTCCTTCTCAAACAGATTGACTGCACAATTCGAAACAGAGCATCAAGTTTCAGGGGGAGGAACCCAAAACTTTCATCGGATCTACTTCAATTTGGTTCTCTGGTGCGATGACGTAAAGATTCCACCTCTGGTTCGATGGTGAAAATGACATCTAACTCAATCGATCGTGATACTTCCCCATAAAAATCCAAAACTGTTCGGCTAAAAAATGGTGGTTGGGTTGTTCTGAATTAAAGACAACAAACTTATTGGTCCAGCTTCAACAATATGGTTCATCTTCGGTTCATTGTTAACTAGTGGGTAACAAGATTCGCTTCTAGTATTTTGGGCTTCCAAAACTGGGTCCATCTATGGACTTTGTAAACTTTTTTAGCTTTAAATTTGAATATCTTTTAACAAAAAAGAAAAAAAAACTTTTTAGGGATGATTGAGTCAATTGTTGAATTTAATTTGATAATGCAAGATCATATTAGATGTATTCATAGTCATGAAATACACCATCACTATCTTGGTCAAAGAATTCAGAATAAGTTAATTTCTTTTTTGGGAGATAAAGTTCAAGTTTGGATAGTTAATATCATTAAAGAGGCCAAGTATTTCTCTATCATTCTTGATTTCACAACATATGTAAATCATCAAGAACATGACTTTGACAATACGATGTGTATGACTGTCAAGTAGAAAGATAACAGTAAAAGAGTACTTTTTAGAGTTTCTAAATATAGATGATAAATCTGGATTAGGTCTCTTTATAAAAACATTAGATGCATTAAATCTATGGACCTTGATGTTGATACTCTGAGAGGTTAAGGTCATGACTATGGTTTCAATATGAAAGGAAAGCATCAAGGGGTTCAAAAGAGATTACTTGAAATTAATGCAAAAAAATTATATAGGACATGTGCTTGCTTGTCATAGCCTTAATCATATAGCACATTCTTTTGTGAAAGCTATTTATTTTTTTTGGAGTTTTGCAACGTGTGTACATAAACTTCTCGTTCAACAAAAAAGATGGAAGATTTTGTGGGAACATGTTCCTTACTTAACTGTTAAATCTTTGTCTAATACTCGTTGGGAGAGCGTATCAAAAATGTTAAATATATTAGCTTTAAGTTTAAGCTCCTCAAGTATGATTAGATTTATGTGATTTATTTGAATCTTGTGACGATGCCATGACAAAAGTGAAGCGGAAAGTCTAATTGGTTCACTTGAAAATTTGGAGTTTTTATTTGGCATGACTATATGGTATGAAACTTTGTTTCTAATGAATACAGTAAGCAAGAATTTACAATCTAAATCTGTTTGCAACGATATTGGTTTAAAACAATTGGCTGGTATAATGGCGTTTTGGAAAAGTTTAGAGATAAAGGGTTTAGGTCTTGTTTGAAAGTAGCTCAAAGTCTTGCACATCATCTGAGTGTTGATCCTATATTTCCAAGTAACGTCGTTTTTTTAGAAAAAAACAATTTGATGAGAATGATCTATATTAAGAAACACAATCGGCTGAAGAGTCTTTTAGATTTAATTATTGTCGTTGTTGTGGTCATGACGATTGTTTCAGTGAAGAATATGCTTAAGCAAATGACTACTTTTAATAGTGTCTTTGGATTTTTGTGTTGATTCATTTAAATGATATTCACTTGATGAGAATGAATTAATAGAACAGTGCGTTAAGTTTCGCAAAACATTCTCTCATGGCATTGTATCAGATGTTGATTTAAATGACCTTTATTTTGAATTCTGAAGTGTGATGAAACCAAACGCTTTTGTACCATGTTTTTTCTTGCACCACCTCTCTTACTTGGTTCCAAGTGTGTTTAGAAAAGAACTTTGGTTTGAATTTATCTTATTTACACCACCACAATGCAACAACCAAATATGTGGAAGCACAGTCCTTTAACTTTTTGATT
The DNA here is from genome assembly GCA_963922655.1 of Cardamine chenopodiifolia. Classification (NCBI taxonomy): domain Eukaryota; kingdom Viridiplantae; phylum Streptophyta; class Magnoliopsida; order Brassicales; family Brassicaceae; genus Cardamine; species Cardamine chenopodiifolia. The sequence continues at coordinate 8,934,935 of OZ000464.1, forward strand.
TCATCCTCAATCTTAGAGAGCATATCAACACGTCTGCGCCGAATCCGATGATTCTCAAATACATCAGCCAAAGTATCCCATAATTTAATTCCCATGTCAATGCATCCTCGTTTCCCAATATATCAATTAGTCTACCAAGAGAACTCCAATTATCAAATCAAAAGGAAGTATGAGAACCGCATCGTACCTTAATTTTATGAAACTCTTTTGCGGAATCCCTATACTTAAGAAGCTTCCTCCATATCCACAAGACAGAACTTGTAGACGAATTTACCAACCAAAATGAACCTCTCCTTATTAGATGTTTTTGAACCCAATTAACCCACAAAGAGGATTTTGACGATATCGATCTCTGAATCAGCTTGTAGCAGTTCACCTCATTTGCCACAACAATATAATTTAAACCAAGCCCCCTTCCGCTTTTGGTTCTACAAACATCTATCCATACCACTTTAGCCTTATGTGGGTTTAAATTCACACCAGACCATAAGAAAGTAGAATTAATCCTCTCAATCTCCTTGATGCAAGAACATGGTAGTCTAAAGCTGCAATTAAAATTTTTTCAAGCTAGCTATCATAGAAGAAAGAAGTTGAAGTCGACCCGCAAAGAATAAAAACTGATTCTTTGAAGAACCAATATGAATTCTGATTTTCTTAATGAGGGGTTTGAAATCAGAGGTAGACATTCTTTTTGTCATCAAAATTAACGCCATATATTTCACTGGAAATTACTAATATTAAACGGAAAATCACTGAGTGAAGCTAAAATAACAGTGGATATACCGTTGATGAAAAGAGAGGTTTCTCCAAGCTAATATGCAGGTCAGAGACCCGAGCAAACTCAGCAAAGACAGAGATAAGGTTTAAAAACATATATCAAAAAGCATTATATCGTTGATGAAAAGTGGATATACCGTTGATGAAAAGAGAGGTTTCTCCAAGCTAATATGCAGGTCAGAGACCCGAGCAAACTCAGCAAAGTCAGAGATAAGGTTTAAAAACATATATCAAAAAGCATTATATCGTTGATGAAAAGTTGATATACCGTTGATGAAAAGAGAGGTTTCTCCAAGCTAATATGCAGGTCAGAGACCCGAGCAAACTCAGCAAAGACAGAGATAAGGTTTAAAAACATATATCAAAAAGCATTATATCATCTGCAAAACACAAATGAGTAATGTTTAAATTTTTACAGCCCGGGTGGTATCCGAATTTTCCGTTACTACATGCCTTGTCCAACATTTGTGAAAGGATATTCATACAAATGACAAACAGATAGGCGAAAAGGAGCATCCTTGGCACAGCCCTCGTTTACTTCTAAAACCCCCCGCTACTTCTCCATTGACCTGAGCCGAGAAAGAAACAGGTGTGACACACAGTTCAATCCATCCAATAAACTCAGCTGGAAACTGCATTTCCTTTAGAACGTTAAAATAAATTCCCACTAGAATGAATCAAAAACTTTTGAGATATCTATCTTCATAACACATCGCGAAGCAATATGCAGCTTATAATTATCCTTCACCAACTCAGAAAGTAGAAGAAAATTCTCCATCAAATAACAATTTTTAATAAAAGCATATTGATTTTGTATTATAAACCCAAGAAATATATACTTAAGTCTATTAACAAGGAGTTTCGAAATGACTTTTTAAAAAACATTATAACAAGAAATAGGCCTATAATCCCTAATCACATAGTTATTTTTTAAGTTAACGAAAAACAAGTGATTCATTTATATTTTGAAAGTCGGTAGAGAAAACTTTATTGAATGTACACTCAAATCTCGATTTGATTACGATAATTAGAAAGATGCACAACCAACAATAATCAAATAACTAGCCAACAAACTACTATGATGTATATAGTATCTCTGCTTTTGATTGTCAACCCTTTTATAAAATGTTTTTATTTAATTCTCTAGGATAGTAATGAATTTTTAATTCAACACTCAACCGTAGAATACCAGTGATAAATGTTTTGGTAAATTTGACTAATTTCTTAGGTATTTATTAACTCTCTACCATAACAAGAGCTAAGTGTTTCAGCAATTTTGCTCAATTTTTTGGCAGTTATTAAAAAAATTAAATTGAAAAATATTGTGTTGACTTTGTTTTCATTTTCACTTAAATTACTTCAACCTTTTCAAGTTTTAATATTTTTACAAATATATTATGCAAACTTGACAAATTAAATAACAACTGAATGGCAAAATTAAGAATACTGCACAATATAGAATATACAAATAAAAATTTCAATTATATTTCCATGGACACAAAACTCTGTTGACAATGTTTCCATTTTTACTTAAATTACTTAATTTTAAGTTTTTCATAGTTAAAGAAAACTTCTACGAATTAAAATCAGACAATGTTATATTTCCATAAAACTAACTAAATACTTTTTGGAAATAATATATTATTCCATCACAATGTTATACTTCGATTTGAAAGTTTAGTTTTATATATATAATTATTTTACTGTTATAATGGAATTTATTTGTATTTGGGATTATTTCAATTTAGATATAGAATATCCCTTTTATAAATCAATTATTATTTGCCCCATTAATTTTAAAAGTAGAAAAAAGTTTCAAAAGAAAAGATTTCATTGGATGCACACTTGAGTCCCGTTTTAATTAAGTTCACCATAAAGATGCGGCGCCACCAATAATACAAATTACTAGCCGACAAAATACTAAGACATATAGTATATAACTATGTATGCTTTAAATTCTCTACCATAATAGTGCAATACTTGTAGATTCAACTATGAAGTATAGTAATGAATTTTTTCTTATTTAATCTTCTACCATAAAATATTAGAGATAAATACTCGTAGTTTGACTGATATGTTAAGTATTTATCTAACTCTCTACCATAAAATGTTAAGAGATAAAATTTTCTTTGCAGTTTTTAGAAGTTTTATAAAGATTTCTATTGACAGAATTTTTGTTGCATATATTTTCATTTTCATTTAAATTTCTTAATTTAAAGTGTTTTAATGTTTAAATGAAAATTATATGATTTCATTATCTGAGAACTAGAAAAATTAAAATGATTTGAGTTAATTTTCTTTTGAGAACTAACATGTTATTTATGAGAATGTTATATTTCAATTTGAAATACAGGAACCTATAATGATTGGTGGACAGAAAGTATTCATGGAGGAGAGGTAATATGCAAGATGTGAGTTAGACTTAGGTGGAAAACTTTGATATAATTTACGTGAAGAAGAAGAGTATGATTGTTTGTTTGTTTTCTTAAGTAACATGTAAAAAAGAAGAAATAGCTTGGAAATAGAAATGTGGGAGTAAGAGGAAGATGAAGTTATGGTCCTTATGGATATGTCAACAGCAATTACATCATCGTAAGGGGAGATGGAGTAGGAGGAGGAAGGCCTTTTAATCGTATAGTCATTGAATAAGTCGCCAGCATCAACTTATACTATACCGGATTGGGTTCTTTTGTGGTGGTAAGGTATAATCTAATGATAATTGGTTTTCGGTATGTTGGAAAGATGATAGTAAGCAAGAGAAACTTATTAGATATATTTCACACTTAATCTGGTTATATGGAAAGAAGGTAATAAATGTGAAATATATCCAACAAATCTCTCTTGCCTACCATCTTCTTTAAGTCATTTCCAAAAATCAATTATCATTAGATTATCCAGTTTACCTCCCCACCACATAAGAACCCAATCTGGTTTAGTATGAGTTTATCTTGGCCCCTCTATGATTAAAAAGGACTTGCTCCTCCTACTCCCGCTCCTGTAATTGTTGTTGACATTTCCACTCCTCTTACTCCCACATTTATATTTTCATATCCATTTTCTTTTTTGAATTTAATGTTAAATTATATTCAAAGAAAATAAAGTTTTTACAGGATAAGTGTTTGAAAAGTTAGACTGAAAACCTGAGAACTAAATGAATGTTTACAGAATTTTAACTTCGAAATTCAAACCACAGTTGTATTCCCTCTGAATAACGCTTGTCTTCAAGAATTTTGATCGCTGAGAGCTGATTTCTTATTTGCTTATTGATCCATCGAGTCAGAATAGCTGCTGAATTTAGGACTTTTCCATGTCTTCTTGCATTCCTCTCTCCATAATGTATAAATAGTTGCTTGGAAAACATAGCGCACTAGGAAGCTTCGAGTTCGATGAAACTTAGGATTAGATATCTAAACAATGATTGATGACCAGTTATTTGTGTACCTTGATTAGAGTATGATTCCACGTGTCATTTGTATTGAATGTTGGTCTGAATTTATCTCCTCTTTCCTTCCATAAGACCACATCCGTTAAGTCTCCTCTAATTCCATGACGCTGTAAATGAACTATCTCTTCTATTTTATTGAGCGCCTCAAACCTATGCCTTCTTCTTCTATGGTGCTGACATGCCCCACCCACCGTTTCATGTCTCCCAATTCCCAAATCAATAATATCTCTCGGCACTACAACATCCATCAAACAGCCCAACGTAGACAATTTATCAAACCAAAATGATGTTAACGCTCCATTCCCGACATTAACCTTACAAAAGATTTTTGCTGCTGCTTGATACTTTAAAAGTTTTCTCCACTTCTATGAATCCAAACTAGTTGTGTCTCGAATTAACCAAAATGATTCTTGTTTGATTAGGTTAACCTTTATCCACTTTACCCGTAGAGAGGATCCATGAGAGACTATTTTCTAGATCAGTTTCAAGCAGCTCATATCATTTGCCTAATTTTAAAGATCGAAAACCAAGCTCATATCATTTGCCTATTTTAAAGATCGAAAACCAAGCTCACCTTCGTCCTTTGGCTTGCATATCTCTGTCCATGTGACTTTAGCTTTGTTCGGATTCAAATCTGGTCTCGACCAAAAAAAATAGAGAGCACATTTTATCTAACTCACGGATACAAGATTTTGGAAGCCAAAAAGCATCCAGCCAAAAAAGTTTAATACTCCATAAAACCAACCTTATCAAATTCATTCTTCCTGCAAAAAAGAGAAAGCGAGTTGTCCAAGAACCAATACTTTTTCTAATCTGCTCTAACAATGAAAAATAATATGCTGCTGTTAGTAGTTTACTGACCAGAGCTAATCCCAAATATCTCACCGAAAGCTGTCAAGAGGAAAAAAGAAATATGTCTCTTATTTCGTGTTGAACGCGATCGGAGATGCCGGATAAAAACATCATAAAATTTTCCAGACTCATCTTTAGCCCCGTTCTTTGTGCGAAAACATCATAAACCTTTACAATCCCTTCAATGGATTGAACTTTTCCATCTGTGAGAATCATGATGTCATTGGCAAAACTAACATGAGTAAGCCAATATTTTTGCATCTTGCATGATATCCAAATTCTCGAGCGCTTGCAGCCTTATCAAGCATTTTCAAAAGAACATCCTTTCTTATACAAAAAGATATGCTAAAAGAGAAAAACTTTGTTGTAATCCTCTTGCGCTTCTAAAAAACCCGCAAGCTCGCTATTTACTTGAACTGAAATTGAAGCCGTGGTGATACATAGTGTAATTCAGGGAATAAACTCATTTGAAAAATTCATGGCGCGAAGTGTATTTATTAGAAACGACCATTGAACGGAATCAAAAGCTTTGGATATGTCTATTTTAATAGCACATTGACTCAAGACTGCATCTTTTGTGATAGTCCTTGACTAACACTATTGCTAGCAACAAGTTCTAAATCAGTTATATGTCTTTTATAAAAGTGGACTGGTTTCCCGCAATGAATTTTGGTAGCACCCGTTTCAACCTATTAGCAATGATTTTTGAATTCACCTTATAAATCACATTGCATAATGATATCGGCTTATAATTTTTCATCTTCCTCATTTCTGCTTTTTTTGTAATTAATGGAAGGATAGTTGAATAAATTTCCTTGGGAAAAAAACCTTTGACGAAAAATGATTTAATCGCTATTATGAACTCATTTCCAACAATACCCCAAGTTGCTTTGAAAAATTATGATGTAAAACCATCAGGTCCAGGGGACTTATCATTTGGCATTGAGAAGAGTACCTTCTTAATCATTGTCTGAGACCATTGATGTAAGCTGAAATCTATCCTCTTTCAAACAACGAAAAGGAAGAAAATTCTCCAAATCAGCCACAGAGACACCAGCATAGTCCTTCAGAATTAACTGCATAAATGTCTTGAAAAACATTCCTCCTCTTGCTTAATCCCATATTTTGTCGATACAACTCTTCAATCCACGCATTTAATTTCTCGAATTGTATTTTTTGCCTCCCTCGCAGCGACTGCATTAGAATAAATACTTTTAGCAGCTGGATCTATGATTAAATTTGATCCTTTAGCACTCTCACCTACAATACCCACATCTGCATCTCCATATGAAGGATGTGTTGCAGCTTGGAGAGTATGTGAAACCAAAATCTAAGATTGATTCTGAAGCATAGACCCACGTGAATTGATTGTTTCATTGTTTGCATCTATAAGAACATCACCAAATAGTGACACATATCCACCACCTGCATCTTTATCTTCACATACAGAATGTGGTGGGTCTTGTTGTACTTCTCTCGCTTGTAAAATTATAGTGCAAAACTGAGTTAAAGGAACATAGCGTCTTCCCCTCTCAAGTCTTTGACAGCCCTCACTGAATCAGAGTGTGAAGAAATTAAACCCAGAGCAGAAATTTGATCAGAACCATTAATCTCTGTAACATTTTTGCTCGAAACATCCACAGACTTCACTGACGTAAAAGACACAGCATCAACAGATCCAGAACTAGAAACCATCGCTGGCGGCAGAGTTAGTACCTCATAAAACGGTTTGGCTTGAAACCTCAATAGACTTCGCTGATGAAAGAGCCACCACAAAAAGCCAGCAGAACCATAAACCACATCATCAAAACCGGAACCTGAAGCCATCGCTAGTGGCAGAGTAGAAAACACATCATCAGAACCTGAATCTGAAGCCATCACTGCCGGTAGAGTAGAAACCTCTGAAACTGCACCTCTGTTTCCTTCCTCGACGAGAACAGAGTTAGAACTCAAACTATAGTTCTAACTATTAACGTGAACAGAACCTGCCACCACACCAATCCTTCCTGACTGACCAACTCTCTGGCGGACTGCCCTAGCCGAGACGCCATCAAACCTGCTCCCGAAAACATCTTCAAAATCACCTCTTGATCGCCCTAGAAATCACCTCTGTAATTTTCGCCCTAGAAAGTTAGAACGATTCTCGTATCCATTTTCACTTCCTTTGTTACGTTTTACTCAAGCAAACAAAAATAACAATCATCCTCATCTTCTTCTTTACATAAACCATATCAAAAGTTTTGCTACTTAGACTAACTCACCTCTTGTTAGATCACTTCTCCTCCACGAAAACTTTCTGTCCACCAATCATTATAGGTGTGAAGACTGTATCATTACCATGTTAAAACGTTACTAATTCCTGTGCTGAAGGCACTTAAGCTGATTTTCCATCTGCCTTTGTATGAAAGGCCTATGAAAGAATGTGAAATCCACGGAGAAGAGGTTTTGCAAAAGGAACGATTACCCTCGCACCCCGTTCTGTGGGTGATGATTACCACTTGAGGATTTACATAATATAATCAAAGGTTCAATGTCTTGTGTTGACGTAAAAACAATCAAGGGTACTGTTTACTCATCGAACCAAGACCCATGTTACGCAGTATGGTTACTTGATGAAAAAAGTACATTGAAGATATTAACAAAGCAGGTTTGTGGGATACGGGTACCTATTTACGCAAATTATTTGTGGTCCAATAGCGTTATAGACCCGGTTAAAATGTGAAATGCTACTTGGTAAATACTACCCGAAGAACTGTTGTATAGCAAAGGAAATTCTTTTGGAGATGCTGGTGAGTGTCCCACATTTTTAACATATAATATGAATTAATTATAATTTAAGATTCTTTTATCTTTAAATCTTTATATTCTTTACATGTGATCTAGGACTTATTTTACATGTAATAAACCGCCGTCATCATCAAACTTAGATTATGACCGGAGCTTACCTCGGAATTTGGTTCTTTAAAACTCTCCGGACGTATGACAGTGAAGGCTTTTCAATGATATGTAGATTAGCTTCTAATTCCTTTTGGTTCGACGAGAAATTGGTTCGACGAGAAATTGCTTCTGAAGTTGGATGTTTGTGAGGTTTGATCTGTAGAGAACTGACTTGGAAAAACAAACATAACCGCTTTCAGCTATGGTTAGATATAGGTGTCGTGCATATCTCTAGAAAGTTTCATCAAAAAAAAATCCGTTTGCTCATTCATATGTCTATTCTCCAAAAACTGGTTAGATTTGCGATGGTTAGTGATTTAGACAAATTTTAACAGACAAGAATAAACAGTGATATCTTTTGCCATATACCTTCGATCAGGACAAACTTGGATTTTATAGAAAGATAAGACTTGGGGATTTCCATTGATACGTTTACCATCACGTGGTTCTTCACGATTTGTTGGGAAAAATATCACACAAGATGATGGTTAGAATTTATGATTTTGAGGAGCAAAACGATCAGGGCTTCGCCATGCATCTTGATTTTGCCTTTGACAGTCACGAGTTATTCTTTTTATATACATGTGATGAGACTAGGGTTATGTTTAATAGGTTTATAATGGGCTTGAACTCTGTAATCCAAAACCGCAGTATCAGAGTATTACATCGATCTCAACTTCTCTTCATTTAATCTTTGATGCCTTAAATCGTTAAAAAGCTGATCCAAAACCTCCTTTGTCTCTAATGACAACTCAAAAGTTGTAGAGACTCAAAACAAACAAAAAGTACAAAAAAAACAGACTTTGACGCGATAAGTTAGTGAAAGTAAAGATTAAAAACTGATAAAACCATGGCAGATCAGTTGACTGCTGTAAATGCATTGTAACTTTGGAATAATTGCAAGATTCTGAGACTTACCAAAACTATGAGGCTCCTCCGAAGTTTTAGTTGTACTGATGCATTGTAGCTTGAAAATTTTCGAAATGGACTTTTGATATTGGTGATGGAAAGACAAATGAATCTAATCCAGGGAAAGTTGAAATTGATATACCTAAATATTTGCTTATCTGGTTGTGAAAAGCCTATAAAAGCAATATTTACCATATTTTATGGTGAAAAAAATGATAAGACAAAGGATCATCTGTTTTTACGAGAAAAAGCCATCTTGAGCTAAACTAATAAAGACGTCAATAGGCTAAACAATTTTATGCTCAGTCATCTTGTAGGTGTGATCTTAACGTCTATTTTTGCAATAAGCTTTTTCTTTTCATTTTGTCCGCAACACTTTCTAATTAATTTAGGTGAGGAAAAAACTATCTCCGCTGTGATAGTATTAAACTTGCAAATGAAACCGAAGCCGATATAATTGTTTATTCTCAAGAATTCTTGAATAGTTTAAAATTTTTGGGCTTGTCTAAGCAGAATTTCAGTTGAAGAATGGTGTTTTAATAATGATGCTTAGAAATATTTATTACAAGGAGGAAGTTTATGCAATGGTACAAAGTTTCAAAGTACTCAATTAGTTGATCACATATCAAAGCCGAGATTATAACTAATTATGTGGATGGTCAAAAAAGTGTTAATTCCAAGAATGTCTGTTTGTCTGGCTAAAACTAAATTCTCATTTAGGATGTGCGGCGCACACTTCCATTGGTAATTGTGTTTGCTACTACTATTAACAAAAGTCAAAGATTATCAAAATATGGATTGTTTCTTCCTCTACTGTCTTCTCTCATGGACAATGGACAACTATATATTGACGTATTTAGAATTAAATTTAAGAGTTGGGTAAAATAATTTAACTATGCAAATTTTCAATGTATATATTTTATTCACTTAATTTGCAGTTTAATTTTATTTTCAATCGTTCTATGGCTTAATGTTTTCTGTCATTATGCAATTATGCTATATTAATTAGGGATAATTTGCAAAGTGGGTAGGTTTTAGAAAATTATTATCAAAATGGTAGTGTACTATTTACAATAAGTAAAAAACACACACCATAGCGGTGTAATAGAGTGGTGAGCGGTGTAATAGAGTGGTGTGTAGACGACAAAAAAAATAGAGTGGTATGTAATGAAAATTGATAGTGGGTTTGAGCAAAGACAGACGTGTTGTAGAATATTTGTTAATTCGGGTATATAAGTTGTAGGTGTATAATTTTGTGATGTACAAAGATGTCGCGGGTATACATATTTGTAGTGTACGTGTAGTAATAGGGTACCAGATGGTGTACAAAATGATGTTTGTACATCAGTGTACAAAACAGTGTACATGATATATATATATATATATGTATATCATATTATGTATATCTGGTTTATACTTCCAGCATATACCATTATGTATATTGTTTTGTACATCACTTGATTGAGACATGACAAAATAAAACAATATAGATGTATGTGCGAGTGAGTGTATTTGTTAGTCTGGGTATATAAGTTGTGGGTGTATATATATATATATATGGTGTACGAAGATGTCTCGTACATACACTGTTTTATGGTGTACATGTAGCAACGGGGTACCAGATGTGTAAAGATGATGTTCTCCAAAACGGTGTACAAAACATTATACACGATATGTATATATATACTATGTTATGGTTTATACCTCCTACATATACCACGTCACTGTTTTCTACCTCACTTGATTGAGACATGAAAAAATGAAGAAGTATAGGTGTATATGCGAGTGAATGTACTAGTTAGTTTGGGTGTACAAGTTTATGGTGTATAAAGATGTCCCGAATGGATATTGTTTTGTGGTGTACATGTTTGCGGTGTACGTGTAATGACTGATAAGATGGTGTACAAAATGCACTAAATTGTGTACAAGATGATGTTTCATACACCATTGATGTAAACATCGACCCAAAAAGCAAGAGGATAACACAGCTCTGAAGAGAATAGAGCTCGCATAAGTAGTTTCCTTATTTGTTTCTTTTAGCGTAAAACATTGAGGGTTGTTTTTTTTGTTAGCTTAAAGCACTTAATATTCCGGTTTCGGGTAGATGATGTCTCGGCTTTTCCTTTGTAAGATTGGGGTGAGTTGGCGGTCTTAGGCTCTTTCTTTCACTTGGCTTCCGAGACTGGCCTAGAGAAAGATGGTTTGTCGTCCTTAGTGAAGAGTGGACGAGAATTATAAGCATATGGTTGGCGTATATAACTGCCTCTCCTCTTGAGTTGTTGTTAAACTAAGATAGCTTTGTGTAGCATGTCTTCTAACTCCACATAATGCTCCAACTCCAGTCAGTCTTAAACCTCACGGTTTAATCCACTTAAGAACCTTGTCATGGTTGCCTCTCGGTCTTATTCAATGCATGCGTTGATCATAAACGATTCCATTGTTTGGTAGTAATCTTCTACTCATTTACTACCTTGTGTTAGTCGTCTAAGCCTTTGATGAAGCTCACGATGATAGTGACTAGTCACAAATAGTTTTCTTATGATTGTCTTCATTGCATTCTAAGTCGCAACGAGATACTCTCCATTTCTTCTCAGACTTATAGCAGTTTGATCCAACCAAGAATTCACTCAAAGAGACCGGGTTGGATAATCCTCGACTTCAATGGGATCAACGAATTAAGATCTCTAGGTATATTAAACCCAAGTCCTAATACTTCCTTTCAAAAATCTTAAAAAGAAACTAGGCGGTGGAAATATTGATGATGAAGATAGAGGAAGTATCGTTTGCTAGGTATACCAAACCTAACACCTTTACTTGTGAGTTGTCTCTTCAACGCCTTGATCGGTAGGATGGTCGCACAAGTGTTATGGAATACCTCGATGATTCCTTGAATATGACACACCAAAATGAACAGAAGTTTTCCTAAGAAACAAAAGAGTTTGCGAATGCAAAAGAAAAAATTTGATTGATTAAAAAGTTGGATGATTATTCTTCTTCTTGGCCGAGTCTTTATAAAGATACTATAGAGGCCATGGATTACATGTATCTAGGCGTTCAATGAAATAAAGACTTAAAGAAAAATACTTAGTTGTTTTGACTAGAAAATAGAGATAGAAAAGAATATGAATCTTGCCAAAAATATCTTGATGCTTTGAATGTAGTCTTCTCGAGAATTCCTTGCCTTTGGTAAGAGTTTTTTCGAGTTTGATGGACCCTAAAATTTTATCTTTATGAATGGGACTCATTATGGACTTAGCTTAGAATATATATGTGGATTAAAAGAGATGAGAATCAAGCCCAGGCTCATTAAAACCTTTCTCGTAAAACTCTTTGGGATCAAACCGAGATAAGGAAAAAGAGTCCTAGACGTGATCTCTAATCCATCTAGTATTCTTTACTAGTCGTTGCATGGTACTTAGATTTCTTAGGCTTTGACTACTTCATGTCTTGAATAAATCCCTTGAGTCTATCCTCAAGTTTCTTGGTACTTTCTCTCGTATTTGGCTCACTTGGACTCTCCAATGCTTCCTTATCTTTAGCGCTTGCCATGATTATATCACAAGATGAACAAGAAGAAGAACTAGCTGAGAATGTGAAGGATATTAAGTATCCAGACACCAGAGAGCTCCTAGTGGTTAGAAGAATGCTAAGTGTTTTCATCAAACCCGAGGACAAATTCTAACGAGAGACCATTTTCCACACTAGAAGTACTATCAAGAACAAGGTATGTAATCTGCTCATTGATGGAGGTTCTTGTACTAATGTGGCTAGCAAGTATGTGGTGGACAAGTTAGGTTTTCCCAAAACTAATCACCCGAGGCCATACAAGCTTAGGTGGCGTAATGATGATACCGAAACAAAGATTTCAGAGCAAGTAACCATACCTTTCAGTGTAGGAAGGTATCAAGCCCAATTTGTATGTCATATTATGCTTATGAAAGACAGACATCTTCTCCTAGGAATACCATGGCAGTATGAGAGCTAAAAATCATGATGGATGCACCAACAATTCTTTTACACACAATGACCTTAAGTTCAATCTTGCCCCCTCTTAGTTTGTCAGAAGTTCATGACTTGCAATAGCATATGAAAAAAGAGGAAGAGATATGGATTTATAGTCTCTAGATAAGCTAAATTTTTTTTCATAAATCCGTGTGTGCCAAGGTTTGCTTCTAATGGTTTTCAAAGAGTGTTTAAGTTTAGGTATAGATGAAATGGAGCTTCCCGCAAATATACAAGGCGTTTTAAATCAATACAAGGACGTATTTCCGAAGGAGATACCACCAAAACTTCCTCCTATACGTAGAATAGAGCATCAAATTAATCTTGTGCTAGGCTCACCATACCTAACAAACCAGCATACTGAATGAACCCAGAAGAGGCTAAGGAGCCAGAAAATCAAGTCTTAGTCCATGTGCAGTACCAATTCTATTAGTTCCAAAGAACGACAGTACATGGAAGATTTGTAGACCATCATGCCATCAACAATATCACCATCAAATACTAGCATCCGATTCCAAAGTTAGATGATATGTTAGACGAGCTAAGTGTTGCAATCATCTTCTCAAAAGTTGACTTAAGGAGTGGATGCCACAAGGTAAGAATGATAGAAGAGGACGAGTGGAAGACTATTTTCAAGACTAAGAAAGGTCTCAACTAGGGCTTTCTTATACCATTCGGGCTCACAAACGCCCCCATCACCTTCATGCGTTTAATGAACCATGTTCTAAGGTCTTTTATAGGAAATGATATTCTGACCATATTAAGCATTTAGAGTTGATTTTAAAAAACTTCGGAGGGAAAACATTTATGCTAACCTAAAGAAGTGCACATTTGTACTGACAAGTGCATGTTCTTAGGATTTATAGTGAGTAAACAGGTTTTGAAAGTGGATGAGAAAAAGATTAAAGCAATCTATGAATGGCCTACTCAACATCTATTGGTCATGTCTGGAGTTTTCATTGACTAGCAAGCTTCTACCGGAGGTTTGTCAAGGATTTTAGTATTGTAGCAGCTCCATATCAGTCTTTCAACATGTTAAAGGAGAGTCTTACGTAAGTACCGGTTCTAACCCTACAAGATTTTGAAGTTATGTTCAAAATAGAGTGTGATGCTTCGGGGTTGGGGATTGGAGTTGGATTACATCAAAGGAAGAGACCTATAGCGTTTTTTAGTGATAAGTTGTAGAGCTACGTTGAATTATCCAACTTATGATAAGGAGCTGTATGCCTTAGTCCGACTCTAGAAACATGGCAGGATTACTTGTTTTCCAAGGAATTCATCATCCACACCGATCATGAAGCTCTCAAGCATCTTAAGGGTCAGACTTCACTTAAAATAAGATATGCTAAGTGTCTGAAGTTCATAGAGACATTCCCGTATGTGATCAAGTATAAAAGGAAAGGATAATGTGGTAACTAATGCTTTGTCAAGAAGGTATGCTTTAATATCTACTATGGAGACCAAGATAATGAGATTTGAGCACATCAAAGAATTGTACAAGGATGATCCGAAGCTAGGGGAATATACCAAGGGCTGGATCAAGGAGTTTACAAGGCATTCTACATACAAGATATGTTCCTTTTCAAAGATAAGAGATTGTGCATACCCCAAGGTTCTATGGGTGAGTTGATACTTAGTGAAGCACATGGTGGAGATCTGATGGGTTACTTTGGAGTAGATAAGACCCTTGTTGTAGTCATGGAGCATTTATTTTGGCCTCATCTCAAGAAAGACGTCAAATTTTTTGTTTCTGATGCATTGTGTACCACATAGCCAAATCCAGGTCACATCATCATGGTATTTATTTACCTTTGCACATTCCTAATGCCCCTTGGGTAGATATTTCCATGGATTTTGTCTTACGTTTACCAAATATTAGACACAATGACTCAATCTTTGTTTCTGTGGATCAATTCTCCAAGATGACTCACTTCATCCCTCGTGACAAGACTAATGATTCCACTCAAATAGAGGATTTTTTCTTAGAGGAAGTGGTGCACCTTCATGGGATATCAAGGACCATAGTCTCTGATCGTGATACCAAGTTTCTAGGAAATTTTTGGAGGACCCTATGGAGAAAGTTAAGTACCAATATTTTGTTTTCTATGACTTGTCATTCCCAAACGGATGGACAAATCGAAGTGGTAAACCAAACTCTCTCAACTATACTTAAAGCTACTCTTCGTAAAAATATGAAAATTTGGCTTGATTGTATTCCTTTCATTGAGTTTGCATATAATAGGGTTGTTCACTCGGCCACAAAACTATCTCTTTTTGATATAGTCTATGGAATTAACCTTTTTCTCCTGTGGATTTAGTGTCTTAGCTTCAGATAGAACAGGTTAATCAAGATGGTTTGAGGCATGAAGAAATCATCAAGAAGCTACACATCAAGGCTAAGGAGAATTTGGAGAGGAAAGCTGAGGATAACAAGCGCAAGGCTGTCAAAGGAGGAAGGAAATGTTGTTCAAACCAGGAGATTGGGTCTAGTAATATATGAGGCTAGAGAGGTTTCCAAATATAGTATCTTCCAATCTAGCACCAAGAGGCAACAAACCATTCAAAATACTCGAGAAGATCAATGATAATGCTTACCGTCTAGAGCTGCAAAGTGAGTGTTTCAATAGTCCCATAGATTTAATGTTCTTGATTTGTCTTCTTATGATACATGAGAAAAAATTTGAAGGATAAAAAATTTTCAAGAGTGAGGGAATGATGCAAACATCGACCCTAATAGCCAAGACGATGACTCTCACTCCGTACTAGAGGTTAGAGAAGACCTTATGACACACTCCAAATCCAAAAAAAACTCAGGAGAAGGTTCAATCTAGTTGTACAAGATATTGTGAGTTCCTTGGAGATAGGAGAAGCCAACTAGTCCAAACCAACCATATGCGAGGAAGCGCTTCCTGAAGCATTCACTCGGCTAAGTCTAGAACAAACCACATGTATGTACTCTTTTTTTGGCAGGTCAGAAGACTCCCACAAATGATGAGAGTACATTGAAGCCTCAAGAGATGCACAATTCAAGTTTTAGCTCCAATGAAGAGCAAGTGAGTCAAGAGAAAACCCCCAAAATTAAGGACGTGAGAGGACGCCCATAGAGTGATCAAGTCATGCAAGAGAAGCCTCAAGAAGACTATTACATTGAAGAACCAATGCCTCACATGAAGCACAAGAAAAGGTTCACGAAGTCTCACGTGAACCAATTACCGAGACCGTTGTTTTTTCACCTCTTTCTCCTCGAATCTTCTTGAGAGATTAGGGTTCTTTGCTTCGTCATGTTGAGTGATTCTTCAAGACTTAGTGCTCGTGATGTATCATAGTTCAAACACACCTATGTGGTGCACTTCAAACCACCAATACTTCCCCTCAATTCGATCGCACACGAGAGAAGTGCTCTCCATCGTGTCAGATCCTCATCTTCGATCATCTCCTCTTCATCAAGTGAGAAGCGGCCGCTTGCTTGTGAACCACCACCTTTATCTTGTTATCAACCATTTTATCCATCGTTGAGTTGATTTATGATAAAATAATGTGTTACAAATATGCAAATTTAATAAAATTGGACATTTTAGATTCGTAAAAATTAAAAAATAAGAATTTAACATTATAAATTCTTTTATGAAAAATTTGTAATGAATTAAAATAAAAAAGATTGGAGGAAAAGAGGAAAAAAAATACAAATTGGTAATGATGAAGATGACGAGATGTGAGAGAGAAATATATATAAATAAGAAGAAATATAAGGTGCAAGATAGAATACGAAATAGTGGTAAATAGTAAAAACAACGATTTACTCTAATTGTAAACAGTAATCCACCCTCTCAACCTATTATTTAGAAAAATCTATCTAATTCACCCTATTAAACAAAAGGGATTTTACAAATTTGAGTATTTATTGGGTCAAACTTTGAAAAAGACAATTCCATATTGGGCTTACAGGATTAGACATTTCTTTTTTACTTCATGACTATTTTACCCCTGCATTATCTTCTTTCTCTTCTTCTTTCTTCTCGTTCTTCCTTTATCTTCTTAAACTTATATTCTTTTTCATCTTTGTTTTTCTTTTCCAGAAAATTGAAAATTGAAAGGAGTAGATTGCTTGAACCCATATGGATTTCGCTATGTCATCACCATTAATGGATTTTGCAAAATATAAGTGAATTCTAAGAACTAGTAAATTGAAGAACCCAAACAAAAAAATCAAGTAGATTTTGTCAATTAAAAACTAAAGCCTAAGAAATAGTAAATTGAGGAACCAAAGCAAAAAACTCAAACAAGTGTGTATGTATGTATCATAGATATGTGTATATACACGTGTATTTGTTCCACGAAAAGCAATCCTAGAATCATAAGCCACTCCCACCGCTCTTGTTTTTCACCATCGCCAAAGCTGCCATTTTTGTTGTCAGAGCTCACCATCTTCGCCATAGGTTAAGCCATCATTATTGTTGCCAAAACTCATACTTGGCACTGCCGATCATAAGCCGGTAATCTTCCTGATAAAGATGACAATTTTGAAGTAAATGACAATATCGCCAGAGATGCTTCTCAAACGCTGAAGATAAGCGCCGAAGGAAAAAACCGCTAAATCTGCTAGAATAAGTTTCATAAACTAGAGAGAAGAAGGAGAATTCAGAGAGAAGAAGATAAGAAGGTAAGAAAACCCGTTTCAAAGGTGCATTTTTTTGGAGGGTGATTGGTGACCGCTAGGTGATTAGGTTTGGAGCCTTGTGTGTGGCATGATGGCTGCTCCCCAGGGAACGATTCAATGGTGGAGGAAATTCATAACAGCAGAGAGGATCAGAATGGTGTCATGTCAAAGGAAGTTTTGATTGATGATGTATGTGAGGGCTGCGTTAGGGGTTGTGTGAAATCGATTAGTGAAGGGGTTTTGGCTTTGACTCTGGCGGAGTTACTGGCTAGTGTTGAGGATTCAGTTTCAGTTGGTGTTGAAGATTTGGACGCCTCCACATTTTGTGATCGAGGGGAGTAATAAAATCTGCGGAGGTTTTGGCTCGTGATAGAGAGGTTTCAGTGTTGGACGAGGTTTTGATTCGTGATGGCAAGGTTTCAGTGTTGTAAGAGGTTTTGACTCATGATGGCAAGGTTTCAGTGTTAAAGGAGGTTTTGACTCGTGATGGCGAGGTTACAGCGTTGGAGGAGGTTGTGATCTCGGCTAAGGAAAAATTGTCAGTGATAAAATCACAAATCACAAATCACAATTCTGTCTCTACGAAAAATGTCATTATGGGTAACTCTTAAACAAATACCAACATCGTTTTTTCTTGCAAGGGGATAAGTTTTTTAGCGAGCGTTGTGGGCGAGCCAAAACGTCTTCATCCGGAAACATAACTTTGTAATAATTTTGATGAGGCTAAGGTTTTTGTGGATGTTGATCTAACAAAACATGGTAGTATCAGAAGTGCTTTATTCGTATCCATGGTCCCTCTAAAATGTAATGCTTGTTTTTGGTAGGGATATTTAAGAGAAGCATGTCGGACAAAGGATGGGTCTACGGTGGAGAAACCTAGAAATATTAAACGAGGTAAAGCATCACAAGCATATATTGTTTCAGTTGTGAAGGCTTGTGCTACGGTTTTGAATTCAACAGTAGTCGGGAAGGTTAATCAGCCACAACAAGACCAATCACATCCTGTAGGTGAAACTAAAGATGTGGGTGGCGGATATGTTCCAATTGTTGAGTGATGTTTGGCTGATTTTTCTATCAATAAGAGCTCTCTACAACAAGACCTGTCACATCCTTTATGTGAAGATACATATGTGGGTGGCGAAAACGTTGCACCAATGAGTGTTTATTCAGCAAAATTCTGTATCAATGAGAAACCATTAGTCATTGGTGATAAGGTCCTATGCGTGAATACTAATGAGCAGCCACAAGTTGCAGATAAAACTATCGTGGGAAATGCCCAGCAAGCCGAGAAAAATGTTGTAAAGGAAGTTTGGCAATAAGTTTCAACGAAAAAATCTATGAAAGGAGGTTTGGCACAAGGGAAAAAGAGTGTTTTGGTGACTCCATCAAGATTTACAGTTCTTGCTATAGATGGGAAGGTGGATTCTAAAGAAAAAAATAAGAAAAAGAAAGAGATCTAATGTTTGGTGAGGTTTATATTCTATCAAATTCGTACTCTGCTTTTAGGGAGAAAGGGGAGGGTGAAGAGGATGATAAGGAGGTTTTGGATAGTTCTGAAGCAGTAAAGGAGTATGTTAGTAATGCAAAGGTATTGGCAGCTACAGAGATAGTATAGGAAAACATGGGACACTCGTGTAAGCCGAGAGGATCAAAGTCAGGCTTACCATAACGACAATTTTTTCCTTGAAACTCGAAAAAAACTCATGCAATGCCCTTCTACTCAATCAACTAGGGATCATTTAAGGGATCAAAGTGCAAGGTCCATATCCAATTAATTTTTTATGTCAAGTTTTTTCTTGAGAGACTCTCAAGAGATAGCATGTTATTGTTCATTTATGGATGTACAGTCTCATGGACCTTTATTTATGTGGTGTAACAAGAGAGAAGATGATCAACTTATTTTAAGAAATTAGATCGTGTATTGGTAAATGATCAATGGATTGATGATCATCAACAATCCTATGGAGTATTTAAAGTAGGGGGATGCTCTGATCATTTACACTGTAGAATCAAGATACAAGCGGATAAGCCTCATACAAGAAGACCTTTCAAGTTTATGAATGTGCTGGCTACTGAGCTCGGGTTTTTACAGATGACAAAGGATTTTTGGGATACCACAAAAACTCTTCATCGTTTGACTCCAGCCATATATAGATTCTCCAACAAATTAAAAGATATGAGTAAAGGTCGTTTTGGCGACTTGACGAAGAAGGCAAAGGAAGATTTTGCAAAGCTATGTCAATGTCAGCTTGAGACTATGAAAAATCTAACAGGTATGGCACAGAGGAGTGAAGCTGCTGCTTATACTTGTTGGTTGCACGTTTCGGGGTGGAAGAAAAATATTTGAAGCAAAAATCAAAGCTCCATTGGTTAAAGTGGAGATGGGAATAATAAAATTTTCTACAATGCCGTAAAGGTTAGGGAGATGAGGAATGCGATAAAAGAAATCAAACGCTCCGATGGTACCATAGCAAATACTCAAGAAGATATAAAGAAGGAGGCTGAAAAAAAAAATTCATGAGTTTTTGGCTCACAAACTAGCTCATTGCCAAGGTATAACAGTTGAGGGTTTAGAGAGCTTAATATGATATCACTGTTCCAAAACTGATGGAGAAAGGCTGGTGAGAGCGGTTACTGAAGATGGAAATAAAGAGGTTTTGTTTTCCATGCCTCGAGATAAGGACCCGAGATCTTATGGATATATAGTGGAGTTTTTTAAAGAAGCATGATCAATAGTCGGAAAGGATTTTGTGGTTGCGATTCAATCATTTTTCCAATATGGTTTTACACCAAAAGGAGTTAATATGACCATTTTAGCGCTTATCCCAAAGAAGAAAGAAGTAAAGGATTACCGCCCTATCTCATGTTGCAATGTTATTTACAAGGTAATATCAAAGATCATTGATAATAGACTCAAAACTATTCTCCCAGATTTTATTACGCCAAACTAGTATGCTTTCATTAAGAACCGTTTGTTAATGGAAAATGTCCTATTGGCATCAGAAATGGTAAAATATTATCACAAGGAAAACACTCCTCTCGCAGTGCAATAAAGATTGATATTTCGAAGGTGTTTGATTCAGTTCAATGCCTTTCTCATAGCCACCTTCTCGCCTTTAAATCTTCCACATTAATTCATAAAGTGGATTAAGCTTTGTGTTACAACAGCTTCCTTTTCTGACCAAGTAAATGGAGAGCTAGCTGGTTTATTTCAAAGTGAAAGGGGTCTCCGGCAAGGCTGTTCTTTGTCTCCTTACTTTTTTGTTATATGCATTGGCGTACTGTCAAAGATGATTGATTAGGCTGCTTTGGACAACCACATCGGTTACCATTCTCGCTGTAAGAATCTCAAGCTCAACCATTTTTGTTTTGCAGATGATTTATTGGTGTTTACCGATGGGAGAAAAAGCTCAATAGAGGACATTTTAAAGATTTTTGACAAATTTTTGGAATTCTCTGGGTTGAAGATAAGTCTTGAGAAATAAACTTTAGACATGGCAGGAGCGAGAGAAAGAGATAAGGAATTAATTCTTCATACTTTTCCTTTTGAAACAGGAGAGTTACCGGTAAGATATATGGGTTTACCGCTATTAACACGAAGAATGACAACAAACGACTACACGCCACTTGTGGAACAGATTCGTGAGAGGATAGGCAGCTGGATAGTTTGACATCTATCTTTTTCTGGTTGGTTACAACTCATAAGCTCAGTAATTCATATTCGTACAAAAATTTGGATGTCAGTCTTTAAATTACCAAGTGCATGTGTTAAGGAGATAGATAGATTGTGTTATACAAAAAAAATTCTAAAGTGGCATGAATTGATGTTTGTATACCTAAAGAAGAGGGGGTCTCGGTTTGAGATTATTACAAGAGATGAATAAGGTTAGTTGCTTAAAACTCATTTGGCGAATTCTTTCTTTAAACTCTCTTTGGATTCAATAGATTTGACTATACTTGCGATAGAAAGGATATTTTTGGTTGATAAGTGTGACTTCATCACTAGGATCTTGGATGTGGAAGAAGATTATGAAATATAGAACATTAGCTTCAGATTTTGTTCAAGTTGAGGTACTAATTGACTAAGTGTGTCATTTTGGTATGATAATTGGTCATCTCTTGCACAACTGATACCTATCACGGGACAAATAGGGTGCATTGATATGGGGATTGGTAATCGAGAAAATGCGGCTGAAGCGGTTAATTCCCTTAGGAGAAGAAGACAGATGCTGGATCATTTAAATTTAATCAAGAATGCACTTGAAGGGATATGCAGGAAAGGTTTGGTTGTGGAGGAGGACAAAGTTCTATGGAAAGGAAATGGTGATCCTTTCAAAACCATTCAACAAAAACGATACTTGGGAAGCTACATGGAATAGTAAGGTAAATGTGGAATGGTATAAATGCATTTGGTTCTCCCAGACCACTCCTAAATACTCACTCTTAGCATGGCACATAATATGAAATAGATTGATAACAGTGGATAGGATGTTAAGCTGGAATTTGGGAGTCATTCTCGCTTGTGTTTTCTGTCATGACTCATTGGAGAGTCGAAACCACATGTTTTTGCTGCTTGGAAAAAAATTTTCAATAGTATGGCAAACTATAGTAAATTTGCTCATAGAAAATGGGCAGCGAAAAGAACGATTATTTTTGATAAGATATGTTTTCAAAGCAGCTATTCACGTGATATGGAGGGAGAGAAATAAGCTGAAACATGGAGATCCGGCTACTCAACAAGCTAAACTTGTAAAATTCATAGATAAACAAGTTCGAAACAGATTATAGACTAGTCGGGTCATGGGGGACTCGAGATACCAGAAAAGAATGGAAACATAGTTCGAAACAAGATAACATGTTACCAAAGGTTATTCACAATGGATTTTCCTTTCATTAGCTACTTCAGCCATCTTCTTTCAAATTTCTTTCGATCATTTCATCTATTTCGAAAGTGGTTGTACTCTTTTTCCCAAAATCTAGTTTTTTCCCAAATAAATTTTTCAATTTTGGGTTTTAACGAATTAACCAGTTATCGATCATCTAAATGAGATCTCTTGTTCTTTCTAAAATGTTTCAAAAAAACAGTTGCATATGTTGTAAATTTTTTATTCTGAATATAATATTGGATTATTTTTAATTCAATAAATTATGTTCAAATTGCTTTTGGTCAGGAAGAGCATACCTATCACTAAACAGAGACGTAAATGTCCAACAGCCTAAGCAACAAAAATGCCCAATTGGACAATGTTCCAGTGAATTTATGGTGTTCCATAACTGAATCTTAATTAAATAACATATAAATTTAACAAATTTGAAGTATACTTATAAATATCATATCAAATAACACTAATTTTAGTGCACAATTTAAAATTAACGATTGAAATAACTGTATATTGTACTCATATTTTTTTAAAATTTAATGTTAAATTATATTTAAAAATAAGGTTTTTACATGATAAGTGTTTGAAAAGTTTGACTAAAAACCTGAGAAGTAAATGAATGTTTACATAATTTTAACTTTGAGATTCAAACCACATTTGTAACTCCTCTGAATAACGTTTGTCTCCAATAATTTTGATCGCCGAGAGCTGATTTTTTATCTTCTTATCGATCCATTGAATCAGAATAGCTGCTGAATTTGGGACTTCCCAATGTCTTCTTGCATTCTTCTCTCTCCATAATGTATAAATCGTGGCTTGGAAAACATAGCAAACTAAGAAGCTTCGAGTTCGATCAACCTTAGGATCAGATATCTAAACATAATCGATGAACAATTATGTGTGTACCTTGATTGGAATATGTTTTTTTGCAAGATTTCCCCAAACTTTCGAGGTATAAACACATGAGAAGAAGAGATGGTCTCGTGTTTCCACAGAATTTGAGCATAATATGCACGTCCCCGATGATCCAACATCCCAATTAAGTATACTGTCCCCTGTGGAGAGACGATTATAGATCGCAAACCAAATACAAAAGCTAAATTTGGTGTTGCATCATCAAACCAATCTCCCTTATGCTAAGCTACCTTATTTGAAGATGTGTGAATATTATTACATGTGTTGTTTGTACTGAATGTTGGACCACATCCGTTAAGTTTCATCTAATGTCATGGCGCTGTAAATGAACTACCTCCTCTATTTTATTGAGCGCCTCAAACCTATGCCTTCTTTCTATGGTGTTGAAATTCCCCATCAACCATTTCATTTCTCCCAATCTGCAAATCAGTAACACATCTCGGCCCTAAAACATCCATCATACAGCCCAACGTAGACCAATTATCAAACCAAAATGATGTTAACCCTCCATTCCCGACATCAACCTTACAAAGGATATTGGCTGCTGCTCGATACTTTCAAAGTTTTCTCCACATCCATAAACCCAAGTTAGTTGTGTCTCAAATTGACCAGAATGATTCTAGTTTTATTAGGTTAACCTTTATCCATTTTACCCTTAGAGAGGATCCATGGGAGACTATTTTCCAGATCATTTTCAAGCAGCTCACATCATTTTTCTCTTTTAAAGATCTAAAACCAAGCTCACCTTCGTCCTTTGGCTTGCATACCTCTTTCCATGGGATTTTACCTTTGTTCGGATTCAAATCTGGTCTCGACCATATAAATGAAGGGTACATTTTGTTGAACTCATATTTAAATTATACTCCTTACATTCCTTATAATGTATGTTGTGGAAAAACATTATTTCACAAAGATATTTATTTTTTATATTTATGTAAAGTTTATATAATATTCCCTACCTTTACTCCTATTTATTGAGTGTTAATACAAATGATACAAGTGATAATAAATTATAAAATAAAGGTATATTAAGAATTGTAAAAATATTTTTAATATGTGTGCATAACTGTAATAATTTTAGAACATTTGCATTGGGTAGAACCTCTCTCGGTTTCTCAAATATATTATTTTAATAATTTTATTGTAGTTTAGTTATTTATTTAAATTTTAAATTATAAAAAAATTCAAAATCAATCATATTAATACATATGTTAAATGAATCTCTAAAGAGGTTCTCAAAGGTTTTCAAGTAAAAGACTTATTTATTTTTTCTCATTACTCTTTCTTACTTTCTATTATTACTATTTTTTATTAGTAACAGATTCAATGAGAGATTCCCACTAAAAATACTCTTATAATTGTAAGATTGTGAAACAGAAAGATTAGTCTATGCTTCAAGGGTTAATTTGCTATATGGGATGTTTACCAAACATAATTGGAAAATTGGACCACTTACTATTCACAATTAGAAAAAGAGATCTTACAGTGTAGTTGTGAATGACCACTTGTTGTGAGATACACCAAAGAAAATGACTTTTTAACCTTTAAAGAAACACATAATATTTAGGAAAAACACCAACTTGTACATTGTCATGTCGCGTATACCACTATGTCTCGTACACCAATATGTCCATACACTTCCATGTCATGTACACTACTATTTCGTGTACACCATTATGTTTCATACACTGTTTGTATGTCCCATACACCAACATGTCATGTACACTGCCATGTCACATGCACCACTATATCACGTACATTGTCATGTCATGTACACCACCATGTATCGTACACCATTTTGGATACACTTATGTACACTATCATGTTTCGTATTTCCTGTCTCACTGTTACATACATTCTGTATTGTTAAAAATGGATATATATAGTGTATAAGGTGCTGGTAATGATAATGTAAGTAAAACAAATGTTTAACGGTGTAAAAGTGGAACAATATAAAAGGTAGTGTCCTTTTCTCCCATGGAATGGAAGGTGAAAAGGTCATTTTGGCAGCTAGGGGCGGATCCAACCAAATATTTAACTTGATGCAAAACATTAACTGGAGGTTTGAACCCACTTTACGTTTGAATCAACTACCACATAAATTTACGGGGTGCATGACTTACCATTTTGCCATTTTAGTTACTTTTCTAGTGTAAAAAATCAAATCTTTATATTTGATTGGGTGCACTTGCACCCACACCCCTCAGGATCCACCCCAGTCGGCAGCCCTATTTTACGTTAACATGAGAAACTTGATTCTCAAGTTGGTGTACATAGTAATGTACGGGACATAAGAGAGTACAAAGTATCATTCTAAAAATCTAAATTTAAAGAAATACATCTTTGAGAGATTTCATTTTCACTAATTGTAAATAGTTAATTACTATGAGATGATGTTTATAACAATGTACAAGATAGTGGCATACATAACATGACAATGTATAAGACATAGTGGTATACGAGAAAATTGTACGAGGTTATATTAAAATTGTAAATAGTAACATGTCTGTTTAACAAATTAAGTTTTAAACACATCCATATCGGCCGATTGATCCATGATTTAATAACATCCACAAGTTTGGATAATACTATCTTGTTCCTAAAAGATTTATGTTCTACTTTTTATTTTGTTTTACAAAGATTCATTTTCTACCTTTTTAAATATTTTATTGATTAATATTAATAAATTGTAAATTTTAAAATGTAACGATTGAAAATAATTATATTTACTAGATTAGTATTAATTTATAATTATTGGAAAATAGTTAATATAAGAAAATAATATTGATACAATTAAATATTTATTATTTTAAATATATATGAAAACTATAAAAATCTCTTTTTAAGAATAGAGGGAATAACATTTTAAAACATTTCGTTTCAAAATTAATTTTTGTATTTAGTTCTCCAGAATAAATAGTTGCAACTTAGCAGTTAGCAAGCATCTCTCTTAAAAGTAAAGCAAAAAGCCAAATTTACATCTGCTGCCTTTGTAAAGGCATTAGTAGTTAGGCTGTAGAGTAGAGTTCACTCTTAAATCTTGAGTTTTTACATAATTACAACAGTAATCACAACCATTGATCTCTCTCTCTCTCTCTCTCTCGACCTTTATGCTACTTTCTACTGACCTCCTCTCAGATCCTTCTTGACTCTTCAGTGTTCCACCTCTCCTACTAAAACACAACCTTTTTCGACTTCTTGACATCAATTCTTCTTAATCCTCTCCATTTTATGGTTTCTTGGTGTTATCAAGAATGAGTGATCTTTCTTAACCTCACCAGTTTCTTGATGGGTTTTAGATAAACTCGTTGCTCTGTAATCGTCCACCGATCTTGGTTTTGGTTGGAATTTCATAGCCAAGTAGCAAAACTAGAAGACAAGAGTTAGGAATTGGAGTTTAGGGTTTACATTCTTAGTGAATTGTGGTAAAGGAACAAACTTTAGGGGAAAATTCAGACATGATTCAGTTACTGTTTCTTGTTCTGTTTGTTGAAGGTGCGATTGCATTCTTATTGTTGATAAAGATTGGTCCTTTGAGAGAGCTTGTGATTAAAAGTCTTGACCAGATGAAAATGGGGAAAGGTCCTGCTACTGTGAAAACCATAGCTGGAACCATGTCTGTTATTCTCTTCTCTAATCTCATGAGTATTGTCAAGATTCAGAACAAAGGTGCAAAGCTTGGAACAATGTCTCCTATGGATCAGGTTCTTTGGAGAACTCACTTGCTTGAAGCTTCTCTAATGGGTCAGTTTCTCGCTTAGCTTTTATCATATTTGTAACTATGATCTATGTAGAACCATAGGGCTTTGTTGATTGATTGGTGCCTTGATTTTTTTTAGTTGTTGGCTTCTAAATTAGTGTTTTAGCTATGGGTTTTAAACAAAGTTGAAATCTTGGAGCTGATAAATCTAGCTATTCTCCTTGTTCATGTCATTCAAGGCTAATTCAGCTTTTACTGAATTGATTTAGGCTTTGTTGTAGCTAGAAGGATGACCTGAATAATACAAACTCGCGTTGAGCGAGTGAAAACTAGGTGTTGCAGATGACATTTCTAGGAGAAGTTGATGTTATGATTAAGAGTTTGTATACCAATTGAGTGGATAATGGTATCAGTGTATAGAAGCATTGTGACTATGTTATCAGATCACATGTATGAATATCTCCATATTTGTATCTGAGGCTATGTTCTGCTAGTATTCACCAGATTTGAGAAGCAGCCTTGGTAGTTGATAAGTTTGGAACCTGAATCCCTATGAACAGTATCTAAAGGCTTCATATATTGATGTTGAGTTGTTATTTACAATCAAGAACGTATGACCAAATCCTATGAAAGAACCAAAAATATCCAGGAGATTTATTGAAAGAGATAACCTACGATACTTGCTAAGATCAACTCATTACCCAAAACTGCATAACATGATCTAGCTCTTACTTATATGACACGAATCTGAACTGATTTGCTGTTGTGGTAATTGGGGTTGATGTACTCTTTTATCAATATTTCTTTTTGCTATTTGAGATCTTCCATTTGGGCTTTTTTTGTTCTGAAAAATTTTGAGCTTTGCAAAGTGTATATATTGAAGTTACATTTGAAGCTGAAAACCTTAATGATCTTGCAGGAGTCGTACTTTTTCTTGGCTTCATAATTGACCGGATGCATCATTACCTCAGAAAGCTAATCAATTTAAGAAGCAGTATCGGGTCATCGAAAGAAGAACTTGAACAGCTTCAGAAAGAGAGAACTGAACTGAAGGGGAAAGAGGAGAAGGCATCCAATGAAATCAAGCAGCTGCAAGAGAAACTATCATCTATTTCAGAGAGACTTAAGAAAGCAGAGACAGAGTCGAAAGAGAAAGAGAAGAAGCTCGAAACTGCTGAAACCCATGTTACTGCGTTACAGAAACAATCTGCAGAGCTGCTTCTGGAGTATGATAGATTGCTAGAAGACAATCAAAATCTTCAAAGTCAAATTTTGGGGAAAACAAAGAGCTGATGTAAGGCTGTTGGAGTGTTGTTAACAATGGTGACGAAGCGAGAGTTGTGTGTAGGATTGCAGTTACAGGAGTTCTTGTAAAATTTTTGATTTCACTATATGGATATTGAATGTTTATGTTACTTATCAACTCTTTGGAATGTTTTGTTGACAAAATATATCAAAATCCATATTGAGTATGACAAAGAAAGATATATGTGAAGGTTCTTAAATGGTGGCACATTGATATAGATGTGGGTAAAATACCCACATCTGATAGCAAGGGAATAATTCAATGATATATAAAGATCTAAAGGCACCCAAACATATGAATTAGCCTTTGGGAATATTTTACCAATAGGTCTTATGGGCTTGGTTTATGCTCATTCTTTTCAATTGGTCTGAGCTGTCGGAATATTACCAAGCCCGACATGCGAT
Organism: Cardamine chenopodiifolia; assembly: GCA_963922655.1. NCBI lineage: Eukaryota > Viridiplantae > Streptophyta > Magnoliopsida > Brassicales > Brassicaceae > Cardamine > Cardamine chenopodiifolia. The sequence continues at coordinate 8,963,719 of OZ000464.1, forward strand.
GGCGGGCTGGAGAAGAGCAAACAAGAGGTGAGTATATAATTGGGATAAGACTCAATGGAAAAAAGATTCTAAGGGAATGCAAGCCGTCTGGAGACAAGCTGGGAGCTCCGTGTACGGCGCTGTCCGAAGGGACCGATAATTATAGAGAAGTGGTGGGTAAAGGAAAAAAATAAATCAATGATATATAAAGATCAAAGGACACCCAAACCCATGAGGTAGCATTTGGGAATGTTGTACTCATAGGTCTTGTGGGTTTCGTTTAGCCCCATTCCTATCACACATAGTTTATAAACTCATTTTTTCATTTCTTTCTTTCTAGTCACATAATAAGTAATTGGTTCTGATTGGTGACACGTAGTTTGAAAAAATAATGTGAACATTTTTTCTTTCTAATCAAAATAATAAATAATTGGTTCTGGTTGGTGACACCTAGTTTGAAAATTATAATTAGCACAAAAAATAACAGTACAAATAATTGAAAATTAAAATTAGCACAAAAATAGCAGTACAAATAATTGTTACGAAAGATACTAGTATAAATAGAGATAGTACAAGACTATAGTATGAACATTAGTTTCGACCGAAACATTATATTATTACAAATAATGAATATTATTATAAACTATAATTTTTCTATTTTACCTTTACAAATTTTAAGTAGCCAATACATTTAAAGATTTTAAAAGTAACTAAAATATAATTCATTTGTTTTAGAAAATAATATCGTAAGATAATACAGAATTTAGGGGAAATACAACTCTTACCACCTTTTGTAATATAACGAATCAGACATCTAAAATAACCTTAATCCATTGAAGTTACAAAATACATGTTTTTCATCTTTTTAGTTTTCTACTAATATGATTTGACATATCAAAACTATAGTAAAATATTCATAGTTAAATAATGTTATATCAAACTAATAGGAGGGTGATTATATTGAAATAATAAATAGATAAACATCTAAAGTAACAAAGAAATGTTTTTATACAAAGAACAAATTTTTTTTTTCAACAATAAAATCATGAAATGCCAAAATCTAGTAAGGTTATATAAACAAAATAGCATTGATAAAAATTCTAAGGTTATTTAAAAAATAATTGTAAATATTTATGAAGATTACTATGATTCGATTTCAATATCCACTAGGTAAAATTCTGTGTCATGCACAGGAAATATGTTTACTATTTAATTTTATGATTATTTTTATTTTAATAGAATAGATTACTAGGTAAATATATTCTACATTTTAATATGTTTCGAGAACAAATTTTGTTGTGTTTTTTTCTCATCGCTTGGTTTTATTATATATTATATAGTTAACTTAATTTTTAATTAAGATTTTTATTATTATCTTATATGTTTTATTATAACTTAATTTTATGGATATTAATTATTTTATTGATGTTATTTATATTTGTCTATTTGTCTATTTTTGTATTTAAAATTTGAAACTTATATATTTTGTAATATACTCAATTATCGTCATCATAAATTAATTATTTCTTGTAAAAATTTTGAAGTGTTAAATTTTTTTATTTTTGCTAATTTGATACTAATTTCTACATCAACAGAATATGAAATAAAACAAAAAAATTGTTTAAAAGAATAATTTGGCAATAGTTAGATTTTGGTTTTTAAAAAAAGAATACACAAAAATTATTTATGGACAAAAGAATTTGATTTAAATTATTTATGGAAATTTAAATTAATTACTGTTTGTGTTTGATAAATGGAATAAGACGAACATAATAAGAAATCTAATTTAAATTCAAGTTTTTGACAAATGATGAGTTTGACACATCAGCATAAATTATTCTCTTTTAATATATAGAGGATTATTATTATTTTGGAACTTTAATATTTAAAAATATGATTAGTATTTTATTATGTTTTACTTAGTCAAACCATATTGTATATAGTGTACGCTACATTAGTAAAATTATACTCCATCCGTTTCATAATAGTTGTGAGTCTAAATATGTTTAAAAAATATTATCAGTTCTTATTTTAATATAAATTTTTGATTAAAAATATTTAATTTTCCATAATTAAATTAGTGAGATATATATATATATATATAACAGAAATCCATTTGTATATTTTCTTTTTAGAAGGATGTATAATAAAATTTATTATTTTCATAATTTACATAGTAAAAATGGCACTTCTTATTAAAAATAATCGCTAAATTTCATTACTAAGTATCCGGTAACTTTCAGGTACTTGCTCTCTAACTTGACTCGTTTAACCAATTACGTTTGGTACTTAATTTGAACCACCAAAAACAAGTATCTTTTGATTAACATATGCCTCTTAGTAAAGATAACATTTTTTAATATTTTTCAAAAACGGTGTGTTTTGCTAACAGGGGCTAAAGGCGATTTCAAAAGCGATCTTCCTTGGAGAGCACGATGGTGCGGCCGCCATCTCCAAAAGCGGCTAGCGGCGAGGAGCAGAGGCTTGGAGATGAAGTTCTAAGGTTAGGCGCGGATCTGCGAGGTAATCCCGTTGTTACGGCAGTGGAGAAGGTAGGGATCGATCCAGTGATCGTTACCTCTGTTCTCGGAGATCGAAACAGAGCAGAGTCGGAGGTGTCCGCAAGAAATCAGACTAGTGGGCAGTTTCAGGTGGTTGACAGTCAGATCAAGGATCCAGCGGATATCTCAGTGGAGGGTATGGTTTCAGTTGGAGGTGTGGTGCTGCCTGAAGCAGCAGTAGTTCGATCTTCTGGTTTTTCTGAGAGGCTGCAAGGGGTTGTTGAGGAGGCTATTGTGTCGTTTCCAAAGTCGTCAGGGGGCACTGTAGAAGTGTTGTTAGAGAATGGAAAGTTGCAAGCAGATCAGAGTTCAGTGGGTTCAGGTGTTATCTCTGGTTTATGTGGGGATCAAGCTGAGAGTTTGCAGGGGTCTGCTGAGAAGACTTTTGAGTTTACTGAGTTATTATCGAAGCCGTCAGGGGGGTCAGTAGAAGGTTTGTTGGAGAATGAAGCGCAGTTGTCATTGGTTTCAGGCAGGTCAGAGGAACTCAAAGTGGGGCGTGTAGTGGAAGCAGTGCACTCGCTACTATCTGAAGTGGAAAAGGAAACAGGTCCTTTAGTGTCTGCAGAGGCTCAGGGGGAGGGCGTTAGGCAAAAATCTGAATTGCCTCGTTCTTATTCTTCTGTTGTGCAGCATAAACCAACACTTTCAAAGCACGACCTGAAGATATGTTTGGAGAAGGGTGACTCTTTCATCGAAATCCTAGATGATGTAATTTAGGATCAACCTCTGTTATGGGAGGACTTACTCATAGGGAAATTCTCAGAGAAAGCTCTGCACATTGCAAAAATTCATGTCATTGTTAACAAGATATGGAGGTACGGAGACAAGTCAGTGAAAATTGATGCATTTGTGGTGAATTCGACAACAGTCAAGTTTCGGATAAAGGATGGCGTGATTAGGGAGAGAGTCCTTCGAAGGGAAATGTGGAACATCGCGGATAGACCGATGATGATATCCAAATACGGAGTATCCCACTTTGGGTTACTCTCAAGCAAGTCCCGCCTTCACTATTCTCATGGAGGAGGTTGAGCTTCCTATCGAGTGCAGTAGGGGAACCGCGACGTCTCCACCCGGAAACTGAGCTATGTCATTAGTTTGATGAGGCAAAGGTCTTTGTGGATGTGGATCTGACGAAGCCACTACCGGCCTCTTACCGCTTCAAATCAAAACAGGGAATGCATTCTGAGGTTTTCTACTCATACCTTTGGCTACCTCCAAAATGTATTGGATGCCTAAAGTGGGGTCATTCGAAAGAGCACTGTCGCACTAAACAGAGTGATATTGCCAGCCCAAGAATCCTTAAAAAATCGAAAGATGCAAAATCAGTCTCAGTTGCGAAAGTGTGCGCTACAATATTGATGTCAACGGAAGTTAGGACAACACTTGAGTTATCGCAACCAAGTGTTGCGGCTGCATAGGAGGGGGATGTTGCTGCAGCTCAAACCGAGACTGAGATTGCAAAATCCAAACTAGGTACACCACAACCTGTATATGAAGATGTAGAAGAGGGTGGTGTACATGTTGAAGCTATTCAAAGTATGTCACAGCTAGACTGTGCGGCTGCAAAGGTAGCTGCCTGTATGCGAAGATACAAAAGAGGGTGGTGTATGTGTTGCTATTAAGCAAGGTTGCTCAGAAAATCCAGCATCAAAGGAACAACAGTCTGTTATAAATGACCCGCTGCGAAAACATAATGTGTTAAGTGATGGCTAGTCTACCGTATCGCCATCAACAAGAGAGCAGTGAGCAGGTAAGGTGTTTTTCGACATAGCTCTGATTGTTTCACCTTCCCGTTACTCTATTCTAGCAGACGATGATGAAGGAGAAAAGCTGCTGAAGGTGGCGATACCGGAAGAGGAGATGGAAGTAAGCAAAAACAGGGGTGAAGCTGTCGACGAGGGGAGGAAAAACATAAGGCCTTCTCTTCCGTGAGCTTCTAAATCAACAAATAAAATCAGTGGTTTACATAGTGAATCTATCGCAAAGGAAATGATTCCAGATTCTGGGAAAAGACGAGGTACCAAGAAAAAAAATCTGTTAAATGACGAGGTTCTTCTCGAATGTTCAAGGTTTTAACAAGAGTACAAAGCATTCTGTTATTTGGGATTGGGTCAACAACAACTCGATGCAATTTGGCTGCCTCCTAGAGACAAAAGTCAAAGAATACAAGGCTCCCATCATCGCCAGCTCGGTATTTCGGGACTGAAATTTCGAGTCACACTATGATTTTCATCGACTTGGACGCATCTGGATCTTGTGGAAGGGAAACACTCGGCTTACTCCTTTGTTTAAGAGTAGCCAAATGATCACTTGCTCCGTGTTTTTGGAGGATCAGCCGGAGGAGTTTCTTGTTTCCTTTGTGTATGCATCTAACTTCTCGGAGGAAAGGAAGGTGCTATGCGAGAGCATCCGAAATCATCACACCACGCCATCTTTCCAAAAAAAATCGTGGTTGATATGCGGCGACTTCAATGAAATCTTGGATGTTTAGGAGCACTCAAACTTTATGGAATCGTCCCTGGTCTCTCCAGGAATGCGTGAGTTCCAGAACAATGTTAGATACTGCTCGCTACTTGATTTGTTGTATCACGGCCCTCGATTCACATGGTGCAACAAGCAAGAAAGGGTTATATGTAAAAAACTGGATAGAGGACTGGTAAATCAATGTTGGCTGCAGAAATTCCCACATTCTTTTATTTCCTTTGACTTGGGGGGATGCTCCGACCACGCTAGAAGAAGGATCTCCATGGGTACAGCCAGCCTTCAACGCAAGAAACCCTTCAAATTCTCAAATGTTCTCGCCAACCTCCCTCAGTTCCGGATCTTGGTCGAAGAGTATTGGAAACAGACAGCCCCCTCTTTGTCTCTACTTCGGCCTTATCCCGTCTATCAAAAAAACTCAAAGGTATGAAACCCCTCCTAAGGTCTTTGGGCAGAACGATGCTTGCGGACATAGTAAATCGCACACGAACAGCTCATGAGGATCTTTGTGCGAAGCAAGCTGCCACTTTAGAGAATCCTACGGCTGAAAGTGTACTAGAAGAGGGTAGAGCGTTCGATAGATGGAGCTCACTAGCAGGTCTTGAAGAGGGATACCTAAAACAGAAATCCAAGTTGCACTGGTTGAATGTGGGAGACCAAAATAACTCATTCTTTTTCAAGACAGCCGAGGCGAGGAAAATGAAAAACTCGATCAGAGAAATTGAAAATCTGAATGGTGAGACCTTGAGAACTGCATCAAAGTGGAAGCGGAGAGACATTTCAAAGACTTCTTATCCCACCAATCTACGGATTATGTGGGCACCTCGAGAGATCACTTACGAACTCTCTTGGATTTTAGATGTTCAGATGTGGATAAAGAAATGTTGTCAAAGGAGGTTACGGACCAGGAAGTAATGGAGACGCTTTTCAAAATTCCAAATAACAAAGCTCCCGGACCAGACGGCTTCACCCCAGAACTTTTTAAGGCAACTTGGCCGCATATTGGGACTGATTATATGACAGCCGTGAAATCATTCTTCACCAATGGTTTTCTTCCTAAGGGACTGAATGCTACAATACTGGCTCTCATTCTGAAAAAAGATGAAGCAAGGACAATGAAAGACTACCATCTGATCTCGTGTTGTAATGTCATCTATAAGGTAATATCAAAGATCATGGCTAATAGGCTTAAGGTCGTCTTGCCCAAGTTCATTGTAGCAAACCAATATGCGTTCGTAAAGGACCGACTCTTAATGGAAAACGTTTTGCTCACTACATAAATTGTTAAGGATTATTACAAAGATTCGATCTCTCTGCGCTGCACCTTGAAGATAAACATTCTAAGGATTTTGATTAAGTGCAATGGGACTTCTTACTAGAAATTCTACACGCCCTAGGCTTCCCGGATAAGTTCATAGACTAGGTCAGAATGTGCATCTCAACGGCTTCGTTTTCAATTCAAGTAAATGGGGAACTAGTAGGGTTTTTCATGAGTAAAAGGGGGCTTCGTCAAGGCTGCTCACTCTCCCCTTACCTCTTCATAATATGCATGAATGTTCTGTCTAAGGCTATTGACAAAGCAGCGGTGGAAAAAAAAATTTCTTACCATCCCAAATGCAAAAACATTCGACTAACTCATCTTTGTTTCGCAGACGACTTGATGATCTTTATGGAGGGGCACAAGAAATCAGTTGAAGGGGTTTTAACCATTTTTGATGAGTTTACTGCCTTTTCAGGTCTGAAGATAAGCGTAGAGAAGTCAACAATATTCATGGCTGGCGTGATGACAAAAAAAGCCACGGAAATTCTCCAACACTTTCCCCTAGCTCAAAGGCAATTGCCGGTAAGATATTTGGGGCTCCCTCTTGTAACGAAGCAGCTGAAAAAACCCAAGTACTCTTGGTTGATTAAGAAGTTGAGGAAAAGGCTCTTTACATGTACGGCTCGCCATCTATCCTATGACGGTAGGCTTCAACTCTTAGCCTCAATAATTGCAGGAACAACAAACTTTTGGCTATCGGCTTATCGTCTCCCTAGTCGCTGTATTGAGGAGATAGACATCTGTGCTCTGCTTTCCTTTGGTCTGGACTAGAGCTAAACTCTAGGAAGGCAAAGATTAGATGGGAAGAGGTTTTCTGCCCAAAGAGAGAAGGAGAGATGGGGTTGTAGTCTCTGAAAATAGCGAATACGGTAAGCGGCTTAAAGCTTATTTGGAGGATATTATCAAATGGGGATTCACTTTGGGTTAAGTGGACTACTTGTTACCATCTAAGACAACATACCTTTTGGGGAATTCGAGAAAACACGGTTAAGGGATCATGGATGTGGAGAAAGCTACTGAAATTAAGAGGCTTGGCCAAATCCTTTTACAAAGTTGACGTTCAAAATGGTAAGATGACTTCCTTCTGGTTTGATAACTGGAATGAGATGGGTTGTATTTTTGATATCACAGGTCCGAGGGGGTTTATAGACTTGGGAATACCAGCTCATGCAACGGTTGCATCTGCAAAAGTGAACCCGCACCGCCGCCGCCATAGATGTGAAAGTTACATCCTCGTAGAATCAGCGATTGCCACCACTACCATCACAAGTGGGAATGATATTCCGCTATGGAGAAGTCTCAATGATAAATTCAAGACCCTCTTTAACACCAAGACAACAAAGAACCTGGTAAGTCCGCCCACTCCGACCTTCAGCTGGTACAAGGGAGTTTGGTTTTGGTACGCAACGCCCAAATATTATTTTATCACGTGGTTAGCCATCCACAATCGACTCTCGATAGGGGATAGGATGAGTATATGGAACCCAACACATAGAGTGGTTTGTGTGTTCTGTGGTTGTACTAACGAGTCCCGTAATCACCTCTTCTTCACGTGTCGGTTCTCAAAATATATATGGTATGCTTTTGTTGGTAGGCTGCTGGGAAGGGATTTAACATCCCAATGGAATAATTTGGTTGATAAGCTAAACTCCCCAAGTTTAGACGGAACCCACCTTTTCATTTTCAGGTATGTATTCCAATCTACTATTTATCACATTTGGAGGGAAAGGAATTGTAGGCGTCATGGTGACCAAGGGTGTCGACAGCAGTGCTGATAAGGATGATCTACAAAAATGTAAGGAACAGATTCATCTCTATTCGGAATCAACCGGACTTCCCCTTCGCGGATGGGCTGTCTACATGGTTTGCTTCAAGATATTCACCTCCTAATGGCCAAGCATTGGTATTCAAGTCTAAAAGCAACGGTGGTTTTACACTCTATCGACCTTTTGTCATCAGCTCCATTGATTGCGGTATGTACTTTTTTTTCCAAATCTGGTTTTGTCCCAAATGGGTTTTCCAGGTTTGGGTTTTAATGAGGTAACCGCATCGATATTCAACTTAAGGGCTCTGTATTTGATTCTACTTTATTCTGCTTTATCAAAACCGTCACTATTGATGTAAATTATAGTTTTTGAATATAAGTTAACATATTATTCAAAAAAAACAAGTATCTTTTATATTAAGTAACCGTAAAAGTTTCAAATACTCACAAGTTACTTGACCCGAACTAATAATTGCACTTTTCCATTACTTGAACCTGAAATATTTGGTTATTCAAACTTATTATAATTAGAATTAAAGAACAATCTGATACTCTCACACACGAAATTAGTAACTTAAAACATCTTAAAATTAGTAAGGTAGCAACAACCCAAAAAAGAGAGCAATTGAAATATCAGAAACTAATATATATATATATCAGCAAGAAGAAACATGTTTATAAAATTTGAGAAATATAATAATTAAAATTATTATTATTGATATATTGATCTATTATCAACTTTTTGGTTGTCTTTTCACTTGATTTGTCTTATTTGCATAACATATTTAGGGGTTTAGTTGAATATTTTGTATAGTTTGCATGTGCATTTTTGTTTTGTAGGACTGGAGTGAAGTGGATAACAAAGAGGGATAAATGGAGAGAAAGGGACCAAAAAAGGAGCATTTGATGAACTACTGAAGAACTGGTGGCATCATGTAGTGGGATGGTGATGCCCGGTGGAGGCCATCGGCATCATGTAGCGGTTTTGTGTCGTCGTGGACGTTTGATAAGATTTCTGGAAGAGTTGGCGGGGTCGTGATAGTGGGATCGTGTACGCCGATGGAGTGCACTGGGTTGCTGTAGTGGCATCATGTAGGCCGATGGAGTGCACCGGTTTGTTGCACCGGAGTCGTGTATACCGCTGAGAGTGTTTTTTTTAGTTAACCACTGGGTTAATTCGGTTTGTAGCGGGTTAATCTTGTTTTCAACTTGCATTTACTATAAATTGCCCAAAACCTAATGAGTGATAAAAATGGCTTTTGTTTTTAGGGATTATCTAGCCACAAAAAAGGATTATCTCAAGAACATTATATGAATTTTATATTTTTAAGTTATCAAATCTTCTTTTTATCTTAAATCTTTCATATATTCACCAAAATATATGTTTAACCAAAGACTAATCGTGTTGCTTTGTGTTAATTTGATAATTAGTGAGTGGTTTCTTTAGAACTTTTGGGAAATGTTATATCTAGGTGATTAAATGTCGATTAGTGGAGTTTAGGCTTATAACTTGATAAATTCATGCTTGATATATGTTATTAATTCTATATTAGCCTTAATCATGCTGGTTTCGGACTTAAGCATTTTCACACCCACAAGGTGTTCAATGAAATGTCGGAACCAAAGTATTAAGAGTTTTTCATACTTAGCCAATGAGAATTGATGATTATAATGTTTAGTGATTATTAGGCTTGATGATAATGATCACTAGTTATTTGATAGCTAACAAGAGTTATTGATTATCAAATAATTAGTGGAGAGATTAGTGTCACGAAAGTGGATTAGTTGAGTTTAGTGATCTAAGACCAATGAATTAGCTTATTGAAGTACATTAAGCTCCACTAGTTAGAATTTGATCACCTTAGTCATCTATATCATTTCCAAGATTTCGTTTTCTCTTATTTGAATTTCAAAATCTATTTAAAGCATTTTCTCGCTTTTATTACATTCGTATTTCAGTTTCAAAACCAAAAAAATTATTTCTTTTGATTAAGTTGGCATCCTCAAAGTCATACTATGTTAGTTTTATTGTCCTTGTGGTTCAATACCTAGAGTGATACGTACAATAGAATAATTATTCGTTGCAAAGTGAGTTTATCAATTTGGCGTCGTTGTCGGAGACAATAGCAATTAACCATTACGATTTGGATAGTATTTGAGCCTAAGGCTTTACTTTCTTATTATTAACACTAACCGCTTTTCTTTTATTTCTCTTTTTGTGGTCTCTAGGTGTATGCTACAAAGAAGCCAACACGACGAAGTTCTAGATTGTGTTGAGAATTTGAATCAAGTGAAAGAGAGAATATAAGGGAAGCGAGAGAGCGTAGAGGTAGAGAACCTGAGGAACACTTGAGGAGTTTGGGAATGGATAACCAACGAGCTAATCTGGGGGGGGGGTTGGTGTTAAAGCTCCATGCAAGGCATTGTTGTTCACCCACAAGAACCAGTAAATAGACAACCGGAGTTTCAGCCAAATGGTGCTTTTGATGAGCCTAATACTAGAGGGATAGCAACGGAAATCCCGACACCCTCCATTGTCACCAACAAATTTTAGATAAAGTCAACCTTGATCAACATGGTACACAACCAAAGATACAATAGGATGGCAATGGAAGACCCTCTACATCATCTTGATCTATTTGAGCGGCTTTGTAGAACCATGATAATAAATGGTGTGCCCAAAGAATCTATCAATATGATATTGTTTCCTTTCTCTCTAAGGAACAAGGCCTCGCAATGAAAGAAAAAGATTGATTCAGATCTTGTGTCCACTTGGGACCAATAAAAAAGTTTCTCACTAAGTTATTTCCTAATTAAAAGACCAACAAGCTTAGAAACAACATCTTGTTTCAAGCAAGAAGGTCAAAAGAGTCTTTATGATGCATGAGAGCGTCTAAAGGGTTACAAAACGAGTTGTCCTCATCATGGAGTCTCCAAATAGATTCTTTTGGTTATTTTTTATAGGGGAATGCTTGTGAAATACCGTAGAACTCTAGACACGGCGATTTATCAAAGTTTTGGTAATTTGAATGCAAACCAAGGGGAGCAATTGAGTGAGAACCTAACTCAAAGTTATGATTGATTTGGTGGTGTGATATGGACTTAAGTGACACCCATGTATAAGACCATAGGTTCAAGGATATTAATGAGAAAGTAGACAAGATGAACAAAACATTTCTCATCAATCAAAAGAAGGTAAACTATGTAGGAGAATTTGAAGGGTATCAACAACGGTATAAAAAGATGGGTATTTATGTTGTGGGAAATAAAGAGGTTCAAGAAGAAGTCAACTATGTGGGTAACCAAAGATGATTCTAACAAAAAACCTTCAACCAAAACTATAGAAACCACCCTTATCTTTCTTACCCTAGCAATAATGTGGAAAATCATCAAGAACAATTCTATCCTCCACAACAAGCTCATGGTCAAGGTTACCAACCAAAGCCATTTGTTAACTTCTAACATGTGCAACCTCAAGGTAACCAAACTGGATTCCAATCAAAGCCCACGTATGTGCCTAACTTCCAATAAGGTTATCAACCTCGAAACAACCACTATCAAGGGCAAGTAGGAGTAAATACTCAAGTATCACAAGATTTTGACATGAAGAACATACTTCAACAAATACTAGCAGGTCAAGCCAAACGACAATAGGATATCAGCAAAAAAATGACGAAGATTCATAACAAGATTGATGGGAGGTACAATGACTTACAACCCAAGATTGATAACATTAATTCTCATGTCAAAATCTTTGACAATCAAGTTGCCTAGATAGCATCACTCTCTAAGCGACCAATGGGTTCACTACCAGAAAAATCGGAAAAAACCCAAATGAATACATTAATGCCATTACACTTTGTTGTGGAAATAGTTACCTAGTGGAAGCCTTAATAGGGACATTTAGCCTAAGGAAGGGGGTGTAGTGATTGAAATTGAAGAAGATGAGGTAGTGGGTGATAATGATAAGGTAAAAGAAGTTGTCGTTAAGAGGGTTGTGATTGATAAGAAAAAGAGTAAAGTGGTTGAAGAGTCTACTCAAGACAAGAAAAAGGGACTTCGAAAAGAGAAATTCTCTTTGTACCACCACCATATGAACCAAAGCTTCTTAACCTGGGCCGGTTCAAGAAGCAACTCATGGAAAAGTATAAAGATATATTCAACAAGCAAATGAGCGAGGTCACCGTGACCATGCCAATCCTAGACGCCTTTGTGTTGTCTCCACCTTACAACAAGTTTCTAAAAAACGCGGTAAAAGAGAGGCAAAAGTCATTGGAAAGTGTTGTTTGGCCCATGAATGTACTACCATAATCTAAAGGAAAGTGTTAGCGATGAAGAAATATGAACTGTGTAGCTTCACACTTCTTGTTCCCTTGGACCTCTCTACTTTAGTAGGTGTTTATGTGATTTAGGATCTAGTGTGAGTTTGTTGTCCCTATCTGTTGGCAAACAGTTATGATTCATGTGTCACAAGGATTATATGATCTCCCTTATCCTTGTGGACCGTTCTTTTAGAACACCAATTGGATTACTTGAGGAACTTTCCATGAAGATTGGTCATTTTGAGATACCCACAGACTATTTAGTATTTAAGATGGATGAGGAACCAAAAGATCCACTTATCTTGGGGTGTGTTTTCTTAGGTACCGCGGGATCAATGATTGATGTTCAAAGGGGAAGGATAAACTCACATTGTGGAGATAAAGTTTGATTTTCGACATCAATAAAATGATGAAAACCCTACTTTAGAAGGCCAAGTGTTTTGGGTAAAAGAGATGAATGCACTAGCGGATGAGTTATTGGAAGAAGTCTCCCAAAGAGACTCGCTTTAAATCACTTTGACTGTGAAACAAGGAGAGTACAGATTACTAAAGGATAATATTGTGGGGTATGAAAGGATCTTAGATTTGCATAATCCGACTTTTTGTGATGGTATATTCTTTGAGTTGAAACAAGAACACCATGAAATAAACATCCTTGAGGTGGAAGAGGCTAGCAATGGTAAAAATATCATTGATGGAGATTATAGTGAACTCAAAGCTCTAAAGATTGATCTCAAACCACTCCTAAAAGGGCTAATCTGGTTATCATTAATGATGAACTTAGTGATCTTGAAACCTCCACCCTTTGAGGAGAATTGAAAAAAATTAAGAAAGCCATAAGTATTCACTTGATGATATAACAGGAATATCGGAAACCATTTGTTTGCATATGATTTACCTTAAGAATAAGTTTATAACTTCCATTGAGCATCCAAGGCGGTTAAACCCAAACCTTAGAGATGTCATGCAGAAAGAGATCTTCAAACTCTTTGATGTGAGGATAATCTACCCAAGTTGGGATACCAAATGGGTTTCACCGGTACACGTGGTACCGAAGAAAGGTGGAGTCACAATAGTCAAGAAATATAAAGAAGAATTGATCCCTACTAGAACCATAACATGACATAGAATTTGTGTAAATTATCATAAATTGAATGCCGCATCTAGAAAAGATGACTTCCCATTACCATTCATAGATAAAATGTTAGAAAGACTATATAACCACACCCGCTATTGCATTCTTGATGGTTATTTGAGGTTCTTTCAAATACCTTTCACCCAAATGACCAAGAGATGACGAAATTTACATGCCTTTATGGGTACTTTTGCTTATTGAAGGATGCAATTTGGGCTATATAACACACATACATGCAACCTTTCAAAAGTGCATAATGTCGATATTCTCAAACTTAATAGAGAATGTGGTTGAGGTGTATATGGATGAATTCTTTCGTCTATGGAGACTATTTGATTCGTGTTTTTCTAATCTTTGTAGGGTCTTAAAGTGGTGCGAGAAGACAAACCTTTTGTTGAATTGGGAGAAGTATCATTTCATGGTCAGGGAAAACATAGTGTTGGGACACAATATCTCCGAGAAAGGCATTGAGGTCGGTATAGCAAAGATTGATGTAATGACTAGCTTAGCACCTCCAAACTCGGTAAAGGTATAAAAAGCTTCTTGGGCCATTTTGGGTTTTATACTAGGTTCATCACCACTTAGAAGGCTTTTGTGTAAATAGGTTGCTTTTATGTCCGATAAGGAGTGTCTTGAGGCTTTTGAGAGGATCAAGCGCAAATTGGGTAGCATCCCTATTGCGCAAGCACCATATTGGGATTTTTCCTTTGAGATAATGGGTGATGCAATTGATTATGTTGTTGGCGCGGTTCTTGGAAAAAGAAAAGACAAGAAATTTCATGTGATATACTATGTAAGTAAAACTCTCGATGATGCGCAAGTTAAGTATGCTACGACGGAGAAAGAAATACTTGCTATAGTGTTTGCATTTGAGAAGTTTATGTCCTATTTGGTTGGGTCAAATGTGATTTTTCACACATATCATGTGCCACTAAAGCATTTATTGGTAAAAATGGACGCCAAACCAAGGCTTTTGAGATGGATCTTGCTACTCCAAGAGTTTAATTTGGAGATTAAAGACATAAATGGAATAGATAATAGTGTAGCGGATCATCTATCTCAGTTGAGGATTATCAACAACATACCAATTGATGACTCTATTCCTAAGGAGCAACTAATGGCGATCCAAATTCTACAATTGACTCATGAGACTCACAAGAAACTTGAGAAAGTCATGAGTTTGAACAAAAAATTGCCTTGGTATGTGGATTATGTGAACTATTTTTCTTCTGGTATAGAGCCACCTAAGCTTGAGGGATACCAAAGAAAAACATTCTTCAAAGATGTCTGTCGATATTATTGGAATGAATCTTATTTGTACACACTTTTCAAGGATAATCTCTATGGAAGGTGCGTTGCGGAAGAAGAAGTAGACGGTATCTTATTGCATTACCATGGTTTGTACTATGAAAGTCATTTTGCAACATTCAAGACGGTTACAAAAACTCTACAAGCAGAATTTTGGTGGCCGACTATGTTCAAGAATGCTCAAGAATTCATCATGAAGTGTGATCCATGTCAAAGAAAGAGAAACATAAGTAGAAGAAATGAGATGCCTCAAAATCTAATATTTTAAGTAGAGATATTTGATGTATGGGGTATCAATTTCATGGTACATTTTCCTTATTTTTACAGGAATTGCTACATTGTTGTTGCGGTGGACTATGTGTCAAAGTGGGTTGAAGCAAATGCTAGTCCTACCAATGATGCAAAAGTGGTTCAAAAGATGTTCAAAACCATTTTTCCAAGATTTGGTGTTCCAAAAGTTGTGATAAGCGATGGAGGTAAGAATTTCATCAACAAAGTCTTTGAGAGCTTGCTAAAGAAGCAAGGAGTAAAGCATAAGATTGCTACTCCGTACCATCCACATACTAGTGGTCAAGTAAGTAGAGATTTCCAGTCGGGAGATCAAAGCAATTTTGGAGAAGAAAGTTAGTAAAACTAGGAAAGATTGGTTGGTGAAGCTTAATGATACGCTTTAGGCATATGGGACTACATTCAAACTCCTATATTGGTATAACTTTGTTCAACTTTCTCTATGGAAAATCTTGCCGCTTGCCAGTTGAACTTGAATAAAAATCAATGTGGGCAACAAATCTCTTGAACTTTGACATCAAGAGCGACGAGGTTGAATCGATTGATTCAATTGAATGAACTTGACGGGATTCATCTTGAAGCTTATGGAATATCCAAGATCTATAAGAATATAACCAAAGCTTTTCACAACAAGAATATCATTCTGTGAAACCTCAAAGAAGGAGATAATATGTTGTTTTTCAATTCTCATTTGAAGCTCTTTCTTGGAAAGCTTAAGTCAAAATGGTTCGGCCCCTTTAACATAAAAGAAGTGAGACCTTATGGTGCAACTACGCTATAGAACAAGAACGACAAAGATTTTGTGGTAAGTGGACTAAGGTTTAAGCAATACTTGGCGACCTATTTAATTATAGAGAGAACTACGGTGTCTTTATCGGATCCCATAAGCACATAGAAACCGAGGAAACTTGAGCTTTTGACGTTAAACGAGCGCACTTGAGAGGTAATCTCATGTCATCCTTGTACGTATTCGCTTTATTTTTGTTTAGTTTTATGAATTTTTTTGTTTTAGATATTAGGTTGGGTCTTATGAGATGGAAGATGGTGCTTAGGATGATTACACACCAAAAAGAACCTCATCGCGGTCCCATAGCGGTATGGTGTCACCAGTGCTCTGCATCGGTATAGGGCCATAGCTTTGTGTTCCCTGCCAGAAACAATCTGAGATTTTACTGAAAACTATGTGGCATCACAACCATCAGGATCATTTATCCCGCTGAGCTTCAACGGGTTGATGCTGCGGCTTTGTGTAGACCGCCGTGTGCCATCAGTTTCTCCCCAGCGGTTTCATGCTGGCCTCTGTAGACCAGGTAAGTTTATTTTATCTCGCGAAAACTAGTTCAGACCGGTTAACTTGAGCCAAAACAGCCAGTGTTCTCCATTTCTTCTTTATTCTTTGCGATTTTGCAATTTCAAAACAAGATATCTCTCAATTCTCCACCAAATCACTCGATTTTTGAAGCTGATTTCGTGGTTTTTTTAGTCTTTTGAGTAATACATGCCTCATCTCCCAAATTTTGCGTTTCTCACTTTGATTTTAAGGTATAAATCTCGTCTAAACATGTCTCTTTTTGGGTTCATCTTCAAACTTCATTCATGCTTGAGTTTATGCACGAATTGGGCTTTTTATTATGAGTTAGGATGAGTTTATTGATTGTCATTAACAATTCTTACTTGAAATTGATACTTAAATGAATAAATTTTGAAATTTCATGCATCTAGGTTTCATAGGAAAGTGAAAAACGTAAAATTTTGTGGGAAGATGAGGATTGTGGTTTCATTAGATAGGGAATGGAGAACTGTGAATAATTTTGGAAGACTATCAAGATTGAAAACATTTTGGATGAGTTTCATGTGAAATTTTGGTGAAAATTATGCTTCAATTGCAAAATTTGCTAGTAACATTGCTTAATGAGTGTTTTGAACTTAATAATACTTCATTTGTGTTCTAAAAACACAACGAAATTGATGCTTCTTGAGTTTATTGATGACTAATGGCTCTCCATTAGAGTTGCTAAGTTTTTTCGAAGTGATCATCTTGTGTTGTAGGTCATCTATGACAAGGACTAGTGAAGCAATTGAGGTGGCTAACAAGAAGAGAGCTCAGCGCGGTAAAGGGAAATCTCAATCCTATATTCCTTCCAAGCATTCAAAGCCTAGAACCAAAGCTTAATTAAGCACTCGGAAACACAAGCAAATAGTTGAAGAAGAAAGTGAATCGGAGCAAAGTGAAACCAAGCTTGGAAATGAGAATGGTAGAGAGAGTGAGGATGAGGTTGCTATACTGGTCAAAGGAAAGGGCAAAACTAAGGAAAGGGCACCTAAAGCACGGCCACCGACATATGCCCAATACATGGAAAGGGTCAAAACCATGACATTTGTCGCTACACGATTTCCAAACCCGGTTTTCCTTCGAGAAGTGGGACTTCTAGAGGATGTCGAATCTATTTTTGACAACATAGGTTTTTTGAAGCTCCTTGGCACGACTTATGATACCTATGAGGACCTCTCCAAAAAAATTCTCGTAATGCTTAAAACCCAGAACAACATTCCTAGATAAGGTGAAAGTGATGATGTGGGAGTGTGAAGTTTAGGCTAAGAGGGAAAGCGTACTCTATGTATCATGTGGAATTAAGTGAACTTTAAGTTTCCAAGAGGAGTCAAACATGTTTTTGATGTGTCGGGTCTCGAATATGTGAAGATGTGGGACATTACTGGGGTAGAAGACTACCATAGAGAAAAAATAAAAGATACTAATATACATCATCCTTCCATACGGTATGCTCACAAAGTACTTGCCCATACACTTTTTGCGAGACGGAAAACAAGATCAATCACAAAAGAGGATTTGGGGTTTCTTCTAGTAGGTATCAAGCCAGTTCTCAAAGGATATACCTTCTGTGCTAACCGCGATGAAACAAGTATGGCGGGGATTTTTGTCAATGCTATTATTTACCACCAAGGATGGTGTATGGACACATCGGATAAGACACCACAATTTAGCTTTTAAGGGCTTTTGACACCTATATTTTTGGCCAAAGCAGTTGAGTTAAACGAGAAGAAGTACGACCACACAAGAGTCGATACATACTATCTCGAAAAGGTCACATACTTAGCGGGATGCTGGAATGCTTCCTATGCATATTGCTTCTACGTCTCAGGAAAGAGAAATTCTTACTACCTCAACCCAAACTCACCTCCCTTACCATACTTGGAAATGTGGCTTGCAATCATGACAAGGAGCACCTATATGATGTGATGAAGCATGGTATTATCAAAACTATTTGAATGCCAAGAAAGCATGTTGCGAGAAAGGATAAAGAAGATCCATTGGGATAAGCTCCTTTATCGCCACCTCCACCTCCTATCCCGGTCTATGATAGTTCATGGTATAACTTTCAACCCTACAACGAGCCCAACCATGAGCTGCCACTTAGATAATTCTATGATCATATCCACTTGATCCAAAGGTTCATTTAGTGGCAAGGGAGATTACTCTGCAAAGTATTGAAACAAGCCAAGAACCTTAATGGCCTTAAGAGAAAATTTTCAAGTGTGGGATGCTCTAACCCTTAACCCGAGGAGGTAATGGACTCGGTGATGGAGCAAAACACTAATGTGGAGGAAGAAGAAGCGCATATGAAGGAAGATATGTAAGAACGACTCTCATTCCATGGCGTACCAAGAAAATACATGGAGATGCAAGAACCCCCACGGGCTTCCGCATATGAGCGCCACTAAAAAAGAAACCCACACCACCACTCTCGGGATTAAGCAACGAATCCTATTCCTTCTCATCCACCTCGTGGTACTAGGTACATTCTAATTCACTTGTGCATATTATTTATTTTTAGCTTTATATTTTGTGTTTTTGTGTTAATGGTATCTTTCTCTAGTTTATTCTCACACTGAGACAATGCGAAATAAGTTTGGGAGAGAAAATTTGGTATCTAATGATGTTTTCTATTTTGATTTTCTATTTTTGAGTCATGCATTGTTTATAGATATGTTTGCATTTTTCATATGCATAAGGAATAATGATGATATTACCTTTTTAAAAGTTCAATTTTAGATTGAGATCAAAAACCTTGATCATAGTAACTTAATGCATAATTTCAACCTTGAAAAACCATAAAATCCATCATTGGATCCTTTTCTCTTTCGAAAATATCGACCATTGCGAACCTTGCTTGATTTTCAAAAAACTCTCTTTCTATTTACTTAATTTGAATCTTAAAATTCTCGCTTAGGGAGTTGAAATACTTTTTCATGGATTTTCTAAGAAACATTCGAGTTATCTTACATTCATTTTCGCCACCCTTTGTTAACTCGAATGACCATCTTCATATTTAAGATGGTTTCCCAACCTTCAACCTAACCATTGCTTTCAAACCATGCATTGTTTTGTTTGAGTGAGGTATCTTGTGTGCTTTCATTTGAAAAATCTTTAGAGAAGGTGATCGACAAGTCCTCTCTTCCATTAGCTTAAGAATGTAATAGTAGTTTAGAGTTGGATAGTGGTCACAATGGGGAAAGATGAAAAACCAAAAAATCTAATAAGAAATCAAACTAGAGAATGCTTAATAAAAAGAAAAGAATGCTCAAATAAGATTAAGAAAAAGAAAAGAAAGATAGTGCCTTTTCTCTAAGTAGAAATGAGATAATAAAAAGGATTGGGAGAGTACCGTAAAAAGGGGGAAGAAAGAAAGTAATGAAAGAGTTTTAGCATGTATTTTTATTACGGAAAATCTCTAGTTAGCAATAAGAAAAGTAAAATAGTCGGTTTAAGTTGGTCACTTGGGGTTGGTTTCACGGTTTAGTACCTAGAGAGATTGGGAATGTTCAAAGTCATGGGATTTGATCAAGAAGCTAAAGCCTAAGAATGGGTAGAATAGTGAAAGAGAGTCGTGTACCAACATTTGGTCACATTCTCCATTGTTTTTTGCGAAATGATGTGCATTTTCATTTTTGTTTCAAGAGAACTTCATGCTCCTCATTTTTGCTTAATATTTTCAAGAACTTCATGTTGAATCCATTTTTGAACTTTTTGGTTTTGAATCCCCATCTTTCACATCTCTTCCTCGACTTGTCTCTTAATGTTTGCTTGCAGACAAACAAAAGATAAGTTTGGGAGAGATGATATTTATCATCCTTTTTGCATTTTTATTTGGTTTGTCTATTTTTCATAGCATATCTAGGACTTTATTTGAATATTTTTCATACCTTTCATGTGCATCCTTTTTTGTAGGATTGAAGTGAAGTGGATAACAAAGAGGGGTCAAACGGAGAAACCAAAAGAGGAGCATTTGATGAATTACTGAAGAACTGGTGACATCATGTACCGGGATGGTGTTGCCCGGTGGATGCCATCGGCATCATGTAGCGGTTTTGTGTCATCGTGGAGGTTTGACAAGATTTCCAGAAAATTTGGCGGGGTCGTGTAGGCCGATGGAGTGCACTGGGTTGCTGAAGCGGGATCATGTAGGCTGATGGAGTGCACCGGTTTTTTGCACCTAGAGCTGTCAATTAGTGCTTAAGATTGCGGATTGTAGCCCAATCCGCCTTGTAATAAAGCGGTTTAGGGCATTAGTTTTTACGTTCGCGGTTTTGCGGACTCAGCCCGCCGCTGTCTAAAATGTTTAGCAGGCTAATTGTTGCAGTTAGAGGGTTTGACCGCGGGCCAAATAAACTAAATATCTAAACATAATATTGAGGATTCTCTGTAATAAAAATGATCGTGTCGCTAATCAGTTCTTGAAGAAGTCGTTTGAATTAGCTAAAATGAGATGAATTGGAAAAAAGTAAGGAAAGAAAAACAGAAAAAAAAGAATTCAACTAAAAAGAGATGTATGTTGGTGAGACACGTGAACTTCATTCATTGTGTAAATGGCTTAAAAGTATGATTTTTGAGTTTTATGGCTGAACTATAATTTTAAAAAAGTTCAAGAGAATTGTTAGTTGTTACAAGGTTATATTTGTTGATTCTTTTATTAGACATGTTCATAAATAGAAGTCTTATTTGTTTGCAGAATTTGAAGATTTTCTCCAATAAAAAGAAAACATGTTCGTGCGATTTGAGATAAAAAATTTGAGTTTTTTTTTTAACATGAAAAATTGAGTTTATATAGTCATTATTAGATTTTCCTCAGTATAATGAACAAAATTCGAAGATAAAAACCTCCGTCAAAACTCAAAACCAAAAACCCTATTTGTATCGCAGCTTTAAGAGATCACGACTCCAGCATCATGGATTTGGAACATGATAATACTATTGATGAAAATGCTTCAGAAGAGGATTTGGATGTTTCAGAAGATGATTTAGATATTATTGATGATGCTGAAGAATTACCACCTCCACCAGAAAGTCAAGGTGTCAAATCGATCACAAGGAAAATCTAAAAAGCAACCTAAACAAAGAACACGAAGACTTACAACTAAGTGTTGGAAGCATCTTACAATTATTGGAGAAAAGGGACATGATGGTAGAGAAGATGTGAGGTGTAATTATTGTAGAAAATTTTATCATTGGAATTTACACAAAAATGGAACTACTACGCTTGATCGTCATTGGAAAGCTTGCAAAAGTAGACCTAGAAATCAGAATGTGCGTGATATGATGATAGGTCAGGAAATGAAGCTTATAAGCCGAAAACTTAACCAAAAGATTTTCGTGAAATGATTGTGATGGCTGTAGTTGAGCATGGTCTTCCTTATTCGTTTGTCGAATATAGGAGGATTAGAATCGCATTTACTTATGCCAATTCTGATATCAAACATTGGTGTCGTAATACAACATCATCAGAGTGCTACAAGTTGTTTGAGAAGGAGAAGACAAATCTCAAGATGGAATTGGTTGGAATCCCTAGTAAGTATGTTTGACTACATATCTTTGGAGATCTATCAATATAGAGGGGTTTTATGTGTTTGATAGCTCATTATATTGATAATGATTGGAAGCTACAAAGTAAGATATTATCATTTTCAGCTTTTCTGCCTCCACATTCTGGATATTCTATAGCGATGAAGCTTATCGAGCTACTTAAAGAATGAGGATTGGAGAAAAAAATTTTCTCTTACAGTGGATAATGCTTCTACAAATGATACTATGTAAAACATCTTGAAGAGAAATCTACAAAAAGATTTGTTGTGTAATGGAGAATTTTTCATGTGAGGTGTTCTTCACATATACTCAATCTTATTGTGCAGGATGAGTTGACTTTTGTTGGTAATGCTTTGCAAAAGATTAGAAAAACTATCAAGTTTGTGAAGGCTTTTGAGACTCGAGAGGATATGTATGCGAACTGTATGGAAACTGTTGGTCTACAAATTAAAGTCGGTTAAACTTTGGATGTCACAACTCACTGGAATTCTACTTATCATATGCTTGATAGAGCTATCAAAAATCAAGATTCTTTACATAATCTTCAAGAGATCGAACCAACATATAGATCTTTTCCATCTGAGACTGATTGGATAAGAGGAAAGTTGATATGTGAACTCTTGAAACCATTTGATGAGATTACTAATTTTTTTTCTGGCTCAACTTATCCCACGTCAAACTTATATTTCATGCAAATTTGGAATATCGAATGTTGGTTGCGACGTCATAAATTTTTAGATGTTGATGTTGTTGAAAAGATGGTTCATGCTATGAAGCTCAAGTTTGATAAATACTGGGACGAATATAGTGACATTCTTGCGATTGGTGCAGTTTTGGATCCAAAGATGAAATTTGCTCTTCTGGAATTTTGTTTTACTGCTCTAGATGCATCAACTTGTGAGCAAAAGTTGGATCATGTCCGCAGAAAAATGTATAGGCTCTTCGCTTCATATCAAAGTAACTCGAGGCCGACAACACCTACAGGTTCTTCACAAACATTTGCAAGAACTTCCAATGAAAATGCAGCAAATGGATATAGTGTAAGTGAGATCTGTTCGTTGTTATTTTTTCATCTAATATTCACTTAGTTATTTGTTTTAACTCTAATTTCATGACTTTGTTTTAATGTGACAGGATTTTTATTCTTTCTACTCACAAAAAATTTGGTGATAATGGAAAATCGCCTTTGGATGTGTACTTGGATGAACCACCATTAAATATGATGGTGTTTGAAAGTATGAATGTCTTGGATTATTGGAACGACAATGCAAGTCGTTTTAAGGAATTTTCTTATATGCCTTGTGATGTCCTTAGTATTCTGATCAGAACGGTTGCTTTGGAATCATCATTTAGCATAGGTAGTTGTGTTTTAAACAAATACAGAAGTTGCCTCCTACCTTCAAATGTAGAAGCTTTGATTTGTGGACGTAATTGGTTGAGCGGTTTTGAAGGTAATGATAAAGTATATAAATTCTTGGTGTTTTGCGTCCTAAAAATTATAGAAATTTACTATTGTTTATTTTCTATTTTGTAGATGTGGACATCGAGGTTGATGGTGGTGATGTTCCAGTTCCACCTGTTCAAGCTACGACAAACTAAATATATAGACATGGTTTTGAAAGAAGGTTGGTCTTGTCATAATTAATAAATTTTGATAGATTTCTCTCAAATGAAAATTTTAGATTCAAACTGATCTTTATTTACTCTCTTATGATGTTGTCATTTTTAGGTGGAAGAAGAAAATTCAACATTTCAATTAATCTCTTGCTTCCAAGTTTGTCAGAGTGCAAAGTCTTCAATTATTTGTTTTTCATCTTCTTTTTTATTTTTAATCAGATTTAAAATATTTAATTTTTCATTTACGATTCGACAAAACCACCATTATCACCGGCTTCTCTTATGGAACATGATTCTCATTAAGTTTTCTCTTATGTACGTTTCATTTTCGACATAAATGTACTTAGCCTAGGAACTAATAGGATAGTGATTTCATGATTATTGAATTCTTGATACATGATCGGGAGAAATACAACTTGGCTTTTTCAACTCGAGACGCATTTTAATATTATCTAGTCCTACAAGGCTGATAGACTTCTACGTACCATATTTTTTAAAAAGGGATGCTTTTAAAAAATGTTTCTTATTAAATACCATTTTAAAACTTAAAATTTGTTTTAAATAAGTATTGCATTATACTTTTAGTGCAGAGTTTTAATAAAATTGACACTTTTATCTCTAATATTTTAATATATTAACCAATTACAAAATTATATAATATATTAATAAGAGTTAAAATATTTTTATTTTTAATCAGATTATTAGATTTTGTTTATGCTTTTCTATGACTAGTGAGAGAGGTTTCATTTCTAGAAAACTACTATGATTTTTAAAAAACTATTTCATTTGGTATATGAGTGTTTTGGTTGAACTTTAATTTGCACTTGATATTTATCTTCTCGTGAAATTATTAACGTGTCAAATTAAATATAATATACAAACAACATAGGTTTATTTTGTAATACAATAACAATGGCGGAAAACAAGAGAATATTTCTATTTTTTTTGTTTAAATATAAGACCGCGGGCTGAACCGCATATCCGCAAACATTTAGCAGTTTAGGTTAGGATTTTAATTTTCATGACACAAGCTTTTGCAGGCTAGCCCGCCACGGTTAGGGCCGAAAATCCGTGGGCTAGCCCAAATTGACAGCTCTAGTTGCACCGGATTCGTGTATACCACTGAGAGTATTTTCTTTAGTTAACCGCCGGGTTAATCCTGCTTGTAGCGGGTTAATCCAGTTTTCAGCTTGCTCTTACTATAAATTTTCCAAAACCTAATGAGAGATAAAAAGGCTCTTGTTTTTAGGGATTATCTAGCCACCAAAAAGGATTATCTCAAGAAACTTTCATCTTTTTAAGTTATAAAATCTTATTTTCATCTTAAATCTTTCATCTATTCACCAAAGAATCATGTTTAACCAAAGAATAATCTTGTTGCTTTGTGTTAACTTGATGATTAGTGATTAGTCTCTTTAGAACTTTTCAGAAATGGTAGATCTATGGTGATTAAAGGTTGATTAGAGGATTTTAGGCGTATACCTTGATAAATGCATGTTTGATAGGTGTTATTAATGCTAGATTAGCCTTGATCATGGTAGTTTCGGATTTAGACATTTTGACACCCACAAGGTATTTGATGAAATGCCAAAACCAAATTATTAAGAGTTTTTCATGCCTCGCCAATAAGAATTGATGATTAGGATGTTTAGTGGTTATTTAAACTTGATGATAATGTTCACTGATCATTTGATAGCTAATGAGCGTTATCGATTATTGAATGATTAGTAAAAAGATTAGTGACACAAAAGTGGATTAATTGAACTTAGTGATGGATTATCTTATTAAAGTAGATGAAGTTCCACTAGTTAGAATTTGATCATTTTATTCATCTATATCATTCCCAAGAGATTTTTTCTTTCTCTTATTTGAGTTTCAAAACCTATTTAAAGTACTTTCTCACTTTTATTTACACATCCATATTTCAATTTCAAAACAAAAACAATTGATTGTTTTATATTAAGTTAACATTCTCATAGTCATATTATTTTAGTTCTATTGTAGTTGTGATTCGATAACTAAAATGCTAGGTACGATAGAATAATTGATTCAAACGAATTTATCAATTATTATTTTACTAACTTTTGCTTTGTCCAACTATAGTTTACGCTACACTAATACAATTATATTCTATCTTCTTCACCCCAGCACATATAAATATTTAAAAGTTTATTAAAATATAATTAATTTGTTTAGGAAAAATAAATCATAAGATCATTCAGAATTAGGGGAAATACAACTCTTACCACCTTCTTGTAGTATAACCAATAGGTCCCATTAATTACAGCCAATAAAGTTGTTATTGGCTATTTTTCTTTTGTTACAAGAAAATAATGAACGTCTAAATTAATATTTATTCATTGAAGTTATAGATGAAACATTTTTTTATATTATCACCTAATATGATTTGACATATGGAAAATTATATTCCAAAAATTCAAAGCTAAAGAATGTTATATATCATAAGAATGCACTTGGCAAACTAATTTAAGAGATTCTAAAAATGAAACATATCTATCAAGTTCAATCCATTTTAAACCTCTTAAAAAACTGTTAAACCCCAAAACATCTTTTATCCGACTCGATTGAAAGAAGTTGTATAAGAAAATCAATATTACCATTTATCCGACTCGATTGAAGAAAATTTTTATATAAGAAAATCCAAAATTAATAAGCTAATATAGGATGGATAATTGAAAAAAGTTAGATAAATCTTTATCCATATATATTATAATATCTTTCCGACAAAGAAACAACGGATATTTTTTTTTAAACGAATAAAATTTAAATAATAAACAGAAATAGTTAACAAATATACAGTTATATCAATGTCCAACTCAATCTCGAGTCATATAAACCATACAAGATGGAATAGGTTCACAGAAAGTCGCGAGTTTGTTGAGTTACAAGAAAAAAAAAAAAGAAAAAAAATTTATTTAATGATGGTTGATATTCATTATTAACCTTTTTTCTTGAAAGTCATTTTTTATTTTCATATAAATTTCTCGGAAATAGCTCTCTCTCTCTCTCTCTCCTGATTTTATTATATAATAATAATAATAATATTAATAATAATAATAATAATAATAATAATAATAATAATAATAATAATAATAATAATAATAATAATAATAATAATAATAATAATAATAATAATAATAATAATAATAATAATAATAATAATAATAATAATAATACAATGTATAGTTATGAAAGATTCAATATAATATATAAAGTTATGAAGAAGTACTAATATGAAGTGATGTTATTTTCATTGAGATCATTATTAATAATTTTTGAAATTTATTAGTCAACAAAAGAAAAATATTTAAAACTTTTGAAAGTTAACATTTAAAATTATTTTTCTTAACTAATTTTTAGTTAGTCAAACCATATTGTATATAGTGTATACTACATTAATACAATTATACTCCATCCATTTCACAATAGTTGTATATTTATATTTCTTTTAAAATTCTATTGTTTGATACTTTTAATATAAATTTTGACTAGAAATATTTATTTTTCCATAACTAAAACAATAAAGAGAAAAATATATAACAGAAATCCATGGCTCAATTTTTTTTATAAAAGCATTAAATTGTTGATTTTTTTTCTTAATTCACGTAGTCAAAAAATTGTATTTACTATTAAAAATAATTGCATAAAATTTAACTAATAATAATTTCATTTACTTTGAATAGGGTTGGCCTGCCAGACAAAGAGCAAGTACCTGCTAATTTTCAGATATTTGCTATATGGCTTGATCCGTTAAGGTAATTACATTTGTATCTTAACTTGACTCATCCAAAACAAGTATTCGTTTAATCATCTTTCCAAAAAAATTCACATACTTGTAAATGACTTGACTCGGTGTATTACTTACACTTGTTAATTACTTGAATATAAAATATTTGGTTACTTGAACTTAAAATACATAGAATTACCGTAGAGTTCCACACTTTCTTACACATCCAAGTCTCGAGACATCCTGAAATTAGTCAAGTATCAACAACCAAGAACAAAATAAATGAGCATTAGAGATATCACGAACTAAATATATTTTTAATCAGAAAATAAAAGATATTTACAAAATTTGGGAAAGTTAATCTTTAAAATTACTACTATGAGTTTATTAACTTTACTTAGTGTACGCTACATTAATAAAGTTATACTCCATTTGTTTCAAAATAATTATGTGTTTAAATATGTTTTGAAAATATAGTCATTTTCTAATTTATAATATAAATTTTGAGTAGTAAATATTTATATTTAAAATTTATATGAATATATATATATATGTATCCATGAGGCAATTTGTTTGTTTGAAGTATTATAATTTAAAAAATAAATCTTAAGTAAAAAATAGCACTTACAATTAAAAATAATCGCATATTAAAACTATTTTTTCTTAAAAAGTCACTCTTTTCATGTATAGTATATGAAAATAACTCTTACAACTATAAATTACAATGCAAGTTTATTACAATATGAAAAAAACTCTTAAAGTTACAAATTGCAGTGCAATTGTATTACAATATGAAAAGAACTCTTAAAGCTAACTGTAAGAATTTGAATGTCCACTCTCAAAACTTTTGTAGTAGAAACTCATGTGATTAATATCTTTAAGAAATTGTTCAATCGAATAACTTAAACAATTAAGATCTATAAGATTGAGATGGAACATCCCCATATTTTCGATCAAACATTAGAATATGACTTTAACCATCTCCATTTTCCTATTGTCCTTCTTTTGTTTCCTCAAATTCTCAGCCGCTTTTGCGATCGTTGTTTGAGAATTGTTTTTTTATTTACCATTTTCTTGTGCTGGTCCATCTTTAGGAGCGTCTTAAATACTGAAACCATCCTTTGCCCGCTAGAATTGGATAGCCATACCTCATGATTGGTATCATACAGACTGTAGACAATGACACAACTGTACATGTCCCAGATACCGCATAGTATGGAGAGCTCGCACATTTTTCATAACTAAACCTTTTTCGTTTCTTGAAAGTTGTTTTTGCTCGACGAATCGTTGAAAATGAAAGCAAGTTTCACCTTCTTTTTATTCATTACAAATATAATTTATTTTATTTTATTTATGTCTATGTGTTTTGTTTTGAGTTTGTGGATGTATAGTGTTATATAGTGATGAAGGTGTGGAAAATTTTCTTTCTTTAAGATATATTTAATTTTGATTTACAGTTAGTCAAAACAATAAATTAATATGTAACATGAAGTTTTAAAATGGTAGAAAATATACCAGTATAAATAATTATGATACGAAATATAGGAGTACAAATAGAGATAGTACAAGATTACAATACAAACATTAGCTTCAATTTGTAACATTATAGTAGTACAAATAATAAATATATTAAAAACTAAAAAAATATTAGAGTAAGATATATACTTAAATTGGAAAAAAATTGTTTAATATATATAGAAAATTTTATATATACAACTAAATCTGGGAAAGTTAATATTTCAAAATTATTAGTATTATTTTACTAACTTTTGCTTAGTCAAACTATATGGTATATAGTGTACGCTACATTAATACAATTATACTCTATCCATTTCACAATAATTGTGTTTTAGATTTGTTTTTTTAATAATGTGTTTTTATAACTTTAATCTAAATTTTGACTAGGAAATATTTAATTTTACTATTTTAAATTAATGAAGAATTATGTGTAAGAGAAATCTATGAGTCAATTTGACTTTTAGAAGTATAGTGTATTTTTCAGAAATTTCTTATTTCACATAGTCAAAAGTAAAACTTTCTATTAAAAATGTTCATACTAAGTTTGACTAGTATATATTTAATTTACTTTGAATATGTTTGGCCAACTAAGCACCAAGCAATGCTAACATTCATATATTTGCTATCCGGATTGGCCTATTCAAATAACTACATTTGTTACTTAACTTGCATATACAAAACAAGTACTCAGGATATCAAGTATCCGTAAAAGTCAATTACTACTTGACCCGGCTTGTCACTTGCATTTTTCTATTGATTAAACCTGAAACACTTGGTTAATCAAGCTTAAAATACTTAGAATTAAACTACAAGCGCATACTCTCACACACCGATCTCGAAGTCTTCCAAAATTAATAAGATAGCAACAACCAAGAACAAAAAGAAAGAACATTTGGAGTATCACAAAATAAAATATTTTTTCTTTCTTTCAAATTTCTTCGATTTCCTTAATCCATATTCTCATATTTTTCCCTTTTTGGGTAAATTTGGTGAAAGATAATTGACTTTTCATAAATTGCGTGAGAGAAAAATGTTAATTTTGTCTCAACAAAAAATATTAAAGATACTCATATGTCTCATGATGTTCTAATAAAGTATTTACTAAAAACTCACATTTGCATGTGTCCATCCATAAAGTTATATGACCTTCTCTTTTTACATTTCTCTGTCTTCATTTATTTTCTCTTTCATCACATATTTCCACTCTTCTTGTCTCTATCATATCCTCTCTTCTCTACTCTTCTCTTCTCTTTCCACTCTTCTTCTTCATCATCTTCTTCTTTCTCTTCTCCTTCATCCTCTATTTCTCTTTCTTTTTCATCAAACATGACACTATTTACACAACCAATTTAGATCTTTATTTTGAATGTTAAACTTAAAGTAATTAAATAGCACTTCACATAATATTTTAAATCAGCTTTCATAATATGAGATTTAAAAATAAAATATAAAATTATTTTGATATTAAAACATCACATTGAAAACAAACTTAAAATAGATCTCCAAATAAATAAATAAATATCTATTAATATATATATATATATATATATGCCACTAACCCCAAACATGGGGATATGCACATATTTTATTAAATAGATATCCAATTTAGACAAATATATATAATTTAATTAGTATATTTACATATATAACCAACACAAGAGACAAATAGACAGTTACTTTTAAGCATATGTGATTGGCATTAAATGCACATACAATGTTGCCGCAAAAATCCAATAAAAATGGAGCTATAAATAAATAAATAGATATATATAAATAAGATAACGTTACGTAAAAACATACTACCAATATATATCAAGAGAATATATAAATGTCTACATTTTATATATTGTATGTCCAAGAGAGAAAAATAGATGATGTCCAATTTAATTATTATATGTACAGATCTGACAAGATCCAACAAAAGAGGAAATGAAGAAGATGATGAACAATAGTTCTAAGAAAGTTACAAAAGAAAGCGAAACTTTTTTGATGAAGAAATGAAGATAACTCTCATAGAGAGAGAAATGAAATGTTGATTGTTACTGGATCATCACCGAATTTTCTCTGGATTTTCGCTGGGTCTTCGCAAGATTTTCACCGTATTTCAACTAGAAATTTGTCGGATTGTCACAAAATCTTCATTCATCATGATTATTGTTTCTCCTTAATCGGAGATGAAAGAAAAAATGAAGAAGAGAGTGAAAACACTAATGGTGGAGAAATATAGAGAATAGAGATGAGTGAGCGAGGAAGTCAATGGGCGCATGGCGACAAAATCTCATTTCATTTCAATGCTACAATGGTTTTTAAGCTTTTTCTTGGTTCCTGAAAAATCAATTCATAAAATTCATTATATATTCTTCTTTACCAATACATAGATCATACGATAAGAAAAATCAAAATATTGCACATTCAAACTTTGCATATATGATGTGTCATGGTTTTATCGGGTTTTTAACTCTTAATTGTACTAACTTATAGAGTCTTTTATTGGGTTAAAGTTTTTTTTAGATTCTTTTAATCCTTTATCGAGTCTGTACATGTTTTATGTTGTTTTGGAGGAAAAAGAAGTGTTTTGAGATGCAAACGTGCATTTGGAGATGTTAAATCATGTAGAAGCGTCATATGTTTGACATTTTTTGGATGTCTTCCTATGTCGGACTGAGACCATGTTTGGTTACAAGATAGCCTTTTGAGTCAGATTTATTTGACACAGTCTCAGGTTATTCTCATTGATGGTTCGAGAGTTATGCCAATTTTACTTAATACAGGTCAATCTGACGAGCAAATGAAGCAAATGCAGAAACTGTTGCCATGAAGTAGAGATCAACCGATCCTCCATTAGACACAATTTGTAAAGCCCAAACTAGAAATGTTTTGATCCATAACCGACCTTAACCTATATATTTATTTTATAACCCTAAGACTCGACTTTTAGAGGGTAACCACCATATTTTCAAGCAAATATGAGCAAATATCATATCTTATTTTGTAGGTTAGGGAGGTGATCTCTTACTCTTTCATAAGTGTTGTGAACCCCGGTTTCGTTATTTTGATATCTATTATGATTTCGTTTACATCTCTTTTCATGATTTCGTTTTCCATGCATGAGTAGTTTCACTATTGGGTTTAGGGGTTTTTCAAGGGGATTCAATGACTATTTTTTCTTGGGATAAAATATTCAGAGTTCTTCATCTATTGTGTTCTTAATGCCTATGCATGACTAGCTACCTCGCATCAGGTCACTAGGTTTAATCTATGCACCGAAAGTGAATGTTAAATTTTATGAATAAACTTTAGATGAGCAAAGTATACTTAGTCAACTAGAGTTGAAGTTAAGTCGTCTTTGTGAACAAATCAAATCTGGACTCTTTTAAAAATTTACTATTAAACAGGGATCTTTAGGGTGTAAAATTAAACCATAGGGGGCTCGTGCTTGATGATAAAATTTTCTAAGGGTATATTTTCAAAAAAAAGTCCCTAAAATGTATATCATATTCTAGAATTTCAAGTTGTTCAGTTTGATATACCAAATAACTTTGTTCATAATCATTGCAAGTCAATATTGAGTGTAAATTAGAGTTTCAAATATTCTTGGGTGAGAGAAATGCAAACAAAAAAAACAATGACAAGACCACTCATACTAAAGGTTGACTCAATCGTAACGGTTGAGACCGATGCAACCAAGATATAGTTAATTATTATAGAAAATATCTTATATATTTATCTTGTATTTTTCCACCAAAACAATATTTTAAACTTTTGATTTGATCTAGGAACACATACACCATCCAAATAGATCTCTAGTTCCGATTGGTAAACATAATTTTCATATATATCAATCAAAGAATTAAGATCATAAGTTTCTACAACATGTTCAACTACTTCAAAAGTGTGTACTCCTTAAACTTGGCTAGTTTGCATTAAAGAACTAGCAACTCTTGCATTATAGTAGATAAACATCTTTCTTACAATCGTCTTAATTTTCACAATAAAAACTTAAGGTATAATATCAGTATTGGAACCGTAGCTCTCATGGATTAACCAGTTCACATACTTTATTTTATAACAAAGATCAATAAAAGAAGAAACAAAAATCAATAATTTCATGTTCTTCACATCTTCGTAATATTTATCAAACTTAGCTTTCTTCTTAACAATCATTGATTCCGAGAATATGCAAAAAAAACTCAATGAATCTTCATTTCACTTTTAAAATCCCAAAAAAAAATTAGGATGTTAATTAATACCCATTTTAAAAATTTAATTCATATTAAACCCTATTGAATATAGTGGTGTTAATTAAATCCCATGCTTTTCTAATGCATATTAAACCCTAAACACAAGCCGGCATACACAGTTACCGGATGACAAAAGACTGTATTTCACTTATGCCAAAACGATAATTATAAATTCAAAATCATACACAAAAAATTCGAATAAGAATTAAAAAAACTCAAAATCGAATCTTAAATCTTATCAGAACAAAAAAAAAATCCTTAAAACAATACATATTTAAATATGACTCCTACACTTGTCGAATTCATTAGTCGATGCAAAATCCACCTAGGAAACCAAATCTAATTGCTATCAAAACATTGTCAAAGTAAATAGAAAATCATATTTAAGACCGATTCAAATTCGATATCTTTGTTCCTTGTAATTAGCAATTCTGGAATTATAAAAATACAAAAGAATATTTTTTATTTATCAATATTTTTATTGATTATAAAGACAATTAATAGTTTTAGTTAAAAAATTTCTACTTTCTATTATTGAAAATCAAAAACTAAGAGAAAGGTGGAAGAAAAATGTTATAACTAGATCAATAAAAAATACAAAAGCACATGGATAAATATTCATCAACCAACTGAAAGAGATCCTTATTATTTTGTCTTTTATCTTCTAGACTATCACTCTCGTCCACTCCTCAAATACGTCTTCATAGTTCTTAGAGTCGATGATAATGGCAAGATGAACTTTTTGCTCTTTACTCGCTTATCTGTAGACACATCCGAGTTAACTCGCTCCCTGTTGCCAATTGGCTGGTAACTAACTCATTGAGTACAAGATTGACTCGATGGGGTCGTTCACAATGGTTCAAATGGTTTCGCAATAAGTTTGAAATATACACTTGAGAAACACAGAGTATAGTAGAAGACTTTACTTTAGTTAAAAAAAATCTACTTTGTATTATCAAAAATCAAAAACTCAGAGAAAGGTGGAAGAAAAATGTTATAACTCGATCGAAGAAGATGAGCAAGACAGTGATATGTATATTTCTTTATTTTTTAGGTTTTATTATATTTTTTGCTTGATCAATATCATTTAGCTTGCTTTATTTTGGTTGGTTAAAAATGATATGACTCGGAAGATAAAGAGCAGCAAATATTTATCTCTCTGTCAAATCTCTTAACTATTTTCGTGTTAGTCTTGCTTCATCGTTTCTAAGAACTGATTTCTATGGTAAAACAAATTTATCTTTAATCAGAGGTTCACTATAGAAAGCCGACCAGTTTCTAACAAAACTCAATTTCGTCAGAATTTGGTTGGAAATTGGTAGGAAACTTACCTTGGTATTTATTCAGAATTAGGTAGTCGGAATGTTAGAATTGTAGCCCTTATAATTTGACCATTTCAAATTTTTGACTAAATTCTGACTAATTTCCTACCAATATTCATCGAAAATTGGTCGGAAAATTAGTAGTTGTTTAAATTTTACCGTTAGAATTTTCCAACCAAATTCCAACGAAAATGAGTTCTATATATTCTCCATCCGCTTTCATTTGCAAAAACACACGAAAAGCAACAAAAAAACAAAGAAAACTATGACAGCTCATCCTATTTATCGTACGAAGAAGTGGATGTATTTGCAGATTACTAAAGATATGCACGGTAACAAGGTATGCTGACTTTTCTTTGTGTGATATGAAAACCTGAGAAATTTATTAAAAGTAGATTTAGTTTGGAAGCATTTGTATCATAAGGGGTTTACACCGGGATATTAGTTTTGGTTATCGAATGGAGAAAATTGTAGAGATATGTCAGGTACTAGTGGTAGAGGAGGAAGGGTAATTGGTGGAACTAATGATAGATTTGTAGATGAAAGTAGTAGTACTAGTAGACATGATAGAAATGTTGAGTGGATGGTAAGAGATACGTTTTCAGAAGCTATAAAAACTTCTAAGTTGTTGAGGAGCCAAAACCAGAGTCTAGAAGGTTTCTAAGATGTTAGATGCTGCAAAACATCCAATTTATGATGGTTTCAAAGAGGGTTATTCACATTATCGGCGGCGACTAAGATGATGGGTATAAAAATGAAATTCAATCTAAGTGCAGATTGTTTCGATGCAAATGCCGATTATTTCAAAGATTATCTGCCTGAAGACAATCTTGCACCGATTTCATATTACGCAATATAGAAGTTGATAACTAGTCTTGGGTTACCATATCAAATGATTGATGTGTGTAGAGATAATTGCATAATTTTTTTTGTAGATTTTGTGGTCAAGAGAGGTTTCACTTTTCCACATGCATGAGTCGAATTCCTTATCAGTGAATGAGGTACTTACCAATTACTGATAGACTGAAATAGTTATTATGAGTCTAAGTGAACTGCATAGGTTATGAGATGGCATGGAAAGCATGAATTTAGCGGAGATATTTCACATCCATCAGATGTTGAATCTTTTGATTCAATTTAATTCTGTTTGATTTTGTGTGGTTATGTTTGGACATACTCTTTTATGTAATGCCATATGAAAAAAGAAACTACGTGAGTTATGGTCCATTCGATGTGACATTCATAAACCCAAGTATGACTAATATAAATTTATCTGACTTTTGGGTTAAATTTTGAGTTATTAAAGTTGAAAATCACATAAAAATTAGTTGATTTAGAAGATTTCTGAGAATCAGTTCATCAGAACTTGCTAATGCCAACGAACTTAAGAATAACATGGAATTATTTCGAGGGCAGAGGAAAAGGGACCAATTTCTCATAGACACCTTCGGGGCAAAAAAAAAATCCATTATACCCTTTTTCTATCTTTTATTTTTTAATTAAAAAATAATAAAATTATGATTTTACCCTTGATGAAATCTGATTGTCGACCAAATAGACTTATATAGTTGTAATTGTAAGTGATACCAAGAAAAACACGGTATCTCAGATTCTTTAAACCAGCAACGCGTGCCCAGGGTTCGAATCTGCCATTTGTGGTACAACTAGTTTTTTAATTAGTACAACTACGACATTACTGGTACAACTAGTACAACTGGGTACAACTACAGCATAACTGGTACAACTAGTATAACTAGGTACAACTAGTATAACTAGGTACAACTATATGACTATCGAACATATAGTTATAAATGGGTATAACTGGTACAACTGGGTATAACTTTGTACAACTATTTAAGAAATTTAAGTACAAATATTTGTAACTGTAAATGATACAAAAAAAAATATGATAGCTCAAGATGGTAACGAGCCTTATACATAGGTAAAAGGTTTGAATCTCATATTTGGTACAACTAGGTATTACTAGGTACAACTATATTCAAATTTTAATTTGAAAACCAAGTGAAGATTTTTCGGGTTTCTACAAAGTTGAGAAATATAAAGATTATTTTCAAATGCTTGAGGGGTAAAATGGATTGATGAAGGGTATAAAGATTAATTTGGTGAGTAGAATGGTATTTGAGAAATTGATCCGAGGAAAATGAAGTAATGCTCATTAATTGAAGTCCAACATAAACACAAAGATAATGACAAGATATGCTACATATATTCAAAACTCCTATGGTATTACTAAGTCCTATTAAAATCATATTTTTAGTTGGTTGATTTGGGGACACAATCTAAAACTATTTGCTTTGAACAAATTGGTTATAAGTGAAGCAAATGTGCAAAATCTGACTGTTAAAATGCTGCAAAGACCATGATACTATGTGTTGAGTGGAAACTTCCACATTGGTAATTTTGATATTGGCTTTGTAGATGAAGAAAGGCATATCCATCTACTCTCTGCTATGTTATTTATGTGATCAATTTGCTACATTTATCACAGGTTTTTTCTAATGATTTATGAGATTATGTATATTTACGGATAAGAAAAATAATGCAAAGATATATACATGCATAGTAAAGTAGTATACACACACAAGTTATACATAAGCGGACGTAACGGACAAAACTAAATTAACTTTTCTATAACAACTACGACTTAAACATTGTTCTCATCTCGCACATTCCATGTACTGGTAGTCATTACTATTGTAGCATGGAGAGTGAACCATGACAATCAACCATGGAGTCTCCTTTATGTCCACTTTTTCAACTCTTACTCTATCCACACGTATTAAAAATTTAATTGGCATTAAAAGAGGAGACGTGCTCTTTGAAGTGTTGTGAGTAAAGATGTATTTGACTGAGTACCAAAGGGGAGAAATGCTTTTTGAAGTGGTTTCTCATCAAAATTAACACCAATGCAACAATCGCTGCCACCAGATCTCTCCATCATTTGCTTTAGCCAAAGAAGAGCCTCCACAAAACGTTTTGATAGCTATTTGAACAACGGCTCCATCTAATATAATATGTATAATCTAATTGTTCTAATTCAGTAAGCTCTCATTAATTTCTGAGAACTTCTTTGTAAAAGTTATAAAATTGTGGAAGTATTTTTGGTCCAATAGTTAAGGATTTAAAAGTTTTTATAGTAGGTCTGAAATTTGTTTTTCCAGAAAATGCAGTTTCTTGCATATTAATAGATATAAAATTTATCAAAATTCTATAGTGTTGCATAAAGAACCGTCCGTTATGGTCTCAAGTGTTGTGGGAAGATTACCATGTCCAATATGAGAATATCGTACATGTAGTGCCAGCTCAATGAGGGAGGGGGGAAGAGAGGGGCTACGGCCTAGAGCTCAATCTCATGTACTTCTATGTTCTAATAGTTAAGGGGCTTGATTTTTAATATATCATATATATATATATATATATTATTTAAAAATTAGATTGAGAAGGGCTCAAAAATTCTTTTTATAATATATATTTTCACTAAAAATCTACCAAAATATTAGTCATAAAATTTTAAAATAAAAAAAAATTAGTAAAACCCTTGAAATTTTTTTTTAAGGGTCCAAAATGTTTTTTTCCGTAGGAGCCAAAATATTGTTGAGTCAGCCCTGTTACCATGTTGAACCATCCGTAAGGAAGAGTTTGTATCGTATAATCATTGTGTATAATCATTGTTTGAGAAAATTGTTCATCGTAATCGCATTATACTACAAATACTCTAATATCATCATAATATGATTATATCAAGTATCTCTAATAATCATATAATAGACGACAAAAACATGTTATAAAACTACATATCTCATTATATCACAAGTTATCACATTTGTTATTTTGTGTAATTCATTATTATAATATAATAGAAAATTCTCCAAGCGTTGTGTAGTTTGAAGTTAATATAATAAATCCTATTATAAGAAATCTTAAAATATTGTAACAGCTAAATTTATTCAATTTTTAAAAAACCCTCAAAAAAAATTTGTTGATTTTTCGGAGTTGATAATTATATTGTTCGCTTAATTTGGTCATACATGAAACTGAAGATTTGGGTTCAAACATATCACTCATCTAAATCATCAATTATGTTTCTTAATACAAAATTTTGAAACCTACGCTTGGTGTCTACCCTCCCATATATATATAGACACGTTTTGTTGGTTAAAACCTAACTTCAACATGTATTAGTTGATTTCAATAAAAGTTTTGTATAGCTAATTTAATAAGTGAAATCAAAAAGAATAAGGATAGTGCAGAAAGATTTATCAAATATAGAAAATAAGTGAAATCAGTTGGGAAAAGTGGAATATTGTTTCAAAGAATGTTTGTATTTATTAAAAATTTGTGGAGATTGTGTTTCTTTTTTTGTTATTAAGATTTTGTTTAATTGTGTTTTCAATTTTTTAATTCTATTGTTATATTACCTGAATTTGTTGTCTCTACTAACTAATGTATATTGTATCTATAACTAAAGCTTTGTTTCAAACTATTAGAAGTATACATTGTTAGTTCGAAAAAGACGATATATGCAGGGTTCTAATTAATATATTGAGAGAGTTTTTGTTTGGTTAGTAGGAGAAAAAATTGTTTGTCTTACATCTAAATTGTATTTGCTTGATAATTTGTTATTTTTTATTCTTTATAATAATTTTACTTTAGAAGATTGTGTAAGATAATTTATGATATAGTTTAAATTATTTATTTTGACCTCTTTATTTTCATTTATGTATGTTTTCTTCGTCAATGTGATGTATCAAGAGTTACATCCTGTTTGATGGTAGATATAATAAATTGAGGTTTTTAAATTATCATTCCCACATAGCACACATCCACATACCATATGCACTTGTGCCCTACTGTACAATTTTAAGACTGTCCTAGTTCAAACGACCAAAGTTATTATAAAACAAGCTTTAAACCACAATAAAGACGACACATCCGGTTTATAACATGTCTAAAACTGCAATTAATTTCCATACTTTGTATTCTGTGAGACGATAAAAACATATGGATCTTTTAGATTTGTTCTGGATCGGAGTAGTAACATTTTTTGTTCTTCTTAGAAATTGTTCTCAGTGGGTTGTGGTAGTGCATTCGATCTTTGCATGTTTAGAAGCGTATCTCTTTGTTTTATAAACAAAAATTCATGACCTATTGTTGGAGAATGATATCTAACTATTTTCGAGATGAGGTCTAGTTACTTTTTCATTATACACATTTAAAAAAAGTTAGAGACTACAAATAAACCAAATACTTAGAAAAATTTTATTTTGAAACTTCTTATATCTTATGTTTGATTCTTCTTTTCCTTTTATATCATTTTCATGAACTTTTAGACCAAAATTCTGATAAATCCAAACTTCATCTAGTCCAGTACTAACTATCTTGGATATAATTTTTGTTGAAATTTTCCTCTATGATTCATAATCAGTTTTAAATATTAGACATAAGTATCTTATATTTTAAATGTTCAGCTATGAAAAATACAATTGGAGTTCAATTCTCATAAACAAAATATTTAATAACAATTAATTTGAGATTTGCGTTTCAAAATTTTTCAAAGTGATGTAAAGGCCAAAAAAAATAATTGTTAGAGTAAAAAATCTTTCAAGTTAAAAAATTGAAACAACATGAAAATATCATTGGACAATAATTAAAACATTATATATATATATAATAAAATTCAGTAATTATAATTTCATAGAATAAGAAATCAAATCAATACTATTAAAGAAGAAAACAATAATCAATCATTGAGCCAATTATTCCTCCTTCATTTTTTTTTAAATGTGAAATTTATCAAAGATTTTTTTGTGAAAAGGAGAAACAAGGCTTGGTACAGAAATAGCTTCTAGCCACAAGCTTGCCACTGGTTTTGTAGTTCGACAAATTTGATGCCTTCAACGTAGTGAAGAGATGTGATCATCCATGACCAGCTTCCTGATTGAATGAACCATGAATCGTTGGCGTGAGAGCCCTGATAATAATGACGTGAATTCCTCTTTTATTCTTGTATATGTTTTCGAACTCTCATTTTTGATGGTCTTCATCATCGGTCTCACCTTCAGTGATCTCTTTGTCTTTGATTGCTATTTTATAATTATTGATATTTTTGTCCATATAGAAATAAAATGTTTGTCGTAAATAATTTTGAAAGAAAAAAGACAAGCGTCAAAAACTTAGGTGACACGTCTCGTAACTCTAATTTAAAAAACTTGTTTTATTATATAAAAATCAAGTCAATACTGTTAGAGAAGAAGACAATAATCAATCATTGAACCAATTATTCCTCCTCCATTTATTTTGTCTAAATGTTAAATTTATCAAAGATATTTTTTTAGAAAAAAAAAAGAGAAACAAGGCTTGGTAGCTTCTAGCCACACGCATGTCACTAGTTTTGTAGTTCGCCAAATTTGCTGGCTTCAACGTAGTGAAGAGATCATCCATGATTACATCTCGTAACTCCAATTAAGGAAAACCGTAGTTTATTATGTAAGATATATTCTCTTATAATATGGTAAATAAAATACTAAATGTGAATCCACATGCTGTATTGTATAATAAATATTATCTTGCTACTAATATATTTAACTTGTCAAAAACAAATTGTAGCATGTGCTAACTATGTTAACTTTTGAAAACTTCACTTTTTTGTCGCCGGATTTTAGATACTAGTATCGAATAATGTTTGTCTTTAACGAAGTAATATTTAAAAAGGTAACACACTTAACCTGTTTATAGACTTAAAATAGTAACAACAGTTTTGTGGAATGGCAAAATAGGAATAACATAATACTACTACATGTGAGAGAATTAATTTTAAAATCTTGATATTATTTTCTAATTTTCTATCCTTCTATGTAGTTTTAGCTAAATAACTCAATTACTTATTGAATAAATTAAGTAAAAGGTAATTGACCAACCCAATATTAGGCAATAGCAACTGTTTGGATCCTAACAATAAAATTTTATCATCCCATTTTTTTCTAGTTTATCCTCACACGTCTTGTTGACTTCTACGATTTCTCTTCCAATTTTCATACAAATGGAACGAGTTACGAGACACATTAATATATGAATTGAATTGCTATAGCAAATGATGGCAACTCGAGGAATTGAATTTTTCTTCACCCTCAGCTAGAGCTGTCAAGCGGATAGTACGCCCGCATGCATCGCCCGTTTAAGATTTTGGCGGGGCGGAGTTAGACAAGTTAGGAATGTCAACAAAAAAGCGAGCGTTGCATGCAGTGGTCAAGCGGAAAAGCTGTTTTTGTGGGCGTATCCGTGTGGGTCTGTGGTCCGCCAAGCAAATATTCTGTATGTAATGGAGGTTTTGTTCTGACTTTTTTTTTAAAGCTTCTGTCTCACATAAAGGTTTTGATTGTTTTGTAAACTTATGAAAACCCTACAGAAAACAAAATCAATATTGTGATTGTGTTACAAGGTTTTTCAAAAATCTTACAGGAAAACAGAGACGACTTAGAGTTAGAGTAATATCATTTATCATCAATCATTATTCATCCATAAAAAAAAACTCAAAACAAATCGATCAGAGTATCATCAACACAAATCGACTTGGAAATATTCATCATCAATCATCACTAACTAAAAATCGATCACTTTGAGACATTCATCATCATTCATCCATCAAAAAACCCAAAACATAATCCATAACAAAGCATCATCAACACAAATCGATTTGGAGATAATCACAGAAGTCGTAACAAAAAATTGTAATGATAAGTTACAAAATCAGTAAGTAAGCTGATATACTAAGAATCTCAGTTAAGAATATCTCAAGTTATTGATCAAAAAAGCAAATTCATCGAAAAATCAGATTAAATTGAAGAAACCAAGAAATAACTAACCTTGTACTGGGCTGATCTCTTCTTGCAATGAGGATTATCTAAGACTTTGCATTATTGTTTAACAAAAGAAGCAAAAACACCAACTTTCAATATTTCAAGGCAGTTTTAAGTCTGGAGGAAGTTGAGGATAATTTCTGAGTATCCGCATGTAAGAGTTTGTGGTCCGTGGCATATCTCTTGTGAGGGTTCAAAAGTTTTTCCTCCTTAAGCCTAGATTGTCTCGAGTACATCATTCTCTTTGGAATGGCAGTGATGGTGTTAGTTTTTGTGGTTTGTTCTAGTTTAGGTCCTGCTTCCTTTTCAGTTGGTGTTGATGCTTGTCTTCAGCTTGGCGCGAGCATCCATAGGTTCTTTGGAATTAGTCGTGGGAGTGTTCTCAGGTTCGGACAGTGACATAAGTCATATAAGCCAACACTTACGACCCAAAAATATTTTGGGCTATGGAGTTTAGCTCTCTCTTTTTTTTCTTTAGTTTTGATTCTTTATAGTTATTAAAAAAGGTATATCTCCCTTCCGTGATTTTGCATCAACATTAATTAGGGTTTTCTGAAAAAAATACATAAGTTTATGACTGAGACTTATTTACTAAATGATATTTAGTTTTAAGTTTTGTTTTAACTCATGAGAGAGACTTATGTATTTTTCTTCTATGACTCTATATCCTCCAATGGAGATGGCATTTTTGGATTTTATTTTTGCTTTTATTTGTTCAAATATTTTTGCCTTTATATAAATACGGTTAAAAAACGCAAACAAGCAGGAGTAAGAGCTGTCACTATATTACCCGGCAGATCTGCATATGCTAATCTCACCCGTCCAATTGAAATTCAGAATCTTATCCAATAGGAATAATTCCAACAATGCATTTTCGCGCGCGTGCAGTAAACTCTCACATTCTCTTTCCTGACCTATAGAGCGAGTACCATTAGCGTCACTGTTATCTAATCTGAAATTACTATATTACCCTTTTAACAAAAAGTAACATAACTGTGCACAAAGCCATAAACCCTTCCGGAGACGACGACGATACGAAGCAGAGGAGATTTCGAGAAAGTGAAAGATATCGTCGACGAGATCCGATCTTACCGGCGGCGGCGACGGAGAAGTAATAGATGAGGAAGAGAAGAAGCCAGGTTATGTCTTCCTCCAAATAAAATTTCAATATCAGGTAAAGTAATTTAAAAAATCTCCTCTAATTTTGTTTTCAATTTCAAGATTACAATAATGTTCTTGTTAATATGAAAATTAGTAAATTTTCAGGATAATACTGTGAGATACCTCAAAATCAAACGAACCAGTCAGTTGAATAGACTCATGAAAGTTTCCTTTGAGCTTCAAAATCTTGATTTCTCCAAGATCGTCTTCCTCAGCAATGGTCTTCGTCTCCGTCCTGAACACACACCTGATGAGGTATAAGTTGATTTCAAATGTAGTTTTTTTTTGTATGAAGAAAAGATTATGATTCTTGGCTTAGAATGTGATATAATCTTTTTATATAATTATGCAGATGGATATGGTAGATGGAGATTAAATCGACGCATTTGTTGGGCCAATGTAGAGGATTGGACTTAGTATTGTTACCATGATGATCTTTTTTTTATGCAACGTTACCATGATGATCTATGATGCTTTATGTGTATCTTTGGTGGTTTGATTTAGAATTGATTAGGTGTTTGTTTTTGTTTACTTGAGATGATAAGAGAAAGAAGACAAAGACAAGTCTAGATTTGATATTTTTGACTAAGTGGTTTGTGTCAAGTTTGAGAA
This sequence comes from Cardamine chenopodiifolia, assembly GCA_963922655.1. NCBI lineage: Eukaryota > Viridiplantae > Streptophyta > Magnoliopsida > Brassicales > Brassicaceae > Cardamine > Cardamine chenopodiifolia. Next base: position 9,007,858 of record OZ000464.1, read on the forward strand.
GAGGATTTAGAGGAAAATTGTTGTTTTTTTCAAGAGATGTTTTAGATAATAACAAGGCTATGTGGTAGAAAGAGTATGAATTCAAATAATGTTTTGTGATTTGAGCTCCATGGATTATGACATGTTTGTTAATTTGAAAGTAGGATAGTTCCTATGGTGTGTTCTTTGTAGTAAGAAAATCAATTTCTTCGCAAGCGGTACCACAATGTGGATGTTGAGATTCGTACTATGATTTTATGTAAGGGACTTCCAGATTAAAAAATGAGATGGGAACTTAGATTTTCATTAGGATGAAAAATGGTAATACAAAATAAATGAGTTATTTATTGAATGAACTTGGAGAATGCAAAACGATAGTTCTTATAGCGTGAAAGACAATTCAAAGTATTAAGTGTTTTTATGAGCTATGTTGCATAATCATCTTCTCTATTTTTATAGGTTTCCCTTGGCCCTTTCCAGATCGTACTGAGAATCGCGTTTTTCACCTTCTTCCTTCTATCTTAAAATCGTCTTGTTCGTAATTTTGTATATACTGGTGACCTTGATGGCTGCGTCTTATAGAATTTTTGTACTTTGTTGCATAGTTTACTTTAGAATAATGACAAGTCGTTAAAAAAGAATATCCTAAATTGAATCTTACATATCTTTGTATTAGTTTTCTTTCATGTGGGTTCGACTTAAGTACTATAGCAGATACATGCATTTACATGAAGAATTTGAGACATAAATTTGATCACTTGCAAAGATTCATTCCAAGCCCACCAAGTAGGCCTGGGATTTTGAACCGATCGGTTCAAATCAGTTCGGTTAGTTTGGTTATCGGGTATGTTAATTAAGGGTTTGAGTTGCCGAAATTAATAAAACAAAAATTTGGCTAGGTTCAGGTATTAGATAATTCGGTTTGAATACCGAATTTAAATGAATTTTGGTATAAATTTGGTTTAATCAGGTTAAAATTAGTTGAAATTTAAAAAAAAAAAAAAAGGATTCGAACCGAACGGATAACCAAACATATTTCAAGATATTGCCGATTGAATCGAACTTCTTAATCGATCAGTTATACGAATCCGAAATTTTGGTTCAGTTTGGTTTATTATCCCAGGCCTACTACCAAGTTTTGCAAGTAGATTTCAGAGAAACAATCAAGTTGAACCGCACTTGAAGTCCCTTGCGGCTTTAGACCCGAATTGTGCCCCAACCGCAGAAGCTTATCTTCTCTTCCGCATGTAGCTACTTAGATTTTTGTTTAGTTTCTTTCATTCTATACTGGTTGTTTTTCTTATCCATTTCTTTATGCATCAAAACTTGTTCGGTATCCTCGTGGCTTATACAGAGATGCATTTTAGTTTTCAAAAGAGTAAGTAAAACGACATACGCTTTGGTGTTCTTCCTACAAAGGTACAAGCTATCAAAGGGTAGTAGTAGTCTTTAGATGCAGCACGTTCCACACCCTAGTACCTATGTGCCATCCGATTCTTTTGTGTCTGTATGCTCTGATCCCGGAAACTTTTGGACAATATTTAACTACAAACACAAATAGTGATAGATATAGGTCACAACTCACAATTACAAATAGTTGTTATATTTCTACAAAAATATTTTAAAATTATTTATATATGTAAACAATTTCTATATTGAAAATTAGCAAACTAGTGTAAAATGTGACTCTGCAGACTTTTCTTTTTCGAAAAATTAGGCGTTATAATTTGTTTTTTATTGAAACTGAAGATCCAATCCATGTTATTGCATTCATCGACACTGGAGCTCACACGTCGATACTAAATCCAAAGATTCTACCTCCATCGATGTGGACACCATTTGAGCAAGAATTCAGAGTGGCAAACTCAGGAGCTTTAAAAATCAAACTCAAGTCCAAGCCTATTACAATCGAAGTTTTCCCTGGATGCCAATTCACTACAGAAGTCCTCGGATCATCCGCACCCGGAAAAGATCTAATTCTCGGATGGGATTCCTACAATATACTGAAGAAAAGGTTTGATATTTCAATCGAACCAGGAGGAATCAAATGGAAAGGTCTATTCAAGGCTTTCACAACATTGCATAGATTATTTGCAATAGAAGATCCTATCGCTCCAACATTTGAAGAAATCAAAAAGGAGATTGCAGCAGTCTCTTGTGCAGATTCACATGTTGAATTTCTGACGAAATGCAAACAACTTCTATGGCTCAACCAAGACTTCTTTGTATCACTTCCATTCAAAGAAAAGATGGCAACAACTCCTACTAAAGCGAGTCACGCAGGAATGTCTCCAGCTCTACTGCAACAAGCCAACGACGAATGCGACCAACTAATCCGACAAGGAATAGTCTCATCAACTAACTCACCATGGGCGTGCAAAGCATTCTACGTCAACAACCGAGCCGAAAAAGCACGAGGAAAGCTAAGACTGGTAATTGATTACAAGCCATTGAATCAATACCTTCAAGACATCAAGTTCCCATTACCGAACAAAAGATCGCTGCTCCAACATCTCTCAGGAGCAACAATATTCTCCAAATTCGACCTCAAGTCAGGATTTTGGCAACTCGGTGTTCAACTTGAAGAACAATACAAAACAGCATTCTGTCTACCGAACCGTCACCTACAATGGAAGGTTCTACCCTTTGGTCTGAAGACAGCACCATCGCTATTCCAACAGGCGATGCTAAGGATATTCAAACCGCTGTTACATACGGTGTTAATCTACATCAACGACATCCTACTGTTTTCAACTACGGAAGAAGATCATATCAGAGACCTTCAGAAATTCCACGAAATCGTGAAATCATATGGTATCATGCTTTCGGCCCGAAAGATGATCATAGCCCAATCCAGTATCGAATTTCTTGGAATGGAAATTACTCAAGGACAGTTCGCAGCCCAAGCCCATCTAGCTACAGAACTTCTGAGCTTCCCTGAAGAAAATCTGACAAAGCGACAAATTCAGCAATTCCTTGGTGTAATCAACTATCTAGGCGACTTTATCCCGCAACTTTCGCAGCTGACACATCCACTACGAAAGATGTTGATAAAGAATCCTCAACAGTGGACAAAACGACAAACTGAAGCTGTCAGACACCTAAAAAAGGAGATTCAGAAGCTACCTCCTATAAAGATTCCCTCTACAGGAACACGGGTTCTACAGACTGACGCAAGTGAAAAATACTAGGGTGCAGTATTACTTGAAGAAGAAAATGGAAAAAGACAAATATGTGGATACAAAAGTGGACGCTTTAAAGATTCGGAGATGCACTATCACTCAACGTTCAAAGAGATCTTAGCCGTCAAAAGAACAATCGAAAAGTTTGAATTTCATCTGATTGGACATAAATTTCGAATCGAAATGGATATGTCTTCTTTTCCGAAGATGTTACAATTCAAGCAGAAGATGGTCCCGCATCAACAGCTCTTACGATGGAGTGAATGGTTTTCAAAGTACGACTTCGACACCGTCTATTTAAAGGGCACGAAGAACATTCTAGCCGATATGCTCAGCAGAAAGCCTCTCCAAGGCATAAACATTATGGCGAGTTCTTCATCATCAAAGACATATTATGACTTCGTCAACATCATGCCAAAAGACGTGAAGCCTCTCATCACAAAAGGACATTTTCGAGAAACTTTGCGAAACAGGATATTCCACTACCAATCAATCATCTTAACAAACCACGGGCTCTACGGAAGATACATTGCACCGCTGGGCATTCATCCCGACTACCCGTTCGCTCATCTGTACAGGATCGAGAACAAATATATGCCGGAAGAAGTTCTCTGTTTCCTCTGGTATCTCTGTGCAGTATACACTATTGGTATCTCATTCGATATCAAATGGTTATACCAATACGTCAACGAACAACAAGGTCAACAAGAAGGACTTTCAACATTCCTCACATGGTTCAACCCGCTAGTCAACTGGAGTGGCAAGCTACGAAATTCAGCAAAATCGATGCAAATCCCCTACAAGAAACTCAAAGAACCAGGTGGTCTAAATCCTTTCTTTAGTCCACACACTATCTATTTCTTCCATCGACCAATTCAAGTCAACGACAGAACCGCAAAGGTTCACGCACTACCCAACCTCATTCATCACAAGGATTTCAAGCATGGAATCAGACCAGACTTCAACGTTCGCGATAATGCTCTATATGAAGAATTTCAGACTCATGCATTCCGCCTCAACAATGCACGACAGACACATCCCGTTCAACCAGAACTGGTCCTACTATTCCATCGACTATCAAATGAGTCTAGACGAAGATCTACAATTCTTCATGTCTAATGAAGAAAAACGTCGTTTCAAAGCAGCAAAACCAGAACCATCCTCACCAAGCTGTCCAGCAGAATACTTCCAAGACGCTCAGTCACCAGATGATAATCCTGTTATGGATCTCGACAAAATCGGACGAGAGTTCAATATTAACGTTAATATGGACTCCCCTGAAGACTTCTCTGAGCCAGAACCACAGTATAAGTGCCCGGGAACAGAGTACGGATGCTGCACGAAGCACATTGAAGATTTCGAGATGAATCATTGAGTAAGCTTGATGATTAATTATGTATAATTATTATGCTAAATAAATAATGTCAGCATGATGTCAATATGATATCAGCATGATATTAGTGTGATATAAGTGTGATGTCATCGCTGATGTAAGCGATGATGTAATATATAAGTAGTGTGATGTAAGCGATGATGTAATCATGATGTAAACATGATGTCATCGCTGAGGTAAGCGCTTATGTCAGCGTCTTCACCTCCCCCTATAAATATGTGTGCTCCCCCATTGTAAAATATACATCGAGAAATAATAAAAACTTCTCTCTAAAATTTTCTCTCTCTAAACATGTTCTAAATCTCTCTAAGTTTTCCGAACTTCAATAGATCTTCATAAGCTTTGTTTATTTCTTTTCATTCATAAGTTGACGATCTGCTTCTATGGCTTAATTTTCGGAGGAAACTCCGGTGGTCTTTGTAAGAATTTTCCGGTAGATCAACACGACGGTTTGATCTTACGGTAACCAACACGACTATCGTGGGGTGGCGTGGGTATGGATCCTAAAGAAACGGCTTGAGCCATGGCTGAGAGTAGCACCTACGATGCTCGCTGTACCTGGAGCCCATAAACCCCCTCGATTTGTCAATACAGTTAGCGTGAGATCCGACTTAGTCAATACGGTCTATCGTCGGGTTTTTGCTTAGTTCATCGTGGGTTCTCCCTCGTCTGTTACGTTATGGTATCAGAGCTTAAACTTATGTTTTGATGGAATGAATCATTGTTTATGAATGATCGATTTGAATGTTCTGGAAAACTATTTTCTAATCATGTCTATTTCCGAAAATTTAGTTCTTGATTCCCAGTTTGCTATTTCTACTTTACCTAAAAATAAAAACCAAAATAAAAATCGTTCTTCTTTTCCTACTATATACTCTTTATACGAAATCGAGTATGTTCCAGGAGATCAACGTCTCCCAGAAACTACTCTTCCTCTTGTAAATCCGTATGAAATCTTTTCCAAGAAGCCAAGTGCTTTTTTGGTAAACGGAGTTCGACAGCACATCCGACCATCCTCACACAGGAAGGTTCGCGAATACGTGCAGTCAAGCAAATTCTCATCTTGCCAAGTTCCAGCTACAGAAGAGGAGCAGTTCATATCGCTCAATCTTCCAGAGAATCTACCACAACTATGGCAACACCAAGGCTATACGCATCTACACTTCGGAGTAGTTCGTATCGGTCTGACCTTACACGCACGGAAAGGTCTACCAGTCTACGCGAGAATTACCCTGCTCGACTCAAGATTAAAGTCTTACCAGCAAGCATGTATTGGAACGGTACAGACAACGTTAAACGCCAGAACAGTGTTCATTACATTGTTTCCAAACTTTAATGTTTCTTTACAAGATCCACATCTTTTAAAGACTTTAAAGGTCCAACTACAACTCACTGGAGCCAGAATGAAAGAAGATAGTATCATGGCGACTATTCATCATCAAATAGTCTATCGGGTTCAAGACCATGCTCTTGATCTCATCCTGCCATCCTCTGACGAAGCACTCTACCTTGAAGTCACGTCAGCATCACAAGCTCCAAACGCTGTCCAGATTCCTCGACAAATATCTCGAGAAGAACTCATCCAGCAGCTACCAGATAAATAGATAACTAGCTACGAAAAGCTACATCAATCGGCCCAAACTCCGATTCAACTATCTGAAGCTAGCTTTCACACACGAAACGACGGTACAACCGAAATCAAGTTCGAGAAACCAAGATCATCCTCGTTTCACAAACAGCTGTTCACTCAGTTCTCCATTAGAATTGATGAACACGAGTTCTACGGTCCATACAAAGAACAAATGCCAAAACCAATATCCTTTGGTCAAGACGGCTCTGTCGTATTCCCGTTCAAGGACGAAAACGGTCATCAATACTTTGATGTCTGTTCATGTTCAGCATGTATGGATGCCGATTACGAATCTGATGAAGAAATCCGACAAAGAAGAAGAAAGAAGAAGGATCCTCTCTATCGAAGATATCTTGATGGCGATCCTACAGTCGGCACTTTAGGCGAAAGAACCGGAAGATACGAATTCTTGGTCCAATATTCGGACAAGAAGAAGGAGAAAGAAATCATGATGATGAGTCTAGACGACTTCCCTCCTTTTCCCCCGCCTGAAGACTTCACAAGAAATAACATAGCGCATAGTTCAAAGATAGTATCGAAGGCTATCAATTCATCCGGACCAGAGCAACTAAGCCAAGGAGAAAAGGTCCTCAACTGGCAAACAGAAAACGCTATCGCTCAAAACCATATTTTGAGCAACATGAACCAGAAGTTTGACCAGATGAATAGAGACTATGACAGAAGACTAACGTCTCTCACTAAGTCAATCGCAGAAATCAATGCTCGACTCGAAACGCTCCATCATGAGATGCTAACAATGTCAAAGCAAATGATGGTTAATCCTTCACAGTTTCAGAGCAGAGAAGCCGAGATGAATAATCTCAAGTTCCAGTTAAAAGATCTGCTGAAATACTTTGAGAGCATGCAGCAACAAAGGCCGTCAGAAACGTATTACCCTTCCTACGGAAATACGTTCTTGAGCACTCCAATGCCTCAAACATCCTATTCTCCAGGATTCCTTTTTGGAGGTCAAAGTTAAAGGCCAAAGACATCCTCACCAGGATTCTTGTCATCTGATGAAGCGCTCATTTCTAGTTATGCCATGACGACGCCTTACCAGTACAAACCTAAGCCAACTCGAGAACGAACTAGACGGTACAGAGAACCTGAAGTTCAAACCAAGCAAGCGCGAACACCTGCACTTACTTCATCTCACTCGAGCCAAGATTCCCTTGATGATCGCAAGAAGAAGGGAAAAGATAAAGATATTGGAATCATCGAATTCTCGATGACCAATCTGCTCAACGACATGGCAAATCAATCTCAAACGGCAGCACAAACCCAATCAGCTAACGAGACAGTGCAAAAGCCTGAAACAAAACAGGCATACTCTTCGCAACCAGCGGAGACAACTAAAACACCAACCCCGATAATAGAGCACTACTCGGACACGATTTCAACTGAGTCGCACACCGAATCAGAAAACGAATCAATGCTGAAACAATTTGCTATCAGAGAAAGTTCTTATACACCCAAGCGAGAGCCAAGTGTAAACGAAGTTTTCTCAAGCGATGAAGAGATGAATTATCAACATTTTCAAGAACACAAAAAGCCAGAAAAGCATTTCGCTTCAAAAGTCATGACGTTTACGTTCGACGATATTCTGTTCGAGAAATGGAAATAACGTCTTGATGAGTTTCACGCTTGGATGAATTCTGAAGCACTAACTTCGACAACGTACGCTGTCATCCAACAATTTACTGCAAGGCTTTCTGGAGCCCTCAAAGAATGGTGGAACTCACTCGGTGATTATAGACAAAACCAAGTCTATGACACTACAATACCGATGTTACTCGGAGAAATCCATCGAGAATTTATCGGTACACCAAATCATCAAAAGGAGCAAATACAAGAAGAATACTTTGCAGCAAAGTGTTGTTCATTGAAGAAGAAAGATCTGGCAAAACATTTCAAACATCAAGCGAGAAGGTTCTACGCTCTAAACGGACTCAACAATCCGAGCTTGAAGCACGTCTACCTCTCATCAATAGATGAATATCTAAGCCAGTAAACCAAACTCTACATTAGAGATCAAGGTCAGACGGTTGAAGAAATCTCAATCGGTCAAATTCAACAATACATCAATCGGACCCTTGACAAGTTATGCAAACAGAAAGAGTTTTGGATGGAATTCATGGATAAGTCTAAACAACTATCCAAGATCTGTGCAAGGCCAGACCTATCAATCAAATGTTTGAAATCAAAAAAGACATGTTCCTGCAACACCAGACACAAACACAGAAAGCAAAGAAAAGCAACACGAAGAGACAACTTTAAAGGTTTTCGACGCAGACGATTCTTCAAGAAGAAAACGAGCTTTCGAAAGTCAACCAAGTGTTTTCTTTGTCGCAAAAAAGGACACTACGCCAAGAACTGCCCGAACAAGTCAACGAAGAAAAGGCAGTATCTCATCAGCTCAATATCACGCATAGCGCCGGATATCGACCTCGAAAATCATGATCTCGAATCCGTCCTATCTTACGACAGTGATGACAATGAAGCAATATGTGGATACTCCGACTATGATACTTCCTCAGAAACTTCAGATGAAGAAGCATTTGATGATTGTTGTTTCAAGATTTGTCAGATACCGCAACAAGAAGATATCATGACGATTCCACACCTGCCGGTCACAATCTTTGATCCAACAGAAACTGAAGATCCAATCCATGTTATTGCATTCATCGACACTGGAGCTCACACGTCGATACTAAATCCAAAGATTCTACCTCTATCGATGTGGACACCATTTGAGCAAGAATTCAGAGTGGCAAACTCAGGAGCTTTAAAAATTAAACTCAAGTCCAAGCCTATCACGATCGAAGTTTTCCCCGGATGCCAATTCACTACAGAAGTCCTCGGATCATCCGCACCCGGAAAAGATCTAATTCTCGGATGGGATTCCTACAATATACTGAAGAAAAGGTTTGATATTTCAATCGAACCAGGAGGAATCAAATGGAAAGGTCTATTCAAAGCTTTCACAACATTGCATAGATTATTTGCAATAGAAGATCCTATCGCTCCAACATTTGAAGAAATCAAAAAGGAGATTGCAGCAGTCTCTTGTGCAGATTCACATGTTGAATTTCTGACGAAATGCAAACAACCTCTATGGCTCAACCAAGACTTCTTTGTATCACTTCCATTCAATGAAAAGATGGCAACAACTCCTACTAAAGCGAGTCACGCAGGAATGTCTCCAGCTCTACTGCAACAAGCCAACGACGAATGCGACCAACTAATCCGACAAGGAATAGTCTCATCAACTAACTCACCATGGGCGTGCAAAGCATTCTACGTCAACAACCGAGCCGAACAAGCACGAGGAAAGCTAAGACTGGTAATTGATTACAATCCATTGAATCAATACCTTCAAGACATCAAGTTCCCATTACCGAACAAAAGATCGCTGCTCCAACATCTCTCAGGAGCAACAATATTCTCCAAATTCGACCTCAAGTCAGGATTTTGGCAACTCGGTGTTCAACCTGAAGAACAATACAAAACATCATTCTGTCTACCGAACCGTCACCTACAATGGAAGGTTCTACCCTTTGGTCTGAAGACAGCACCATCGCTATTCCAACAGGCGATGCTAAGGATATTCAAACCGCTGTTACATACGGTGTTAATCTACATCGACGACATCCTACTGTTTTCAACTACGGAAGAAGATCATATCAGAGACCTTCAGAAATTCCACGAAATCGTGAAATCATATGGTATCATGCTTTTGGCCCGAAAGATGATCATAGCCCAATCCAGTATCGAATTTCTTGGAATGGAAATTACTCAAGGAAAGTTCGCAGCCCAAGCCCATCTAGCTACAAAACTTCTGAGCTTCCCTGAAGAAAATCTGACAAAGCGACAAATTCAGCAATTCCTTGGTGTAATCAACTATCTAGGCGACTTTATCCGGCAACTTTCGCAGCTAGCTCATCCACTACGAAAGATGTTGATAAAGAATCCTCAACAGTGGACAAAACGACAAACTGAAGCTGTCAGACACCTAAAAAAGGAGATTCAGAAGCTACCTCCTTTAAAGATTCCCTCTACAGGAACACGGATTCTACAGACTGACGCAAGTGACAAATACTGGGGTGCAATATTACTTTAAGAAGAAAATGGAAAAAGACAAATATGTGGATACAAAAGTGGACGCTTTAAAGATTCGGAGATGCACTATCACTCAACGTTCAAAGAGATCTTAGCCATCAAAAGAGCAATCGAAAAGTTTGAATTTCATCTGATCGGACATAAATTTCGAATCGAAATTGATATGTCTTCTTTTCCGAAGATGTTACAATTCAAGCAGAAGATGGTCCCGCATCAACAGCTCTTACGATGGAGTGAATGGTTTTCAAAGTACGACTTCGACACCGTCTATTTAAAGGGCACGAAGAACATTCTAGCCGATATGCTCAGCAGAAAGCCTCTCCAAGGCATAAACATCATGACGAGTTCTTCATCATCAAAGACATATTATGACTTCGACAACAACATGCCAAAAGACGTGAAGCCTCTCATCACAAAAAGACATTTTCGAGAAACTTTGCGAAACAGGATATTCCACTACCAATCAATCATCTTAACAAACCACGGGCTCTACGGAAGATACATTTCACCGCTAGGCATTCATCCCGACTACCCGTTCGCTCATCTGTACAGGATCGAGAAAAAATATATGCCGGAAGAAGTTCTCTGTTTCCTCTGGTATCTCTGTGCAGTATACACTATTGGTATCTCATTCGATATCAAATGGTTATACCAATACGTCAATGAACAACAAGGTCAACAAGAAGGACTTTCAACATTCCTCACATGGTTCAACCCGCTAGTCAACTGGAGTGGCAAGCTACGAAATTCAGCAAAATCGATGCAAATCCCCTACAAGAAACTCAAAGAACCAGGTGGTCTAAATCTTTTCTTTAGTCCACACACTATCTATTTCTTCCATCGACCAATTCAAGTCAACGACAGAACCGCAAAGGTTCACGCACTACCCAACCTCATTCATCACAAGGATTTCAAGCATGGAATCAGACCAGACTTCAACGTTCGCGATAATGCTCTATATGAAGAATTTCAGACTCATGCATTCCACCTCAACAATGCACGACAGACATTTCACATCCCGTTCAACCAGAACTGGTCCTACTATTCCATCGACTATCAAATGAGTCTAGACGAAGATCTACAATTCTTCATGTCTAATGAAGAAAAACGTCGTTTCAAAGCAGCAAAACCAGAACCATCCTTACCAAGCTGTCCAGCAGAATACTTCCAAGACGCTCAGTCACCAGACGATAATCCTGTTATGGATCTCGACGAAATCGGACGAGAGTTCAATATTAACGTTAATATGGACTCCCCTGAAGACTTCTCTGAGCCAGAACCACAGTATAAGTGCCCGGGAACAGAGTACGGATGCTGCACGAAGCACATTAAAGATTTCGAGATGAATCATTGAGTAAGCTTGATGATTAATTATGTATAATTATTATGCTAAATAAATAATGTCAGAATGATGTCAATATGATATCAGCATGATATTAGTGTGATATAAGTGTGATGTCATCGCTGATGTAAGCGATGATGTAATATATAAGCAGTGTGATGTAAGCGATGATGTAATCATGATGTAAACATGATGTCATTGCTGAGGTAAGCGCTTATGTCAGCGTCTTCACCTCCCCCTATAAATATGTGTGCTCCCCCATTGTAAAATATACATCGAGAAATAATAAAAACTTCTCTCTAAAATTTTCTCTCTCTAAACATGTTCTAAATCTCTCTAAGTTTTCCGAACTTCAATAGATCTTCATAAGCTTTGTTTATTTCTTTTCATTCATAAGTTGAAGATCTGCTTCTATGGCTTAATTTTCGGAGGAAACTCCGGTGGTCTTTGTAAGAATTTTTCGGTAGATCAACACGACGGTTTGATCTTACGGTAACCAACACGACTATCGTCGGGTGGCGTGGGTATGGATCCTAAAGAAACGGCTTGAGCCATGGCTGAGAGTAGCGCCTACGATGCTCGCTGTACCTGGAGCCCATAAACCCCCTCGATTTGTCAATACGGTTAGCGTGAGATCCGACTTAGTCAATACGGTCTATCGTCGGGTTCTTGCTTAGTTCATCGTGGGTTCTCCCTCGTCTGTTATTTATTAACTTATTGAAATTTTAACTTTTTAGTTATTTTTCGCCATAATGTATATTTTGATGGGTTTTAACCAAAAATGTTTTCTAAAAAAAAGTTTAATAAAAAGTGAAAATTTAAATACACATTTGAATAAGTTAATAACAAAGGTTGGAAATCAATACAACTCCTAATGAATAAATGATAAATATACATCCTTGAATGATATGTCAATATCATCAATTCATCATCACTGACTACTACTAACTATTGACTTTGAAAATTGATTTACTAAAAAACGATATTAATGTATTTAACGTTTGGTAAAAAAAAATCAACGAGGTAGTAGACACTAAAAAGAGTCAAATTAAACACGAAAATAGATAGGCGTAAAATTAAATCTAAAAAAAAAGCGAATATTGATATATCCAAATATAAACAGAGTTACCAAAAAATACTAATGATTATAATTAAAAATAATAATTGCACAATTAAGGAGAAAATCGCGAGAAAAGAGGAAGCACGACATAGAAACTAGAAAGCGTGCTTCGCAATGGTCTTTTTACCAAAAAAAAAAAGAAAAGGAAAGCTTCTCTCTTTCCTCATAAATAGAGATGCAGAGAGTATATAAATATTGACCAGTGTCCTAAGAGAACCTCGCCGCTTTTACTTTTATTTTATTTTTCATTTTTCTTCTCTGGGTTTAGCACTAAGCACATATCTCGAGCACACAAGGTCAGTGAAAACTGTTTCTTTGTTTATATATATATATATACATATATATATATATATATGCTTCTTCGTCTTCGAGACCGTGCATGTATTTTGTTCTTATTGTTGATTTTTTACTTTTCATTTTCTGGGCAACGGCTAGTTATTTGGGAAAAGTGGAAGAAGAAGAAGATCGATGGATTACGGAGACGACGTTCGGTAGATTTCTCTCTTTTTTTTGCTGATTATTTCATCTCAATTTGTTTATTTTTGATTTTCATGCGTTTCTGGGTTTATTTCATTTTGATTTGTGTATTTTCGTGTGTTTGATTTGTGCTGATTTGATTAGTTTTTTGCGCAATTTTCGATTTTGTGTTTTTTTTTCCTTCTTATCTTCGTTACTGTAAAATAGAGTCTGATTTGGGTGTTCTTTTGGTTAGGTTTTACTGTAATCGTTACGTTTCTGCTTAGATTTAGTGTTGAATTTATGGTTTTCGGTTTTGATTGATTTATGGGTTTAATGTGAGGATGAAATGTCGGATTTGCTGTGATTTTGAGTTAAGAAAATGTTGGGTTTTCTTAATTAAATGGTGGGTCGTTTAATGTTTCATTAATCTTCGTTTTAGTTATGGGATTTGTTTTTAGGTTATCCATGCTCAAGATGCTTCCATTTCCACTAAACCCCAAGTTTCATAAGCCCCTTTTTGTCAAAATGGTACTCTATGTTAGGTCAGGATCCAGGTTGTGATGTTTTGATTGAGCTTGAAGTTGTGCATTATGATTTTTGCAATGTGTTACTCTATTTGCATTGTTTGAGTTGTTGGTAGATTTGTTTGATCATTGGTTGAGACTTTTCACTCTTCACTGAGCTTTCTAATGCATTAGTAATCTTTTGTACTCTGTTTAATTTATATGATGTGTATAAATTTAACAGCCCCTCTTGGGATTGGCAAGTGGAGAACTATAATCACCAACCACAGTCTGTCTTCTGTAAGTTTTGTACATCATTTATCTCTTAACAAGTAACAACACTGGGGCAAGCATGATTGAATTGTTTTCTTAACTCCAGCTGATGTGCCGGAGTGCACAATGACTGAAGTGACATTGAACCAAGAAGATCACTCTTACATGTTTGATGATGAAACTACCCCTGTGAAGGCGTGTAGCGAGTTGGGTTATCAAGTCATAACAGGTTGTGCTTTTTGTTTTCTAGTTATCATTTCAATTCCTGATGTCTGTTTAATGATGGTTGCTGATCTAATGAATTGGGTTTCAGGTGATACAAACAAGAAACTGGAAGTGCATAGTGAGACTCGCTCTGCATTGAAAAGGCGTCGGATGTTACAATTCGAAGACCATTCTATGGAAACATCCCTTTTCAGCAGTGAGAATTTCTCTGCAATCTTAAAATCAAGCGTGAGTACACATAACCATGTCTTATCTTTAGCTATGCACTTAATACCGACAGACATTTCTGATATATTCTTGATATCCAAACTCATTGCTCACTCATTAGGATGCATACCTAGTTTTTCTTCTATGGTACTGATTTGACCAATCACCAGTGTCAGATCATTGAGTCCATCTTATTGTCACACCTTAAATGGACTGTGCTATGTGAATGCTTGTGTTTGCAAAGTGGGAATCCGTTTTGTTTTATGGACTATTTTCTTTTACTCCAAGAACAAATCCAAGTTTCTTGGTATCTGACTGCCTAATTCAGTTGTTAGGTACCTACTGTGGCAAGTTATATGATGGCTTAGAAGGATACATGAGGTTTATAATACTATCTTTAATGCTTTCGTTAATGTTTCTTCTATGCATGTCCAGGCTAGAGATGAAACATTTGATGAGCTTTTACCGGAAGGACATCTTATAGATGGGTTTTCAGGTTGGGCTCTTATAACTTTTTAAAGTCAATCTGGCCAATGTGTTTTCCATTCAAACACTACATTGTCTCGTTTGCAGAAGACGCATCTGCCTCTAGCTTTGAAGGACTTGATCTGTATGCTGAAGAGTGGTATGCTGATTGCTTAAATGATGCTGAGACTCCAACTCTACCTGATGACTTGTATGTTTCGACCTTTCTTTTTTTATTATTTTCTGTTTAATACCCCATTTGGCTAACTGGTTGCTATTGTTGTTTTCTCTCAGAAGCTTTGGTTCACCTGATGTCCAAGTAGATATTTCAGGTCAGATTTCTCTGTTTTGATCTCTTCTTTAGCTTGTAGCTCTGGCTTTTCTTGCTAAATCCATGTGTTTGGCGCAGAGTATTTAAATGTTTCACAAGAACCAGAACCAGAAACCAGGCAAGTTCAGCGACCTGTGACTCGATCCTCTCCAAATGTTATCTTCAAAGGTAAAATAAACGGTTCAGTCACAAATGAGTCTCATAGTTTACACACTGATTTGGCGACAAAATGAGAAAACAAAAACATCACTAATGTCAATTGGTAATAGCAGGTAGGAAATCTTTTACTAGGCCGGTTTCAAAGCTACCATCTTCGATCATCTATCCATTTGCATTCATCAAACCATGTGGTGTTCACGGTGGCATGACTCTCAAGGACATAAACCAGAAAATCCGGGCTCCACCAGTAAAACCAAAAGAACACATAGAAGAGCTTACAGTGATTCAAACTTCAGCATTCTCTGGGAAACCCGTTGTTGGGAAGACTAAAATCCGCACTGAAGGAGGAAAAGGGAGCATCACCATAATGAGGACTAAAGGCTAAAAGTAAGGTTAAGTAAGCAGTAACAAGCTAATAGAAGAAGTATTTAAGCTTTTAGTTCAACTGCAGAAAACGTTGAAACCTTTTGCCTTATTCTCAGAGGCCTTAAAATCTTTTTCTCGGACATCGTTCCAATGAAGGGCCTTTATCGGTACAGCGGCTGATATCTTCAAGATCGTATTATGAAATCATGTTCTTGTTTCGTTTGGTAATCTGTAGTAAGGAAGAGAACTTGATGATCCGCCCATGTAGTATGATTTTTGTTTATATAAAAAGTCTCTGGTTCTTAATGTTTACCTGAAACTTAAAGCCAAAAACTCTGTCATGTCTCTTAGTAGAAGAATCAAATCTTGTTTCTCTTCCATTCGTTTCCTTTTTGTTACAATAAATTGCAGCGAAACGTTGTATTTTGTGATCAAGAAGAGAGTTTCCAGAATCTTCTTTTTAAAATTCGTTATGGTTTTCAAGCGCCTTTAGATTGAATTATTTATTTATTCCAAGTAATACGTATTTAACAAGCTTTGGCCTAAACCTTGAAATGAACCTAAGTTTATAAAATCTTTAAGTATGCTTCAAAAACATCTATTAATATTTGTGGTTTTGGCATGTTTTAAGGATAGAAAATTAGAAAACTAAGGGATCTTAAATATGTTCTCCTGAAGTGACGCACAAGCAAATCACGTTATTTTCCTAGAAGATGCTAAAATGCTTCATAGTTATATGAAAAACCGAAACTTCGATTTCACGTCACCATATGGATCAACAAGTTCCAAGAATCAAAAAATTCAATTGAAAATTTGTGAATTATCAATCATTATATATGGTATCAACAAAAATAGAGAAAGGTAAAAAGAACTCAATTCCTCGTTTTTGGCTAGACAAAACTTATTCAGAATTGTCTTTTATTCCAAATCATAACTTGTATCCATGCGCTTTATGTTAGGATGGAGTTCGCTTCCAGAATTGGCAGAGCAGAAGACACACACTTAAACCACCATTCAACCACCCCTGGGTTGACGGGCCGACCTGGAAAAAAACAAGTTTCTAAAACGAACCTTGCAATCAATCCGCAGTTAACCGCGGGCCACGCGGTTCCCGCAAAAATAAAATCCCCGCGTAACCCATCTGTCCCGCATAAAACCCGCATAAAACATCATGTTGTTTGTTTAATTTAAAATGTCACGATGTTCAAACATTTTTGTTTCAAACATCATGTTGTTTTAAAAAAACGACCAACATTCTGTTTTACTTATCCGCTAAACCTGCTAGAATCTCAGCCCGCCACATGAGACTTGCTAAAATGTGGACTCAAAAAAAGGAAGGTCATACCCGTTCCACGCAGACCAAAACCCATAGGGCCCGCAGGTTGCCGTCTCAATTCCCAGCTCTACATTCAACCAACAAATTTAATAAAAAATTAAAAAATAATAATCTATTCCAAATAGTGCTATATGCGGTCCATATTTACAAAAGAAAATTAAAGATCCGCACTTACTTTGTGTAGATCAAATTGGGGGTGTTCCAACATATGAACTACGTTTTTTCTTTTTATATTAATAAATATGAATTTATTTATTTATTTTCTCTTTTTATCCGTGATTAAATCTAAATCCAACTTTTAATATTATCTAGTGAATGAATGTTTGAGTAATGATTTAAAATACATGGATTATATATATGTTATCCATATTACAGTTTTTAAAGTTTATTTTGGTAGTAATTATCTGATGTGTATCCGCAAATAGAAGACCTTTTAGGAGCCTGTCCAATAAATTATGCATAAGAAATAATCTATTTTTCTTAAATATCTAAAGAGAATCTGATGTTTACTTTAATATCAAGACACAAAATTTTGAATTCAAAATCACTATAAAAATTGCACATATTCTTATTTAAAATAAAATAAAATTGTTGATGGCATTAGCTTAGCAACTATGGAAAATTGGAAATAAATTATCTTTTTTGAAGGTTTGTTCATATATTTTTTTTGTAAATCATCAATTTTGCGTAACTACCCCTATTCATAGAAAAAAATATTTTCAAAACAAAACCACATGAACATGTTGATAAACAAGTATGAATAATGTTTTAAAAAAAAACATTTTGATTTTAAGCAGTTTTAATTAGTGTTTTAGGCTGATGAAATTCGTTCTAAAAAGTTAGAATACGTTTTCTAACTTTTAGGTTATGTATTCTACCATTTGTACGTGTTTTAAAAAAGTAAATTTTGTATTCTACCACTTGTACATGTTCTACGAATTGTAGAATTGAATTTTTATGAAATTGTTCTATTTTTTTAGAATTGAACTTCTACCAAATTTGGAATACATATTCTACAATTTTGAATATGTATTCTATAATTTTGAATATGTTATCTACGGTTTACTCTATATTTTACAACAATTAGAATATATTTTTAGATATATTTACTTCTCCTTTAGTTCTCAATCTTTTGACATTCATATGTCACTAAGTTTTGATGCTTTTATAACTTTTTATCATTTGGTCTTTAATTTTTCTTGTATTTCAATACAATATTTTCGTATTTTTATACTGTTTCTATACATTTTAGAAGATATCTAAGCTTTGGCCGTGAGGTTCTTGTCATGTGGTAACTTTACAATAATCTTTTCCATGTTAATCCAGAGAAGTGTAATAATACGCAGAGTTTTTAACCCAAAATAAGATTGCAAGTGCATAGAAAAAACAGTGATATAGATGAGATCGAATCCACAGAAACCAATGTTACATTACGATTATATAGGAATGAAATTAAGTTAAAACAATAATATAATTGTTTATTGTAATGAAACGAGAATAACAATTTAAAAACGAAGTAAATATTAACTAAAATAAACGTTAGGTCAAGAAAAATTCTCAGGAATCCAGAGATCATGAACCAGACAACTATTCAGGGCACTAATAAGATCTATCTATAACTCGAACATAAATCTATAATCAATTCACTGTCGTGGTATCAACTACTTTATCTAGCCACCTAAGTATTTAAATTATCGTTTGAATTTAAAATCCTAAACAAGCATTAACAAGTAGGTTTGATATTTTCAAGGACAATGCGCTCATCTATATTCTATCCAACAACCTATAACACTTTTGATAAATAATTTAAACCCTAGATCATAAAATAAGTGATCAGTTCAGCCTAAACAATGAGAACAATGATAGATGAAGATACAATAAGATAAATCCTTATTTTGTGTCTAATACAATGATTCATGAATTCCCTTGAAAACCTTAAACCTAACTAGAGGACTACTCAGTCATGGATACAAAGAAACAACCAAGGTATGAAGAAGAATTCATAATAGTGAAATAGAAAGATATCAATAGAATAGAAGGTTGTAAAGCAATATAATAGGAAAAGATGCCCAAACAATGGCATAAAAACTTATATATATATATATATAAATATATATAGGCTCAATAATGTCTAGGTCAAAGTTCTAATCAAAATAGGAAAATAAGGAATATTATATTTTTTCTCGAACAGGTCGATCTGGAATCTTACGTCAAACTACGTATGTTTCATATACTCGCTAGAATGAATTTTCTTCACGTAAATCGTCATAACTTTCAATCTCGCCGTTGGATCGACTTCAAACCACTTCCAAATAAAAGCTAACTCAAAGAGCTATCCAAACTTTAGCTTAATCCATCGGTGGAAAGTGCTTTACAAATGAAAAATTCAGATGTCTCTGCATAATTTTGCATCATCATATGTTGGATCGATCGATCCGAAGGTGACTTGATCGATCTGACTTGGAAATATCGATTTGTCTTCATCTGGTCGATCTAAAGTCTCACAGTATAGTCTTAGGATGATGGATCGATCGATCCAAATGAAGATCGATCGATCTGGAAATTCACGGCCAATCCTTAGTATAACGGATCGATCGATTCAAATAAGAATTGATTGATCTGAGTGCGTGAACTGTTTTTTTGCTTACTTGCTCTTTTACTTCAAATCTTACTCCATATGCATTAGACTTCTCCTAAGTGTAATTGTACTTGAAAAGACTATAAAAACATAGAAATGACTCTGTAAAACCTAGTAAAACCTAAATTAGAATGCATTAAATATGCAATCATGTAACATGGAAAGAAGTGATGAAGAGGAAAAACACCAAACCTTTAATTTGAATGCAAACCAGAAAATATCCAAATCTACGTGATACCGTAATCCACATCAATACTCCTCTCCTCAACTAGGAGCTTGTCCTCAAGCTCCAACTCCCTTTGATTTCCCGCCACATGTTCCATCCCTTTGTAACCCTCAAGTCGTGTATGAGTGCCTTAGACTTCCACATTTTGTGTTTAATTTTCAAATTCGGTGATTTATTCTTTCTCTTTCTCCTCCATGAAAACCTTTCGTCAAACACCTTGTAGACACCCGCAATTTTCAACTTCTTATGTCTTTTACAAGATCATTGTCTTTCTCTCTCCAACCCCATCAAACCTCTCACATGATTGAGACGTTGGTCTTGTTAAAACCATAATATCTCCACGGGTAAAGCTAGAACGGTTAGATGTAGAAACACTTACCTTTTCCCTCTTCAAAATTCAACTCCATGACAGTGGGAGCCGTCAAAATCTCTTGTGTTGGGATTTCCTTTCCTGCTTCGTTTGACCACCACTCAAGACTAACCGATAAACAACTCGGTATCGCAAGACAAAGTAACGTCTTCCATTCTCTCGCACTCTCTTCATATATCTCCTCTCTAATCTCCTTGTTGTCCTTGTCGCAGCACAAAGCTTTTTTCCAAGAAACAAATATAGAGGAATATAAAGGTGATAAGGTTAAATTGGACACAACACCATTCAAAGCGACAACTTTAGTCCCCAAACCGAGATACCTCACGAAAAAGAACGTGACTAGATAGTGAAGAAGACTTGCAATCACTATGAAAATTGATAGAGGAAAAGTCTTTGATCGTGTCCTGAGATAAACTCTTAGTGGATATAAGAAAGATTGAGCCATGAGATCTAGAACAGAGCAAACAAGAGATGTATGAGCTTTGGACACGAGCTTCTTGTCCTGTTTCAACGTTACAAGAATCTTCTCCATGTTTAGAGAAGTGTAACATGAAGAGAAGTTACAACGTTAATCTATAAATAATTGATTTTTATTGGGCTTTTTCCACTAAGATTTGAACCCTCCTTTTACATAAATCCATTTTATACGCTCTTGGTCAATTAAAAATCCTATTTTCTTCTATAAATTTTCTATTGAGAAGTTTTGTTCAAGTAATCCTTGTATAATAACTAAACGCAAACAATGACAAACGAATCTTAGCAATGTAAAAAACCATTAAAAATATTCGACCATTCTTGTTTGATTATCCAACAAAAGAACATCCGTTCAAAAGTATATCTTGTACCACTAAAAACAAATAATGACAAACTTTTAAACAAAACTATGACAAAGGGATTAGCAATGTCAAAACAAAGGGATACACGAATGCTTATAACTACACCATGGCTCCAATGGGCATTAAAATTCCCCAACACACCGCATTCACTAGTCCATGGATTCGCTTGACTAGTAACACGTTCCCATTAGCTCCATTTGTGGCCGTTACTTGTCCGGACAGCAAATCCAGAGTAGCCATGGATTTGAATGATCTCCACTCATGGCGTGCATCCCAAGTCTGTCTCCTTCCTTCAATGGACCGTCTTGCCATAGATGGATTCATGATGGTTGTGTTAGAAGACAACACGATAGTAGCAAATATAGTCATCTCTCCATTGAAATATTCCGCAGGTAGCTGCATTACACGGAAGCTTAGAGGAATTTTTTGAAGCATAGTTGAGTAGGCCATAATTGAGGATGTTACGGTAATCCAAGAGAGTTTGAGCACCTAACATGCCTTTACTTGTTGGGTTTTATGCCCCCAAGCGATCCAACTAGAAGACTCGATGTTTGTGTGACTGTACGTAACTTCAAGCACTCCGCTTTCTCGAACATAACTAAAGTGAAGATACGAGTTTAACACTGGAAGTTTAGTGCAAGAACGAAAGTGTTGCAGTTGCATTAGGCCGACGATTTAGTTTTAGTTTAGGCCGATTTTATTTTTAAAATGGGGTTGGATTTTAGATCCAACTAAATAGGATAATTAACTAAATCTGGTTAGATTTCTTTGGATCACCTGAATATCACTGGATGTTGTTGCATGCCATCATCTGTTACATCGGAATAGTAAAAAATCGATCTAGACCTAAGCATTGTTGGCATTACCTATAGTTGGCGTAGCTGATTATCAATTTCCTAAACAAATAGATCTAGACCTAAGCATTGTGCATCTTGAAGAATAAGAACATTAACGATATAGTGTATCCATAATCCTGACCTTTGCTACTTGACAGTTAACCAACTCATACTCTTCTCATTTCTTCCCTTTTGGACAAATTCACGGTCTGAATTTAAACAGTATTAGAGGATCTACAAGAAATCCACTTATATGTTTATAACAAATCCATTAGTCCATGTCATTAGACATTAGGGTTTTAGCAAATAAAAACTCATATATATATATATATATTTGTGTTTAGAACATTGATGCAATGTAATCTAGAAAGTTACTATTTGGAGCAACTCTTCTTATTTTCTTTTTATGAGATTAATTTAAGAATCTTGAGTCTTGGTTTTCTTGGTTTAATCTTTTTTCCTTTATTTTTTTGCATAATAAATCTCCTAAATAACCTATCTTAATTCCTAGTATATGTTTCTATCTTAATAAGCTCATTTGAGCATGAGTCTACTTATCATAAAATCTCTTCGTGGTATTAGAGCATGTGGCTATTCTCTTGGGTTTGTGATTTTTCATTTTTGGTTTTCTTTGATGCTTGAAACAACCACTGTTCCAACAAAATTTGTAAACAGCGACTCGAGCGCGTACCCATCCCATGAGTTGTTCCTGAAGCGAAGCCTAATAGATTAGCTCCTTCAACTACGGATCCAACGGCGGTTGATGAGGTGTGAGTTCCATGTCCATTTTTGTCTCTAGGAGATCCTGATTCTTTAGATTCGTCGATTGGTTCTGTTGTTGCTTCGTAACCTCTGGTGAAGAATCTCACTCCGATTAGTTTACGGTTACAGAAAGAAGCGGTGAAATTAGTCCCAACCTTGCATAGTCCTTTTCCAGGTAGAAGGAATCGGACCAAATCCATCGTCGGTGTAGCTTTTGTTCTCCGGCCAAACCCCAGTGTCGAGAACTCCGACCACGACGTCTCTGTATGAACCGGTTTCAGGGAATAAATTTGCAGTGTGTTCTTCGAGACCGAGGAAGAGTGGAGTACGAGTGGCGTGAAGCTCGCAACGGTGCTCTGGTAAATCAGAGATAACACCTGGTTGAGTCATGAGCGAGTCCGCTTCTTCGGGAGTAAGACGAATGGAGAATCCATGAATGGCATTGTCGTCAGTGTAGAGCAATTCATCAGAGTCGGAGACAGATCTGAGAGAGGAATCGTACCAGTGAGAGTGGTGGTCAAAGGTCGACGGCATCTTAGATCTCGCCATGTGAACGATTTCCCATCGTTGGAGCTACAAGAACTAGGCTAAGTCAAAGAAGAAGGCTTTCACTGGGTACGCGAAGCAGCATGAAAGTGATGAAGAACCAGAAAGGAAATTTAGAAGATAGCTTAGAGGTTAAGGAGCAGAGTGGAGAATCAAATGTAACTGAGGTTGGGGAGGCAGATAACACATATGTTGTTCCTGATAGAGAACAATATAACAAAGAAGATTTCCCTGTGGATTATGCCAACGTATGTTCTTTATCATCAAGTCGTACAGTGAAGATGATGTGCAGAAGAGAATTAAATATAATGTTTGGGCAAGCACCAAATGGAAACAAGAAGCTTGCTGCATCATACCAAGAAGCTCAACAGAAACTGGTGGTTGTCCCATCTTTCTCTTTTCCTCGGTCAATGGAAGTGGACAATTTGTTGGTCTTGCTGAAATGACAGGACCAATTGATTTCAACACAAATGTGGAGTACTAGAAGCAAGATAAGTGGACTGGCTCTTTCCCTCTCAAGTGGCATATCGTTAAGGATGTTCCAAACAGTTTGCTGAAACATATTACCCTTGAGAACAATGAGAACAAACCTGTTACCAACAGAAGAGACACACAAGAGGTCAAGTTGGAGCAAGGTTTGAAGATTGTGGAAATTTCCAAGGAGCATAGCAATAAGACTTGCATTTTGGATGATTTTTCATTCTATGAGGTTCGGCAGAAGACTATCTTGGAGAAGAAAGGCAAGCAGCAGCAAACCCAAAAATAGGTAAATGAGGAGAAGATAAGTGATGACGAAAGTGACGGTGATGACGATGACGACGATGACGACACTGAAGCTCTTATGGCTGAACTTGACCAGATAAAGAAAGAAAGAGTGGAGGAGAGGCTCGGGAAGGAAAAACAGCAACAGATGGAAGAGCTTACCACCAAGGAAGAGGAATTTCTCAAAGGAAACCCGCTGATTTTATGCTTGGAAGAAAAGAAAAATGAAGTTTTTGAAGCACATGTCTCTTGGTCTCATCTTGCTGCTAATAATTCTTCATATGTGATGGGTTCAAGACGGGATTGAGACTGATTCGAGTGCGTTCATGGGGTGGGATCATGGACTGAAAATCAAGCTCCATTAACTATGGTAATGTGCTTAACCTTCTTCTTAAGCTGAACAAGAGATATTGCTGCTGGTTGGGTTAGACTTATAGGTTTGGAATCAAGAAGTTAGGATGAAATAGATTGTTTTGGTGGAAAAGGAGAATGATCATTGTAGTTGTTTCAAAGCCAAGAATATCATGGGAGCACCTCTGAGAAAGTGGAAAACTCTACAAGTATTGACTCAAATCTGAAAATTAGGAATACTTCTCAGAGAGCGATCGTAGCTCTACAAGTATCATCCCAAAATTGAGAAGATAAAGGTCAGACATACCTCTTAGAGAGTTCATAAAACTCTACAAGTATAGACCTCACATAGCTTTGAAGATCAAATGTCTCTACAATGAAGCTAGAGGTTCTTCTACTACGTCTCCTTATGATCTGCAAGTGTTTCTCTCAAGTTTACATGCAGTTATGACAAGTCCAATACTTGCTGAAGCATGATGTTGGTCTTCCTCAGTGCATTCAAACTTAACTCCGGTGTTTTCAACAAGAAGCCCACTTATATTTTTATAACAAGTCCATTAGCCCATGTCATTAGAATTTTAGCAAGTAGAGACTCGTATATATTTGTGATTAGAATATTGATGCAATGTAATCTAGAAAGTTACTATTTGGAGCAACACTCCTTGTTACCTTTTTATGAGATTAATTTAAGAATCTTGGTATTCTTCATTTAATCTTCTTTTCTTTATTTTCTTTTGCACAATAAAACTCCTAAATAACCTATGTTAATTCTTAATATATGTTTTCTATCTTAATAAGCTCATTTGAGCATAAGTCTACTTGTCATAATATCTACTTGTCATAAGTCTACTATGTCACCCATGTTTCTCACTTGATCAATTTGTCAAGGTATTTTTCGAGCCTCCTCACAGAAAAAAATTGTTTCTCTCTCTTAGATTCAACTTAGCTCTGATACCAATTATTGAATCTAAGTATAGAACATAAACTCAAATTATAAAAGATCACATTCTTTTATTGCTTTAGTAAACTCACTCAAACTCTAAAGCTCTCAAGTTTTCTCTAAGGGATATCACACCTCGATAACTCCTTATATAGAGAAACCTAACACATAATCCTTATTCTATTAGGAAACACTCCTAATAGATAAGTCCAAGCTCTAAATAGATAAATCCTATCATAACTACCTTTAGAGATAAGATCTAATCCCAACTTCACTTAGGATTAGGTTTAATCTAGAAACTTTTATACCAAATCACCTTTCAAGCTTATCTCAACAGTTCAAACTTCCAATTAAATCATTTTCCTGAAATAAATATTCACATAATATAAACTATTCACAACGTTGGGTTGACTAACGGTTAACACTAATTCCATTAACACTGTTAACAAAAACCAATTTTTTGTCAAAAATTATTGTTTTTCTGTTTAACTAAAAAAAACTAAAAACATAACTTAAAAACTAAGTAAAAAATATATAAAACGAAAATAATATAAAAATATTTTTTTAATAAATGTTAACATAATAAAAATTATTAATTGTTATATCAACAATAAATATTATTTTATCCAAATAAAAGTTAATATAACATTTAGTTAAGTGTTATTTAACATTATTATTGTTAATAATAAAAAAATATTAACAATTTTTATTCAGAAAAAATAATTTTTACTTGGATAAAATAATTTAGTTATCATCTTATTTTTGATTTATTTTAATAATTTTAGATACAATGAATAATTATTTATATTATTAATTATTAACAAAAAGTAAACCAAAATAATATAAAAATAGTATTGATAATGTTAACATAAACTAATTGATTATAATGTTAAAAAAAATTTCTTATAACAACTTATCTTATTTTTTATTTTCTTATTTTTTAACATTGTTAATAATAAACAAAAAATACAAAAATAAAAATGAACAATATTAATTAAAATAAGATTAACATTGTTCAATTATAACCAATGTTAGCTTTTAACAATATAATCATTTATTTTATTTTTTATTTTCTTATTTGTTCAGGAAATTATATATTATATTTCTATAATTAAAAAGATTTTTTTATTTCTTCAGGAAATTACATTTTAATTATTTAATTAAAAATATAAAGAAAACACAAAAAAATTTAGAAAAGCTGGTTCAAGATAATTATATTTTTTTTATTTAATAAATCAAATAATTTTATTCAGAAAACATATTTTTCCTATTGTTATATAATTTTTTAATTTAGTTTTCTTTTAATTATGATTTTTAGTTTTTTTTAGTTAAATAGAAAACAATAACTTTTTGATCCAAAAAATGGTGTTGGAAAAACAATAACTTTTTGTTACATGAAATTAGTGTTAGTCAAGCCAACGTCATGCACACTTTAGAGTATTTGATGTTTTTTAGAAAATTTATTTAATCGGAGGTTTGAACCGGAAACACAAAAAAAACAGAGGTTTAAATTGGAAAAATGTAGTAACTTTGAGTTTTTAATGGTATTTTTTCTAACAAATAATATAACAGTGTTATATATAGTATAATTGCACCTTTGGCATTCAATATAAGAATTTAATATGATGTTTTAAAAAGAATATATAAATATGATATATATATATATATAACTATATATTTTTTTATTTTTTTTTATCAAAACTCATATATTTTAAGAAGAAGTCTCATAGTACAATTGATTTGAGATATGTATATATGGAGGCAAGGTGGATAAGAAGGCTACAATAATCTTGTAAACAATTTTAGTTTCTTGTTTCTTCTTGAGTGGTGGCATGTATGATTATATTCAAATATATGACCCATTCAGAGTTAGCATATTAATTCTCTCGTATTCCATTCTATTTTTAACATAGTTAGCGAGCACTGAGACCAGCAATCCAAAAGTTATATGAAATGTTATTTAAAGAAACGTACGAGGACATCGAGAATCTCCAAAATCTTTTTTGTTTCTTCTCAGAATAATCAATAAGAAAATTCGTAATTGATGTCGTTCGATTAGTAACAGTAAGTTGGATAGAATTCTTCAACACTAGTTTGCCTCTAGAAATTAAAATTTTGTTTATATTTTTTTCTTCTCATATTTTCAAATACTAGTTACACTTTTTTATAAAAGTTTTTTAATTGAATAAATTTAACATTTTATTCAAAAAACAGACTTAACAATATTTTTTAATCAGTATCTAGATCGTGACATCCAAACAGAATGAATTATCATGCATCAGATTGTTTTTTAGTTCATGCATCAAATTGGTCATTTCCGACAGAAATGACCGTCAGTTCTAAGATGTCAGAAATTCAAAATTCGTTAAAAAATTTCGACTAATTTCCGATAGGTAGTATTCCGATGGATTTCTGACAACTTTCGTCACCGGTAAAAACTTCAGAAATCCATCAGTAATATTTTTGTGGGAAATCTTTCGGAAACACTATACCGACAGATTTCCAACCATCACGTTTTCCAACGGATTTCCGAAGATATTTTTTTATAGATTTTCGACGAATTTCTGACAGATTTAATATTTATTTATTTTAATTAATATTAATTGTTTTTGTATTGATTTCTTAGATTTATTAATAAATAATTAAATATAGTATTTCAAATAAAATTCAAATTCAAATTTCAAATTTCAAATTCATAACAAAATATTCAAAATACAAAATATTCATAAAAGAAAAACAATATTCATAAAACATAAAACATAAAAATCATCCACGACGAAACCTCACAAATTGGTCATGAGATCTTCCATCACCTTCTTATCCGCTTCCATCATAGCCTTCGTCGCATCTATATCGGTCTTAGTTTGTAACAACCAATTCTTCATACCGTTTATCATTCTCCATAGAGGCTTATTTGATGGTGTGGATCTCATCCTTCAAATATGTGATCTTAGTGGTCCTCTCTGCAAGTAGGACTCTAAGGTCGCTTTTTCTGAAAACCACAAAGTGGCTTGAGATGAATTGTGGTATGTCTAGAATTAAATCAAACAAAATATAAATGTTAAAGTTATAAAAAAAATTTAAATTTTGATAAAATTAAAGATTACTTACTTTGATGAAGAATTTTTTCCAGTTCTCGATAGGAATGTCATTGGAAAGCCTTCTCCTACGGTTGAGATTGAAGATACTCCTCTCCGAACGACTTCACGGTCTCGACGAGCTCCCGAGCGATTTGATCTTGAATTTGGTTCTTTTTTTTTGGGTGTGAATATCCTCCACCAATCAAAGATACAAGAGACGCACACTATCTATCTAAAACTGTAAAAGAAAAAAACAAGGAATAAAATTATAAGTTAGAAATAAATTAAGAAAACTAAAAATCAATTAAAATTTTACCAATTTCTCTTCCTGGGAAACCAAACTCATCGCTCTAGCGTTGTGCGTTGTAATTCCTTTGCCTCCACACCTGCTCAGCCGGCTGCTAGAGTTCGTCTTCGAGGTTTTATCATTCTCGCCTTGCTTCCAATAATCGACAAACCCATTCCAAAGCTCGGGTTTGTAGATGAACTCCCTAGGTACCTCATTGTGCATCCACTTGTCCTTCCACTCGTAAAGCTTATTTGAGTACATTCTGGCCGCTTTGGACTCTAACGCCATTCTAATCCTAGTATGATGCTTCATATTCTAGTTAAATTCTTGCTGCAAAAATACAAAATTTATATTAAATAATAAATTATATGAATAGAAACTTAAGTTTTAAAATGGAAATACTTACCACAAATTGATTGAACCATAACTCACCTTTCGCGGATGCATGGTCGAGAATGTCGGATACGGATGCTTAACCATTCCGTTAAATATCAGGTTGATTGCTTTGGTTATTCCATTGCTGGAATAACCAAACCTCAAAAATATGAAAAATTAAATGTTAGTAACAAAAATAAATAAATATATATGTATATATAAGGAAAAAACATGGTAAATTTTTATCAAATAGTTTCTCCAACCGGTCGTGGATGAATTCTTTGCAGCCCCTCTCTAGCGGATTGAGATATGAAATCTTCAACGCTCATTTGCGTTGACGTTGTTAGTTGCGTCTCCGAATATGGCTTAGCAGCTGCATTTGATTCACCTCATAGAAGATGTGAGGCGGAAGAATGATAGTGACCATAATCCCTTAAAAAAATAAAAAATAGCCAGAATATAATTTGATATTATAAACAAAATTTTATAATTCTTTTTAAAATTATAAAACATTCAAAAATTTGAATGAAATTCAAAATTAATCATAATTAAACACGTGTTTAGAAAAATCGTAAAATTCAAATAAAATTCAAATAAATTTCAAAATTTATCTTATGCATAAAAAGTAATCTTATTCATAAAACTCAAATAAAATTCAAAAAAATCCAAATAAAATTCAAAATTAATCTTAAACATGTCTAATATGGAGTATGTTAAAAAAATATATGTCCCATGTTAAACAAGTGTTTAAACAAGGATAATATGTGTCCCATGTTAAAAACATGTTTAATGTTGAGTATGTTACAAATATATATATATATATATATATTTAACATCTTATGCACATTTATATAAGAAATAAATTTGTTATATATATGAAATAAATTAAAAATCTTATAATCCTTATAATCTTTATATAATAAACCTAAAAATCGTTATATTAAAAAACCTAAAAATCCACCTTAATACTTGATTAATTATTTGAGATGTAATATATAATAATTAAAAGTATAAAACACGAATGTAAAATACAAAATTTCAATGTAAACACCCACGATACAACTACAAATCTATAACTACTCAGATTGTGATGATGATCTATCCGAAAGAATTAAGTCTGTATTGTCATCAAACTCTCCATGTGATTACTCTGAATCAAAATGCACTATATCCTCCCTGAATTTTGTAAAATTAACCACGAGATCAACATCAAAAAAAGGCTCAATTGGACCAATTTGAAAATTTCCAGTTGGCTTCAAAGGATCATGTTCAAAAAATCTATATATTATTTCTCTTGTATTAATTGATGTCACTGTAATTCAAGGGTCAGTCAAAGTTGTGACTCGAGGGTAGTGAATGTATCAAAACTAAAATAATTAATGATTAGTACTATAAAATAATATTAATGATAACAAATTTTACTATAAAACAATTTGACACATACTTGGTCCGCTTGTGACGCAAGGATAAATGGATCATATTTTAGTAGTCTCTGTCTTGAATGTACCGATGTAACGCTGAATTGGTCAACTTGAACACCACGACCAATGAAGAGATCTTACCAATCACATATAAACATAATACACTTCAAGTTCAACATTTTTGGGTAAAGAACTTCTAATATTTTGTAAAGAATCTCGTAGTAAACTACATCACCATAGTTAGCCGAGATACCATAATCTGAAGTTGGCCTTCTACGGCCAGCCTCATGAATCCGAAATGTATATCCTCTCGTGCAATACCTGCAGTATGTAGTTGCATAGTATTTCAACAACAAGATTGAGATGATCGAAGAAAACACGGCTGCACAACTCAAGGCAACGCAGGATCAGATGGACGCATTCTTCTGATCATTCCAACCACCTCCAAGCGACTTTTAGATTTTGTGTTTTTATAATTTCTTCATTTCGTTTTATTTCCTGTAGTTTTTATGTTATTTTGAATAATTTTTTATTTCCGTTTTTGAAATTTTAATTTTAATTTAATATTTTATTTTATTTTATAATTAAATTATTTAATTTTAAAAAAATATATTTTATTATCGGTCAGAAATCCGTCCGAAATCCGTCGGAAACACATCCGACGGAAATCCGTCAGAAACACATCCGTCGGAAGTCCCGTATCCGGAATCCATAGGAAAACCGTCAGATTTTGTCGGTTTTAAACAGTCTAAAATCCGACGGATAGAAAATCCGACGGATTTCTGACGGACTTCCGATGGTCGTATTCTGACGGATTCCAGATAAGGATTTCGGATAGAAAATCCGACGAAATTTTGACTGATTTCCAATGTCCGTTATCCGTCGGAAATACCGACGAATTTCGACGAATGTTACGTTTCCGACCATCTAGAACAGACGGAAGAATCCGTCGAAAATCCATCGGAAACATCTATTTTCTTGTAGTGCTTCTCATTAGGCCTGCAAATCAAAGACGACAAAATCTCATAGCGCTATCACGTTTCTTTCTAAGACTATGGGGGATGGATACAATAGTCAATAGTTGTGTTGTCGATCATAGGAGAGTCCAATTTTTGTTCCCATGGAATGGGGCAGTTCAACTTGTTCTAAGGCAGGGACCATGAATTTTTAATCAATGGATGGTATCAAGGGAACCATGGTCTCCAAATATTGCTGATGAAGAACCAAAAAATATTAACTTATGGGTCCAAGTAAGAGATATCCCAGTCCAATTCTTATATGCTCTGATGGTGAATTATACTGCCGGAAACCTTGGTCATGTTGTTGAAACTGAACAAGAAGAGGCCTTTGGTGATAATGCGGCTTTTGGTCGATTTTATTTACAATGGCCATTAGACAGAGTTCTGATCTTCAAACGACGTTTCAAGTTTGGGAATGAATTTTCAATGGTCTCCTTTCGATTTGAGAAACTACATAATCATTGTTTCCACTGTCACTCACTTCAACATGACGTTACAGAGTGCTTAGTGCCTAAAGAAGAAGTTGCAGCAGGTCACCAGGAACCAGAACCAGACGATGACTCTAACAGGATGCTTTCACCGTTTCATCCTTATCTCGATCCCTTTCCTCAGGCCATTCAAGCAGAAACTCTTAATAATTTCAATGCTACGGGTTCAATTGTGCAAGCTCCTCTCTTGGCCCCTCCTCCCAATATCCAGAATATGGAAACCACTATGATATTGCCCAATGGCCACCAATTCTCTGTTTTGGACCTTCGTAATTTCTATCACAACTACACCTCCGTCTCCGACCCCACTAAATCTGAAGCAAGGCGACAAAGAATCCTCCTCTCCCTTGAACATGTTGGCAACAAAATCATCCACGAGATCACCCAACCGATAGGATTTCAATCCATTTACTCTAACAAAAGACGCAAATTGTGGCGTCAGAGGCCATTTCATCTAAAATAAATTTTAACGGAGGCAAGGTACCGCCAAGCGCCCTATGAGAATATTAAGCTGGAACTGCCAGGGCATTGG
The DNA here is from genome assembly GCA_963922655.1 of Cardamine chenopodiifolia. Taxonomy (NCBI): domain Eukaryota; kingdom Viridiplantae; phylum Streptophyta; class Magnoliopsida; order Brassicales; family Brassicaceae; genus Cardamine; species Cardamine chenopodiifolia. The sequence continues at coordinate 9,040,418 of OZ000464.1, forward strand.
AAAAATCCTTGCAGTTTGACACTCAACGAGATATGTCAACGTTATCTTCTTGATGCAATATTCCTCATCGAGACAAAGCAACCATTCAACTATGTTTGTGATTTTTCTGGCTCTCTAGGATATCCGAATTACTTCATTGTTTCTACTGTTGGTTTAAGTGGTGGTTTAGCTCTCTGGAAAAATTCATTTGATATCATTGTATTATATCATGATGCAAGACTTGTAGATTTTTTAATTAATGAAAAATATTTTCCTTTATATTTGTCTTGCGTATATGATGATCCAAATCCTCAATATCGATATGAGTTATGGGAGAGAATTCAACAAACCACCACAATACGTAATGATCCATGGTTAATGGTTGGCGACTTTAATCAAATCAGAAATAATAGCAAGAAGATTGGTGGGCATCCACGTGAAGAGGACTCGTTCAAAGAATTCAACACTACTCTTGATATATGTGACATGGCCGAACTTAAACATCAAGGGAATAAATTCAGTTTGATGGTCAACGTAGTTTGATATGAGCTGGAGTACACACCAAGGAACTGATTCAATGTTGTCTCAATAAAGCTTTAGAAGATACATAGTGGCTTGCCTATTACCCACCATCTTTTTCCGAGTATTTAGAACCCATTAAATCAGACACCAACCACTAGTAGTCAATATACTCTTAGAGACAAGAATATAAAAGGTCAGTTTGGATATGATAAACGACTATATGATCAAGAAGGGTTTAAGGAAGCTATTGAAACCGAATGGACAAAAATTTCGGACCGTGCATATTTTCCATCTAAAATACAGACTATTCGCCAAAAATTATCAAGATGGAAACACAACAATTCTACAAACTGAAAAGTAGAGATTCAACTTCTAAAAACAGAACTCAAAGCAATATTTCTTGAAACCGTTCCAAACCCCACCATCATCAGAGAGGTAAAGCAAAAAATCAACAAAGCGTACTACCAAGCAGGAGGTTTTCTGGAAGTCAAGAATCGTAATAAATGGCTAAAAGAAGGAGATCAAAACAAAAAATATTTCCACAGCTGTGAAAATATCAAAAAGCAAGAAATTGAATAACCTCTATCACCGATGACAACGGCATTGAACATACAAGTGAAGCGGATATTTCCAGAGTTGCGATTGAATATTTTCACTTTAATCAATAGCACTGCAAACAACAACTGGAGAGATCTTTTCAAAGTCTTTCAATCACCTGTCACGTACGAGATGAATATAGTGCTCGCGGCTGATGTTACTAATGCATAAATCATACAAGCAATCAAAGTTGTTGGAAGAGATAAAACGTATTGACCGAATGGGTTATGTGGAGCCTTTTATCATCAATTTAACAACTATCAGTGATAGTATAATCACGAAGATTAGGGTGTTTTTCAACAACGAAGTTATCCCACCCCATCTCAACCAAACTCATCTTTGTCACATCCCGGAGATTGATCAGCCAAATACCATCAGCGATTATCGACCAATAAGTTTATACAACGTTGCTTACAAGATCATTTCAAAAATCCTCATTTGGCGACTAAAAACATTCATGCCCTCAATTATTTCCGATCAACAAACCGCTTTTGTACCAGGAAGACACATTATAGACAATGTGTTAATTTCTCATGAATTCCTACATTCACTGAAATCAAAGACTCATATGGCTATCAAAACCGACATCCCAAAAGCTTATGACCGGATGAAGTGGAACTTCCTTGAAGAAACAATGTTGGGATTATGCTTCAATGGGAAATGGATCAGATGGATCATGTCTTGCGTAAGATCAGTCTCATACTCTATTCTAAGAAATGGGAGTCTTTATGGTAATAATATTACCACAACGTGGTCATCAAGATGACCCTCTCTCACTGTATCTTTTCCTATTTTGCGTGTAAATGCTTACAAAAAATCTCAATAAGGAAGAACGACATGGAATATCAAAGGGATTGCCATAAGCAATAATATACCTTAGGTTAGTCATCTACTTTTGGTGGACGGCTCATTTTTCTTTTGCCAAGCCATCTGCCATAATAGTGAAACTCACAAAGGTTTTACACCAATACGGTGAGCTCTTCGACCAACAGTTCAACGTTAACAAGTCTTCTATCATATTTGGGTCATACGTCATGAAGCCCAAAAACAGAGGTTTATCAAGTCATCAAAATTCAAAGACATGCAGTTGTAGCAAATATTTGGGACATCCCAAGGAATTTACGTGGAAGAAATGTGAGTTGTTCTAATATCTTGTCAAAAAGGTTAAAGAATGTATAAAGTACTGAAAACACAAGTTTCTATCCGAAAGAAGGAAAAAGGTATGTCTAAAATCCATAGCCTTAGCCATGCCTACCTATTCTATGTGTTTTTTTAAGTTGCCAAGTACTACCAGTCATGAGATGAACTCTGCTTTATCTCAATTTTGGTGGGATCAGATGACTGCAAAAGACGTATAACATTAGTCAATTGGAAAAAGATGAGTTTGCCTAAAAAGAAAAAAGGACTTGGATTCAGAGACATCAGAAAATTCAATGACCCTCTCCTCGCAAACAAGCATGGCGCATTTTACAAGATCCTCAATGTCTTCTCCCAAGAATCTTGAAAAACAGTATTTCTGAGAGACATCATTACGTGAAGCAACAATTCCCAGGAAAAGTCATATGGATGGGATTTCCAAGAAAACTTCATATGGATGGCGTTGAATAATCAGTGGCCAAGATCTACTCTACAAAGGCCTCAAATTCCGCATTGGTAATGGACACACTATTAATCCATATATGAAACCTTGGATACCAACCCATCCTTCAAGCTCTGTCGCAACTACATCTCCTCAACAACCTTTCTTTCGAATAAAAAACTTATGGCAGGAAAACAACAAGCAATGGGATTAAACTAAACTACAACGGTCTCTTAATACAGAAGATGCACAACATGCACGACGAATGTATATTCCACATAACAACACCGAGGAATTTTATGGCATTACACAAAAGACGGAAGTTATATGGTGAAATCTAGATATTGGTTAGCCACACACTATCTGAATCCATTGGTTCAACATCTATCTCTACCCCAAAGTAACACGGAGCTAAAAACGCTTATCTGGAAAACGAAGGCATTACCAAAAACCAAATACTTTCTATATGGCAAAATGAAAATCACGGAACGACCTCATCTTTCACAAGGTACATCATGAACCTCTCTCTGTTTACTCCCGCACAATGGACAATATTTCAGAATGGCTTGATGCCAATCCACACAGCTCTCTTTCAACAAGCCGATCATTTTCTACTCGGACTTTACCAAACAATTGGGTGCCCCCACACAAATAAATATATAAATATAATGTTGATACCAGTTATCTCTCTAACACTTCTTTCACTGGTGTTGGTTGAATTTTGTGTGATGCACACGGAAGCTATAAACTCTAGATCTAGTACATTTCTATATAAGATAAGTTATTCTTATAAGTATCTAATAATAATTATTCATTTACACATTTGTGCTTTTACTCTCGTCAATTTATCAATTGTTATCACGAGAAAAAGGAGCAAAGAGTGGATTCATATTTCATTCTGATTTTTTTGTAATTAATCAATTTATTTAGTTTTATGAATAAGAAATAAATTAAATTAAATAATTACTTAACAGTGTTAGACAAAATCACTATTTACTGTTAGTCAAACCTTCCGATGCGCACATTTAGATGATTTAAGGGTTTTTTTGGGTCATCTTCTTTTTGATTAAACAATGTCAAAACAGTGTAAGGAATTGAGCAAAGAATCCAAAACAGAGTACAATAGGCAAAAACAGAGTATAAAGGCAAGAGAGAACAAAAAGAGAAATTCGAGGAGAAAATTAACCATGACTCTCATTTTGAATTATCTGCTGCAGCCAAACTGGACCACCAATAGAGATGTACAATCTGAGCCGACCTTCCCGAGTAATATTTTTGGCTATATCTCTTGCAATAGAATTCACCTGCGGAGACGAGACCTTAAATACCACGTCCTGAAAATGTTGGAGTTGTCAAAAAATCTGCTCCAAATGAGCTTGATATCGAGGCCATTTAAAATTTTATTTAAGAAAAATAAATTAGTTGAAGCTTAAAACTAGAAACCAAAAATGTTCGAGGTTTTAGTTGGAATATTTAATTTAGTTGGAGGTTTTAATAGTCTGGTGGAGCTTCCCTCCTCTATTAGGAATCTACACAAACTGAAAAAGTTAAATATGAGGAGTTGCAAAAAGCTACGAATTATTCCCACCAACATCAACTTAGCATCTCTTGAGGAAGTCGACATGAGTTATTGCTCGAGTTGAGAACATTTCCAGATATCTCGAGTAACATAAAGACTCTCAGTGCAAAAGAGACACAGATAGAAGACGTCCCTGCATCAACTGTTGGGCGTTGGTCTCGTCTTGAGTGCCTTGAGATAGGCAGCAGAAGCCTCAAGACACTAACACATGTACCACTAAGTGTAAAGAAGCTAGACCTGAGCAACAGTTGCATAAAGAAGATTCCAGATTGCATCATAGGTCTCCTGCATCTAGTAGATCTCGTCGTCGAAAATTGCCCAAACCTCGTGTCAATTCCGGCTCTTTCCCCTTCGCTCAAGTCCCTAAATGCAAATGACTGTGCATCACTCAAGACAGTTTGTTGCTCTTTCCACAACCCAAGAGAGGTACTCACATTCTACAACTGTTTGCAACTGGATAAAAATCAAGAAGAGAAGTCATACAACAATCAGTTTCCGAATATATATGCTTACCAGCTCAAACAGTCCCTGCTGAGTTCACTCACAAAGCTACAGGGAACTCTGTAACAATCCCTCCGGCTCCAGGTGGTGAGGGGTATTTCTCTGCTTCCTCAAGATTTAAGGCTTGCTTACTGCTTTCGCCAATTAAGGACTGTAGATATATTCGTATAACTTGTTTTATAAGAAGCAAGGAAGGTGCTGAAATTGCTAGCTCTTATACTGAAGCACAAATTTCCTATATGTCTTCTGGATCGAAACATCTGCTTACATTTCCTGGTGACTCGTTTAGTCAACGAAACAGATACCGTGAAGTGGATGTGGCTACTAGCAAAATTATATTTGAGTTCAGGTGCTGGGACATGGATGAGAAGATTATTGAGTGTGGTGTACAGATCTTGACGGAGGAAGCTATGAGTAGTAGCTGCAGCAGCAAAGTGGACAACTTTGAAACCGAGAGTAGCAGCAGCAAACTGGATAACTTTGAAACTGGAGGCAACAGTAACCACCACACAGATGGAGATGGAAACTATGAAGCAGAAGCTTTTATGGTCTCTCAAAGCGAAAACATCAAAACCAGTAGACATGCAGGTTTTCGGAGTTGGCTTAGGAATGGTTTAAAGAAGATGCTGGGTAAGAGAGGAAGGACTTGTATGATTGTCTTGTGTATATTTGTAATTATCCAAATCGTTTGAGAGATTGGAATGTATGATTCTCGATATTACTAGTATATATGTGAAAGTAGTTATGCATTTGATCGGTAAAGGCTTGATGGATAACTAATTATGCAAAGAAGATCAGAGGCAAAATGTGAAAACTGAGGAAGAGAAGTAGAGATGGATCGAATATTAGTATGTATTTCTTTTTTGTCCATTTGTTTTTTATTGGTAACGTTTCTATAATTTTAGAACCACCAACATGATTTTGTTAGGGATGATGAAGCGGCCGATAGTCGAAAATTTTGCCACGGATGTTTCCAACAAACTGAATGATACACTGTCAAGGGACATTGTGGAACTTGATTACTTTTACTCTTGTATTATTGATAAAAATCGTGTATATCTTACATTTATATACATGAGACTGTGCGAGTGAACTAGTAAGAGACAGCTACAAATGAGATATGTTAAAAATACACTTGAGATATGGATTATTATCTCTATACAGAGTCAACTTCAACGACTTTATGTATGTTACCTTCGACATAGTTTGATTTTATGTCATAGACTCACAATTTGAGAGTAAGAGATATTTTCAGCTTCTTCTTCAGATCCGTTACTCCAATTTCTGTTTCCTATGTATCAATTCCAACACCGCATTCAGCAGTCTAATAGAACGTGCAGCTATACTCAAACAGTATCTATCCCAAGAAAGAAGGATGGTTGGATAATTTCTCTATGTGTTTGGTGAAACTTAGGTGCACATGTGGAGTGTAAAATGCACAAGATACACTCTTTAGTTATTTGCAATCACACACATTTAGGCACACGAGCAAATATCTCCTTGGATATGATCAGCACAACCAAACACAGGTCTAGCTTCTGGTCCCTGCAGTGTCAAAAGATTTAATAATTCAGAACTCCATCTTAAGCAACAAGTTACATTACATCCAATCGTGTGAAACAACAACAAGAATCAGAGAGCATATTGGCTGAAGATGATGGAAACTCAAAATTTGCAATAAGAAAGGAAGGAACAGAAATGTCAATTCAAGATCAATAAGAAACCAAACTCGTACTAGAGAGACAAATACATAGTTGTAAAGATTTGAACTTATTTAGTAAGTTACGAGCACATCAATTCAATAAAAACTAGGTGCTCATTATATTCTCACAGATTAAAGTCAGCTAAATAGAATTAGAAACATAGCAAAATTCACTAGAGAGTAATCAAACAACAGTGGCTAGTTTGAAGTACTTTTTAGCATACAAAACCAACGAAAAATTAGTAAGGAAACATACGGACTCTAGAAAGCATATGAAGATCCAAACAAGGAAACAAATAACGTGAAGTAATGGGATAACTACAAGTGACTCCTGAGTATATTTAGATACGTAAATATACATATAAAGATCAAGGTAAAGCCAATTCTGTAACAAAAAATGCACTTTGAAAATATTCAATGGGGCAGAGGAAGAAATTTACCATGATTTCAAAGAGATCGCACTTCCTTGCTCCAAGCATCTATTCTATTGTCTTCGTCCCGACTCCAAGCTTCCAATGTTCCTCACAAAATCCGAGAGATTGAAGTAGAGGAAGAGCCTACTCCAACAGTCTATGTGTTTTACACCTTCAAGATTCTCCTCTTTTTTCGAGTTGCAGATTACTTCATATGTACAACTGCCAATGTCAATGTCATCTTCAAAGTCTTCGTTGGGTCTGATCCAGATTCATAGCTCCCTTCAATGCTTCATTTGGTCCAGATCTGAGCACCACATTCAATAACGTCGCAGTTGTGGAATACGCGGCTGAAGTCGAACACTATTTCTATCCACTTCAGGGTATTCAATATGACACGGAGACCCAACGAAAGGTTGCTGCAAAGCTTTGTTACTCTTTTGGCAAGCTTTCCAAAACCACCGAGTGGAGAGCATTGTCTAAATGTATACATTACATACTGAAGATCTACGAGCTTCTTCTCTAAAAGTATATCTACCAAAGCACTCAGTTTCATCAGCCTAAAACCTCCAATTGCTTTAGATCATAAACATCATCAAGAGTGATAATCATCTATCTTGCTTCAAAATCTTTGAAAGATTGCTTGTAAACGGAACTTCAAACCATACTCATCAAGACCACTGTGGGCTAAGCCCACAAGCCCATTAAAACCCGTTAAGATCAAAGTGTTGAGAGTTGATCCTTTGATTGTTTCTGCAAAAGGCAAAGACAACAAGAATTAGAAGAAGTTGAAGTTGAAGAAGACGTGTCGTAGGAGGAAAAAGAGAACAGTCAACAAGGAAAGGAAATGGGTTTGGGTTTTGTGTTCAGGCTAATGGGCCTATATAGATTGACGAAGGCCCATCTACTTAAATATGTGTTAAATGTCTAAGTAACTTAGTTAAGAGTAAGGGAGTGGTTAGGAGTTGTTAAAGATTGTTAGAACCTATATATAAGTACAGTGTCGTGTTTGTATAAGTGCTCTTAGTGGCTAGAAGTACAGTCGTGTTTGCGAAAGAAAAGGAAGGTGGTTCCTCGGCAATCCAATATCCGATGCTCAACGCCACCAACTACATGGTATGGGCGATGAAGATGAGAATAGCACTTAGGGTTCATAAGGTGTGGGAAATCATTGAACTAGGAACTGATGATGAACACAAAAACGATTTTGCTATAGCTCTTCTTGTACAATCCATACCAGAAGCATTGACCCTACAAGTCGGTGAACATAAAACTTCGAAAGCAGTTTGGGATGCAATAAAATCAAGACATCTTGGTGCGGAGAGAGTAAAAGAAGCTAGACTGCAAACTCTTATGGCTGAGTTTGATAGACTCAATATGAAAGATACAGATATAATCGATCAGTTTGCAGGAAAACTCTCTGAAATCTCATCAAAGGCGGCAACACTAGGAGGAAACATGGAAGAGCCGAAACTTGTAAAGAAGATTCTCAAGAGTTTACCCCGAAAAAAATATATACACATGGTTGCGGCAGTTGAACAGGTTCTTGATCTCAATAAAACTACTTTCAAAGATATTGTGGGCAGATTAAAAGCATACGAAGAGAGAGTAAGCGAAGAAGAGGAAGATCAACAAGATAGTCAAGGAAAACTTTTGTATGCAAACTCTGGATCTCAAATCTATCAAGAAAACTATGGAGATAATAGAAGTAGGGGAAGAGGCGGAAGATTTGGATGAGGAAGAGGGCGTGGACGCATCGGAAACCAACAACAACAAATCAATAGAAGTAACAGACAAGGGAGGGACAAATCAAGTGTAATTTGCTGGTGGTGTGACAAGTCGGGACACCATGCGGTGGATTATCCTGATAGGTTACTTAAACTTCAAGAAACACATGAAAGCGAAGCTAACAATATTCTTGAAGCTGACGAATTAATGATGCACGAGGTGGTGTATCTTAATGATAAGAATGTAAAACCAAATATCTTTGAAGCAAACTCGGACAAAGATAATGTTTGATATTTGGATAACAGGGCTAGCAACCATATGACTGGAAATCAAAACTATTTCTACAAGATTGATGAAACAATCATGGGAAAAGTAAGATTTGGAGACAATTCACGCATAGGCATAAAAGGAAAAGGTTTGATAATCTTCTTGAGCAAGGGTGGCGAGAGAAAAATTCTAGCATACGTGTATTACATACCGGATTTAAGAAGCAATATTCTAAGCTTAGGGCAAGCTACGGAGGCAGGTTGCGAGATAAACATGAGGAAGGAGTACCTAACACTTTTGGACCGTAATGGGAGATTATTGGTCAAAGCCACGAGATCAAGAAATTGCTTATACAAAGTTATTTTTAGACATTGAAGTAACTAGGTGTCTACAACTAATAACGGTATGCAAGGTTGGGACATATTGGCTTAAAGACAATGAAGTTGATGATGCAAAAGGAACTAGTAAGAGGAATCCCAAGCATGGCAGTGGATAAATAAACTTGTGAATCATGCTTACTTGGGAAACAAGCTAGGCAGGCTTTTCCTCGGCTACATCATACCATGCGACCCAAGCACTTGAACTCATTCACGGAGATCTCTACGGCCCTATTACACCACCTACTACTAGACATAAACAATACATATTTGTCCTAATTGATGATTACTCACGCTACATGTGGTCATTACTCTTAAAAGACAAAAGTGAGGCATTCGAAGGTTTTAAGAAATTCAAGGTGATAGTGGAGCAAGAAAGAATTTTTGAACCTGGAAGGTTTGCGATTTCGTTTGGAGAATATGGTAACAACAGCATTAGAGAAGAGTTTCATGAAGAAGAAAAGAGCCTCGATGGAGAAAACAATGGCGACGAAAACAATGGAGACGAGGAGGTCTCCGGCAATGACAACATGTCTCATGAGGACGAGATAAGAAATAATGAGGAGCAAGAGGTGAATCAGCCCCAGTTGAGGAGAACTACGAGGCTGAGAAATACACCCGGTTACTTGGATGACTATATCTTGATTGCTGAAACAGAGAGTGAGAAGCTTTTGTTGTCAATAAATAAGGAACCATGGAACTTTGATGAAGCAAAGGATTCACGAGAATGGAAAAACGCATGCGAGGAGGAGATAGCGTCAATAACAAAGACTAACACTTGGAAATTGGTCGATCTTCCATCCGGAGCTAAGCCCATTGGTCTGAAGTGGGTATTTAAGATCAAACGAAACTCGGATGGAAGTATTAACAAATATAAAGCAAGAATTGTGGAAAGGGTTACGTTCAGAGACATGGCATAGACTTTGATGAAGTATTTGCTCATGTGGCACGCATGGAGAAAATAAGGTTCCTCATATCAAAGGCAGCGACTAACGGTTGGGAAGTACATCACTTAGACGTAAAAATTGCCTTCCTTCACGAAGAATTGAAAGAAGAGGTATACGTATCTCAACCGGATGGGTCTGTGATCAAACGAAACAAAAACAAGGTATATAAGCTAAGCAAAGCCTTATACGGGTTAAAGCACCGAGAGCATAGAACAACAAGCTAAATAGAATTCTTAAGGAGTTAAATTTTATCAAGTGCTTAAAGGAACCTTCGTTATATCGCAAACAAGAAAAAGAGCAGCTTCTTCTTGTAGCGGTCTATGTTGATGATTTACTTGTCACAGATTCTTGCTTAAAGCTAATACTTGAATTCAAGAAAGGTATGTCTACCAATTTTGAAATGAGTGATCTCGGGAGGTTGACTTACTACCTCGGCATTGAAGTATCACAATATGAAAACGGGATTACATAAAGCCAAGAGCGATATGCGAAAAAAATTCTAGGAGAAGCTAGGATGGAGGAGTGTAATGCTGTTCACATACCTATGGATTCAGGGTTAAAGTTATCAAAGGCTTCGGAGGAGAAGAATATTGACAAGAAAGAGTATAGAATAATGATCGGTTATCTTAGGTACCTACGAGGAACAACCGGTTATGGTTTGGATTTTAAATGTTCAAGTGAACCAGGACTGGTCGGATATAGTGATAGCTCACATAATGTTGACGTGGATGATGGTAAGAGTACGACGGGTCACATATTCTACCTCAATGGCTGCCCGATCACGTGGTGCTCACAGAAGCAGGATACAATGACACTATTCTCTTGTGAAGCTGAGTTTATGGCAGCTACCGAAGGAGCAAAACAGGCGATATGGCTTCAAGAACTCCTTGGTGAGGTCGCGGGAAAGACAAGAGATAAGGTGACAATCCGGATCGACAATAAGTCAGCTATAGCACTTACAATGAACCCGGTCTTCCACGGAAAGAGCAAGCATATTCATACGAGGTATCACTTTATACGGGAATGTGTAGAGAACGAGCAAGTAGAAGTTGAGCATGTAGCTGGAACCGAGCAAAAGGCAGACATATTAACAAAAGCGTTAGGAAGAATCAAGTTTCAAGAAATGAGGGATCTAAATGGAGTCAAGTGTGTGACTAATGGTGATTTCAAGCTTAAAGGGGACAATGTTGAGATAAACTTGAAAGGTGACTTGGTCTAGAAGTTTCTAGACTAAACTTAATCCTAAGTGAAGTTGGGATTAGATCTTATCTCTAAAGGTAGTTAGGATATGATTTATCTATTTAGAGCTTGGACTTATCTATTAGGAGTGTTTCCTAATATAATAAGGACTATGTGTTAGGTTTCTCTATATAAGAGTTATCGAGGTGTGATATCCCTTAGAGAAAACATGAGAGATTTAGAGTCTGAGTGAATTTACTAAACCAATAAAAAAACGTGGTCTTGTATAATTCGAGTTCGTGTTCTATACTTATATTCAATATGAACTGAAAACACAAAAATTTGGAGGTTTAAGTTGAATGTTTAAATGGAATTTTCCATATTTGTTAAGTCTAGCTAGGTTAGAGTCATTAGTGGAATGCAAAGAAGTATAAAAGAAATAAATGAAAGAGAGAACTACAAAAGTTGGAAATAATGAAATAACGAATAGAGACAACTTGAAAATAAATTACGAGGTAGATATATATGAGAAAACTATAAAATAGCCTAATAGTAAAAGATATTAAAAATGAATTTTAATTTGTAAAATTAAAATTACAAATAAAATGTAGAGAGACAATGGAGTATACAAATAATTTGCTAAGGAGCTTCTTCCATTTAAAGAGAGGCAATGGAGTATACATAACACATTACTTAAACACACAAACGCAAAACAAGAGAGATGATGTCTCGAAGCCATTGTTATTGGGTTTCTGGTATTAGTACCATCTATTTCTCCCTCCTATTCCACACTATTGCTTCTCCTACTCTCCACCTTTGCCGCCACGATCAGAGGGATGCTCTATTGGTATTCAAAAAGGAGTTTCCGATACATGAGTTTAACCCAAATCTGTGGAATAAGAGGAGGGATGCTCTACTCGAGTTTTGTTCACGTAATCCTTTTATAACTAAACGCAAACAATGACAAACGATTCATAGCAATGTAAAAATCTCATAAAAATATTCGACATTCTTGTTTGATTATCCAATAAAAGAACTTCCATTCAAAACAAATCTTGTACAAGTAAAAACAAAGAATGACAAACTAGTCTTAGCAATGTCAAGACAAAGGGATACACGAATGCTTATAACAAGGACAACCTTAAAAAAAAAAACTACACATTGGAGGCAGTTTGATCAGCTCCTATGTCTGCAGATTTCTTGCAGCACAAGCGACCCCATCTCTGGTTAAATTGCAAAATCTCCATCACGATAGCAAACAATCCAATTAGACTGATGATGGTAGTGTAAGCAATCTTCCATAAAGTTCCTGGTTGCAAGATGGCTAAGCCTTTGTAGATGTTGTAGACGCTTAGTACAATCACTACATATCCCATAGTGCGATGGTACCAATTCCAATATTTTCTATACTTATGGTCCTTGGCCGGCCTTGCTTTGAGCGCAAGTATCTGAAGAAACCCTAGAGCAAACAGAAACATCCCTATCACGGTATGCGGCGTAGATCTCATCCCCGTGTATTTCGCCATATAGATTGCAGTTCCTAGCCCTCCCAATAAACCGAAGAAATAGCCGGTGGTTTGAAAACCTATGTGTATGTAGAACCACATGGGATCCAATCCTTGGTAGGTCCTCATGTACCTTGCAGCCATGGCTCCAATGGGCATTAAAATCCCCCAACACACCGCATTCACTAGTCCATGGATTCGCTTGACAAGTAACACGTTCCCATTAGCTTCTTTTGTGGCCGTGATTTGTCCAGACAACAAATCCAAAGTAGCCATAGATTTGAGATGATCTCCACTCATGGGGTGCATACCAAGTCTATCTCCTTCCTTCAACGGACCGTCTTGCCATAGATGATTCACGACGGTTGTATTAGAAGGCAACAACATAGTAGCAAATATAGTCATCTCTTCATTGAGATATTCAGCGGATAGTTGCGTTACATGGAAACTCAGAGGACCTTCTTGAAGCATAGTTGAGTAGCCCTTAATTGAGGAAGTATAGGCGTGCACCAAACCGGTGGTGGAGTTACGATAAGCCAAGAGAGTTTGAGCACCTTTCATGACTTTGCTCGCTGGGTTTATGCCCCAAGCGATCCAACTAGAAGACTCGATGTTGGTGTGACGATACGCAACATCAAGCACTCCGGTTTCTCGAACATAGCTGAAGTGTAGATACGAGTCCAACACCGGAAGGTTAATACAAGAACGAAAGTGTTTGCCGTTGTTAAACTTGTGAAAGTCACATCCTCCTGCTTGAATTAAGCCATCGGTTGTTGCTTTAGTCAAGCATGGAGCCATCACGAACAGGAAACACAAAACCACAACAATGGTTCTTGAAGACAAAGACATAATGGTGAATATTACGAGAGAAGAAGAAGGTTACAAGCTTTCGAAGTCAGTCTTGTTTGTGTAGAAATAGGTTAATGAATTTTTGAGTAGTGCGAGTTGTATATTTATAACAATGTAAAAGTTCCAAGTGTAGTAGAAATCGTTTTTCTTGCCGACACGTTTTTCATATTTTTTTTCCTTTTTACGCCAACAAATTTCCATATTTTAAAACATTTTCCTTTTTGCTAACAAATTTCCGTTTATGTAATTTTTACCACTATAAATAAATTCGGAAAAGCGTTTTATTTTTGCGGTTTAAACTTTTAAACTAAGGAATTTTGGAACTGACCAAGAAAGAAAATAATAGGATAAAGTGAGATACAACACGTAAGTAAAAGTAAAAAAGTATTTAAGTCGGCCCAAAACATGCAAATGACAAAAACTACAACAGATGAGTACTTAACTGGTGCAAGAATATCGCGTTGTGTTCCAAGCTTCTCTTCAGCAACCTTCTCAGCCTTCACTGTAAGTTTGTTAAGTTGCTTCTTTCGCTCATAAACCACTTGAGCTCTCTCTTTCCTCTGTCTCCAGCTCCTGTTCAAGGATAACATTATATCAAACACCATTAATTACCCACAAAGCCTCATACCTAGCTTAAGATCTTTCCTTCTATTTAAACTATGTGTTTAAAACTAGACATACTCTTGTCGATCTATCATTAAGAAAGCGCAGATTAACTAGTACAAACAATCAAAGTGATCAAGGAGCATGGAGACAAGAAGACAAACACGTCCTTAGTAGCTAAAATATGTATATTAAATATTTGCTTAATCTATCACTTCTTTATCAACAAAACTAGACACAATCTAGCAACAAAACATCTCTCTTTCCATCATTACAAAAGCTCATATCTAAGGAACAATGGAGACAAGAAGGCAACAACACAAACCTTGATGGTGTCGTAATGGTTCCACCTGACTTCAGAAGATAGACGGCCCAGAAGACAGTATTTGTGACCAGCTTGAAGCCTCAAGACCCTGAAGAAAGATAAGAATGATTGATTATGATTGCTAAGAAAGCTAAGAAACCCAAATGAGAAGAAAAAAAGTATCAAAGGAACAAACTTGACAGCATCAGGGATGACCATCCTCTTGATCTTATCATATGGAGTTGGAACACCTTCTAAAACCTTCAATCTCGCAAGTGCTGCAGCTCCACGCTTTGTTTTGTGTGGATTCATACTGCCAAAATCAAAAAACAAAGCAACCTTATCACTCAACTTAAATCATCACTTCAGAACCAATTAAAATCAATCCTTCAGAACCACAAAAGCTTCAAACAAGATTTTTCATACTGCAATCACAACACAGCATTTTCACTTAGCCAAAAAACATTGAATCGAAACACATAATCATCTGATAATTGATTACACTTATCAATTGAAATCAATCCTTCAGAACCACAAAAGCTACAAACAAGATTTTTCATACTACAATCACAACACATCATGTTCACTCAGCCAAAATTCAGAACTTCAAAAGCATTGAATCAAACCACAAAATCATATGACACTAATCAATTGAAATCAATCCTACAGAACACAAAAAGATTCACTCATTATTATAAACACAAATCGAATGCAAACAGAGAGATCTATGAAGCCGATTCTAAAATCTAACAAGACAGAGAGAGAGAGAGAGAGATTGATTTACGAACCCGCGAACAGTGCGCCAGGAGCACGGAAGTGAATAAGGGAATAAGTGAATTAGTGTTCATACGTTTGCGAAGGAATCTCATGTACTTCATTTTCTGGCGAACGAGTCAACCGGAGAGGCAAATCTCTTCGCACCGGACAATGATAACCTTCTGGCCGTTGAGAAGCTCCTTACCGATGATCGAAGCCAAACGGCCGAGCATGTGGTTGCGCGCGTCGACGCCCACGCGCTTCGCACATATCCCTGATCCTGACAACATATTCGCCGCACCAACTGTGTTGAGAGCTGAGCGGCGTATTATTTTTCTACGGGAACTATATTCGGGGAGTGTTTTTTTTCTTTTTCATCTTCTTCATATATATTATAAAAGATATGCAGAGTAAATACATTGAAGAGCTTCTCTTATTATATGAAGAAAAATAAAGCATTATTAGGAGTTGGAGTTTTCGCTAAAATATCTGCCGGTATATTATTTTTACGACTCAGTTTATCGAAATTGAACAGCTTCAAACTTGGACTGCCATCTTCTAATGTCTCTAATCCAATTGCTGACTCCAAAATTTAGCTTTGTGCAATGTAGAATCTTTACCAATTCTTTGTTGTCACCTTCAAAACAAACTTTTGTAAAACTTTTAACCCAACAATTCATCAATGCAATTAAGAGGGCCTGTAGTTCTCCTTCTAAAGCATTCAGTGTGACTTTTCCAATTGCATGTCCTGCTCCCTCGTATCTTCCACTACCATTTTGTAAAACCCACCCTACATGTGAAGGTAAATGAGCATTGATGAAAGAAGTATCATAATTACACTTGATCCACCCCTGTTCCGGTCGCTTCCAACAACAATCACTGCCACACAATGAAACTTGATGACCATGACCACTGCCGATGCTTCCAAGCCTAATAGCTTCAGTCCATTCCTTAGAATCGTTGCGCACCAATCGAAGAGTTACATACCATGGTATATTTCGTCTTTGATAATATAACATATTTCGAGTCTTCCAAATCCTCCATAAAATCCAAAGAGGTAAGTGATTAACACTCGGAAGCATCAGTGACCCATTGATGAACAATGCTGCCATAATTTGGGAATCTAAGCTTGAAGCAGAATCATAAAGTGTAGGATTAGGAAGACCTGACGCTCTCCAAATTGCTTTTGCATACTCACAGTCAAAGAAGAGATGTTTAGTTGTTTCTTCCTCATTGCAACATCTTCGACAAAAGTTATCTTGTGTTATGTGTCTCTTTTTTAAATCAGACCCTATCGGCAATGCACCCGAGATAAGCTTCCACAAGAAATGTTTGATTTTCGGCGCTCCTTTAGATCTCCAAATCAATCGTTTAATCTCTAAACTTCCCGGAGGCGGTATAATCCTTCCCTCGAATCTGGTTTGAGTAAAGAACCAGTATGTTGATTTAACGCTATATAGACCTTCTTTAGTATAATGCCAGCCTAGCATATCACCTTTAACATTAGGACAAAGCTTTAGATTAAGAACATGATTCACATCTTCTGGATGAACCATATCTATAACTTTACTAGTTATCCAATCTGTTCCTGTATCGTTTATGAGATCTTTAACCACACAGTCTATAGTATCACCATATCTGTTCCTTGGCGGTTGAGGAGGATGAGTTGGGAGCCAAGGATCGATCCATGTATTAGCCATTGAACCATCCCCGATTACATAACGAAGACCTTGTTTCAGCAAACTTTTTCCTTCCAAAATAGATTTCCAAACAAATGATGCTTTTCGACCCTGTTTTGCATTTAGAAAGTTTGTATTAATGAAGTACCGTCCTTTGAGCAGCCTCGCCATCAAACAATCTGGATTTTGTAGAATTCTCCAACCTTGCTTCCCAAGCATAGCCAGATTAAAACACTCTATGTCTCGAAAACCTAATCCTCCTTCACCTTTAGAAAAACTTAATCTATTCCAAGAAAACCAATGCATTCATTTCTTTTCTTCTCCATTATTCCACCAAAATCGATTAAGGACTCCATTAATCTCATCGCAGATCAGTTTTGGGATCTTATAAACATTCATAGAGTATAATGGCATAGCCATGGCTACAGCTTTAATCAAAATCTCCTTACCTCCCAACGATAAATATCTCTTACTCCATCCTTGCGTCTTCTCTTTAACCTTTTCAACTATATAATGTAACATTTCCGACTTCTTTTTATCAAACTGCTCAGGCAAGCCCAGTTATTTATTGCTTCCTCCATCATTATAGATGCCTAATATGTGTCTCATTCTACGCTTGATATCCGGTTTGACTTTGCTTCCAAACGTAATGGCGGATTTTCTCAGATTGACAGCCTGGCCCGAAATCTGTTCATATAGTGAGAGGATATTCTTGATGGCACCACAAGATTTCGTATTAGCTAGCATGAAGAACAATGAGTCATCAGCGAACAATAAATGAGTTATGGCTGGTGATGTATTACCAACTTTGATCCCTTGTAACTTACGCTTTAGAGCAGCTTGCTGCATTAAATGAGATAAAACCTCAGCACATAGTATAAACAAATATGTGGAGAGTGGATCACCTTTACGTATTCCTCTCTGGGGTAATATTTCACCATAATCAGAGCCATTTACTAAGACTGAAAAAACTGACTGATGTAACACATAACATTATCCAGCGAATCCATGTATCAGCAAAGCCCATTCTTTTCATTGTTTCTTCAAGGAATTTCCATTCTAAACGGTCATATGCCTTTGTAATATCCATCTTCAAAGCCATGTAAGATCGAGCTTGTCGAGTTCTAGCTTTCAGAGAGTGATAAACTTTATGAGATATTATAACATTGTCTGTAATCATTCGCCCAGGTATAAAGGCCGCTTGTTGCTCCGAAATGATCCCAGATAGGTGAGGCTTCAATCGATTAACCAGGATTTTGGATATTATTTTATAACTAACATTGTATAATGCAATGGGACGGAAGTCGGACATTGAGGTTGGCGAATCAATTTTTGGTATCAAACAAATGTTGGTATGATTATGCCTTGAATCCAATACATTATTTTCAAAAAAACCCTGTACCTCTGAAACAATAGCAGGACTTATGTCTTCCCAAAAATTCTGATAAAAGCTTGTTGTAAATCCGTCAGGTCCTGGAGCCCTATGTGGTCCTATAGAGAAGACATAATTTCGTATCTCCTCGATTGAAACAGGCCTAGTAAGATCGTTATTAACAACACCTGTAATACGTGTTTGGAAATCTTCAAATACACTCTGATAACAACCACTTGAAACTGGAGTAGTTTGAAACATATCTCTGAAATAATCCACTGCTACTTTTGCAATTTGTTTGTTTCCTCGTCGATATACTCCATGAGAATCTTTCACAGAAAAAATCTTATTCCTTATTCTTCTGACTTTTGTAGTTACATGAAAGAAACGAGTGTTACGATCCCCAGTCTGTAGCCACTTTGTTTCGACTTTTCTGTTTCCAATACTGTTCTTCGGCAATATAAGCTTGATTGAGTTCCTGCTGTAATCGCTCCTTCTCGGCGAGATTAGCAACATCAAAGGTAATTGCTCTGTTAAGTTGAGCCTTAATTACTTTGATCTGCTCAGAAGCATTAACCCTATTACCTCTCTTTCATTTAGCTATTCTTTTTCGACAGCTTATAAGTTGATGTGTCAAAGAAACCAGTTCTGGTACAAATCATTGTTCTCACCATCCTTGCATTATCGCATCTTTAAAACCATCCTTTTCAATATATCTACTATCAAAACAGAAACTACCTTTAAACTCATCCGTTCCATCAGCATTATTTTCACAAGAGGTCTGTGATCCGAACCACTAAACTCCAAGAACTCGGTTTCAGAATGTGAAAAAAGTGAGTGCCATTCTGAGTTAGCCATTGTTCAATCCAAGCAACATGATATGTTGTGAACACCTCTCTTCCCTGTCCAAGAGAACTTGTTATCAGCAGATTTAAGGTCTGTAAATCCACATACTCGAACCATTTGTCGCATTTGTTGAAAGGAGGCTTCAGATCTCATTCTTCCCCCCTGTTTTTCATGATTTCCTAGCAATTCATTAAAATCACCCAGTACAAACCAAGGTAAGCCCAATCTGTTGCTCGCAATACACTCTAAACGCTCCCATAAATAAAGGCGATGACTCAAATTTGGAGGGCCGTAAACAAAGGACAAATAGAAGACCATTTCATTACTCTTGACACAACAATCTACAATATTAGAAGACTAGAAACAGACTGAAACATCTAGGGAAGACTTCCAAAGAACAGCTAATCCACCACTCAAATAAGATGGAGAAACAAACACAAAGTTACTAAAACCCAAATCACAAGCAAAATCTCGTATAAAATCATCCTGCTACTTAGTTTCAGATAGGCAAATGATGTCCGGGAGATAAGTGCGGCTTATCTCCTTAAAGCGTCGAACTGGCAAGTCATTACCAAGACCTTGAGAGTTCCAGCAGGTTGTCTTCATGGCGACTGTGGTGGTTTCGGGCCCACCACACCTCTGTTCACATCCGACTCATCCGCAGATAAGTCACTTCCTTGCCCTTCCTCACACCCAGAACCTTTTTGCATCTCTCGGCACCTCACCCCACCCATGAAGCCAGACCTTTTCCTTTTACCACTCTCCTTTGTTGATAAAGTATCTGCAATATTCTTATGAACATAGTTCATTATTGACCAAGGGAATATACTACCTGCAAGTGTTCTATGTGAAGAGCTCCCAGGAATGTCCCCCGTAGAGTTGTCAAAAGGAGGAACAGGGTTGAAGGTATTTGGTTTGTTTTAAAAAAAAATGAACCCAAATCGATTTGAAGCATCATTAATCATCTTAATTATATGTATCGTGTCTAATTATTCTAATTATTTATTAAACATTCTTTTTCTATAACTAATCAAAAAACAGAATTTGGAATTTGGAGACATAATAAATAATTGTTATTAGGGGGTTATGTCGTCTTACTTTTTTTAACATTTTTTTATTAGAACATTAAATATTTTTTACATAATCGTGAAATAAATAATTTTTAAAAAATTTTGGAAGAGAAAAATAAATACTAGAAGTAACATTTTAATTGTGTGCTAATTTGACTAATTTATCTCTTAATTGGTTGTATTGTTTTGGTACCGTTGTAAATGAGATATTGGTGAATCGATCCGCTCAATTGGGGATATTATTCGAAGTAGTTCAAGGATTGCATAATATTTTCCAATACTTTGTAGTCTCTTTTCATGATGACCTTACGAAACCCTCTGCATTGTAAGGCATGTAGTAAGGTCATTCCTTTTGCTTATAGTGGATTAGATCATTGTTTTAGTTTCGTCGAGGTCGAGAGTTTTATAGCATCCGTGTTCATAACACAAGATTCAACCAACTCCAGTCGAAGAAGTGTTAAAGAGATAACTGGCATCAACATTACATTTATATGTTCCTTAGTGTGGGGGTACCCAATGGCTTGGTAAAGTCCGAGTAGAAGATGATTGGCTTGTTGAAGGAGAACTGTGTGGATTGACATCAAGCCATTCTGAAGTATTGTCCATTGTACGGGAGTAAACAGAGAGAGGTTCATGATGTACCTTTTTAAAGATGAAGTCGTTCCGTGATTTCTATTTTGCCATAGAATCCAAAAAATGTCATGGCGAAGAGTTTTTGTTGTTGTCGAGTCGTAAATGGTGAGCATACCTTCTATGTTTTGTTCCAGAGTGTTCGTATGTTGAGGAATGTTGTTCCTGGTAAGTTGGAAGCTCTCCATATCGCAGTAGCATAATCACATTGAAAGAGGATATGATTAGTTATTTTGATATGTTGACAACATCGTTTACAGGTGGCATCAATCGGTATTCTCTGGTGATTAAGTTCAGCTCTAGAACCAATTGTAGAAGAGAGGACACGCAATAGAAAGTGTTTGGTTTTTGGTAATGTCTTCGTTTTCCAGATACGCATTTTTAGCTTCGTGTTACCTAGGGGTGGAGATAAAGGTTGAACCAATGGATTATGGTAGTGTGTGGCTTGTCAATATCTAGATTTCACCTTATAACTTCCGTCTTTTGTGTAATTCCATAAAATTCCTCGGTGTTGTTATGTGGAATATACATTCTACGAGCATGTTGTACATCTTTTGTATTAAGAAACCGTTGTAGTTTAGCTTAATCTCATTGCTTGTTGTTTGCCTGCCATTAGTCTTTTATTTGAAAGGAAGGTTGTTGTGGAGATGTAGTTGCGACAGATCTTGAAGGATGGGTTGGTATCCAAGGTTCCATATATGGATTAATAGTGTGTCCATTACCAATGCGGAATCTGAGGCCTTTGTAGAGTAGATCTCGGCCACTGATTATTCAACGCCATCCATATGAAGTTTTCTTGGGCATCCCATCAATATGAAATTTTCCTGGGAATTGTTGCTTACGTAATGATGTCTTTGGGAAATATTGTTTTTCAAGATTCTTGGGAGAAAACATTGAGGATCTTCCGCATAAATTCCTTGGGAAGTCCTAAATATTTGCTACAACCGCAGGTTCTTTGAATTTTGATGACTTGACAAACCTCTATTTTTTGGCTTCATGACGTGTGACCCAAATGTGATAGAAGACTTGTTAATGTTGACATGTTGGTCGAAGAGCTCACCGTATTAGTGTAAAATCTTTGTGAGTTTCACTATTATGGCGGTTGTCTTGGCAAAAGAAAAATGAGCCATCCACAAAAAGTAGATGACTAACCTAGGGTATATTATTTCTTATGGCAATCCTTTTGATATTTCCATGTCGTTCTTCCCGATTGAGCTTTTGTGTAAGCATTTACACACAAAATAGGAAAAGATACAGTGAGAGAGGTTTGCCTTGATGAATACCTTGTTGTGGTAATATATTACCATAAGGACTGCTATTTATTAGAACAGAGTATGAGACTGATCTTACGCAAGACATGATCCATATGATCAATTTCCCATTGAAGCATAATCTTGACATTGTTTCTTCAAGGAAGTTCCACTTCATCCGACCATAAGCTTTCGAGATGTCAGTTTTGATAACCATATGAGTCTTAGCTTTTCATTTCCTTGATTTCATTGAATGTGGGAGTTCATGAGAAATTAACACATTGTCTATAATGTGTCTTCATGGTACAAAAGCAATTTGTTGATCGGAAATAATTGATGGTAGGAATGTTTTTAGTCCCCAAATGAGGATTTTCGAAATGATCTGGTAAGCAAAGTTGCATAAGCTTATTGGTCGAAATCACTCATGGTATTTGGCTGATCAATCTCCAGGATGAGACAAAGATGATTTTGGTTGAGATGGGGTGGGATAACTTCGTTGTTGAAAAACACCTTAATCTTCGTGATTATACTATCACTGATAGTTGTTAGAAATTGATGATAAAAGGCTCCACATAACCCATTCGATCATGACGATTTATCTCCTCTAACAACTTTGATTGCTTGTATGATTTTTTCATTAGTAACATCAGCTGCGAGCACTGTATTCATCTCGTATATGACAGGTGATTGAAAATCTTCGAAAAGATCTCTCCAGTTGTTGTTTGCACTATTGAATAAAGTGAATATATTCAATTAGAACTCTGGAAATATCCGCTTCACTTGTATGCTCAACGCCGTTTTGATCTCCTTCTTTTAGCCATTTATTATGATTCTTGACTTTCCAGAAAACCTCCTTCTTGGTAGTACGCTTTGTTGAGTTTTTGCTTTACCTCTCTGATGATGGTGGGGTCTGGAACAATTTCAAGAAATGTTGCTTTGAGTTCTGTTTTGAGAAGTTGAATCTCTACTTCTGAGTTTGAAGAATTTTTGTGTTTCCATCTTGATGGAAAATATGCACGGTCTGAAATTTTTGTCCATTCGGCTTCAATAGCTTCTTTAAACCCTCCTCGATCATATAGTCGTTTATCATATCTAAATTGACCTTTTTTATTCTTGTCTCTGAGAGTATATTGACTACTAACGGTTGGTGATCTGATTTAATGGGTTCTAAATACTCGGAAAAAGATGGTGGGTAATAGGAAAGCCACTATGTATCCGTTAAACCTTTACCGAGACAACAATAAACCAGTTCCTTGGTGTGTACTCCAGCTCATATCAAACTATGTTGACCATCCAACTGAATTTATACCCTTGATTTTTAAGTGGCCATGTCACATATATCAAGAGTAGTGTTGAATTCTTTGAACGAGCCCTCTTCACGTGGATGCCCACCAATCTTCTCGTTGTTGCTTCTCATTTGATTTAAGTCGCCAACCATTAACCATGGATCATTACATATTGTGGTGGTTCGTTGAATTCTCTCCCATAACTCATATCGATATTGAGGATTTGTATCATCATATACACAAGAAAAATATAAAGGAAAAGATTTTTCATTAATAAAACAATCTACAAGTCTTGCATCATGATATAATACAATGATATCAAATGATTTTTTCCAAAGAGGGCTAAACCACCACTTTAACCAACAGTAGGAACAATGAAGTAATTCGAATATCTTAGAGAACCAGACAAATCACAAACATAGTTGAATGGTTGATTCGTCTCGATGAGGAATATTGCATCAAGAAGATAACGATGACATATCTCCTTGAGACGTCGACTGCAAAGATTTTGCCAAATCCCTAGAAATTCCTGCTCGATATTCTCATAGGACGTTTGGTGGTATCAGCCCCACCTTGTGTTCATTAAAATTTATTTTAGATTAAATGGATTGAGTTTCTATCGGTCGGGTGATGTTGTGGATGATTTTGTTGCCAACATGTTCAAGGGAGAGGAGGATTCTTCGTCGTCTTGCTTCAAATTCAGTGGGGTCGGAGACGGAAATGTATTTGTGATAAAAATTACGAAGGTCCAAAATAGAGAATTGGTGTCCGTCTATCAATATCGTAGTGGTTTCCATATTCTAGATTTTGGGAGGAGGGGCCAAGAGACGAGCTGGCACAAGTTAAAACTGTAGCATTGACCTTATTAAGAGGTTCTGCTTGAATGGTCTGAGGAAAGTGATCAAGATAAGGATGAAACGGTGAAAGCATCCTGTTAGAGTCATTGTCTGGTTCTGGTTCCTGGTGACCCGTTGCTGCTTCTTCTTCAATCACTAAGCACTTTGTAACATCATGTTGAAGTGAGTGACAGTGGAAGCAATGATTCTGTAGTTTCTCAAATCGAAAGGAGACCATTGTAAATTCATTCCCAAACTTCAAACGTCGTTTGAAGATAAGAACTTTGTCTAATGGACATTGTAAGCAAACTCAACCAAAAGCCTCATTATCACCAAGGACCTCTTCTCATTCAGGTTCAACAACATGACCAAGGTTTCCGGCAATATAATTCACCATCGGAACATATAAGAATTGGAGTGGGATATCTCTTACTTGGACCCATAAGTTAATATTTTTTGGTTCTTCATCGGCAATATTTGGAGACCATGCTTCCCTTGCTACCATCCATTGATTAAAACTTCATGGTCCCCGCCTCGGAACAAGTTGAAGTGCCCCATTCCATGGGAACAAAAATTGGACTCTCCAATGATCGATAACACGAGCATTGACTATTGTATCCATCCCCATAGTCTCAGAAAGAAACGTGATAGCGCTATGAGATTTTGTCGTCTTGGATTTGTAGGCCTAATGAGAAGGTTGAATTGAGATGCACATGTTGCTTGAAAACATAAATCGATTGGGATGGCGGACGGGCCGACGAGACAAAGTGGTGACATAAGGTCGATAGAACATGAATACAAGAAGAAGAGAGAAAGAAGAAAGAGAATAGAGTATTCCTCGCATTGAAAAAAGAATTTAGTCTCACTCTTGTCTATGTATTAGCTTTCCTTATTTGGGTTTTGCCTCCGAATAAATTATTTATTTTGTCAGCTTTGTTTCTAGGGATTTTTTAATTCAATTGGATCTTTGTGTTCTCAATCTAGTGTTATATGTCATTAAATAAATCAATAACATTCTTAAATTTCCATAAATTTTCAGATATTTCTAAAAACGTTCACCAGCTACCGACAACAAATTTTGGTGAAAAATATATTTCTTTCAACTCAGAGTTCTATACAAAAATATATGAAAGGGAAACTAATAATTAATGAAGTATCATAAGAGGTTACTAAAGCAAATTAAGTTTCTAAAATATGTTGTTTAGAAAAAAAACTCTGAATATTGATATCATTTGTGATTTATTAATCAAATTTAGTAGTGTTTATTCGATCAATGATTTATTTAAAATTGATGATCTATGTTTGATAATCTTCAAAAATAAATGTTTCGTAGCATATTGTAAGGTTTTAGTTCGATTAGTTTGTCTTGTTAATGCAATAAACTAACTAATGAACATACGAAAATTTAATGAGTTCTTCTCAAACTAGAGAGTGCATCTCGTGTGAGCTGACCTCACAAACATCCACTAGAAGATAACTTGTACGATTATTGTTTTACAACCTCTCTTAAGTCTCTCTCTCACCAATCTTGTGTTCTTGTGATAAAAATACTAAAATTTAAAATAAATTGTGTAAAATATTAGAAATAGTTACACACTATTTTCTTAATATATAAAATAAAACTTTAAAATAAAAAATCACATAAAATACATATTTTACTAATATACCAAATAAAATTTTAAAAATCAGAGATCCTAAAATTTGATTAATATTTTAGGGATCCAAGGCGAATGCCTTATAGGCACGTCTCTACTCAGTGAAAATGAAGAAATATCGCAACAACATGGGGAAAAAATATTGATTTACAGTCTCACTTATTGGTGTGATGTCAGCAGTAAACATGGGAAATTTTGAAATCATTAAGTCAATTGGCAGGATTAGCAATCAGTTCGACACAATAATCCATGACTAATTTGTGGACAAAATTAAAGACATGGGTTTTCTTTTTCTTTTTTTAAGAAAATGTTAAATTTATTTAATCAAAAAACTTTTTACATCAAGTGTTACTAGTGCTTAAAGTAATAAAAAAATATGAACAATTTTTAATTTCTAAAAGCATACCAAAGTTGAAGAATCTCATTCAACTTTCGATCATCAAATGAACTGCACTAATTTTTAATTTGTTTGTCGATCATTTTGATAAGAAACAAAAACGAGTTTAGAATTTCTCCATGTTGTAGCGCGTTTCTTTTTCTCTAAATGCTATGTATTACCGATTGAAAAGTATAACGAGTTAGAAACAAGATGAACTTGTCCAGCCTTGTATCTGAGATGAGGTTGAATATATGGTCCAATCCGTGTTGAATCTATCCTTTAGAAGACCTTGCATTAATGATTTCCAAATTTTTCCAGAATAAGCACAAGAGAATGTCAACAGAAAATACATGACATATGTGCTCCACATCCAATAACCCATAATAGTGTCCTTACGAATAGACCAAAATGATTCTTTTCATATTAAGTAGATTTGAATCCACTTAACCCATAGCAAAGATTGAGATGAGAATAAATGCCAAATCAATTTAACACAAAATATGGTATTTACCTCCGATAATGGCCTTATGCCAAGCCCACCTTCATATGTACTTCCAACCTATTTTTGCTTTCATCTGGACCTGAAGATTTATAGGTTGGCATAGAGAATATCACATCTCTAATATCCTCCTATGAAACCCTTGCAATAATCCTTTCTTTATCACCCTTCGAGCACCTGTTTGGAATCAACTCTTTAGATTTTGAATCGAAATTCCTTCATAATCCTCTGGTTATGCTGTAGAAAATCCTAGAAAAAACCTTCAGCATCCTCTTTTATCTTCTAATCATCTGCCACCAAACCAACATCACGACACTTTACCTCCCGAATAGTGTTTTTAGCTTTACAAGCAGCAGCCGCATTGTGGAAAACTTTGTTATTTTGATCCCTAATACTCAACCAATGAAGCTTTGAGCGTTTTAAAAAAAAAATTCTCTTCTAGTCCCACAACATGATTCCATCTACTATAAGCTTCATTCTCTTCCTCCATATTTTGAGGCGTAGGATTCTCCAGATGTGATTCTTGTTTCTCACAAAAAATCTGGAATGCTTCTGCCGTCTTTTTTGATAGATTACCCATTTTTTCCTGCTAAACCCCTTAGTAATGGTTTCAACTCTTTCAACTTCTTTGAAAAACGAAAAAGAGATGAGGTTGAGAGAAAAATAGGTTGTGTTTGACCCCAATACTTCTCGACGTTGGCGAAAAATCCTCTAACTCCATCAAAGCATGTATAAATTTTAAAGGCTTTTTTCACTTGCAACTTATCATCGAGATGAATTCTGCCTCTAAGGTGATCCGAATCTCCACCAACATCGAATTACACTATACGCACGGGGAAGAACAAGATCTCATTGATCATTCTATATGTAGAAAAAGAAGAAGAAGTACCATAATTTTAATTTTAAATGTTAATTTTATTTTTTATTTGAAATGTTTATTTTAATATTTTAATATTTATTTTATTGATTAAATTAATTTCTAAGTGTATGTAAAACTAAAAATGATTAAACCAATAATTGAAACTAAAAAACATGAAAATACATAGGATCCGACAAAACCAATATTTTAAAAAGTACATAGAACATACCTAGGATCCAACAAAAAAAGTACATAAAAGTATTACAATTTTTTTTAACATAGATATACCATAACTGTATTCAATTTGTGAGTTGTACACCCAATATACACATTTGTACTTTCATGGATTAAGGTTGAATTAGTTATACCATATTGCAAATTATTTTTTTAATAGTTGTACTTATCACATTAGATTTATAAATTACATTTACTATAATATCATAAAAACAAATGTGTAAAAAGACATTTTTTACCATCTTGGTAATTTCAAGTACTTCACATAAGACATTTGTTGATAAAATATGATGTTATATGACCAATAACCAAAAAAAATGATTTCCCCCTTTCTTATTTAGATGTTATTGATCTTAAATGAACACAACTTACCAGAAGAATAATATTTCTAATACAAATAACAAAACTCAAAATAAAATTTAACATCGTTGCACCACAGTTTTACGTAGTTGTACCTTGACGAAAATGAACACAAACTACTCTTTCTAATACAAATAACCAAACAATACAACCTCATCAACATAATCATATAAATTAAGGACCATTACTACGCTCCAACAAGGAGTCCATCCTCGACCACTTTGACTCGATCCTTAGCCTATTTGACTTAAAGGTGGGGCTCTTTGATTTAAACTTGGGACACTTTCACTCGAACTTTGACCACTATTAATCAATATTTGCCCCCTATGTTTCGACGTACCACATCCATGTTTTCCAACTAATGGATACCTTACTTTTTGGGTTCTCCTTTATTCTTGACATATTCTAAAGGTAAGCCATACATCTTCTGTATCTCCTCGGGAACACTCTACTGACCATGATGGGATACTAGATAAAGCGTCTTGTAGTATGGCAATGCCCATTGCTCCACCCAATAATATTTGGAGCACAAATCATGATTATGCATAAAATATTACTCATTTTCTTCTGAAAATAACATTAGATATTAGTTTTCTGATAGTCTCAGTAGTACTTAAATTGTACCATTTTTACTAAATGTACACACCTTTACTAGTTTTACTAAATATAAACAGTTTTACCAACCGTACTCGTTCTACATAATTTCGTGTTCACCAACGATTTTTACTCGTTCTGCATAATTAATTTGTACCATTTTTACTAAATGTACACAACTTTACTAGTTTTACTAAATATAAACAGTTTTACCAGTTGTACTCGTTCTGCATAATTTCGTGTTCACCAACTATTTTGATTTCAGTCTACCTATAATTCAGTATGGTTTCGCCACCATAATCTAATAAATACCAAGTATTAACAATGTAACACCCTAATCCATCAAGATAACTACTTTAATAACCCAATGTGCATACAAAAACTAATAAAAATTGAAATCTAGAATATATCTAAACTTCAATACCCATGAAGATTGCAATTTTAACCTCCCAAATTGGTTTATATCTACACAAAAAAATAACAAATCGTTAATATAACAATATTAAAAAAGAAAGGAATAAAAATACCTCAAATGAAGTTTCAACAATCGATCAATGGTGTTTTGCGGCAAAAATGTCGAAAGAGAGAAAAAAATGAAACAAATAGAACACATATCTATATGTAATTGGTCCATAATTAATTTTCTTACCAATAAAAATCAACCAATTTTCATCTCTCTTCCACATTATCTGATTTTCTTCCTTTGAATTTAATTTTGTGTCAAATAGTATTTTTTTATTTAGAGGTAGGAATTTTAGTTTTGAACACTCACTTATAAAGGACCATGAAATGTTAAACAAAGGGTGTATAAAAAAGTTTCGTGCTTTGAGTGGAATATGAGACAAAAACCCAACGGTTTTAGAGAGAGTAGGAGGTTGAGCTGCTGACGTTGGCGAGTTGGAGGGTACATCAGTCAATTCACGAGAAGAAAGTGGCATTTTTCGAGTGGCAAAGCATGGTATGGCGAAAAGCCATTCCTTAGATTTTGGCTAAATTGTAAATAACGTATATATAAGTAAGGGTTGATTAACTAATTATTATGTTTTGATTTATATTCGATTATAAAATCCATGATTGAATAACACTCCCCTTTTGACCAAAAATGAATAACATTCCCCTTAGTCGGCAAGTCTTATTTATCATCTGTACTAGTAACATATTTTCCAAAACCAACAATCTTCAATTTGACTTTCATGTTAAATTTATTAAGATATTGTGTCTGTGAAAACTAAGCATTCACATTATACAAGAACATAAGCACCAAACTAGTTATTTTGATAACATTTTATTACAAATTCGTGTATAAAAAGTAAAATATGATTCAGCATTGATATGCACTCCATTTATTGGCCAGGTCCTCTGCCCGATTTAGAACAAGGAATGTAGGGGCTGCCGGGAGAAGGGCGCGAGCGACACGGCCCCGGGTTATACCGCCTCCGTTGCGGGTTAGACGGCCCCCCAATTTGACCTGCTCACAACATTCACGAGACTGTTTCATAAGTGTCTTCATTCAATACATATTTTGTAAAAACTGAGTACAACTACAAATGCATTAGGTGATATAATATGTATTTGATTCCAGTGAGTCAATGACAAAGTGTTATATAAATACACGTAACATATGTTTGTTATATAGAAGAAAAGGGATGATATTAGTAAACCTAAAATATTTATATAATAATTTGTCGAATTTTAAAAATTTAAGGAAAATTTTTAAAAATGGATTTTTCACAATTTTATTGTGAAAAGGTTTTTTATACATTATGAAATTAGAATATAAGATATATTTTTTGACAATAAAATTGTGAAATAATCCACTTGATATGATATTTATCAAATACTTGTTTTAAAAAACCAAAAATAAATAGATATGGAACGACAAAATGAAAATAAGTGCAAATACGTATACTAACGTTGATCGGTGTATATAGCTTCAGTGAGTCCAACTTGAGAAGTGACGAAGAAAAGGATAAGAATGAAAGACACGATAAGAGAAACTAGATGTGATGTTTTTGGAGCCATGAGCTTAAGTGGTCTATCTCATAACATATATATACTTCGTTGAATGAAGCTTCGTTGAAAATTGAAATAATTGTAGAGACGTACGTGAAGCTTCCTTGAAATGTACTCGTCAAGTCACCAACGTAACTGGCCTATCTTTTCATATTTTTTCCAATCAGTGAAGACTCCTTTTTCGACTTGACTTATCCACCTTTGTTTCAACTAGACCAATACCAGCGTCGACCCACAGTTTCTCTTTTATTTTTAAATCTATTCCCCATTTTTCTTTTATCCATTTTTTGTATTCAATATTTTTGAAGGAATTAATTGGTTTTTATCCATCCACTTTCATGTCTTTATTCAAAGCATCACATACTTTTTTGTTTTTATGTTCATACGGAGATTTGACTTATTCATCTATATTCAATTAGATGTTTTCTTGTTATATGCGAGATTTTTATAATTTATAAATTATTAAATAACTTGAAAAATTATCAGTTTTGATTGGTACAAAAAATTATACTATTTTATAAATTTCATGGTTGAATATCAATAATGTAATTTTTTATTCAAGATCACGGTCTAAATTATCGATTTTGATTATTATTTTTTTATCATTTAAGTATAAAGGTATCTAAACAATTTTTTTTGTTATTTTATAAATTTCATGGTTGAATATCAATAATGTAGTTTTTTATTCAGGATCACGGTATAAATTATCGACTTTGATTTTATTTTATTTTGCATTTAAGTATAAATGTATCTAAATAATTTTTTTGTAAAGAATCTGACTTGAAAACATATAATGCTCAAAAGCAGCTTAGTCCGTGATTCTCCTTGAACGAGATCATGACCGAACCAACTCATCAATGAACTTACACCAGCCATTATTCAGATCCAATTGTGATCATACTACAAAGATTTTATTTGGTCTACTTAGTGAATTGGAAAGATAATTTGACCTTTATTGTAAGTTTAATGCTGCGTGAAACTTAAGTATCATGGAAATTAAAACGAGTAAGCAGAAACAAAACATGTAGAAACGATTTAAAAAAAGTAAAGAAATAGGTATATGTTAGAAACATGAATATATATATATATATATATATTATATCATAATATGTATATAGTAAAAACATATAGTGAAACATTAAAGCCATATTTAAAAAATACATTTGAAACACATATCTAATAAATGAGTATTAAATAAATTAACTAAAAATAAAAAAATCATAACTATTAAAGTCAAACATTTAAATTAATATCTTCATTCGCATTCTCACAAGATTTATCGGACAAAACTTCTTCTAATTCTGATTCGTCAAGAGAAAGATTTTCAAACTCAAATCTCTCATCTAATGAATTAAATTGGTCGCCTGCAATATCCCACAGTTGAGTGGGACCAGTTTTATAAGCATAAATTTCTCTAAATGAAAGACGAAGATTAGTAGTGTATACAAATACCAAATCTTTTTCCTCTTACTGAAATAATCTTGTTTCTTGTTGCCGAATGAATAAACTTGTAAGTACGCCAATGTACTGATCAGCTTTAATTAATAAGAATTTACCTTTCTCATCTTAGCCTCTCTCGTCTTTTCTTCTAGATTTTTTCTCAGAGTTTTAAATTTTTAATTTTTTATGTTATGATTAATTTTTGAGAAACAAAATATGAGATATTTAATTTTTTCAAATTAGTTAAGATTTTTTAAGTTAAAGAAAAGAATAAATATCATATATACAATTTAATCATGTTTTCTTCTATCATCTTTTTTGTTGTTTGGTTTACCATGAGTGAGTAGTCATCAAAAGTGTTTAATGGTTGAATTTGCTTGATCACCTAATCATAGAAATTAGCTATTTTACACATCAAAAGTGTTTGATAAAATGTCTGAATCAACTTGAAATGGACAACACTCTTCTAGCCAAATAAGAGTTGATGTTAGAAAGTGTTGTGGACTAATTGGACTCGAGTTTAATGCTAATTTGATTTCATGATTACAAATAAGTGTTCAGTAATTGTTGATTTCAAGTTTAGAAGCTAATTCCTTGAGTGAGGATTAGTCTATTTTCGTGATACATGTTCTATAACGGTTCTTAATTGATTGCCCTTCATTCATTGATTTTATTTTTTCCTCAATCCCTAAGAAACTTCCTAAGAACCAACATTTTTATCTTATTATTTATTCAATCATTTATTCATTACTGGTTTATTGCATTCTTTGATAACCAAACCTAACACCAATCTGATCATTCTAACTCGAAAGTGTTTTGTGTAATATTGGTCTGTGGTTTCGATACCACATATTCTATCGCGCACTTCACTATACACTTGTGATTTAAGTTTATTGGGTTAAAACTCAAGCTATCCTTTGGCTAACAACTCCCACGATCGGCCGCCGTCCTTAGCAGCCAGATTTGGCAACACATCCAGCTGTAAAATTCTCTCTACAGCCACCATTGGTCCTGGCGCCGCTTTGCTGCCACAGCTCTTCCATGCCTCACCACCTCCGAAGAAGAAGAAACCCCACCACCGCACAATCCCTAACATAACCGGAAGATGAAGCGAACCAAAACAGGAAAGCTAACTCTCGTGGCTAACTCGTGCTCAAATTTCAGCTCAATCAAAGCTTTGGAAGTCGTCTGTCTAATGCCCAATTTTCAATACATCTGCATTGTCCTTGTAGACCGGACATAATGCAAAAGTAAAGAGTTTGGGCTTCTAAGGTCGGTGTTTTTTCTTATTCTCCAGCACAGGTGCATGATGAGATGTTGAGGTCGATGTAACGCCAAAAAGTTTCTAAATGATATTTCTGAACTTTACTAAAAAAGTGTAAATAAAATATTGAAACCCCAGAATACACAAAGTCTGATATCTAATAAGAATCCAAATTTGAGAAATAAGAGTAAATCAAACATAGGAAATATTGTCACGTCTCGCCCTACAAACGAATTAAACAATCTAAACTTTAGCTACATGTTGCTCCTCCTCAAAACTGGCTGCACAGAAATAAGAACTTATGTGAACGAAATATCGCTCATTGAGACTAGAAACCCGACGTAAATGTACCAATATGCTATGGTCCCGCACAGAAGAGTGTTCACGTATTGATACCAGAAAACAGATATTCAGATTCGATTATTTCTAACTAAAGTGAACATATTAAATTAAATTTCATTAGAACATTTAATATGGATAAAGCAGAATCATATCAACAGAATATAATAATATAATCAGAACCGAACGACCATGTATCTAGTAATGAAACATAAGAATGGTACAACTCCAACATTGGTCGATCCAAACCATATACTAACATAATATACATACATAGTAAACTTGATAGGGATGTTGGCCGCTAGCAAGGTGGTAAGGAAGTACGGTCCACATCATTAATCAACTCAAATACCACTAACAGAATACGAAATATTTAATAGACTATTGGTGATACCGGCCACCAAAGATTGCTCAATAGAGGAAGTTAAATCAGATTAACAACATACAAGTATCTCATCATAAGAATCATAACTTCAAATAGCTAATATAACTACAATCAGATAATTCTCACATGCTAAATATTTAATTCATTTAATTAATCCTTAGAAATTTCAGTTTAAATTAATAAAATTCATTAATATTAAAAATCATTCCAATGTTTAACCTATCATAAAATTTTCTAACATATTAATTTTTTTGCAATAACTATAAGGGAGTTAGAACTCATATCGAAACAAATTTTCAAATTCAAAAACCGATTTCATGCACTTCGTTGTCTTAGTCAAGCAAGTCTAGAGCCGGTCTCGGAATCTCAAGAACCAGTCTAAAATAATCCAACTTAACTTTAAAACAATAAGATTGGAAACTTTACCGAGTAGATTTCGATTAAATATGAGCTCTGATTCACGAACACTCAACGGGGTTGGATCTATGAGACTGAGCAGTCTCTAAAGAGGTATAAATCGTAGGCTAACTCTTCCTGAAAGTAAATCCACCATTACAAAGCTTCAAGATCCGTTCCATGGAGGAAAACTAGAAAAATGAAAGGATGAATCTTACTTAACGCTTCAATGATGAAGGAACACGAGCCATAAGTATAGCACAAGCAATCAAGAAGTACAATCAATTTGAAACACCACAAAAACATATGATAGTAAGTTAATAAAAAGATCCAAATTGGAGAGGAATAAAAAGGTTTCAAAAGAACTCGCCAAAATCTTGAATTGACAAGAGAAAACGGCTTCTAGAGCTTTGAGGCTTACAAACACACACACATATATATACACATCATATTAGGGTTCAATATTAAAGATTTGAGAATGCAAAAATAATTCCATCGATTTAGTAAGGAGCAATTCCTCTGTAGATTCATCTCCATAATTTTGACGACGTTTCATTTTTTCTTCCCTATTGTTTTTTCCTCAATCAGTGGTGGAAATATCTGATGTTTTATGTTGGATCATGTTCGTGTTTTTTTCTCTCTTTCTGTGTTTAATCATCCGATTTCGAATCATCAATTTGATTGAGTGCTTGAAAACGAGCATGATATTAGCAAATGAAATCGAGCTAAGAACATAAATTTCTGAATTCGCTCCCATTTTGGCAGGTGATAGCACCAAGAATCTGATATTTTCCTCTATTAGTTCCTCTTAGAAAGACCTATTACAAGGATTCAATTCCTCCTAGTGAAGATTTAGTATGGTTTGATTACAGAGGTTTTCCTCTCAAATGGTACACCACTGTTTTCATCTCTTAGTATATGTTCATATCCTCCATAATACGAGGTAACATATCAGCTAACAACTCCAAAGCTCAATTCGGCTAAGATGAGGAGAAACAATTTCCAGAAATATTTAACAATAACATTACCTTTTGAACCCTCCAAAATTTTTGTAACCCCATTATCATCAATAAAAGAGCCAATCTGAGCCCTTATTCTTTTAACACTACCATGAAAAAATTTAGTGTTATGATCCTCATCTTGTAGCCATCTTTCATGGCTCTTTTGTTTCCAATAAACCTCCTCCTCGTGATAGGCTTCAACCTAGTCCCATTTAATCATTCTGATCAGCTCCATATTCGGATGAGTCTTCACACCTTCTTCTTCAAATTTATCCCTTAATTGCTTTGTTTGTATTTCGAGTACATATTAGACCTTCTTTCCATTTTGAAACCACCTTACGACAATACACAATCCTTTTCGATAATGATCTTCCATCTCGGCTATCTTCTTTACCCCAAATTTCTTTAATTAGAATTGAGCTCTAGTTTTAAAGTACATCTTCTATCGAACATAAACCGACCAGAATGGGAGATACTTTTTTGGAAACACAAACAAAAACCGGCATGTGGTTCGATCCAAACCTCTCCAAAAATTCTGCTTGAGCTCTAGGAAATGTACCGAACCAACCAGAGTTTCTGAGTGCTCTATCTAAGCAACATTGTACCCACACTGGACAACTCACAAATTCCACATTCTCGTATCATATTACAAAACGGAAAAAAGACTCTGCATTTCTTATCGGACGACATAACTTCTTGGAGTTATCCAAAATCTCATTCAAATCACTCATAACACACAATGCTTCATCTCCTGTTGCTCCTATATCAATTAGCCAATCCAAGAACTCTTGTCTTCGATTAGGATATGGATCCCTGTACACAAAGGAGACATAGAAAATTATCGAACTCAACTTAATCTTAACATCAATAATTCTCGAATCAGCCTGGAGCACTTCAACCTCATATAATGATTTCCAAAATAACACTGAACCACCAAAATTTTTCGTCTTCAGGAGATACAAAAAGTTCGGGAAATATTAACAACACATTTTCTTTAATATTTGACATGTTAAAGTGCTCCACATTCCTTCACAACTCCAGCTCATTAAACTCACACTAGAGAAGACAGTTCCTCATACGGGACCACCTCCAAATCACATCGCGTAGCAACTTTTGTAACCACATTCGTCTCTTCATCCGCTTTCATTTTTGCCACACCATCTTATTCTGAACCATAACGGTTAAAGGTTTCTCCTTGGCTTTGATTTCTCTATAGACTTAAGTCTTCCTCTTCCATATGTTAGGCCTTCTTCGATTCTTTGTGTGCTTGGAACCAGTTCCGGAAGAGCTAGCAGAAGTGCTTGCTCTAAAAACCGTAGAACCAGAACCAACAGGCGAGTGATGATCCAAAGAATCAGCACTGTTCCTCATTGAAAGCTGAGACAGAGACAAGGAGGGACCATTTCGAATCAAAAACGCCATCAACTTCTCTCATGGCGCTTATATTTTGCTCGTATCCTCATATCCAAAGTCTAAGCTTTTCCCTTTGTCTACATTACTCATGACTTTGGTAGCCGCCTCCACCCGTAAGAGAGTTTTACGGCCCTGAGGATCCTTTTCTAGATCCCAAACAAACTTTTTCACCCTCTCTACCCTTGCTTTCTTATATGTAGGATATGCCACATGAAAATATTGTCTCATCTCATCCAGACCTTTCTTAGCAATTTTTGGACATCATGTAGCTTCATCAATACCCACATCTCCATCAGTTAAGACCGCATACAATGGATCATCAGTACTGATTTTGGGCAGCTGTAACCCTATATATGCTAGTGAACGATATTCCCAACCTTCTCGTTGCAAGAGTTTGCCGGTTTGAAGGGTTAAAATGGCATCGTGTTTTATCATGTGTTAGTCTTTGACATTGAAACACCTTAATTTTGCGGATTTTTTCATATTACACACTAATTGTAACAGTCTCACCTGAAGGAATTTGGACATTTTTGGTGTTGCATAAAGGCTTCGATGCATCGAACAACACATGCACACTCACATAACCTCGACTTTGAGGTTTGAAAGGATCAAACGTAACCACTGTAACATGTCCGATCAGTTTATCAATCTCTTCAATCAACTCCTTGTGGTTACTTTAAGATTCATTAGTAGAATCGATATCGACCAAATCTATGAAATAATCCTTTGGAGGTTTTTTAAACCAACCTTCCAAAACCATACTCCAATCCTCGTAGGTCCACACACTGTTATCTAGAATCGACTGTAAATCATGCTCAGAGTCAAAAATAAACTAAAACCGATCTTTCGACGGAGCAGTCCCTCGAGCTCTGTGATACACGAGTTTTAAATCCAAGTATAGCACTGCAAGTGTACAGACAAAAGCAATAGTTTAGAAGGGATCGAATTACTCAGAGACTAAGTTGCACTACGATTCTATCGAAAGAATGCTAAACAAAGATGAAAAGAAGGATTGTTATGTAATTGTGAAACCAAAGGAAGCAATAAAAACTAAATAAACGAAGTAAATTAATGGATTAAAAGCGTTAGGTTTTAGGTAATTATCTGGAATTCAGAAATCACAAACCAGATAACTATTCAAGGCATAAATTAAGAACTATCTCAAACTCGAACAGAAACATCTAATCAATCCACTTTCGTGACATCAATTAATATGTCTAACCACCTAAGTATCTAAAATTTTGCTTGAACTTAGAGTCCTAAACAAGCATTAACTAATGGGTTCGATATGTTCACGTATCGCCTTAACATTAGCTTTCGTTGGGTAAGGACGATCTGTTCATCTATGTTCTATCCGATAACCTATAAGCTTTTGGAGAATATATTCAATCTAGAATCATAAAACTAGGTAGCTAATCTAGTCTAAGCATTAATAATAACAATAGATGAAGATGACATAAGATAAAAACCATATTTGTGTCTGATTCAATGGTTCTTCATTCTTTCGAAACCCTAAACTCTAACTAGAGAACTACTCAGTCATGGAAGCGGAGAAACAACCAAGATTTGATGATGAACTCATGAAGAAATCCAATAAAAATCTAAAAGATATCTCTTAACAATATGTCTCAAATATAAAAAAATTTAGAATAAAGTAAGCATAAGCCTAAATAATGGCTTAAAACAAGTATTTATAGTATCAAAAAATTTTAGGTCGAAATCCTAAAAAAAATAGGAAAAAGAGCAATTTTTCCATTTTTCTCTAGTGTAGATTTTGAGGCTCGGATCGATTGATCTGGTTATGGACAGGTTCTGAACTGGTTGATCTGGTTCTTGACAGGTCGATCTGGTCTACAGACCGGGTCTGGATTGGTCAATCTAATCTGGATAGATCGATTTGGAAACTTATGGCATTTTGGGATTGATCGATCTGGAGTTAGATCGATCAATCTGGAGTTAGATCGATCAATCTGCTTCTTCCCCGCGTCTTCCCTTTGCGCATGCTTCATCTGCTCGCCAGACTGGATCGTCTTCACGAAAATTGTCATAGAGTTTGATCGCACTGTTGGATTGACTTCAAAAACTTTCATATGAAATCTAACCCAAATATCTATCTTATTTCCAAGATTGAGCTTGATCCATCGGTGGAAAGTTTCTCAAATAAAGTCAAACTTTAGACATATCTGCATGAACCTATATCTTTTGCTCCAAATCTTCCTCCCAAAGGCATTATAAATCTTCCTAACATGACCTGATAAAAATCTAAAAACACATAGAATGACTCTAAAACACATACTAAAATGCGATAAAAACCAAACATATCAATTTCCCCAGATTTGAATCCTTTCTTGTCCTCAAGTAATTCCAAACAAATAAATACAAGTTAGAAGAAAAGTTTTAAAACGGGAACTTACGCACTCCTTTAGACTCCACCGTGCTAGACTTCCAATCCACAAGAATCTTGGAATCTATGTAAATGTCCTAACTGAGTTGCAACGGTACTTAAGATAATACATTAAACTCAAAAAGACTTTATTATGATTCCTTCTTTGTCTTCTTTCCCTTCTCGTCTTTTCTTTCTTTTCTCTTTTTCTTTTCTATTCTTTTTTTGTTTTTCTTTTCTTTTCTCTTTTTTCATATCTTTTTTTTTTTTCAATCTTCCTATGCTGAGAACAATCACTGCTAGAAGTCTGCGGAAAGTTAGTCAACACCAGATGAAATGACACAAAAACTCAATAAAACGACACAAAAACTCAAAAGAAAACCAAAACAAAAAAGGCATTAGTCGAGTAAACCTTCCCCCAAACTTACTTCACACCGTCTTGGTGTGAAAATAGGCCTTAAGAAGGGCATTAGAAACGCAATAAATAGCATAATGATAAAGATAAAGTAAAATAAACATAAAATAAATATGTACCACTGGGTTTCCTCCCACCAAGCGCTTGTTTAACATCATTAGCTCGACTGCCATAACGCCTATGCGCTAGGAGAATCTTTAGAAGGATCTGGGTGTGGTGGCGGTGGGTCGAGATGTGGTCCGTGTGATGGTGCCAAAGTCATTCTAGAACTTACTCTTACTCCCCCAGACTTAGGCTTATCACACTTATCAATTCTCTACTCAATGCCAACATAGAAAACATAATCCTTGTTGGGTTTTGTGGAGAGAGCTTTGTAGAAGACTGTTTTGTCTATGTTTGAGAGATAAATCCTCTTGTTAGGTAGGTCAACTACCGCTCTTGTGGTGGCAAGGAAAGACCTTCCTAGAACCAAGGGTATAGAGGTATCCTTGCTCATCTTGACAACCTGACAGTCTGTAGGTACCAAGCAGTCTCCAATTCGTACCTGAAGATCGATAATACAGCCTTGGGAAATTGATGATGTGTTATCCACGAAACAGAAGGTCTTGTTTGAAGGATTTATAGAAGGAATACCCAAAGATTCAGCAAGCTCGGATGACATGACGTTCACATAAGCCCCAGTATCGCAGAGGGAGTCTTCAAAATCAATACCAGAGATGGAGCATGGCACGTTGAACTCTCCTAGATCCGGTAATTTGGGCAAGACCTTAAGTGTGGGGGTTGGAACGGGTTGTGGATGCTTCGGATATGGAATCTTAGGCACATAAACATGTGTTGTGGATGAATGGATCGATGTCTGGTTATCGGATCGATCGATCTGAAGTTGGATCAATTGATATGGATTCTTACGAGGATCCTTTGCTTGACTGGATCGATCAATCTGAGGTGGGATTGATCGATCTCAAAAGTTACAGCTAGACTTAGATAGCAATGATCGATCGGTCTGGGTAGGTGGAGATCGATCTTGAGACTGGATCGATTAGTCTGGGTAGGTGGAGATCGATCTTGAGACTGGATCGATCGATCCAGATGTTGGATCGATCAATCGTTGGTGGGATCGATTGATCTGGAAACTTACGGCTGGAATGCTTATGGTTGGATCGATCGATCGTTGGTGGGATCGATGGATCTGGAAACTTACAGCGGAATGCTCATGGGTGGATCGATCGATCGTTGGTGGGATCGATTGATCTGGAAACTTATGGCTGGAATGCTCATGGTTGGATCGATCTGGCTTCTTACGGTCTATAGTGGCTTCAGGGGACCGATTGATCAATGAGTGGATCGATCGGTCTGGCTCATGGATCGATCGGTCTAGTTGGAGATGGGATTGATCGATCCGGTGAGTGGATCAATCGATCTGAGGATGTTTCAGAGATTGAATACATAAGCTTCCACTCTAGATCATCCATTCTATCATTCACCTCTTATGCACTCTTTTTCTGACCATCTAAGATCTTCTTCAGCATATTTTCAAATATAAGCTCTTGAGAAATTTATGTTTATTTTTTAACCGTATACACATTTGCCTTTGAACCACTAGAGCCTTCTCCATTCTTTGGGTTTTGTTCCCCCTTTGCTGGAAGGAATCCTTGTTGACGTTTAACCGTTTCTGCAGGTTGAGCAACCTGAGTATCAAGCAACCTTAGATGAGTGTAGACGCCCTCAAACTTACCATTCAACTCCGTATACATGGCATCCACCTTGGCATTGATCTCATTGGAGAATTTCTGCTGAGAAACAAGGAGTTGCTACATCATACCCTTGAGTTCACCGTGAGAATCATTGGTGAAAGTAGAGGATTTCTAGATTTGTTGACCTTGAGGCGGATAGATTTGATGTTGAGGATTCTTGATATTGTTGCTGCGGTATGAGAAATTTGGGTGACTTCTATAGTTCTGATTGAACACTCTGTTAGGCACATACCCCTAACCTTGCACATAGTTAACTTCTTCATTCTGCTCCTCTATAATACCCTGAAAACAATCTGCATCTGAACCATCTTCACATTGATTCACTCCTCTCTGATTGGCCTTGAGCAACAAATTCACTTTAACGATCAGATTGTCAATCTTTTGAGATTTCACACTATTTACCATACGAGATCGATCATACTCAGGACGCCGGTTGTTGGAATGTGCAGTCAAGTTCTCTATTAATTTGTACGCACTTGTGATACTCTGAGTCATGAAGTCCCCATTGCTAGCAACATTCAAGGCGTTCTTGTAGTCCCAGTCAACTCCATCATAAAAGATACTAAGCATTTTTTCATCTGAAAACCCATGATGAGGACATTCTCGACGGTTTTCTTAAATCTTTCCCAAGTCTCAAAGAAGAACTCTCTGGAAAGTTTTCCAAAGTTCATGATTTTATTCCGCAAAGCAGTTGTCTTTGACTTGGTGTAGAAATGGTCAAGAAAATGTGCCCTGCATTCAGCCCAAGATCACAAAGAACCAAGAGGTAAAGATTTAAGCCACCTCAAAGCCTTGTCCGCTAAAGAGAATGAGAGCAACTTACAGCGGAGGTAATCAGTAGGTACCCCATTAGAATTTGGTGTGCTGCAAATTTTTTCTAAGTTCTCAATGTGATCTATTGGGTTCTCAGCCAGTAACCCATGGAAGAGATGCTGCTTCACCAATGCAATCAATTGAGACTTAATCTCATAGTCCTGCCGTGCAATCTCTGGTGGAAAAATTGCAGCCTTGTTCTGATAGAAAGCATAAGGGGTATCCATGTCCCCAATAGTATGTTGCTGAGCCTGCTGTTGGTGTTGTTGTTGACGCAACTTCTACAGCTGATGTTGCAAGTCCTGGAGATGAGCAGCTGTAGTGGCTTGAGCTTAAGCAACCACGTTGTTGTCGACGTTATCGCCCATGATGCTTAGGTTCGACTGTTCCTTTCTTGCTCTGTTGTTAGTCCGCTCTGTTCTAGCGAGTTCTTGTTTGGTGATGTTTAGGAGACCTTCAAAACCGTCACTTTTCCTTTGCATACACCTCAGAGACAAAAACAAGCAAAAGTAGAACGTAATTAGTAAATCTTAGACTGAGCTTCAGTCGTAGATTCGAAGGGAATGTTTGGTCCCCGCCAACGACGCCAAAAACTTGATACGTGAGTTTTAAACCCAAGTATAACACTGGAAGTGTACAGATAAGAGCAATAATTTAGAAGGGATCGAATCCTCAGAGACAAAGTTGCACTACGATTATATCGAAAGAATGCTAAGCCAAGATGAAAAGAAGGATTGTTGTGTAATTTTG
Source organism: Cardamine chenopodiifolia (assembly GCA_963922655.1). Taxonomy (NCBI): domain Eukaryota; kingdom Viridiplantae; phylum Streptophyta; class Magnoliopsida; order Brassicales; family Brassicaceae; genus Cardamine; species Cardamine chenopodiifolia. Next base: position 9,083,720 of record OZ000464.1, read on the forward strand.
AAGCCAAAGGAAGCAATAAAAAGTAAATAAACAAAGTAAATTAATGGATTAAAAGTGTTAGGTTTTAGGGAATTCTCTGGAACTCAGAAATCACGAACTAGACAACTATTCAGGGCATTAATTAAGAATTATCTCGAACTTGAATAGAAACGTCTAATCAATCCACTTTCATGGCATCAATTACTATGTCTAACCACCTAAGTATCTAAAATTTCGCTTGAACTTAGAGTCCTAAACAAGCATTAACTAATGGGTTCGATATGTTCACGTATCACTTTAATATTAGCTTTCGTTGGCTTAGGATGATCCGCTCATCTATGTTTTATCCGGTAACCTATAAGCTTTTGAAGAATATATTCAATCTAACATCATAAAACTAGGTAGCTCATATAGTCTAAGCATTAATAATAACAATAGATTAAGATGACATAAGATAAAAACCATATTTGTGTTTGATTCAATGGTTCTTCATTCTTTCGAAACCATAAACCCTAATTAGAGAACTATTCAGCCATGGAAGCTGAGAAACAACCAAGATTTGATGAAGAACTCATGAAAAAATCCAATAAAAATCTAAAAGATATCTCTTAACAGTATGTCTCAAATAAATAAAAAATTTAGAATAAAGTAAGCATAAAATAAGCATAACCTAAATAATGGCTTAAAACAAGTATTTATAGGTTCAAAAAGTTTTAGGTTGAAATCCTAAACAAATTAGGAAAAAGAGCAATTTTTCTATTTGTCTCTCAGGCAGATTTTGAGGCTCGGATCGATCGATCCAAGACTAGATCGATCGATCTGGTTCTAGACAGGTCGATCTGCTCTACAGACCAGGTCTGGATCGGTCGATCTGGTCTGGATCGATCGATTTAGAAACTTACGACATCTTGGGATGGATTTCTCTAGAGTCAGATTGATCGATCTGGTTCTTCCCGGCGTCTTCACTTTGCGCATGCTTCATCTGCTCGCCAGACTGAGTCATCTTCACAAAAATCGTCATAACTTTTGATCGCACCATTGCATCGACTTCAAACAACTTTCAAATGAAATCTAACTCAAATATCTATCTTATGTCTAAAATTGAGATTAATCCATCCATGGGAAGTTCTTCAAATAAAGGCAAATTTCATATGTATCTGCATAATCATGTATCTTTTGCTCTAAATCTTCCTCTCAAAGACATTATAACTCTTCCTAACATGATTTGACCGATAAAACTCTAAAAACACATATTAAAATGTGATAAAAACCAAACATATCACTCTGTTGTAAACATTCCAAAAACGTGGCATATCATGAATCATGTTGGACATCTTTTTCTGTTTTGGATTTAACAATCTCCCCATTAGACTGCATACATTCCTTTTGCATGAACTGAACTTTGGATGATACACCAAAGTTCCCGTTTATCACCTTAAGTTCCCTATACTAGAAAACCATAAACTACTCACAATCTACTTATCACTTATTGACCTTTTAAACAAAAATCCAAAGTAATTTAAATTTTTTTTCTTGTCAAAAATTAATTTATATTAAAACTTTCATCAAAGGATAAACATGCAAACTGGGGAATGTTTTCCATTACTTCAGCCCAACAATGGTGGAATAGGAAATAACAAGAAAAACAACAAGAGATTTGTGCCTGTGAAAAGTAAGCATTCACATGATAGAAGAACATACGCACCAAACTAATTATTTATTTTGGTAACATTTTATTACTAAAATCGTGTGTAAAAAGTAAAAGCGCAAATGATTAATCATTGATATGCTAGAGAACGACACGAGATGACCTCTGTTGCCGGTTAGACGGCTCCTCAGCTTGACCTGCTCAAAACATTCACGAGATTGTTTTATAAGCTTTTTCATTCAATCTATAATTTGCAACAACTGAGTACAATTAAACCTTTAACAAACAAAAAAAAACAACTGAGTACAATTACAAATGCATTAGGTGAAATATAATATTTATATGATTTCAAGGAGTCAATGAAAAAGTGTTAATTTAACATTGATTTAAATACACGTTACATATATGTATATACAGTATATAGAAGAAAAAGGATAACCTCCATAAACGTAAAAAATGGTTTCTAAGTCTCACATAATTATCATCTTATATATGTATCTTGAATGATCTATTTTCAAATGGGCCGGGGTTTTAGAATTATTGGTAAAATCATAAAAGATCTGCATTTGAGATTTTTTTTTCTGCATATGACAGTCATATATCTAATAAAGAAAATCATCACTTAATAAGAATGTTGTCCAGAAAAGAAAAATGTTATATGTGAAATAGTTTACGTATACAACCTCTAAGCGTACTGAAAAATTATAGACATCGACATAATATTTTAAAATACGTAAAACTATAGATGATATAATATTTTGTCAAATTTAAAATCACGTAAAATTATGATATTATATTTATCAAATGCTTCTTTTTAAAAAACTAAATGATTGAGTACAAAAACGTATACTTACGTTGGTCGTTGTTTATGGCTTCTGTGAGTCCAATTTGAGAAGTGACGAATAGAAGCAGAAGAACCAAAGACAAGAGAAGAGAAACTACATGTGATATCTTTGTAGCCATGAGCTTAAGTGGTCTATCTCATGACATATCTCATGACACACATATATACTTCATTGAAATGAAGCTTCATTTGAAATAAATGAAGAGAAGTAATTGAAGCTTCGTTGAAAGTTATTAGACTGCTGACCAACTAGTTTCCCAACTAATTGGCCCACTATTTCGTATTTTTCCAATCAATAAAGTATCAAAGACTTTTTTTAATTGACATACATCTTTGTTTTAGTTTTTAACTAGACAAATAACGCGTATACCCACGGTTTTTCTTTTATGTTTCTTTTCGTTAGTCGTTTTTTTTAAATCGGTTCTTTATATGTATTCAATATTCTTAAAAGCAATTAATTTTTAAAAGCAATCTGTCCATTTTCATGCTTTTCCGTTAAATAAAGTATCACATACTTTCCACACGAAGAGTTTTTCTTTTTATAATTCAGATGTAGACTTGACTTATGCATCTTTATTTAAAAATGTTTTTATTAATTCAGTTTACTTAAAATAAAAATAAAAAGACACTTGCCTTAAAAATAAAAAATAAATAAAAAGACACCTACAGTGTTTGTCAAAATCAAAATTATTCTTTGCATATATTCTATTATTAAAAGGTAAATTTCTATATTTTTAAAAACAAATCATGAACTCAGTCATAAACATCAAACCATAGACAAAGCTCTCTTGACCTAATAGTTATCAAGGGTTCACGTTCACTAATGCTTCTACACCAAGAAGTATGGGGTTTGAATCCCAAACAATGCAATTTATTATTATTTATGCAAATTAATGAAAGTAAATTTACAAGAGATTTTCAGTGTGGTGCAAGTGAAATTGTTTGGCGTAGATGTTATTAGGCGGTGGAATTGTTTGTTGTTAAATAGTCATTGTAATCGTTCTCATAGTTTGTAATAAAATCATAATAAATCAGTTTTTTAAAAAATCAAACGATAACACAAAAAAAAACTAATAAAATGAAAACTAACACACAAATAGTAAAACTTAAGAGAGAATGAGAGATATTTGACTATTATTTACAGAAACTTTATCAGCACTACATATATCCCAAGAGGTTTGTGTTATTCAATACGAAAAATATTTTTATTTTGAGATCTGATCCAAAATTCACTCTGAAAGAAACAAGATATCCATAATATTATGTTCATAACTATCGTATATTATATTACTTTGATAGGTTTCCTTCTAGATCATTCTATCTATTATATAAACAGAGATAGAGCTATCAATAATAATCATCGATTCATACATTTTTGGTGTCAAAGACTGAATAGGTTTAACCCTAGGTTGCACTGAAACGGGTACGGGTTCAGGAAACGGGGACGGAAACGGGGACGGGAAACGACAACTTTAAATTTTATAGAGACGGGTACCGTATGGGTACATCAATAATAATATAAGAGAAATACTTATAATTTATAATATAAAAATATCATACATAAATTTTATTACTTAAAATATTTAGTTTAATATCTAAAAAAAACAAACTAATCAATCTTGTGATTTTATGGAAGTTTTTCGGAAGTTATTTAAACGTTTATTTAAATATTCATAATTTAAACAAACGTCACAATCAGTTAACTCTAACAAAATCAATCTTACACAACATGACGTTGTTAAAACGGATCTTGTACCTTGTTTCATAGTCTTCCTCCTTTGTTTTATAAAAGAAACTTTCCTTTTATTAAAAAGATCAATTTTTTAATCTCACTAACTCAACATAAAAAAAGAGAAATTAGAGTCACTCATTGTCTCTAAAACCCTAATTTTTCATGTGATTCCGTGGAAAGATATTATTACCAAAACTTTTACCGATACATTGCGACGGTGTTCCCGTAACCATGCCATTCTATTGGATGCCGTCTTAATTGTCTCAAGACGTCGTGGAGACGTTTCGACGGTGTCCCGGTACCCATTATGTACCCGGGACGGGTACTTCGTCCATATTGAAGTACCCGTGCAACATAGGTTTAACCTTCTTCTTTTTTTTTTTTCTCAGCCGCCGAGCTTCTTCTCTTCTTCTTCGTTTTCGTCATACTTTGTGTTCCTTCTGTGGTATTATGTTCTTCTCTTCTTTGTCTATCTATGTTCTATTTTTTGTTGTCTTCATCACTTTCCAAGATGAATGACTCAGCTCCAGCACAAACCACTGTGTTTAACACTCAGGATCTGCAAAGCCCTTTTCTCTCTGTCAATATGTCCAGTGTTACCAAGCTCACACAAACGAATTACTTGCTGTATGGTTGCCAAGTTCGTGCTCTGCTCAAAGGGAATCAACTCCATCAATTCATTGATGGTTCTCTCGACATTCCGGCCCCAACTATTATTGCTAATGGTGTTAATTCCAAATCCGGCCTGTGCTTCGTAGAGACATCAAGACCGACATCTCTACAACTCCATCATTGGTGCGATTACTCTTCTCATTCAATATGTTGTCTCCACTGCATCTACAACGAAAGAAGTGTGGGATACACTTCATGATAGATTTGGCAATCCATCTCGTAGCCATATTCGTCAACCGAAGTTTCAAACTGAGACATGTGTTAAAGGGATAAAGACGATAAGTGAATATATGTGCCTCATCAAGTCCAAGGCCAATGATCTTGCTCTCCTTGCCAAACCACTAGATCACAAAGATCTCATTGAGAAAATTCTCTTGGGCCTCACTGAAGATTACAAAGTTGAGATTTACGTCATCAATGGTCGTGATACTACGATCTCATACTCAGAGCTTCACAAAAAGTTACTCAATCAAGAAGCAATGATTATCTATTCTGATCCTATATCTTCGTTCCTTTTGATTCTAGCTAATGCTACGGACACTCGCCCACACAACCAGCCTCGCTATAATCAGCACCACCCCAATCACAACAATAACAACTCACAAAATTGATTTATGTCTAACAAAAATGGTGTGAAATATCATTTTTCAAAACCTTACTTGGGAAGGTGTCAATCGTGTGGCACTAATACCAAATATCTTCCTTAGTTTACATAGTACATGGGGATGTTTCATCTCAGCCATCGCTGCTTTGATGACTCCTTAGTTGTGACACCAATCTCTGGCTCTGTAACCTTGGCAGTCACGTGCGAATGCAACCATGCTGTCTGACTCCTCTACTTGGCTCATCGACTCGGATGCCTTGCATCATATGACATTCGATTTAACCAACTTGTCTCTTCAAAATCTTTATAATGGTGGTGGTGATGTCCTTCTAGGCGATAGCTCAGCCTTGTCAATTTCGCACACGGGTTCTTTCTCTTCTCCTTCTTTATAGTTGTCATTTCTTTATTAATGATGTTTTATGTGTTCTTTCTTGACAAGAACCTTATCTCCTTTTCAATTATATAAGACTAATGGTGTCGTGGTTATCTTTCCTCAAACTTATTTTCAGGTGAGACACCTACACACAGGGGCTCTTTGTCTGGAAGGCAAACCTAAGGATGGTATCTATGAGTGGCCAAGCCATAATTTATCTCATCCACCATCGCTTACTTTTGCTTTTTGTTGTTAAAAGATTTTTTCTGATTGGCATTCACGCCTCAGATACCCTATTTTATCTATTCTTCAAAACATTATTTCTCAATTTCATTTACTTATTTTCATGTGTTTTTAATAGCTCAGCCATGCACTTCTTGTTCTATCAATAAAATGCACAAGTTTTTCATTTACAAACTCCACTTTAAAATCTTCACATTCTCTTGATATAGGATTTTTGGATGTGTGGATGTCTCCATTTATTTTTATTGATGTTTTTAAGTATTATGTGATTTTTTGGATCACTTTATTCAATATACATGGTTATTTCTTTAAAAAAAGTCACAAGTTTTTTAGGTTTCTCAAAATTTCAAAGATTTTGTTAAAAATTGATTTCAATTCAAATTACGAACACTTAATACCGATGATGGGGATGAATACATTATTTTTGCGGGCTATATTTTGACTCACGGTATCTCACATATGATTAATCCTTCTCATACGCCTCAACATAATGGCATGACCGAACGTTGTCATCGACATATTGTTGAGGCATTGTTAACACTAATGTCTCATGCTTCTATGCCCAAATCTTACTGGACGTATGTGTTCTATATATCATTTTATCTTATTAATCGAATGTCAACACTCACTTTGGATTTAAAAACTCTTTTTAAAAAATTATTTGGTCTATGTTATTTCTCATTTGTCTAACCAGGACAAGCCCAATGTTATTGGCTGCCTAAAGCAAAAACAAAAATTGGTCCATTAAAAAAGAAAAAAACAATTAATGATATTAAAGAGAATTGAACCTAACACCTCTGAACTTAATGACACAATTGTTAATCATTGCACTACTAATTTTTTTTACAAAATTGATACCTTTAAAATTCTATTATAATTTTGATGTTAAAGCTCGTGCTTGTTGGGCTTTACCTCAAGGTTGGGCATGTGCCTAACAAGTTATCATCTCCCTTGACAACAACATTAACAGCTCCACCGGTGGCTACTCTGACTCCATATACCTTTGTCTCCTCTACAAAATATGGATCTGTTTCTCCCAGCCTGGTTGTGGCTTCTTCAGGCTTCAATGATTCCCCTGCTCTGTTATCTTCAACAGACACTACTTCTTCTACACAAGTTTTCGAGTCATCCACTTCGACATATTCTCCTCATCTGCCACCTGCTCCAGCTCCAATTTAAGCTATGGTTCCTCCTCCTCTGCCTCTTGCTTCAACCAATACAATAAAAAGGTGTGCAAACCAGTTCAAAAGCTTAATCTTCATGCCTTTGTTTCTGCTTCTCCAGAGTTTATGCCTACACCAGTTGCTGAAGCACTCAAGCATCCACATTGGCGTAATGACATGAGTGAAGAAATCAATTAACATGTTAAAAACTATACTTGGGATCTTGTTCATCACTCTAATGCGTCTAATGTTGTAGGTTGCAGATGAGTATTTACAATCAAATAGTGTCCTAATGGCTTAATAAAAAGATACAAAGCTCGCTTAGTCACAAAAGGATACACTCGACGACCTGGAATTGATTACCAAGACACATTCAGCACCATGGTCTAGTCTTCTATTATTTTTGTTTATTTAGTATTGTGCTTTCTAGAGATTGAAAAATGCGTCAACTTGATGTAAACAATGTTTTCTCCAAGGTAATCTCATTGAGGAGGTTTTCATGGCACAACCCACCGATTTTCTTCAAAAGGATAATCCTCATGCTATTTGCAAATTACAAAAGCTGTCTACAGACTCAAACATGCTCTTAGAGCTTGATACAATGAGTTGAAAACCTTTTTTCTTCAATCTGGTTTCAAGAACTCTCTATCAGACGCTTCCCTCTTCATCTTCAATATCGATGGTGTTCTTCTCTATATGTTGGTTTATATTGTTGATATCATCATCACTGGAAACAACCCACAACACATAACTCGGTTAATCACTTCTCTATCTCAACATATTTCACTTAAAGATTTGGGTGATTTGTCTTATTTCTTAGGCATAAAAGTTACTCGTACTTCTCAGGGTTTACACTTAATGCAACATCATTATATTGCATATTTTCTTCACACGAAAAAATGACAAATGATAATCCAATTGCCACGTCGATGTGCCCTAACACCACGCTCACTACTCTCTCAGGTACAACTCTATGCAATCTAACAGAGTATAAAGCTGTGGTAGGAAGTCATCAATACCTTTCTTTAGCCCATCCAGAGATCTCATACTCTATCAACAAGCTCTCCCAGTTCATGAAACGGTCTACAAATGATCATTGGAAAATGGTGAAACGCATTCTTTGCTATTAGTTTGGAACCAAGACAAGAGGTTTTTATCTTCACCCCAAAAAATCACCAGCTCTCCACGCTTACACCGATGGTGATTGGGATGGAAGAAAAGATGATTACACATCCAGAAGTGCCTATATTGTATACATTGGTTCTCATCCCATTGCTTGGTCTTCAAAAAAGCAAACCAGGGTTGCACGATCCTCTACCGAAGCTGAGCATAAGGATATTGCTTCCACTATGGCTGAACTATGTTGGATATCTTCACTACACTCTGAGCTTGGCATTCAAATCACCACTCAACCAGTGATTTATTGTGAAATATAGGTGAAACTTATCTTGCCGCTAATCCCGTCTTTCACCCAAAGATTAAACACATCGCTTTGGACTATCACTTTGTTCAACAATTTGTCCAAAGCGGCCAGGTTTGTGTCTCTCATGTCTCTTCAATGGATCAGCTCGCAAATGCCTTTACCAAACCTTTACCTCTAGGGTGCTTTCAAACACTATTGGTCAAGATCATACTCACCTTTTGTGACGTCCGTCTTGAGGGATGTGATAGAATATGGAATATCTAGATCAATCCCTCTAGTTTATCATCTCAATAACTCTATAGTATTATGTTGATAATTACTGTATATTAAATTCCTTATATAGGTTCGTTTTATATCATTATATATATTATATAAACAGAGATATAGCTATCAATAATAATCATCGATTCATATATTCCAATAGATACATGTATCATAACTTTGAAAATATTATAATATATGGTATAATTTATGGTATATATAAATACAAATAATGAAAAAGGTTTTAATACATGTGAGAAGGATTGAGATACTCAACTAAAAGAGAGAAAATGGTAATTGCTTTCTTCCGATAGACGTTATGAATATGCAGGTGAAGTGTGTACACATAGTGATGATCGACTCCATACAAAATATATTTTACAAATGATTTTACCATGTGTAAGATGTGTTTTTGTGTTTTCTTGACTTTCATGACATTTTTCCTTAGAGACCATTGTCACTATCATCTCTTGCGTTATATTTTTGTTGTCTCATTAAAAACTTGTTTATAAAAACCATGTAAGAAAAATCATAGTAATAAGAGTTTAACCACGCAAGTTTTCTCTCGAGTGATCAGGATTACATCTTACATGTTTTTAAACGATGCATTCTAATTTTGTATATATGTTTTTTAAACATAATGGTGGATAGTGATTTTGTGAAAAAATATGTAATATTGTCGGACAAATCGGACATTTTTTACTTCAATATTTTATTCTTCTCACTGTACTTGGGTTCAAACCGAGTCAATCCAAATCTAATTTGGTTGGCTCGGGTCACTTATAAGAAAGAGAAAGTATTTCTCAATCACCCCACGCATTCTTCTTTCTCTCTTTAACATACTATTTTGTCTATCTAACCCTTTCCTTCTCTTTTAAATATACGTATGTTGTTGCTTTTTTATATATGTAAATCTGCCTTACGACAATAGTGTTTTTTTTCCTCGTTTTGTATTAATGGTGGATGATTTATTAATAACTACGATGTATAGTTATGAAGGGTAATATTATATATATATATATAGTTATGAAGAGGTATTGTACGATGTATTGTTATTTTTATGGATGAACTATTCAGTTTGAGTAAATTCCAACTAATTTTTATTTTTGTTGATGTGTTAGATTTATTAGTCAAAAACAAAGATATTTAGAAAATTTGGTAAAGTTAATATTTAATTTTATTACTATTTTGTTAACTTTTATTTAGCCATACCAATGAAGAACAAATTTTGAAAACTATATATATAGCAGAAATCCATGAGTCAATTTGTTCTTTTATAAGTATAATAAATTTTGAAAATATTTCTTCTGAATTAAGCGTGTTTGAGTTAAAGTAATTTAAAAATTGATAATATACTAGAAAATGATTTCTCTTCAAAAGAAGATATTTATTATTTTAAGTTATATATTATTATTTTATGTCTTGTATTGATATATCCATGACTATACGAAATAACTATATTTTAAAAGGTACATTTGAAAAAATACCATGTCAAATTTTATCTAATCTTTTGCCGGTATCTTTTTACCATTTTCTAATAGCAATTTCGCAGCTGTTATTAATATAATTATTTTTGGTCGTCTTGCGTTTGTTATTTACCTAATTAAATTTTTGCTCTTTTCACACATCTAATTAACTTTTGATTTTATCCAAGACCCAAAATCCTGACATTTAAACCGATTTAACATGTGTGGAGGTGTCAATCATCGAAGATACTCATTTTTTATGCTTTTCTAATGATTGTATGTTTTTATGTTTTTGTTATACTTTCGAGCGGTTATGCTTTATTTTTTTGGATTTTGATACATTGGTTCTTTATTCTTTAATGGAGTTTTATATAAAAGACGGAAGGAAAAAAACGATTTAACATGACTGAACCACTTATCTATAGATTCTTGTTCGGCCACAGATGTGAGATGATTCTAAACCGAATTCCTTTCTCTATAACTTTCATCTTTAACTTTGATGAAAAAGTATTTTGAAAAAGTTGTTAAAGGCAACTTCCTTGAGAGAAGGCATGGCGTCTTGCTGATGAATACAAATATAACTGTTCCTTGTTCTCCTTAGGACTTGCCATGGTCCCGGATAACATCTTTTGTTTTGTTAAGGAAACAAGAGTCTCTTCTCTTGATTCAGCTCTCAAGTTGTGATACAAATAGAAAAGAGTCTACGTTGTTTCCTTGATCGAGAAGAAAAAAGGAGACAACCCGATCGTATGCGGTCAAGTTCTCCATTGAAGATGATTAGTTTTCTTTCAGTATTCACAACAGCTTCATTGTAGAGTTCTTCCACTACAAGCATCTCTGAGTTTGGCAAGAGAGAAACAACAAAGGAATGAGGCAGATATGGACATTTTTAACAAGCGTTTTCAGGAAATTACCATTGACATTAAAATACGGGTAAGCGACTAGGAACAGTTCATCTTCTGGCTTCACCCGATCCACCATTTTTACTCTCTCAAAGAAACAAAGCCCTCAAAAAGAGAAGGTTTTGTTAGATAGTCCAACTTAAAATAAGTTCCTCCAAAAACAGTCTTTTGAGCAAATTTGACTTCATTTGCCTCCGAAATAAGAAGGATTTTGATAAAATGTTGAATCTAATCATATTATCTGGATAACAACAATAAGTAGAAATACATACAATTCTTGTGCTTCTAGCCTTTTCAGGAGCTAATAAGCGGTCACAAAACTCGCGTGTCATATTAATACTTTCTGCATTTCTGAAGCTCCTTCACCATCACCTGGCACAGATGCAAGACCAGAGGTTGGGAACTCAATTTCCTGTAAAAGGGTCTTCCTTGAATAACGAATAATAACATCTTTCGTAGATCCATTTTAAAAACAACCATTGCAAAAACTCACCATTAACTGTTTCTCATCCTTTGAAGCTAACTCAACTGCTTCTTTGGCCTGTATATGTAAACCATAAAAACATCATCTCCTAATACTTTAGCTTTACAAACAATTTCTATCACAATATTAATGTCTTCACAAGTGAAAACTATAAAATGAAGTTGAACATTAGTCTATAGTGATACTTAACTTGTTATTACTAGCGGGTTTAAGACTCAGAAGAGAAATAAGACTATCCGCAAACTACGAAAAAGGCGTACTTGGTTAAGGAGCTCGAAGTAATCACGAGGAAAATGTACGTTCTCAACAGATGTGTTATAACCTCCAGAAACAGAACAAACTCTATACTTGAGATTCTTATTCGTCTTGGTCGCATCATTGTTCTCCAATGTAAACTACACGAAAGAGTCTACATAGCCAAAATGAAACGAGGAAATTAACATTGTTAACTGATTTTAAAGAACTCATAACAGATAAAATGGATTAATTTTATAATCTCTCAATGAAAGTTTCAACCAGAAACATTGAAGCTGATATTTTTGTGACTGTTTTTCAATTTAGTATTTGATTTAAACAATAAATGAAGGATTATTACAGCAAACAACAAGTACGGCATTAAATAAAGACATAATTTTACTGGTTTTTCACTAATAAATGGAATTAAATTTCAGAGACAGAAGTCGGAATTTAGATAATCACAAGTGTAAACAATCAGAAGATGCAGAAATTCAAAGTCATTTCAAGAGATTTTCTCAGTGATAAGAAGTTACAAGGCAACATATATGTGACGAACCTTAGAGTTAGAGACCAGAGTTCCGGCTAGAGAAGCCGGTGAGACGGTGGTTGCGATTGAGAAGGACGGTGACATATGGACCTGACAAATGAAACTGTGTTTTTTCTGCTCCATAATTTTGTGCACTGGGGAATATCGCGAAAATATATGTCGAGTGAAATTTTGTATCAATTAATCTGATTATTAACTGGGAAATTTATGGAAGGAACTAGTGGGCCAGTGTCATCTCTGTTGTTTTACCACCAAACCCGGTTCAAACATGACTCTTTCCAAAAGTAAAAGAGAATTATTTATGTTACGTGGGAAGTTAGGTTACTAGACCGGCGTGTTCTGGCTCAATTCAAATAATGTCAAAAAATAAAAATTGAGAAATTTATTAAAATAATCTAGAAAATATTTGAAATATCTAAAAAGAATATTATATCTTTAATTGGTAATTTGCATAATGGCAGAATTTTTTTTTAATGCAATTATGTAAATATTTTACTAATCATAAAAAATTCTCTAATGTTACACATTTAAGCAAAAGCGCAAAATTTACTTTTTGCCTAACAAAATACAAGTAAAAATCTATTATACAAATAAGTATGCATTTAGTAGTTTATTTCAATATAAATGTCTAATATATATATATATATATATATATATATATATATATTTCCTATATATGTATTTGGTGTAAATATATATATATATGTGTAAGAAATTGCATAATCTTAATAAGTATACATTTAGTAGTTTATTTCAATATAAATTTCCTAATCTTACATATATATATATATATATATGCAAAAAGAATTATTTGTGTATGTGATAAATTATTAATTTCTTAAAATTTTGTGTATATATAAAAAAGTTATTTTCACTTTTGTTGCAATTTATTAAATTTAGGTGATTAATTACATTGGTTGAAAAAAAGGTGATTACTTACATTGGTCGTAAAAAAGGTGATTAATTACATTGTTAAATACGAATCTTATGATGCAAATTGATGATCTTTCATGTTTACAGATATACTGATAATTGTTCATCAATTTTCACTGGACTTGACCAGTCCAGTATAGAATTGTTCCACATACATATAATTGTTCTAAGATAATTCGAACTTACCAGTTTTCATTGGACTAGACCAGGTTATATTTTAAAATATAGTTTGAAAAACAAATCAAATTGGGTTGGGCTAAGCTTAGAGCTTGGGAGAATAAGGCTGGTCCAAGTGAAATGTCAGGATGACTTCAATGTATATGTGTTGCATTGGATGCTTGTTTGTAACATATGTTTACACAAAAAGGGACTTTTATTGGAAAGGAGACCAAACAATAATAATGATAATCAAAGCGTTAAATGCACGAAGCAATCAAAACGCGTGCAAGGAGACCATTCTTTTCTTTTCATATCTATTGTCTTTTTATTTTGTTTTTCTATTTATTGTTAAGGACTTTTTTTTTTTGTCAAATTTTTTAAAGACCTTAAAATTCCGCATCATCGACCAAAGATCTTTCTGATCCGTAACTCCATACATGCAGGTTTTTAGATCTGGCTAAATTAATAAAAGTAACTAAGATCTTATTCCCTTATTTCGTAACGAGTGTTTTACATTTTCAATGCACATGTTTGATAAAAGTTTCATTTTTATCTCATCTAATTTTAATATATTACTGCATATGTTTTGAAAGAATATCATTCTGGCATTTTCACACAAATTAAGAAAAATATATTTATATTTCTTTTATATCTTTTATTAATACACTAAATAATTTTATTTTTCTAATTAATAACTAAAATAATATGAGCAAAATTGATATTTGATTTAAAAATCTGCATTGAAAACATAAAATAATATTGTTTGTGAAACAAAATTAAGTGTTAAAAAGACACTCTTTAAAAAACGGAAAGAGCCAGTAAAAACCTATAAAATATATTAATAAGAGATAAACTAAAAAAAGTAAATATTTTTTTAGTGCAGTAAAATCTAAGGATTTTCTTTGTGGAACGGATGAAGTGTAATAAAAATTAGAATATTAATAAGAAATAAATTATATAAAAATTCATAAATATTTTAGAACATGTTTATTAATCAGTCTGAATAATACCATACAACTCTAATTATTTTCTAAAAAAATACCACAATATATTTACTATGGAAAATTTACAGAAGAGACGGTTAACTATTTATGTAAAAGGACTTCTCAGATTCTTTTTTTCTATTGATCGAGAGAATTCGAATAAAGTTACATATGTTGAATATTTTACCCATCCGTGTTTAGTATAATTCAGAAGTTGGCCTCGTTCCTCTTTTTGTTTTCTTTGCACAACATTCCTTATTTTTATTTTAATATTTTGGCTAGGCCCATTGACACCTTATTTATCCTACTATGAGAAGAGAAGGAGTCGAACTCGTTTCTATTTTTTTTTTTATCTTTGTCTAGATGAAATGGGCATTCCTTCTCTTTTCTATTTTTTGTTTATCTTCTGTTTCTTATTTCCGTATGATATTAATTTTCTTTTTATCGAATTCCCATAATCCCCGGGAGGAAATATGGATTCCCATAATTTCCGTCGTTGAACTTTTAAAACAGATATATATTTTAACTTGTCCATGAAAACGTTGAAACGTGACTTTCAGCGTCATAATATTAAACTAAATAAATTTGTTTAGAACAAGGCTTCGACTGTTTGTTTACGTGTATGTTTACAATTACGTTACTGTATGTATTTTTTGAAATAAATTTTAAATTTTAAACATCTTAAGGAAATCTTTTTGATATTTGTAAATGCAAACACCTAACGTAAACAAAGAGAATATTTGTTTTCGTTTGGTGTTTCTTTTTGTCAAGTTTTCGTTTTGTGTTTATGTTTTCATTTTGTAAATAATATTTATGAAAGTTAATTTTTTCGTCAACAAAATATCTTATATCTTAAAACATTTCTCATGTAAATGCAAATTATAAGTTTTTTTTTTCCTTTTTTGTCAATAACTAGAAATTATGTTTCAAAAAATGGAGTTATAAATGAAATGGTGGATCATGCTATTGGCTTGGTTTTGGACTCCTATGCCATATGAGTAACATTATATATTGTTCGGAACACCGGTCCGAACCACGTATTAAACTGATTCGCAACCGCATAAAAAAGTGAGTCATCTATCGCAATTCTGTGGTCCATTTTTAACAACTCGAGCCACTGAGATCCATTGCTTAAGAGTTCATCCACAAAGTAGAATCTTTCATCGATGTTATGTTGAAGATTTTAATGTGACTATCCATGTGTCATAGATTGATTGTTTGTCGGAAAATTACCTCCCAACGTATATAACTTTCCCGGTTAAATATTTGATTCCAATTCTTTTTTGACGGCAATAGACTCGATTTCATTAAACTGAATTTAATAGACATGCCTGGTTAGACAGCCATTCCAACTTTTTATAGTTAAAATCAAATTATATTTTAAAAAATTGTTCAGACCGTCTAAATTTTCAGTTAGAAAATTTTAAACAGACGCAAAACAAACACACAATATTGAATACAGGTTAAGCTTTGGTAGTGCCTAGTTGCCAAAATAAAATATAAACGAGTGGGCTGAAGAAAGATTTGACTTGGTATACTAAAAACGACAATGCTTTTGTTTGTTTCTTAAAAGCACTAATCAAAATGGAAAAATAATAATGGAGGTGGAGAAGACATCATTCTCACATAATCATCTCCGCATCTTCAGCTTTTGCTATTAATATTATCCATCATCCGTTCACTTTTTTTTTCTCTGGGATAATCTATATCTTTTCTTAAAATCATTTTGAATAAGCATCTCGTACCATTAGTATGATATTCGTCATAAAAAATGTTTTTTAAGTTATTGAGATCTTTAAAATGAAAGTAAGATTCGAATTTATCAACTGGATGATTGATTCAGGAATACTTATTCAAAGATTAAACCGAACGAAATAATGTTTATACTAATTCTGCATTAAGCATTAGAAAATGTATTTCGATTTATTAAGCATGTGAATGAAGTAATGTAGAACGTGATTAGGGCCCTACTTGATTCAAGCAATAACACTAATCGACATCACACGCAAGACGCAACGCAACGTAACCCCAACCAACAAACTCTAAAATTGTCTGCTTTCGAATAAATATATCGTGACAATAAAGAGGAGATCGAGAGTGGCTTTAATATGTAAGGTTTTTCAATATATTAAAATTTATGAGTGAATGATAGACGATCATTAAGAAGAGATTTATGATTTTAACATTGTACATTATTAGAGTATGTGAAGACTGAAGCAGATGCAGAGTTTGATGCAGACAGACGGAGTCTGTTATTTGACGGAAAAACAATGTTATTAATCTCAGTTAACAGAATTAACATTTATGTAACAGAGCTTGTTTATGCAGTTGGGAATACGTTTGTACAGTTAGAGTTGGTTAGAGGTTATTACTCTAATGTTAAACTGTATATAAACTTTATGTAAGTTGACAGTTTAATGGTTAATGAGAAAATCGATATTTCTTTAAACTTTTATATGGTATAAGAGAAAAATTTGCTTTCTCATTCAATAATTTTTCCGAGAAAATCTTGTAACTTTCCAAGAATATCCTTGATCTACTTCCGTTTCAGCTTGTTGTGTTCACATCATTCACCATTTTTCATTGATCATGGCAAAGAAAGGAATCAAGCTCAGGAACAGGTCAATATCTCAAGAATGTGATGAAGATCTTTTGATCAATAATCAAAGTTCAGCTGCACATTCTGAGAAATCACCTATCGATCAATCATCATAGCAAAAAT
This sequence comes from Cardamine chenopodiifolia, assembly GCA_963922655.1. Lineage (NCBI taxonomy): Eukaryota > Viridiplantae > Streptophyta > Magnoliopsida > Brassicales > Brassicaceae > Cardamine > Cardamine chenopodiifolia. Next base: position 9,101,095 of record OZ000464.1, read on the forward strand.
CAACTCCACATTTCGTTCCGATGACTTTGAATCACATGCCTCCAGGATCGGATTCGATTGATATTCACCATAATCCATTCTACTTACACTCCGGTGATCATCTGGGTATGCCAATCGTTTCTGAAACTCTTACTGGAGATAACTATAATTCATGGATAATCACTATACGAACTAGTCTGGAAGCTAAAAACAAACTTAGCTTTGTTGATGGATCTCTACCTAGACCTCCTGTGTTTGACTCTCTTTACAAAATCTGAACTCGATGCAACAACATGGTAAAAGATTGGATTCTCAATGTTGTTTCAAAGCATATTTACGCAAGCATACTATATTTTCAAGATGCAGTTGATATTTGAAATTATCTGCAAAAATGTTTTCATAAAAGTAATCTTCCACAGATTTATAATCTTGAACAAGAGATAAGTTCTTTACGCCAAGGAACAATGTCTCTCTCTGAATACTATACTAAGAAAGTTACTATATGGGAACAACTTGCTTGTACTAAAAACCTCCTGGAAAATGGTGGATGTCGTTGCTCTCAGGTTCTGAAACTTCTCGATGATCATGAAACAACAAAGATCACTCAATTTCTCACGGGACTTAACGATGACTTTGCTAATACCAGATGAAAAATACTGAATATGAAGCCTCGTCCTAACATTTCTGATATGTACAATATGCTTGAGTCAGATGAATCTCAGAGGCAACGAATTATCAACTATCCAAATCCATCAACATTTCAGATTAAAACACAGTTGACTAATACTTATCAACACCATGGAGCACAAAAATCTCGTCCTATATGCTCTCACTATGGTTTAGTTGGTCACTTGATTGATAAATGCTATAAAGTTCACGGATATCCACCTAGATGGAAACCTCAAAGACAGCCACAATCTCAGAGATTTTTTTCACCTGCTTCCGCAAATCTTCCATTGACTGACTATGTATCTCAAACTGACATGCGTGTTGCACTCTCTAATGACCAGATTCAACATCTAGTAACATATCATAGCTCCAAGATGCAACCTCAGAAAATTGCATCAAATGCCAATATCACTGAGCTCCCTACAGATGTTGTTAGCCCGAGTGTAAAACCAACAATATGTGAGCTCTCTGGTACATTTTACCCTTCCATTTTTTGCTCTTTAACTGAAGAGAATCACTCATATTACTATTATCTTTCAAATAAAGTTGTCAATATGAATACTTGGGTAATAGATACAGGCGCCACACATCATGTGACATACGATAAAACTTTGTTCAAACACATAATTCCTGTTTTTAATACAACTGTGAAGTTACCGACAAGTGTAGGTGCTAAAATAGATGGTTTGGGAACCATTAAACTCAATGACATGCTAATTCTTCATAATGTCTTGTACATTCCTCAGTTCAAGTTCCATTTACTCAGTGTGAGTTCATTAACGAAATAGATCAAATGTGGCTTCTGGTTTGATTCGTTTGGTTGTGAAATACAAGATCATACAAAGGAATTGATGATTGGGGGAGGTAAAATACACAACAATCTGTATTTCCTGGACTTACAGTTTTAACCATCAATCATAACCTCACCTGCAGTCTCTCTCATTATCAAGAATGATATGCAAACATGGCACCAACGCTTAGGACACCCTGCAAATCAAAAGATATGCTATCTCTCTGATGTATTAGCTTTGTCAAAGAATAAGATTACAGATCATTTTCATTGTAAGGTCTGTCATTTGGCGAAGCAGAAGCATCTGCCTTTTGTATCCAGAAACAACAAAACTAATAAAGCCTTTGATTTGATTCATATTAATACTTGGGATTTTTTCTCTGTAACTTCTTATGATGGTTACAAGTATTTTCTAACCATTGTAAATTATTATTCAAGAGCAACTTGGGTTTATTTACTCAAAAACAAGTCAGATGTCATCACTGTTCTTCCAAGTTTCATTGCCATGATTGAAACTCAGTTTGATAAGACAGTTAAAGGTGTTTGTTTTGATAATGCTCCTGGGCTTAACTTCACAAAATTACAAAGGTATCATATCATATCATTCTTGCCCAGAGACGCCTCAACAAAACTAAGTTGTGGAGAGAAAGCATGAGCATTTACTAAATGTTGCTCGTGCTATTATGTTTCAGTCAAAAATTTCTCTTGCATATTGGAGTGAATGTATAATGATTGTAGTGTTCTTAATCAATAGGTTACCCACAAAAACACTTGGTAATCAATCCCCATTTCAAATGCTAATGCAGAAGGCACCAGATTATAAATCCATGGAAGTGTTTGGATGTTTAGCATATGCTTCAACATCACACCATCAAAGGCATAAATTTGCTCCTAGAGCAAAAGCATGTGTGTTTTTAGGTTATCGTACTGGCATAAAAGGATATAAGCTTTTGATCTTGAAACTAATCATGTTTTTATTTCATAACATGTAGTCTTCCATGAAGAACTATTTCCTTTACCCAATGATGATAAATCCGTGAAGATTGACGGTTTATTCTCTTTCGTGTCTGATAAGAAAGTTGCTTATGATGTTACAAAAATAGAGATTGATAATGCAGTGGTTCAAGATTATGCAGATATCACAGACATAGACGAAGCAGAGTTTGTCATCTCCAATGATATATCTAATAAGAATCAACAGAAATGTACAAGACAAACAAAACTCCCTGGTTACTTACAAGATTATCACTGTTACTATGTGAGTACAGCAATTCCTTATCCTCTTGCACATTATATGTCTTATGACAAAATATCATGTCTACATCATTTTTTTTTTACCTCCATTACCAAGGAGTTTGAGGCTAGTACATATACTCAAGCAAAAAAATACTTGGTCTGGAATAATGCTATGGGAGAAGAGATCACTGCATTGGAATCCACAAATACTTGGTCTATATGTTCTCTTCCACCTGATAAACATATTGTTGGATGCAAATGGGTTTACAATGTCAAATACCATTCTGATGGGAATTTGGAGAGACATAAAGCGAGACTGGTGGCAAATGGGTATACAAAGTAGGAGGGACTTTAATATGTTGATACATATTCCCCTGTAGCTAAACTTACTTCAGTCAAAATGTTACTAGTTACAGCTCCAAAACTGAACTGGCCTTTGTCACAGTTAAACATATCTAATACCTTTTTGAATTGCGATTTAGAAGAAGAGATATATATGAAACTTCCACAGGGTTATGTCTATCGATAAGGGGACAAGTTACCTGATAATGCAGTTTGCAAACTCAATAAATCTTTATACGGTTTAAAGCAAGGCTCCAGACAGTGGCACCTTAAATTTGCAGATACATTACAAAGTCTTGGTTTTCAAGAGAATCACTCAGATCACACTCTTTTCACCAAAACTACAGGTTCAGCACTCTTGACTGTTCTGGTCTATTTTGATGATATTGTAATCTCAAGCAATAATGATGACGTTGTGGATCAACTCAAGTCTCAGTTACAATCACATTTTAAACTTCGAGATTTGGGTCACGTTTGTTATTTTCTTGGTCTTGAGATTACACGGACAACTGCAGGTATCTTAATATGCCAAAAGAAATATGCTTTGGAGTTACTGGATTCGGTGGAATTATTAGCCTATAAATCATCATCAATACCTATGGAACCAAATCAAAAACTTTCCAAAGATGATGGAGAGTTGGTTCCTGATCCCGAAACTTACAGAAGCATCATTGGTAAACTTATATACCTGACTATAACAAGGCTTGACATCTGTTTTGTTGTTCACAAATTAGCACAAAATATCGCAGCACCTAGATTATCTCATTATGAAGTTGTATTGAAGCTACTACATTACTTCAAAGGTACTGTAAGACAAGGTTTATTTTACTCATCCTCTAAGGATCTTCAGTTGAAAGCATTTGTTGATGCAGACTTCAGTACTTGTCCGAATTCAAAAAGATCTATTTCAGGATATTGTGTATTTCTTGGTGATTCTCTTATATCTTGGAAATCTAAGAAGCAGACTATTTTCTCTCGTTCCTCAGCTGAATCTAAATATCGAAGTTTGGCATTAGCCGTAGGAGAAGTGGTTTAGCTAAGAAGCTTGATGAAAGATTTACATATTCTGGTTAATTCTCCTATTACCCGGGATTGCTATACATATTGGTAACAATCATGTGCTTCATGAAAAAACTAAATATACTAAACGGGATTGTCATATTGCACGGGATAAAGTCACATATGGAATTATTGAGTGAACGGATTGTCAAATTACAAACATTCTCACTAAACCATTATATCCTGGTCAATTCCGGAATTTAGTATGCAACTTTGGAGTTATCTTGAGGAGGACTATTAGAGTATATAAAGATTGAAGCAAAAGCAGAGTAAAGCAGAATGAGTCTGTTAGTTGACGGAGAAGCAACTGTTATTAATTTCAGTTAGTAGAGTTAACACCCATGTAACAGAACTTGTTTATGTAGTTGGGAGTACGCTTGTATAATTAGAATTGGTTAGAGGTTGTTACTCTTAATATTAAGCTGTATATAAAAGTTGACAGTTTAAAGGTTAATGAGAAAATTGATATTTCTTTAAACTCTTATACACATGTTGAAAAGGTTAAAGTAGGAGTGAGTAGTTTAAAGTATTCTTTGAGTAATTTTCAGTCTTGAGGCGTTAGGGCACTGCAATTTGGAAATGTATAGGTTAATAGTTTTTCGGTTTTGGTAGTCTACATGTTCTTTTTTTATTAATTACAAGTGATTATTTGATAAGATCATTTACAATCCCACTCCAAATTTCCAATCTCATTTCGAAGTGTATAAATGATCATTTGTGTAAAAGGCACTTGAGAGATTATGATAAACAAATATCTATTTTCTATGTTTTTAGTTAATTAATAATGTAATTTTATTTTATAAAAAATTTAAATTAAAATAATATTACAATTTGTTATATTACTTAAAATAAAATAAATAGATAGACTTTGTAATTTTTGAAAATAAAGAGTTATAATAAAAGTTAGTAATTAATTAGAAAGATAATATATTTGGAATATTCTCTTTTAGAGATAAACTCAACTCTGATATAAAGTTATTCCATTTTTAACTAGGACTGAGTAATGAGTTGTAGATGCCTTAAATTGAGTTGATTTGGTCATAGCATTTTTCATGTTGTCACATGAATGACATTCCTTCTTTTCAGATGCCTAAAATGAATGTACGATTTTAGTTAAAAAATTGTTTTTCTTAATCCGCAAATTTTTTCATTAATCAAAAGCAATATAGTACACATATTTTGAAACAATCCACCAAAAGATGATACCGATAGATATCTAAAGATAAAAATTTGAAAACATATGTAATTCAAATTTTTTTTTTAACTCATTCTACAAATGGAGAAACAAATAAAATAAGTTAAACCTGGGTTATTATGTAGGAACCACGACGTATATTTAATTTTTCTTTTCTAATCATTAGGATTGCGATGCTTATTTCGCACCGAAATTTGCATACTTTGCAAATCATTTGAATTTAGGATTTGGAAATGGATTTTTTTTAACCAAAGATATTCCATAAACAAATGTAAAATGATAAAGTAGAATTTAGGGTTTGGAAATGGACTATTTTCACCCTTAAGAGAAAATAAAAAGATTAAAAAAGTGATGACAAGAGAGACAAATCAAACCGACGAGAGGTTTAAGAATGTAATAAATTTCCAAAATCAGCGCTCCTTTTTGTTGCCACTTTAACTTTTCCCACTCCAAAATCATTTTCCTTTGGTTGTAACCTTTTTGAGCCCTTTTCTTTTTCTCACACCTAAACCCTTTACATTATATTAAAATATTATTTTTAATCTCTTTTCAAACATGTTAAAATTGTCGAATTTACCTTCACTAACTACCATTGTTAACTTAATTTCCAATTAGTAGAGAATCTTTTGTTATCCCAAAGAAAACGGTGGCTAATTTCAAGCTTGACAATGTTGCATCTTGAAAAAGGTTTGATCTTGAAATTTCAAAAGAGGGAAGAAAGTAAAGTGGAGAATTTTGGAGAGACAAGAAAAGGGACCCAACAAAGACAAAGACAAAAATTTTGGATTTGCCAAATACTATGATTAATGCTCATTCAACACTACTATTACCATTTCCATCATCATCTCTCTCTTTCTTTCGGAAATTGCCAGAGAAAAAGAAACTAACCATCACCAAACTACTCCATCTTCTTCTTCTTCTTCTTTGTTCTGTGGTTCTTGAACTAATTCTGCTTCATGGACAAGCAACATCATCAGCATCTTCTGTTACAGCATCAACAACATCTCCACCACCACCAGAAGCTCTCACTTGCCAAATCTTCCAGACAAAGTTGTAGTGAATGGTATGTTCTGTTCTCTGAGTTTGTCTGATCAAGAGAACAAGTGGCTTTATATGGCTCTGTCTCAATCTTACCAATGATATTCTGTCCTGAAACTTTTCAGGATCTTTAGAGACGTTCCAAGTGATATAACCATACAAGTAAACGGAGGAAACTTTGCTCTTCATAAGGTATATTCATACTTAGAACACACACAAGCCATTACTTCTTTCTTATGTAAACCATTACTGAACTAATGTTTGATTCTCCATTTCTCAGTTCCCTTTGGTCTCCAGAAGTGGAAGAATCCGAAGAATAGTTACAGAACATAGAGATTCAGATATCTCCAAAGTAGAGCTTCTCAATCTCCCAGGAGGAGCAGAAATATTCGAGTTAGCAGCCAAGTTCTGCTATGGAATCAACTTTGAGATCACTTCTTCCAACGTTGCGCAGCTCTTTTGCATCTCTGATTACCTCGAAATGACGGAAGAGTATTCAATAGACAACTTAGCTTCAAGAACAGAGGAGTATCTTGAGAGCGTTGTATGCAAGAACCTTGAGATGTGTGTTCAAGTCTTGAAACAATCAGAGACTCTTCTTCCTCTTGCAGATGAACTCAATATCATAGGTAGATGTATTGATGCTATTGCTTCCAAGGCTTGCACGGAACAGATCGCTTCGAGCTTTTCACGATTGGAGTATAGTAGCTCAGGGAGGCTTCACATGAGCAAGCAAGTGAAGAGTAGTGATGGAGGAGATTGGTGGATTGAAGATCTTTCTGTACTTAGAATTGATTTGTATCAAAGGGTGATGAATGCTATGAAATGTCGTGGCGTACGTCCAGAGAGTATAGGAGCTTCTTTGGTTAGTTATGCTGAGAGAGAGCTGACAAAGAGATCTGAAAATGAACAAACCATTGTTGAGACAATTGTTACACTTTTACCGGTCGAAAACCTCGTTGTTCCAATCAGTTTTCTCTTTGGATTACTGAGAAGAGCAGTGATTCTTGATACTTCAGTTTCATGCAGGCTTGATCTTGAGAGAAGGATAGGTTCTCAGCTCGATATGGCGACTTTAGACGATCTTTTGATCCCGTCTTTTCGACACTCGGGAGACACTTTGTTTGATATTGACACAGTTCATAGAATCTTGGTGAATTTCTCACAACAAGGAGGAGATGACAGCGAGGATGAAGAGTCTGTGATTGAATGCGATAGTCCGCATTCGCCTTCACAAAGTGCCATGTTTAAAGTTGCAAAGCTTGTAGACAATTATCTTGCTGAGATCGCGCCTGATGCTAATCTTGACCTTCCTAAGTTCTTTCTTATTGCTGAAGCTTTACCGCCTCATGCTCGCACCCTTCACGATGGTTTATACCGCGCCATTGATCTCTATCTTAAGGTAAGCTGCTGCTAGAAAATCTTGATTTTCTTGTCTTGTTGATACTTATGTTAGGTTTATGCTCTCTGCAGGCACATCAAGGATTATCAGATTCAGACAAGAAGAAGCTGTCAAAAATTATTGACTTCCAGAAACTCTCACAAGAAGCTGGAGCCCATGCTGCGCAAAACGAGCGGCTTCCTCTGCAATCCATAGTACAAGTTCTCTACTTTGAGCAACTTAAGCTTAGAAGCTCCTTATGCTCTTCTTACTCAGACGAAGAGCCAAAACCAAAGCAGCAACAACAACAGTCGTGGAGAATCAATAGCGGAGCTCTCAGTGCAGCTATGTCGCCTAAAGACAACTACGCGTCTCTAAGGAGAGAAAACCGAGAACTGAAACTCGAGTTAGCGAGGTTAAGAATGAGACTTAACGACCTAGAGAAAGAACATATATGTATGAAGAGAGATATGAAGAGGTCTCACTCGCGCAAATTCATGAGCAGTTTCTCAAAGAAGATGGGGAAACTTAGCTTCTTTGGACATAGTTCTTCAAGAGGATCAAGCTCTCCATCAAAGCAGTCTTTCAGAACAGATTCAAAGGTAATGAGAGAACTTGCGCAAGCACAGATTAGCTCAGTTTAAAGTTTTACCGCGTTTGTCATTTTCTTTCTTCTCTTCTCTCTGTTGCTTTCCGAATGAGGTCTGCGAGTAAGGAGTGATATTTCAATTTTCCCTTGTGAATGGATTTGATTGATATAAGACAACAGAGGTTGATTATTTGAAAATCAAAGGTCCACTTGATAACAATTAGAATATAACATCTGATGTCTTACAACACAGACAGATAAAGACAAAGAGTTTAACCACATAGTGCAGCAGATATAAACACTTAAAATCCAAATTCAATCTTCAAGAAGAAGCAGGAGTCTTGGTGTAAAACCGAATACCAACAGCCAAGCCTAAGATTAGAAGAGGAACAAGGAACTGAAGAAGCTTAATGACGAAATCTGAGCTCTGACCCTGATTAGACTCGGCTTTCTTTGAAGTAGGAGGAACAAACTTGGTTTTAGTTGGAACAGTGGCTGAATCAATATCACCTACATAGTACTCATCTAACATAGCTTTTGCAGTCGTACTATGTCCCACATCTTCAAAATCATCGGTAGCGTCTTTCCCTGAAAACCAACACATTCTTGTTCAAGACTTGAAGCAACAAACCAAGAAAGATCAGTAATTTAGTGACTATTTATGTTTACCTGTAGAAGTCAAGATGACTTCATCACCACCAGGATGGTCATCCAAGAACTTTGTCACATCATAAACCTATATACCATCAAAATGAAACACAAAAAAGTTGTAAACTTTTTAATTATCTTCCCTCATTCCAGATAATTAGAGACATAACTTAAGTGGGTTTCAACTTTTCCTACATCAAACATACAAGAACCTCACTGGCTTATCCACAGATACAAGATTATACAGACATAGAGACAACACCAACTACAACACAAAAAAGTTGTAAACTTTGTCATTATCTTTCCTAATTCCACACATTTACAGAAATAAATTAAGTGGGTTTCAAAGTTTCCCACATTAAACATACAAAAACCTCACTGGTTTAACCACAGATACAAGATCATACAGACAGAGACAACACTAACTATAACACAAGAAAGCTGTGCACTTTGTCATTATCTTCCCTAATTACACACAATGAGGGACATAACTTAAGGGGGTTTCAACTTTTCCAACATTAAACATACAAGAACCTCACTGGCTTATCAATAGATACAAGATCATAGAGACATAGAGACATAGAGACAACACCAACTATAACACAAAAAAAGCTGTAAACTTTTTCATTATGTTCCTTAATTCCACACAATTAGAGACATAAGTTAAGTGGGTTTCAACTTTTCGAACATTAAACATACAAAAATCTCACTGGCTTATCCACAGATACAAGATCATACAGACATAGAGACAACACCATCTATAACACAAAAAAAGCTGTAAACTTTGCATTATCTTCCCTAATTCCACACAATTAGAGTCATAGGTTAAGTGGGTTTCAACTTTTCGAACATTAAACATACAAGAACCTCACTGGCTTATCCACAGATACGATGTCAAACAGGACATTGAGCAGAACCAAGTATCACATTCAAAATAAGAATCTACCAAGAGTATGATTTTAGCATTTCTATGTGAACTATACCCAACAAACAAACATAAATCTAGCGAAGTAGATCAGATATAACTCATAAATTGGGATGAAAAACTCAAGATCGTAAATTTAAGTTAACACTCCCACAATTTCTGATCCAACGAATAACAGATGCAAAATCAGATCAGACATAAAGCCTGTTCGGTGTGGTGTTAGCTGCGTCAACGATCGGCGATCAAAAATTAAATGTGGATAGAAAGAAAAATAAACAGTGGAGAGCAATAAAAGAATCGCTGCGACTACTTTTAAAGGTGTAATCGGTGTCGTTAGAAAAAACAGCGGCACTGAAAACAGTCGCTGGGACTATTATGATAAGAAAGCTGGTATTACTTTCCACATGTTTGTGTGTTAAGTTAGTGTTATTTGGGTGTCGCCGATCGCTGACGCAGCGACACCACAAAGAACAGGCCTATACTAAATCGGAATGCAGAAAAAGCTCAAAAATCTTTAGGAAAATTGAAAAATCGGATCAGAATCATAATGGAGTTAAAGAAGAGATCGGAGTTAGGGACCTTGCCGTCGATGATGATCCAACAATCCTGAGAGCTACTGTGCTGAGAAACCTCAGCTAAGGTAAAAACTTTGGCGTCTCCACCCATCACCGATTATGACCCAAATCTCAACAAGGTTTGTGGTGGTGAGAGTTGAGAGGAGGAATCTGATTTGGTCCTTTCACCAACCGTTTTTATTTTCCTTGTATCCATGTGTCTCGTTAAGTGTCCAATTATTAGAAATTAATAAGAGATTTGTTTTCTTTGTATTATTTTATTTTCTAGTATTTTATTAATTTGTTCCCATCTCTTCTAATTATTCAAAAGTTTCATGGCGATTTAATTTGTTTGATTGGACCATTCTGACTTTTCTTTCGGATTTGTCAAATACTCTATAATTCTCAAGTTAAAAAGATATAGCATAATTGGTCAAAAGGGATCGAGTTTTTATTTTATTGTATTTGAAACTCTTTTAAATTAATAAAAACCCTTGAGAAGAAAAAATAAAATAAAATAGGGATCGAGTTATACGGGAAGAAGAGTGTGGTTTAGTTCTAGACATGGTCGAGCGATCTTTTGTTTAGAGAGCTTAAAAGTGATTGATGAAAAGAAATAGGATTCATCTTAAAGTGGGGTTAGAACTCTTCGAGATTCGAATACGACCGAAAGAATTATTCTTGATCAGGGATTTTAACTAAGGATGAACGAAAGGAGATGTTGCATCCGGTAAAAAAACATTTTATATGTTTAGGGTGAGCTGGATTGAACGAATATTATCCTCCTTGCATGTGTATACAATATGTGCGAAACATCATATTTAGAAAAAATGAATGTTGACTTTTATTGATTGAGTAATCTATCCACTTGAAAATGCCTCTTTCAGTGAACCTTTTCCGTTGAAAATAGTTAGGACTTAGGAAATTATTTTCGAAGAATACATTAGATGGATCAGTGACCGGACTTTTGTGTATTCTAGTTTGGTTTCCTAGTGGTGCTAAAAGACCAAATGTATAGTGCTTTTAGTGGGTATAGTTTGTCTCACTTTTGGTTGACGTTTCTTCGGCTGGAAGAACGCATTTATTTAATGCCTTATCAACTCTTACAGGCTCCCATACTGAAGGTAAGCTCGGTACCGAGTTACCGAGGTCCCTCTTCGACAGAGAAGACCCTAGACTCACTACATGGAGGTCGTCCAAATATTTCGTTGATCTTCTTATGGTCTCAACAAAACGGTATTCATTTGTCATGGCTAAGTTGGCAGCCAGAAAATTATCCTTAATATATAACTCGCAATTCGTGATGCATCGTTCAATAAAACCTTTAAGCTCACATTAATATAAGCCTATGGTTGGTGTTCAACGAGAGAAACTATTCAAAACAAACTACACATTGATTCAGAAGGATGAAGTCAGAAAGCGAATGATAGTTTTTTTTTTCTCGACAAAGCGAATGAGAGTTAGAGAAGAAGAAACAAAAAAAATACAAAAGGCTTTCGTAATCAGTGGCAGTGCTACTTTTTGGCTTTTCCCTACCAACTAGTATTAACATAAAATAAAGGTCAAATATAACATTGAACACGCTGAAGAAAGATTACCCCAAAGTGTGCATCGGTAACAGAGATGACGTCAGCGAATCTAACTGTCCGAAAAAACATGACTTGTGTAGTCAGCGAGCCCGTTATCTAACAAGTGCCCGTGTTTATACATCACAAATATATACATATGTATGTATGTCAGTATGTGCGCATGTATAATGTATGTATGTGTATGTATGTATAATGTATGAGTGTATGTATGGATGTATGTTGAAAGTTTAATGCATTCACTTTAAATCGGGTCGACGTTTTATTTCCGTACGGTAATTATCGTTTACGATCAGATACACACTAGATATAGTTTTACATCTATGTAAATCAAAAGTTAAAATTTTTAATATACACAAATTTTGAAAGTTCAAATCCTTAATCCTCGTAAATTCATAGTTCGAATCTTAATTATCCATAATTTATGATTAATATTGGTTTAATGATAACCAAAAAATAATTAACCGATTCTAAATCCACAATCCGATATTTAATTATTTAATAATTTTTAATTATTTATTTTTATTTAATATATAAAAAAAACAATTTTTCTCTTCTTTATTCAGTGACAAATTTTCTCCATTGTAAAATTACAAATTGAGTTTATGTGAGATCATTTCTAATAAACTCTTCAATTTTGATTCATAATCACTTGAAATCAACAATTCCTCTCTCATACACTTTGTCTGAGATGGCTGCCGAAGCTCTTTATCTCCAAGATGGATCAACGCTCTTGCTCCTCCAACAGCCTCTAAACACAAAGCTTCGCATCTCCTTCCGCCGGACCAGCCTCTACAGAAGCTATAGAAGAACCAAGGGCAGATAAATAACCAGATGATTTTCCACCACCACCGGCTACGGCAGCTCTCCGCTGAGCCTTGAGCTTATGCTCGATCTCTTATCAACATCGCGGTGGTTCGTGGCGACGTTCTAGGGGTCACCGACAACACCACAAGCTTGGCGTTTCTCTGGGTGATGGAGTGCTCGAGGAAGGCGATCTATTACTCTTAGGGTTTCGTTGCCGTTGGTTTCGTTGGAAGATTTACGATCTGTAGCTCGCCATGCCGTTCACGTTGGTTCTGGTGGTAGGTTAGTCTTGGCGATGCTTCGTTCGGCGTGGTAGTCTCATATCTAGCTAGAGCCATCGACTTTGGGTCTGATTGGAGAAGGTGCGAAAGCTCTGTTACTGTTGATTCTCGATGGATTTTGAATCAGGTAAGGTGATTCTCAGGTTTTGAGAATCGAAATCTTTAAGCCAAATCGTCAATGGATCATCTATTGCGAGTAAGGTCATCAAGTTTGTTGAAGATTTACGGTAACGGTGGCAAGATTGCTGAGTTAAATGAAGAAGAAGATCAATGACAGCTAAAAATTGAAGTCACTAGAAATGGTTGGAGCGAGATTATCAGACGAGATTAGATTGAAATTAGCAGAGATTATTTCAGGATTATTGGAATCAATAATAACGAAGCAGTAAGGCGAAGAAAAAGAAGAAAATTTGTTTTTTTTTAATATAAATGAAAATAAATAGTTAAAAATTATTAAAATTAATTAAATATAGGTTTATGGGTTTAGAATCGATTAATTATTTTTTTGTTACCATTAAACCAATATTAACCATAAATTATGGATAATTAAGATTCGAACTATAAATTTGCAGGGATTAAGTATTTGAACATTTAGGTTATTTTGTATTAAGAGATTTTTTAGTCTAAGTAGATGTAGAACTAATCATATATAATCGTATATGATAGTTAGCTTATGAAAATAGTAGGTGGACTCCTTTAAATTTTATTCACTTTTTTGACATCGAGAGATTAAAGAAAACAAAAAACAATGATTGCTCTCGAGATAAGATTTTACAGTTTCATCACATGGGGTTGGCCAAATCCCAAGAGATTTCTTCTCAATGAACACTGTAAAATTTTTTTTTGCTGTCTCATCTTTTATCCATTTCTGTTAAAACCTTTCTGTTGTAATAATTTGGTTTGGTCATCAATCAAGATTCATACTTAGTTGCTACAAACTTACTCTTTTTCCCCTAATTCATAATTCTAACTTTGGATGTTTCTTCTAAAGTTTTTCAAGGGGAAACGGCAGATTCCACCGAAAAGTAAGGGCCAAACACTTTTCTAGACAAACAAAAATCATTGGCCATAAAAACTATATTACATAAGTTTTTGTATAAAAAGTCATCCAATTAATTTTTGGTGGAATCAGCTGTTTTCCCGCTTTTCGTTATTCAAAAAGCACGATATTACATTACAATACTCAAAGTAAACCTTAAATTATTTAAACACACACTCACGTGCATCAGATTTATGGTAAGAAAAAAAAAAGTAAGCAAAAGGAGGGACCAATCGTCTATGTAGTTGAACGAAGATGGTATGATTCAGATTTCACTTACCAAAATTCACACGTGAACCCCCCGAACCAAAAAGTCTAAATCTGAATCATATTTTTTCACTATATGCCAAACATGCTCACACACATCCCCATCAATCATCATCATTACCATATTAGATATTGATATGAATAAACATGAGAGAAAGACATTTGAGAAAAACAACATATGAAAATTTTTCACACTAAGCATCTAAAAATCTTCTGAAGAGATTAGTAATACAAATGGTGTGAGGTTCAAGGTCACTAATCTACTTTCAAACTTGTTTCTCTAACCACATTATTACTTAAGATTACACTCCTTGTATAAGGATTTTGATGTTCGGTTAGTCTGTTAATTTCATCACATTCTTACTTCACACCATGTCTTTGAGAGCTGCTGCTGCTTCCTTTGAAGTTCATGGACTGACTTGTACCCACTCGTAACGCCCAGTCAGAGGAACATCATTCACAATGTCGAAATTGTACCTGAAAATATTCGAAAACACATAAGTTTCTCATCGTCTTGTAATGCAGCAAAACTAAACAAATCCGTAACATACTTACTTCTCCATGAATAGCTTCTGCTGTTGTTTCTCTGCATAAGCAAAGAATTCCTCCAATTCACTAGCGGTAGGGACCGTGATATCTCGGTCCCTTATATAATCTTTAGTTGCTGCCCGCATTGACCTCGTGCTAGACCCTGGTGTAACCATGATCTCCAGATCCTCAATAACATTACAAGGCGTGCTCTCCCTAGTACTGAAGGAAAAAAAATCAGATTTACATTATCACCACAAAGAGATGAACCAAAACTAAACATCCAGACGAAAAAAAGAAGCTTGATTTAAGTAAAAAACAAAAGCTAGACTTTATGAGTAATATGGTCCCGTAGGATCCAATATGCAATAAATAACAAAGAGAACCCATTGTCAACTAGCCCAAAAAAAAACAGAGTATCCTACAAAACTATTCCCCAAGTATGCAAAACCACTAGGCCCCATGAAACATGACACCACAGTACTTGCATTACACTTATGAGGAAAGTTTCAATTTTGCATATGGATCTTACATATTAAAAGCTTTTGACCTTTATAGATCAACCACTTTTGTATAAAAACTAAAGCCATGTGTTAAAAACTACAGTGAATGCATACCACTTCCAAATGCCATTAGCCCATTAACGAGGGGACTCAAATGGTATCATCAACAACTTAAACTAAATTTAACATTGGACTGTACAAAACAGATCATAATTTCACCAAATTAGTAAGCTGAATCTAATTAGTTATAAAGAAAACAACTTTGTTACATTGATAACCCATGAAAACGAGGTACATATGGGACATATATCAATAACTCTAAAATATCTAAATCTAACACCAAAAGAGACTCATACGGTGAGCAGTAATAATATAACATTCAGTACATCAGAAGTGAGTAAATTCATAAACCAAAACCAAACCAATAAGGGAAACATGTGAGACCTAATTTTGCTTGTACGAAACCATTTTCATACCCCAAAAAAAATAAAAAAAATAAATCATTTCTTTTGAGCATAACTCATTTAAAAAACTTAACACTTTTCACATTTGAACATAACTCATTTAAAAACAAATTCAATCTTATTCAGATTTATTTGAACAAAACTCAAACTAAGACTATTGTATAAGACAGAACACTCAAATTGAAGTTAGGGCACAAAAATGACGAACCTGTGTCTTGATTCAAAATCAATACTATTCTCTCCACAAGAAACTTCAACACTCACAGAATTGCCAAAACATTCATCTCTATTGCATCCCGTAGCTACAGGAACCGAGTTACCCGAGTTAACGGAGTCAACGCGAGACCTTGGACCAGACTCTTTAATTCCCGATTTCTGAGGTCTCTGAAGCTGCTTAGGCTCAGCCAGCGACGAGGGTTTCTCAAGACGGCGGCTACGGAGCTGAAGATAGCAAGAAGAGTCATCTTGTAAAGCGGATTCAGAAGCGGAGGCGGAGGAATTAAGCCGCTTCAAAGCTAGGGTTTTAGCGGCTCTGGTTCGAACACCTACAGTGGTTGGTTCAGAGACCTTCATAACTCTGTTATCACCTGTTGTAGTCTTCGATTTTTTCATGTATTTCCCCATTTTCGGAGAGGCGAAGCTCGAATTAGAGGAAAGAGAAAATGGGAGGGAAAATCTTTGAGGAAGGAGAAGAGGCGGGAAAGGGAGAAAAAATTGGAAAATGGTTTTGAGTTTTGTGGGGTTAAATAAAGAAAAGGAGAAATAAAAAGTGACCTTTTTTTATAAATAAAATCACCAAATTCATCATTATTATTCTTCGATGCCTTTAAATAGCCTCATTGTCCCGGAAACAAGGAATAGTTTAAAAGTTGTATTTTTTTTTTTTTCAAAGTAATTTCCTAGATAGCATATTTAAGTGGCAAAAACAATTTTATATTTCTTTCTTTTAAAAATGGTTTCTCTTTTTATTGAAGGGTTTTATCTATGAGGTGACACAAATGTTATCACGCATTATCTATTAGTGATGTTCTACAAATTCTTTAAAAAATTTTGGAACGTTACACATAATATCAGTGTAGGATTTTTACGAACTATTTGTAGTTTTGGGTTTAGCAAATTTTTTGGCAGACTATGGAAAGATTTTGCGGCTTTTACGTTTTATTATTTATAATGTTTATCTTGATTTATTAAACTTTATGTATACTTGCTTTCTTTTTCCGTGTTTTCATTTTAAAATTGTCAATTTTCATTTTTGGTACGCCATTAACTTTTGTTGATTAATACGTCCATTTTCGTTAATTAAGTTACCATTTGCATCCACAACCAGTCTAAATTTTAAGAAGTTAATATTTTTTATTCAGTTCATCATATTCGACTATGAAACTTTCTCTAAAATATAACGCGTATTGTATACGGCTTTAATTTCTCACATATATATTACTTTTTAAAAAGAAAATATTATTTATTAGTTTTATAAAATAAATTAATCATAAAAAATATTGGAAATATTACTGAAAACATATAAAGTTAATATCAGATACTTTTCAATATCTACATTAACAAACCACTAGTTATATACATTCACATATAGGAGAATATTTCATTTAGGCATTAATATGAGATTAAAAAAAAAGAGTTGAGATGCATTTCGATAAACTAGACAACTAATATATCACAAAAAGTCGTCAATTTTACGATTTTGGTATATTATTTTTTTCTTTCTTGATTTAACAAAAGAAAACTATGACTATTTTCTATAATTAAATTGTCATTTAGGCCTAAACCAAAATTTATACATTTTTATTTCTTAAAAAATAAATTATCAATCTATCATTAATGGAAAGTAACTTTTTCTCACTCTAACGCTTATTGTACACGACTTATACATTTCATATAAAAATATGATATCTGACGGTGATTTACAAAGAAAAAAAACAAATATTTTTTTTTACTTTAAAATACAAAAAATTTACACATTTCAAAATGATTTGATCAAGCCCGTCGATCGAAATTCTATGGACAGTGATGTGAAAACCCTAAACATATGTCTATATTCTAGCCACAAGTGATGTTCGCTTCATGTAATGAAATTATGATTCATTGATATTTTCTCGGTATATATATATATATATATAAAGGTATGAGTTTGGTATATAAAAAATTTGATCTAGTAAAAATCCCCTTGATTCTTATTTTTTTGTTAACATTCTTTTTTTGCGCAACTTAATTTGGTTTTGACGTAGTGATTGCACTATTGAAAACCACGACTTTATGGTAAAAAAAAAATATTAAATCGATTACTACTGCTAATAAACATTTTCTTGGGTCGAGCGCGTGGTATCACGAGGGCGACTAATTCTCTCCCAAAAAATCCTAGAATAGCCGCCTCAGATCTCGTGTTCGGAGGCTCTCTCTGGTGATATTGGCGCCGTGAAAGAGTCTTCCTTTTCCTTTTGGAACCCCGGTGCTTCATATGGAGTTGAGTACTTCTACCGGTGGAATTTGGAGGTGTCCTAGCTCGAGGCGGAGAGGTTCGGCGATGATGCGAGGGCCGTGAGAGTATCCCTTTTCTGGTTCTCCGAGGACGAGTCTCGGTGTGATCTCTTCTTGTTGCTCTCGCGGTGGCGCCTTTGAGCTGGTCAGCTCGGCTTCCAGACCGACGTAGCTAAAGTCGTGAGGTGGCCTAACGGCAACTGGTTTTGAAGAAGTGGAATCGCCGGATATCGTCACTGGTGGCTAGTATCTGCTAGGGGACGGTGGATTCGCGCCGTGGTGAAGTTTTCCCGGCGGCTCTCCTTCCAAGACTCCTTTCCCCTTTGTCAGAAAGCTTCACCATTTCTTCCGTCAAGTCGGTCAGTAGCCGCTATGCCGCCGCTCGTCTCTCAGTCGTAAGGCTAGGTTATGGTCAGTTGAAGGATCTGTTTCAATTGACTTTAGCGTTGGTCCTGATTTGCTTCCGGTGGTGGTCCTTTTTCCGCCGGAATCTTATGCGGATGTTTTCTGTTCCGTCTAAACTTAGGTTTTAGGTTTCCCGCTCGTGGTGGAGGTCATGTTCCGCCGTGGTGGAGGTCCTGTTCCACCCCGCTCTCTGTCGGAGGTTCCTTTTTTGGCATCCTCGAGCGATGTCAATCACGGCGTAATTAAGCGGCATCACTCCCGGCGGCTGATGTTCTATCAGCACTTTAGGGTTTATTGTATCCGGTCTATATATGTTTTGGCCTCTTTCTTGGTTTAGGATTAGCCAATAAATTCTATTCGGTATGAAGTACCTAACCGGCCCATTAAAGGAATTGTGGTGGGTTTTTATCCGATTATATATTGTATCAGAAAACATAAAGCCCACAAAAATTTAAATACAAGCAAAAAAATTTGTCAAAAAAAACACACTTAATTACGAAGATATTTTCATTATTTTTGTTTTGAACAGTATTATTATCGCTTCGTACCAGTGTTTACAAAATTAGTGAAATATCATTCATATTCGTATATTTTAAAGAGGGTAAAGAACAATACAACATTAGAATTTTTTAGATTTATTCTCTAACATTTTAACAAATATGTTATGTTCTTTTCCGTATTTGAATTTCAGCATTACAATTCTTAATTATCACTCAGTTATGACGCATTATAAGAATTACTCAAATCTTAAAATATTATTGCATTAGGACTTCAACTTCATAACTAATGATTGTCTCTGTATGAATTTGTCTTTCGTTTAAACTTTGACAAACCAATAAAAATATTAGCAGAAACACTACATATGAATTTTTTTTTTATAGATAAATTATAAATTATACACAATATAATTAGAAAGAATCCGGCATCGACCGGCGAATTTACAGAAAAACGAAAAAAATATTGATTGGGAATATCACTTTTAAGAATAAATTATGAGAAATAAAACAGTTAAAAAGAAGTTAGAAAATAATTTGAAATACAGAGTCCAGAGTGTGACTATTGTTGTTAACTTCAATATTTTAATTATTTTATTATAGTATTTGTCGACTGAGATCTATGGCTATATTATTGACTGGAAATACACAATTATTATTATTTGAGGCTGTAATTTACGAGTGTTAATATCACAACTCAGTTCTCGTTTAGTGAAGTTGAATTTCTACACTTTACGATTGTTCTTGCCTCTTTGTGTTCTATCATTGATAGATTTTAAGGGACAAAATCTAAAAGGATGATGTTAAAAATTGAAAAAATGTTCCTGAAATTGAGAAATAACGGATATGGTAGACCTTTGGTGAAAATATCAACAAATTGTTTAGCTGATAGAACATGAAGAACACAATTTGACCAATGACAACTTTTCATCAATCTCCGCGTGATTGGTCCGCTAGCATTGACATGATTGGAGGAGAATAAAATGGTACCAACATAGTCACAATAAACCACTATTGCACGGGACAAAGGAATTTTCATCTCAAATAAAAGCGTATGGAGCCAAGTGGCCTTGGAAACTGCATTAGCAACATCGAATACTCAACCTCGATGCTAGAACTGGAGATGATGTGTTACCATTTAGAAGACCAAGATACCAAGTTATCGCTAAGGAGGTGGATCAACGAGCAAAAGGACACCCAACCATGACGACATCCAAATAGGCAGTGCATAGAGAGTTTTCGAGCATAAAAGAATTTAACTTTCCTTTTTCGAGCTAGCGCAGATTCAGAGGGGATTTCCGCAAGCTTCTTCGTTCCGCCGCTGGGGTTGGGGCATGGCAGCCTCTGCCGTCAAGGGGGATGGTGTCTCTATCAGACGGTTCCCTTGTTTTGTCTCATTTGGTTCATGTGTTGGACGAGGGATCACCTCAGCAGGTAGAGTTAGCAAAGGAAGTTGTTTCGGTTGTGAAATCGTGGGCTGAGGTTGCTCGGAAGGAAAGTTCGCCAGGTTTGAAACGTTTTGAGTGTGAAGTCCAATCAATCGAAGGTCTTAGTGTGGTCACAGTGCCGTCATAGGTTTGCGTTTACGGCTCCACATGTTGCTAAAGTCCACATAATTGTTAATAAGATTTAGAATCTAGGGGATAAAAAAATCAAAATCGATGCTTCCAAGGTCAATGACACAACTATCAAATTCAGACTAAGAAGTCTCGAAGCGAGACAATGTGTCTTACGCCACAGGATATGGAATATATGCGATATTCCCATGATCGTTACCAAATGGTCACCACATGCGGAAGAGGCCCAACCGAAGATACGATCAATGGCCATGTGGGTAGTAATGAAGCATGTACCCATTTTAATGTTTACATGGAAGGGGTTGAGTTTTCTTTCAAGCCCTCTGAGGTCTCCTATACGACTTCATAGGGAAACAGAGTTAGTCACAAGTTTTGAAGTTGGGACGGTGTTCGTCGAAGTGGACCTATCGTCTAAGCTGTAGGATCATTACTATTTCAATAAAAATGGAGTTAAAGTTTGGGTAGCATACGAGTTCCCTTGGCTACTGCCTCGATCCTCTGGGTGTTGAAAATGGGGTTATACAACGGACTGTTGTCTGTTACCACCTATGTCAGAATCAATCCAAGTGGCACAGCAAGTTGATATCCTAGAAAACTTGGAAGTTGGTTTCACCAGATCATAGTTGAGTGTAGTGGTTAACCTAGCTCAGGATCAAGGGTCTTCTCGGGATGTTGTGTTGCAGAAGGTTCCTCCGCCAACTGTTGTTATGGGTCAGGAGTAGGTTCAAGATCAGAAGACTTTACGAGGTTTTGAGTTGCAGAAGGTCTCTCTACAAATTGTAGTTACGGGTCCGGATCAGGTCAAGGATCAGAGGGCTTTACGTGATGTTGTGTTGCAGAAAATTCCTATGTCATCTATTGTTACGGGTCAGGAGAAGGTTCAGGATCAGAGGGCTTCACGAGATTTTGATTGCAGAAGGTTTATCCACCAATTGTAGTTACGGGTCAAAATCAGGCTCAGGGTCAGAGGGCTTCACAGGATGTTGTGTTGCAGAAGTTTCCTCCGCCATTTATTGCTACGGGTAAGGAGTAGGTTCAGGATCAGAGGGTTTCACGGGAGATTTTTCTTACAAGTTAAGAAGGTAAGTCTCACATTGACGCAAAGGTAGAAGAGGGCGAAATAAGCTTGTCGTCTCCAGTCATTAAATCTGCAATAGCAGACTGCTCAATGGTCTCTAACTTTGGGGAAAAAAATCAAAAAGCCCCCTTAGCTGCTCTTCGTGATCAAGCAGGTGACTATGAGGCTGCAGTGGGTATTAGTGTCACCACTATAGCAGTGTCACATCAAGTTCAAACAGGGAAGGCGGTTCAGCCAGGTCCCAAAAAAACAGAAAAGGTCCTTGTGGTGGTTACGGTTGGAGCAGGGATAGCTCAATAATCCGATACTTCTAAGCTGGATAAGTCGAGTTCTGGTCAGGCTATGGTAGAATTGCATGATCCGAAAGCCTGTCCTTAGCTGCCTCGGTCTTCAAAGGTGGGTAATAAATATTTTACAAAGAACTCTCAGCGGGTAGGGGATGCTTATCATGGGGGAGTCGGAAAACAAAACTTTAAAAAGAAAAATTCATGTCGTGTTTTCTTGGAATATTAGGGGTTTTAATAAGTTAAAGAAGCATTCAGTAGTTAGGAGTTTAATTCAGTCGAAGTCTATGGTTTTGGGGTGTTTGTTGGAAACACGTTTTATGGAGAGTAAGGCTCAGAGTATTACTCGTTCTGCGTTTGGGAGCTGGTCCATGGTCTTGAATTACGAGCACAACACTCTCGGTAGAGATAGTTCTCAAAACCAATCAGCATATTACTTGTCTAATTCAGATTGAGGATGGTTTCGAGGATTTCATGTGCACCTTTGTCTATGCTTCTAATGCTCTGGACGAACGAAGAGAGCTATGGTGGGACCTCAAACAAATTTCAAGACCTTTCTCAGTTACGGGGTAAGTCTTGGATTTGTCTAGGTGATTTCAATGAAGTGTTAGATGTTTTGGAGCATCCGTTGTCATCGATTATTCATGTTGATTTACCGGGTATAGCTTACCATGGTACTCTTTACACTTGGTGCAATAAGAGAGGTGACTGTTTGGTTTTTAAGAAGTAGGACAGAGTGTTGGTTAACTCATATTGGCTCCAGAGACCTTCAAACTCTTATTGTTTGTTCGAAACAAACGGTTTTTTGGACCACCTTTGTGATCTTGTCTCGCTTGCTAGAGCGCCATATAAACCTAAATGTCCCTTTAAGGTTGTCAATGCCATAGTTAAGATGGCGGAGTTTAAACCACTGCTGAAAGCTTATTGGGATTCTACGGTCCCGTTGTTTCATTCTACCTCAGTTTTACACCGGTTTTACAAGAAGCTAAAGTTCCTCAAGCCTGGGATTCATGGTCTAAGTCGTCGGAAAATCCACCTTTTGACTAAGAAAGCTAATGAAGCTTTTCAAGATCTATGTGTTAAGCAGCTTGCAACTTTAGTTGCACCAGATTCATTGAGAACGCAGAAAGAATCTCAAGCTTTTGAGGCTTGGGAATCAATGTCGAGTTTGGAGGAGAGCTTTCTTCGGCAGAATGCTAAGTTACATTGGATTAACGTAGGGGATAAAAATAATAGGTTTTTTCAGAATGCTGTCAAGGAGAGGGAAGCTCGTAATGCGATCAATGTAGTTAAATCCCCAGAGGGTGTGTTGCTCACAGACCGTGAAGAGATTCAAGCGGAGGTGATAAGGTATTATACAGATATTTTTTCTTTGCAAACTCCAGATCGAACAGGGAGTTTGGTGGAAGAGGTGGCAGCCTTACTCAACTATACTTGCTCAGAGGAAGAAAAAGATTCAGTCTTAGTGGAGGTGAATGAGTTGGAAATTCAGCGGGTTTTATTTTCCATGACTTTAAAAAATCTTTCGGTCCAGATGGCTTCACAGTGGAGTTTTTCAAGGAGGCTTGGCCTATCATTGGTAAGGATTTTTTTGTCGCCGTTCAGTCTTTCCTTGCCTTTGGTTTCTTACCGAAAGGAATAAATACAACAATTCTATCTTTGATTCCAAAGAAGATGGGTACTATTGGAATGAAAGATTACCGGCCTATCTCGTGTTGTAATGTGATATACAAGGTGATTTCAAAACTTTTGGCGAACAGGCTTAAGAGTATTCTTTTGGGTTTCATTACGCAAAACCAATCTGCTTTTATTAAAGACTGATATATGATGGAGAATCTTTTTCTTGCCTCTGAGTTAGTGCGCAATGAAGATCTATACGAAAGCTTTTGATTTGGTTCATTGGGGTTTTATGATCAATATCTTGAAAGCGTTGCAGCTTCTGCCTAAATTCATCTGTTGGATCAAATTGTGTGTGACTACTCCATCGTTTTCTATTTAACTTAATGGTGAGCTGGCCGGGTTTTTTGGCAGTCATAAGGGTTTTTGACAAGGTTGTTCTGTGTATGAATGTTTTATCCTGTATGCTAGATAAAGCAGCATCAACATGTCTTTCTGGTTATCATTTGGGCTGTAAGAGTCTTAACATCACTTACTTATGTTTGAGGATGATATCATGGTTTTTTCGGATGGGAGAATTCAACCAATCAAGGGTATTCTGGAGGTTTTTGATAATTTTACACGAGTCTCTGGCCTTTCCATCAAATTGGAAAAAACATCTTTATTTATTATGGGTATCTCTTCGGTAACTAGGGATTCTCTTGATAGATTTTCGTTTACTATAGGTACTTTGCCAGTAAAATATTAAGGGCTCTCGCTTCTGACTAAGAGGATGACAACTTCAGACTTTCAGCCCCTCATTGAGAAAATTCGTGCTCGAATTGGTTCCTGGAAAAATATATTCTTATCTTTTGCAGGAAGGTTACAACTCTTATCTTTGGTGATTGCTAGCTTGACGAATTTATGGATTTTGGCTTTTAGGCTACCTAGTGCATGTATCATAGAAGTTGAGAGGATTTGTTCCGCATTCTTATGGTCAGGTACAACTCTTAATTCTAACAAGGCTAAAGTTTATGAGCGATATGTTTGTAAGCCAAAGGCCGAAGGGGGCTTACGTCTGAGAGCTTTGGTGGATGCGAATAAAGTAAGCTGTTTTAAGTTGATTTGGAGAATTCTTTCGGCTCGGAACTTTCTTTAGGTTAATTGGATCTATAAATATCTGATTCGGGAAAGCTCATTTTGGTCGGTCAATATAAGTACGAGTGATGGCTCGTGGATGTGGCGTAAGCTTCTGAAGTATTGTTGTCTGGCTAAGGAGTTTCATAAAGTCGAGGTGAGGAGTGGCTCATATACGTCTTTCTGGTTTGGCGACTGGAGTTCCTTGAGACGGTTGTATGATTTATTAGGAGACCGAGGCAGTATTGATTTAGGGATTAAGTCTTCAGCAACTTTAGCGGAGGGTTTTGCTTCTCATCGGCCTAGGCATAGATAAATGCAAACTCTTTCATTGATTGATGCTGATATTATAAACTCAAAAACCTGGCTTCATCTGAGCTGGATATTCCCTTTTGGCAAGGGAAGGAGGGTAAGTTTAAGTTGAGGTTCTCTTATCATGAAACCTGGAATCAAGTCCATGAGATGTCACAGGTTATGACGTGGTATAAGGGTGTATGATTCTCCCGTGAAACCCTGAAATTCTCTTTTATTGTATGGTTTGTTGCTCTTAATTGCTTGTCTACAAGTGATAGAATGTTCCTTTGGAGATGTCAATTCAGGTTACACCTTTTGCTCGGCTATGCTGGAGTCCGTGGATCACATGTTCTTTTCTTATCCGTTTAGCTCTCAAGTCTGGTATCGCACGGTGTTTGGCTTACTTCATCACATGTATACCACTTGTCTACACAATATTCTCACTAATGTTTTGACTTCTGGAAGTAGGGGCACCCCAATTTTTCTAGTCAAATATGCATTTCAAGTGGCAGTCTATTCCTTATGGCAGACCTCCTTCATCGGTGGACAGGTTGGTTCACAATATGGATAGAGCGGTGCAAAATAGACTTTCAACTTTGCAACAAAAAGGGATTCTGATGGATGCATTACAAACTTGGTTCTCAACAAGAGTCTAATGGTTTTAGCTCTTTTCTTTTTAATTTTTTCAACATTTTTAGCTCAATTGAAAGTGGTTTGTACTATTTTTCCAAATTCCAGTTTTGTCCCAATTGGTTTTTCCGGATTTGGGTTTTAATGAGGCAACCACTTTCGATATCTTTTGTTAGAGCTTTTTCATTTTTTTGCTGTCAAACTCCTCAAACACAATTATTGTAAAAAGGTTTCTTTGAGTATAATTTTGCATACTATTAAAAAAAAAAAAGTTTTCGAGCGATTCATGCAAACGTTTTGTGTAATAGTGCCATTTATATATTGAAGGATTCACTTCAAAGAATTGAAATGAAAATCACATGGATCATGCATGAACAAACATACTTGTTGAAAAATAAACAAGATGTCAGGACAAGTGAAAGTTAAATACTAAAGAGCACCAACAAGATTTCGACATAGTGTGGGATAAGAGAGTGTGTGACCATCATTGGTGGCAAGTTTCTGTTTTGCATCAGCAGGAGTAAGGCTTTAGTTGCAATTGGTCATATTGGTTTGATAGACTATATCGGTAGCATAGTTTTGTTGGCGAGAAAACAGAGCCGTATCATCATGTATAATAGTAATCACGAAAATGATGGAATGGACCTTGATCTGATATTTGAAACTCTGAGCTCACACTTGTAATAATGCGTTTTAGTAAGCTGGATGAAGAGGCGGTGAGGAAAATGTCATCAACGTAGAGAATGAGATACACCAAATCAAAATCGTTACAAAGCACAAACAAAGAGTGGCCGGAAGCACTTTGCCTGAAACCAAGGCATTGGTCATATGCTGCAAATCATGTGCTCCATGCCTAGGGAGCTTGCTTGAGATCGTTTAAAGAGAAACACATGATTTGGGTCTGGACTAGTCAACAATACCGGGAGGTTGATGCATGTAAACTATTTTTTAAAGACCACCGTGGAGAAAAACGTTCTTGACATTGAGCTGGTGAAGAGGCCGGTCACGAGGTAAAGAAAATGAAGAACAATTTGGATTATCGCTGGCTTAACCACAAGACTTAACTCTCATCACAATCAATGCCAGGTTGTTGAGACTTCCCGTTAGTAACAAGACGTGCTTATAGTGACTGAGTTCTCCATATGCATTAAATTTGTGCCCAAATAATCACATAGAACACACAATGTTAGTAGCATTTGGCATTGGCACAAGATTCCATGTTCCATTTTTAGTAAGAGCACAATATTCTTCATTCATGGAATTATTCCAAAAATGATCTTTAGTTGCCTAAACATAAGAAAATTGTAAGAGAGAACTGTGACATCGTATGAAAACATAATCGAATTCACAGTTTTTCTGGTATTGTGTGTTACCTCTAGTGATCATAGAATGAATATTTTGAAGAGGAGTAGGAGGATATGGGGAAAAAGCTGCTAAAGAAGGATGTGGAAGTGTAGGCGGAAGCGGTGAGTGATGAGGAATATGAAGAGGTAAGAGTAAAGATGAAGAGGGAAAGAATCTTGGAGGAGGGATGGAGAGCTGAAAACGGGTAAATCATCTCATCAAACATGACATGGTGAGAGAGTATAACACGCCAGGTGGTGATGTCAAGGCAGTGGTAACCGCGGTGATCTATTGGGTATCCAAGAAACACACACAATGTGGACCATTTTTCAAGCTTGTGCGTCGAAGTAGACAAAAAATTATGGTAACACAAAGTTCACCACCATAAAACTCAACAGTGACACCTACTTGTTCAACACTACTTGTACGGAGGTGAGCATATGGCGCCAAATTAAATATACGAGTAAATGGGATTTCATTGTCGATTGCCATAGAAGGAAAGATGTTGAGAAGATAAGAAGCAATCATGTTGTTGATGGTGCATAGCATACCTTCGGCCGTCCATTTTGTTGGGAAGTGTGGGGACAAAAAAAACAGAGGAGGGTGCCAGTAAACGCTAAATAGTCCTTGAAGGCACTAATGTCATACTATCCACCATAAATTCGTAGCATAGCACGATTGTCGTAAGATCACCAAATTTATCATTATTATTCTTCAATATCTTTAATAGCCTCATTGTCCCAGAAACAAGCAGTTTAGAAGTTTTTTTTTTTCCTCCTCAAAGTAATTTGTTAGACTACTTACAATGGTGGTGTTGAATAAATTATTCAACTGTTAAATGGTTACAATGGATGATTGAATAAAGAGTTGAAGTTAGGTGGAATCAACAATGTTGAATTATTTCAACTGCGTGAATTTTTGTGGGTGGGGTTAACAATTGACACATGGCGAGCATTAATTGATCAAAAAATATAATTGTAAAATAATTATGTATTTTTTCCTCATTTCTTTTAAACTTAAATATCTCATAATAAATAATTAAATTATATATATATATATATATTTTATACCAAAATTCATATTTTCTCGAACTCTATAAATAAAAACTTGTTTCACTTGATTTAAACACAAAAAACCATCTTTTTTAAATGGATCCTAATGATAATCCTTCAAACAACCAAATTCTTCTAATTACCCTTTTAACTACTCAAATCCCAATAATTACCAATTCCAAAATCATTCTTCCAATCATTCTCAAAATAAAGCAAATTATGGTTTTCCACCAAATTTCTTCATACCGCCAACTATTCCAAATTATCCTTCATATTGTGGATCGATGATGTCATATTCATCTCAACCACCCCTATTTTGTTTACTCCAACAGAAAGTGAAACTCTTTCAAATGTTGGAGCAAATGAATTTCCCGAATTCCCTACACAAATAACTCTTGGTAGCAATCTGGATGCAGAGTGTTGCAAGCTCGATTTAAAATCAAGAGGGATGTCAAAGGACATCAAATGTGCATTTGTAGTGTTGCAAGCTCGATTTAAAATCATTTGTGAACCAGCTCGCATGTGGGATATAACCGATTTGGCTATCATCATGAGTTCATATATCATATTGCATAATATTATTGTCGAGGATGAATGAGATACGTATATTCAAAATTGGACCGATTATGATCTATCCGAGGCAAGCGGGTCCAGTACATCGCAACCATTCTCGACTGAGGTGCTACATGCATTTGCCAATCATGTAAGCGCTAGATCTGAATTGTGTGATTCAAATATATATCACGAATTGCAAGCAGATCTAGTCAAACACATATGGAAAATTCGCATATGTTCAGTGATTAAAATATTTTTAATTTATGTGTTTTAGTAAAAGTTATGTGTGTTTTAATTAAGTTATGTGTGTTTAATAAAAGTTAAATATGTTTTAATTAATTTATGTGTGTTTTAATAAAACTTAAGTGTGTTTTAATTAAGTTATGTGTAATTTAATAAAAATTAAATATGTTTTAATAAAATTATATGGTTTAATAAAATGTGGGGTATGTGTTGAATTTTATTAAACAAACTATTGTACATTATAAAAATAAAATGTGTGTTGAATGATTAGGTGGAAGAGAGAGAAGATGATGTGGATGAAAAATAGAATGTTGAAAAAAATAGAATGTTGAATGATAGTATTAGATAGATTTTTAAATGGCAATAACAATTTTATATTTATTAAATTTTTCAATTGCAATAACAATTTTTGTTTAAATGGTTTATCTTTTTATTGAAGGGTTTTATCTATGAATTGACACATATTATCAAAAATTTTAATTGGTTGCTTTATCTATTAGTGATGTTTTACAAATTCTTTTGAAATTGTTTGAAAAGTTAGAGCTGGTATCAGAGTGGTTTTACTAAATTCTGGTCCTAGCGTATGCTATACTTAATTATTTTTGGTTTTGGGTTTTGTGTTTAGCAAACTTATGATAGCCTTTGATGTATTTTACGTTTCATTTTTAATGTTTATTTTGATTTATTAAAGTTCATGTATATTTGCATTTATTCTTCCCATCTTTTATAGAAAATTAACAATTCTTCAGTTTTTGTACGTCATTAAATTTTGTTGAGGAATACATCTATTCTCCATTATTAAGTTACCATTTGCATCAAAACCAATCTAAATTTTGACTTCTTAAATTTTTATTCAATTCATCATGACTACTAACTTTCTCTAAAATAATGTGTATTGTATGCGGCTTTAATATATATATATATATATATATATATATATATATATATATGTCATTTTTGAAAAAAAGAATTATCATTTATTAATTTTATGAAATTAATTAATCATGAAAAAAATTATTGGATAGATAATTGAAACCATATAAAGTTAATAAGACCCTCTTTGTTTCCTCGTTTAGATGCAATATGTAGATGCAAATGTTCAAATGTTGTTCGGTTGATTTATTTAACTTTGCATCTAGATGCTGAAATGAGATTCAAATCTAAAATATTTAGATATTTGAGATGCTAGAAAAATGAGATTTCAGATGATGCATCTACATCTCAAAATCCAAAAGCCTAAACTGTCTTGAGTCGAGCAGGGCAATTCTCGCGTAGACTGGTAGACTTTTCCGTGCGTGTAAGGTCAGACCGATACGAACTACTCCGAAGTGTAGATGCGTATAGCCTTGGTGTTGCCATAGTTGTGGTAGATTCTCTGGAAGATTAAGCGATATGAACTGCTCTTCTTCTGTAGGTGGAACTTGGCAAGATGAGAATTTGCTGGACTGCACGTATTCGCGAACCTTCCTGTGTGAGGATGGTCGGATGAGCTGTCGAACTCCGTTAACCGAAAAAGCACTTGGCTTCTTGGAAAAGATTTCATACGGATTTACTAAAGGAAGAGTAGTTTCTGGGAGACGTTGATCTCCTGGAACATACTCGATTTCGTATAGAGAGTTTATAGTAGGAAAAGAAGAACGATTTTTATTTTGGTTTTTATTTTTAGGTAAAGTAGAAATAGCAAACTGTGAATCAAGAACGGAATTTTCGGAAATAGACATGATTAGAAATAGTTTTCCAGAACATTCAAATCGATCATTCATAAACAATGATTCATTCCATCAAAACATAAGTCTAGGCTCTGATACCATAATCTTAAGAGACGAGGGAGAACCCAGATGAACTAAGCAAGAACCCATGGATATACCGTATTGACTAAGTCGGATCTCACGCTAACCGTATTGACAAATCGAGGGGGTTTATGGGCTCCAGGTACAGCGAGCATCGTAGGCGCTACTCAGCCATGGCTCAAGCCGTTTCTTTAGGATCCATACCCACGCCACCCCACGATAGTCGTGTTGGTTACCGTAAGATCAAACCGTCGTGTTGATCTACCGGTAAATTCTTACAAAGACCACCGGAGTTTCCTCCAAAAATTAAGCCATAGAAGCAGATCGTCAACTTATGAATGAAAAGAAAGAAACAATATTTCATTATTTACATTGATAATTCTTTTAAAGAATATTTGAACTCTAACATCAAAAAAGAATATTTTAACTCTAATAAAAATATATAAAAGACAAAAAATAAAATTTTATAAAAATTAAAAATTAAATATCAAAAATAAAATATATAAAACAATGTTTTTATTTAAAACGTAAAATAGTGTTTTCGCAAAAAAACATGAAATCATCTTATTCCGCCAAAAATACGGAAACACGTTCCCCCGCCAAAAACTCATAAAATACGTCTTGCCGCTAAAAACATGGAAATACGTTTTCCCGCCAAAAATTTTAGAAACAAGTTTTCTACCAAAACTCTAAAAACACGAATACACGTTTTCTCTCCAAAAAACTTTAAAAACAGTGAAACATGTTTTTCCGCCAAAAACACGAAAACATATTTTTTCTGCCAAAAATCCAAAAACATGTTTCCCGCCAAAAGCGCGAAAACACGTTTTCCGCCAAAAACACAGAAACCCTTTTTCAGCCAAAAATGCGGAAGCATTTTAGCCCGCCAAAAACACGAAAATTCGTTTTCCTGCTATAAATGCGGAAACATGTTTTCCAGCAAAAAAATGTGAAGTCGCGTTCTTCCGCTAAAAACTCTAAAAACACTGAAACATGTTTTCCTCCAAAAACACGGAAACCCATTTTCTGCCAAAAACACGGAAAAAATGCGGAAGCACGTTATCTCGCCAAAAGCACGAAAACACATTTTTCTGCAAAAAACGTGAAGTCACGTTCTTTCACCAAACACGTGAAAACACATTTTTCGCCAAAAAAAAGAAAAACACATTTTTCCGCCAAAAACGTGAAGTCACGTTCTTTCACCAAACACGTGAAAACACATTTTTCTGCCAAAAACACATAATCACGTTTTTCCGCCAAAAAAATAAATTCACACGGAATTACATATTTAAATTATTGTTACAGTTAAAATTTTTCTGGTGGGAAATGTATTAATAGAAATAAAATTATTTTATGAAAACAATAATTTTTTAATTCATAAATTACATAACTAATTTAAATTATTTAATATATATTAGTATTAAAACATATTTTTAGTCATATTTAATTAGTTGTATCTGCATGTTATTAGAAACTCAAAAACGAACAAACTTGCATCCAGATGTAACATTTAGATGCAAAAACGAGATATATAAACAAACATCATCTAATACAGCATCGACAACTTGTTTGTAATCGTCATTGAGGCCATCAAGAACGATGTCTGTCAGATCCTCGGGATCAACCATGCTGCCAAAGAGAGACAACAAATCAGATTTAATTTTAATCTGTTGCATAAATTCATCAACCGAACGAGTGCCTTTGACACAATGTTTAAGTTGCTGCTTAAGTTGTTTGATGTGTCCTCACGTTGGTTTGGCATAAGTTGAAGCGAGTGTATTCCATGCTTCAAGGGATGTGTTGCAGCTCGCGATAAAGGGCTGAAGTGACATCTCGATGGTGCCCATAAGAGCACTGTAGAGAAGACTGTCATGCCTCAGCCAAGTGAGAAGATCGGGATTGAGCTTCTCTATGTTGTTGATGACAACAGTTGGAGATGGTGGAATATTGTTATCAATGAACTTGAAGAAATCATGACCTCACAAAAGGGATTTGATCTGAACGTTCCATATAAGATAATTCACATATGAGAGTTTGGTTACGTTAACCATGTTGATGGGAACAAAGGGGGATGACTCAGACATATTAACCAAATTTGTGAGAGCCATGGAAACGAATTTCATAGTAACGAAAAAGAGATGAATCTATTGTGTTAACAGGAGATCTCTGATACCATGTAGCAAGTGATGATGAATAGGTTTTGTATTACTGAGGAAGAGAATACATACAGCGATATATATAAGTGGTTATGCGATCTACATACATACTTATCCTAATAAAAAGAAAAGGTATGAGTTTGGTTGATAAATTTTTGATCTAGGAAAAACCACTTGCTTCTTATTTTGTTGTTAACATTTTGTTTTGAGTAATTTAATTTGAGCTTGACGTAGTGACTACACTATTGAAAACCAAGACTTTATGGTAGAAAACCAAATATATTATATTATTATTGACTGAAAACACACTTAATTACAAAGATATTTTCGTTATTTGTTACAATATTTGTAGATTAAGATGCGGGACCTGTATTATTGACTGAAAAAAATATTAATTAGTGTTATATTGAGGCTAGAGATGTCGACTAGGGTTAATGTCCGAATTCTGGTTTGATCCACTCTTGAAAAACATTGGGTTCTAGTTTTGATATATAAGTCCAAAAAAGTCGATTCGGGGTATCCCGAAAAACCCATAAAATATTATAAAGATATTAAAAGTTTTCTTTATTCAAATAAAAATTTTGATTTAGTGTTTGTTAAATAATTATTTTTAAATAATAATTTAGAATATGTCCTAATTTTGGTTAGTTGAAAACTCTAATTTTATAATTGTACCTTATTATAATTCTCAAAAAACAATATTTGATATCAGAGTCTGATATATCATACCATCAGAGTCTACATTTTTAGTATTGGTGCGCATGTCTTGAAAAAATATCGAAGTCGTTTTCTACCAAAACACGTTGAAACACTAATTTGTACATGAAGTTGGGTGGATGGTTTTACGTAGTGTAATTCAGATAATAATATCATTTACATTTAATATTTTTAAAATCATTATCTGTAGATTTCAGTTACATTTTTATATGATTTATACATGTTAAAACTTCATAAATCTTTTTTAAAAATGTAGATTCTGATGACGACGAGATTTAAAAGACATGAAACAGATTCAAATATCGACTCTCCTATCTAGTTTGAAGTGTTTTGATTTTATATTTTATTTAGTATAAAATTTATACAATTTATTTGATTTTAAAATTTTGTTTTTGAATTAGAATGAGTTTGTTGACCATATTGGTGGTTATTTAATTTTGGATTTATTTTTATTATATTGATATAAAAATCCAAAAAACTCAATAAACCCTGTAGTCCTGTTCGAAGCGGGCCAAATTTTGAAATATAGTCTCGAATATTTTTTAGGCCGGACCGAACTACTCCAAAATATATACGAATTTTACGGGTTTGGACTGGGATAGCCCAATTGACACCCCTAATTGAGGCTGACATTTGTAAGTGTTAATGTCACAAATCAGATCTAGTTTAGTGAAGCTGAATCTCTACATTTTACAATTGTTTTTGTCTCTTTGTGTTCTATCATTGATAGATCTTTGAGATAGAAATTGAGCAAAGGTGATTCCCAGAAAAAATTTACTCAGTTACTTCTCCACATAATTTATCAATGATGCAACAGAAGTAAATTAAAACATGTGTCAAATATGTAGAGATTCAACTTCCCAAAATTAGATTCGATTTGTGGAATTAACAATTACACATGACAACCTTAAAAAAAATAGACTTGTGAATTTATGAATCAGCTCTTCTTTTT
Organism: Cardamine chenopodiifolia; assembly: GCA_963922655.1. NCBI lineage: Eukaryota > Viridiplantae > Streptophyta > Magnoliopsida > Brassicales > Brassicaceae > Cardamine > Cardamine chenopodiifolia. Next base: position 9,135,772 of record OZ000464.1, read on the forward strand.
CTAAAAGGATGATGTTAATTATTTTATCAAATTGCTTATTCTCCACCGAAGAAATGACCCTAGAGAGACGATAAATAGTTCCTTTGGAACAATATATGGGTAACCTTTCTTGTAATTTAGGGAGTTAACTTTAAGAAGAAATCCACCGAAATTTCGAAAAACCTGCATTTGTCAATTGAGTCCAAATTTCGAAAAATTTCCAATCATTTCATTCTACATTTACCTCTTCACACTAAACTCTCCCCCTCTCTTTCTCTTACTTAATTTTTAAATGATTATGAGAAAATATACCCTAAATTATTATTGATTTTTGAAAAACATTCCCTTTTAATTATATTTTACTTTTTGAAATTTTTTTTTTAAAGTATTAATTAGATAGTAATCTACGCTGTGCAGCGCATGAAATATCTCTTTCATACTTCGTTAGTTTATATAATCATAGGTTATTATTATTTTTTTACATTAGATTTATTTTATATTTTAACATCTTATTTATTATTATTATATATGGTTTGTGTTTTGTTAATTAAGATCTCCTCAAACTATATTTGTTTTGCTCATTGAGAGCGGATTTGGTTCTCATGATCCTATTCGTTATGTTGTTTTCCTTGATACCATTAGTAGCAGTCTTTGCATCCAAATATTCACGTGTTAGTCTCCTTTCAACAAAAATACTTACATTCTCATAAAAATTCAAGCTCAAATCCTCAATCTTATTTTTTCGTCTTGCCCATAAATTTTGCAACATCCGTCTGATGAACAGAACCAGATATTTTGATCCTTTTTGTATTGTGCTTTTTAGCGGTATTTAGTTGAAATCCAGTGAGATAAACTAAGTCGTCTGAAATGTCATGGTAGAACAGAAAACACATCGGAAACTGTAATATAGATATTATAGATTGCATTAATTTAAATGGTGAAGAAGAGTATAGATAAAATAATTTATATTTAGATATAGGTATGATGACTTTGTTAACACAAAGTTTGAGATTACCAAAATGTGAAAATTTTCTCTAGAACAAGAATACTCTTAGTGGCTTTCATGTAATAGGAATATTACATTGTGCAATCTACTGTTTTGGAAAAATTATAACTATTTATCATATGTTATTGAAATCTCATTGATATTCATTAGGGTTTATGGTTTAGGGTTTAGAAAAAAGGAGATTTATGTTTAATTATCTGGAATTTTTTTGAAAAGTGAACATTTGTAAAATTTTACCTTTTTAGTCATAGAAAAATATGAAAACCTTTGATCGTGTGTATTGCTTTGCTCAAATCTCGCTTCTTCTCTAAAAAAATATGTATACATTACCTTCACATTTAAAAAGAAAACAAAATATAGCTTTTAGGACTGTATACTTAACCCACTCTTACAGAAATAATGAAATATCAAATACATCTATAGAAAATATAATATTGTAAGAAAATCATATACCAGAACAATGATTTGAATTCATATTTCTCTTATAATCATTTGTGACGATTGTGTCGTTACTGATGAAATTTTTTATTTAGCCACTATGTGGTCACCGATTTTGCCTTGGTGGCCATAAAATAGCAATGATTGGCCACCGAAAAAGAATTTAAACAAATTAGTGGTTAATTGGAAGCTAATCGGTGGCCAATAAGCTAAGAAAATAATCAGTGGCTAATCGGTGGGTGTTAGCCACACATTGGCCACCAAAATAGTATTGGCATAACGTTTTATAATATTTTAGTATTTAATTATCATACCCATTGAAAGTCGGTAGCTAATCAAAATGTAGTGCTTAGTATATTCTTCAAGTAAGAGGTTGTACTATGGAAGTGGAAAAAAAGAAGATTTAGAAATCGACGATGGTATAATTGTTTCTGAAGAAACCAACGATGAATCTAAAGGATATGATGGTTTAACCGAATCTACTTTATAGAGTGAAAACAAATTCAAATGATAAGTTGTTTAAATTCATTTTTGCATTTCACCTATTTGTATAAATATTTTTAATTTACCTCTAAAGTAATTTTAATATGAAAGTTAATTTTATTTTTAATTCTTATATTAATATCAGTTTCAAAATGAATCACACTTTTAATTTTAATTTTACCAAAAATAAATTCCAAATTATAAACACAAGTAATCACCCATTTGATCAAATAATGAGTGTAAGATGAATGATGAAGAACCATGTTTTGGGGTTTAGGGTGTCGAGGTGGCCACCAAATATTGGTGCCTTTGTGTTTTATTTAGGTACCAAAAAAAACAAATATATATTAATTATGTGTTATTCATTTTTAGTTTAGTTATGTTATTAATAGTATTCTACAAATATTCGAATTTATCAAATTATTAACATATTGCAGGAACTCTTTAATTAGTTATAGTTCGTGAAATTACTGAAATTTTGTTGGTTAATAAATTAGATAAATATTTAATAATATAGGATTTTTGACAATATAGTAAAATAGATAAATTATATGATTTCAATAGTCAAGACTTCTTAATTATTTTTAAAATAGTTGTATTTTTTATTCTTGATTTGATAATATTTTATCTACAGTATATTTAGTCACTTGTTTATCAAGATTTGTTATTTTCAAATTATCTAACTTAAAATTTCAAATTATGTGTCATATTACAAAAAGGTAATATTTGTACGAATTTTATTTGTAAGGTTATAGTTGTGTAGTTGTAATGAGTTTTAGTTTGACTATTATCTGTCTTATAGTACATTCTTTTAAGTATTATTAAGTTTTATTTAAAAAAATTATGTTTGTAGAATTTTAGTTAGGTTATCATTTGTCGTATAACGCGTTGTTTTACACTTACTTTTCAGCACAAAAATATAAAAAAAAATATTTTTTTTTATATTTAGATATAAGATTGATTATTTATATTAAATATTAAAAATTTATACATTAGATATAGATTTTAGATGCAAGGATTTGTTTTTTTTTAAGAATATATTTGGAGATAAATAATTAAATTTCATCTTCTCACTTTTTATTTTATTTTGTAGATTCTAAATTAGTTAATATCAATTAGTATATTCACAAATTTAATATAATATTTTCCTTTTAATTTATTTTTATTTTTTATTTTTTTGAAAAAGTTGGAAATAGATCTTGTGGTGAAGATTTCATTTCAATATAAAAAATATAAATATTTAAAATAAGAAAAGATATTAAAAATATATTGCATAAGATTTGTTTGGATACTTAGGTGTTGCTTGGCTAAAAAGATAGTAGTAAAATTTTTGCTAGCCAAATAATTATTTCCTAATGATATTTTTGTAATATGTCACATTATTTCTGGTTAATTTACTATCAACAGTGCTCAAATAATAGTATAGAGATTTACTTAAAATATTTTCGCTAAAACATAATAATAACTTCTACATCTATTAATCACTTGTTTTAAAATAAAATGATCTTTATGATAGCAAGAAATCATTTATAAACTTTTCACTATATTCCTATTGTTTTTTATAAGATTTTTTGGCAAAAACCGTGGAGATTAAAAAACCATAAAACTTAGAATCTTTTTTACTTTTTTTATATAATATAAACTGTTTAATACTTAATTTCAACCAATTCAACTAATATAATAAAACACTGCATAATATAAATACTAGTTATAAAATACTAAATAATATAAATGGTATAGAGAAACTTCAAACTTGTAAAAAATCAAATCAAACGAAACAAAAAAACCTCCAAAAACATCTTATAAAAGAGAATAGAGAGAGTACTAAATATAACTTACGATTAATAAGGATCCTAAATAACTTTTAGAAATTTTTTTTAATTCTAATGATAAATTACCAAAGATTCCATATATCTTTCGATAACTGAACCACAGACAGTTATAATATGGTTACTATAAAGAGTTGAACATGAACTCTAGTGTGAAAGGAAAACACACCCATATATCTCTTATACTTTGTGATAGCACTGTGAAGTGTTTACACCAAGAAATTTAACATCAAGTCTAAAAGCAAAACAACACATACTCAACAAGTAAAAAATGAAAGACGGAATTAGCAGATTCAAGGATCATCCAAAGCATAATCATCCACGCCCTTGATTTTCTTCCACCAGGAAATGTTATGTTCATCACAAGGATGCAGATTTCGCCACGCCAATGCAAGAGTTGAAAAAGAAGGGATTTTTTTTTTTGGTTTTTTGAAAAAGAAGGGATTTGTCATTTGCATATTTGAAGAGTGCAAATGCAGCTCTTGTAAGATCTTCAACGGCTGATTGAGATTATTAGCTCTAAAAAACGGAGGCAGGTACAATTACGTTAACAACGATTTTGGAGGAGTCTGGTTTAATGAACCGATGTGATGAAAAGAGACAATAGAGGAGAGGAGAGAAGAAAAGAAATGAGAGAGTAAGAGTAAACATTTTCTGTAACCATAATTTTGTAAGAGTAAGTAAGAGAAAAAAATTAACAACCTTTTAAGTATCTATTAATTTTGTGTTTGATGTCTAAAAAATTAATAATAAATAAATAAAATATAACTTTATAACCAAAGATTTCATTTCATCTTTATATTACGGTTACTATAAAGAGTTGAATATGACTCAATGTGAAAGGAAAAATACACATATAGCTCCTATACTTGGTGATAGGCGGCTGAAAGCATTGTGAAATATGCATAGTGAAGTGTTTACTGATACTAAGAACAAGTTTTGATCATAATTTAATTGGATAATACCAAATAATGTCGTTGACTGAAAATAAAATGTACATAGTTATAACTACAAGAGATTGATTACAATGATCTTGCATCTCTGATTAGAGTTATAAATTTATAATGAAATAGCATCATCTGATTAGAAGACATAAAAATGCTCTTTTGCAGAGAAAAAGGAAAAACAATTGTAATGTTGTTGAAGCAATGGTCAATGCCAAAAGGAGAAGTAAAAAAAAAAGACATATTTCACCAACTTATCACTTACCAAACAAGAATCATCAAAAAGGAAACCAAAACATGAGGTCGACCGAAAAACTTTACTATCACAGTTATATGAGATTTCATTTCCACCGGAGAGACTGTCTAATGCCGGTAAAGATGAGTCCGGCTGATCTACTGATCAAGGTGACGAGAAAGAACGATATGATGCTACTCACTTTATCCAACACCACTCTTATAATTGGCATTCCAATGTCTGATAACTCTATAAACAAACTGAAGTAGTACCTCCTGTACACACATCAACAAACTTTCTTATGTTAATTGTCAATGATTTTTTGGTTTTAGTGATCAAAAGGTAAAAAGAAGAGAGGTTTACCATCCCTATAAAGCCTTAAGCTCCTTGGTTCGTTTAACAGGCAATGAGAAAGCGCTGATTATGGAGTATCGCAACGGTGTTGATGAGGCAGTTTTAGTTTTTCCCAGTGAGAGCTTTCTCCACCAACCAAGGCTTTTCTGTATCGTCACTACCATCGAGGTTGTTTATAACCTTTGTTGAAGAATGTAGAGGTCAAAGCGATCCTCATACATCGATACAACTGCTTCCATATTCTGATGTAACCATTGGTATAGAGCTACCTATCAACAAGAAGAAGCGAAATCTTTATCCATGAGAGATGATATGTAAGGTGGAACTAAACACAAGTGAAAGTGGTTTTTTCTTTTTACCTCGTTACGTAGTTTTTGGAGTGCTCGAATAGAAAGGTTACAGATATCTAATCCTTCACTATTCATTTCATTTGAAAATTTGCTGTCTACAGAAATGAGCTCTAGATATATGATAACGATCCCATCCGCCAATGTTATCATGAAGTCTTCCAAAAGGGCAACTCCGTGTGTGCGAAAGAAGCTAACGTCGTAGCAGAAAGCTTTCGCGGGAGATCCAAATCTATGGAAATATATAAATTCTGCAAACAGATCCTCCTTGCCTGATTTTCTTATTTTGTCAAAATAGCGTCCTTTTCATTTAGCATTCTGATCAGCAAACGAGTAATCGCCTGCACGTTACAGGCTAGATTCTAGATTTCATATCTAAATCTGCTATACAAATAAGACTACACGTTATTATGATATCCACTTACATTGTCAGAGTCAATGTTTTCCACAGACAGTTCCTTATTTAGCCAAGCTGTGCATGCTGCTTGATATGCTTCCCGAAAAATATCAGTAAAAGTAACCTTCCACTCATCTGAATTGATTGTATCAGAGTTCTTATGTGTCTGCAAAGCAAATACACTAGCTGATCAGGAGGTATGGAGAATCACAGCAAACTAATTGACTCAAATATTACTGAGGGTAGAGAATAACAGGTAGACTATAGAGGAAGGAAATAATCAAATGAGTCAGTAAGCTCTTGCCACAGGTACTTTGACTCAAATTTTCTCAAATATATTTGCGTTTCAACAGTGTGACGTAAACTGGTATCTGTCTGCTACACTATAACAGGACAAAAAAAGAATTACTTGACTCAAAGTCCACGTTCTGTTTTTATATTGATACTCAATTTTTGACTAGAAAGATATGCCCTCGAACTAGAAGTCATTGGAACTGCTTGAAAACAAATACCCGCAAAATGAAATAGAAAGGATAGAAGCTGACCTCTTCTTCAAGTTTCTGAAAACATGACCATAGCAAATACATCTGAGGCACCTCAGATATCGCATACAAACTCAACGGGGGCTTCCCTTGGGGCGGTTTGGCTTTGAGAACTCTACTTCCAAGTGTACTCTCACGCTTGATAGCGTCTAAAGAATCTAAAAGCTTGCTTTTCACCACATCCCATACAGACTTCAAATCACCCTCAAACTCTGTCTCCCTAATTCAGAATATAGAACAAAAGAAGATGTGTGAGTACACAAACAGTTTTCTGTATTAATACCTTACAACAGCTATGCTGCACTCTTACCTACCAGAAGATTCTGAAGTTCCAACATCGGGATTCTCCTCCACGACAGTGTTCTTTCTCGAAGAATAACTGGAATTTTTTGAAACAGGAATCACTCCAGCCATATACGTAAGAACTATACTAGCCGTCAAAAGAACTTGGTCCCCGATACGAACCCAACCAGAACCACCAACACCATCAAAATCCGCCAGAGAAGCCAGACAAGTACACTTACAAGAAGACTCTTTCCGAGAAAAACACGATCCAAGATTCAAAGAAGTAGAAACATTAAATTTTTTAGCTTCCCTTGATGTCATGTTACAACTCCCAAAAGGCTTCCTAGAAAATAGAAACCTTTGTTACATTATTACTTGTAAACCTTTTTCATATGGTTGAAGAAATGAGATTGAGATCAAAACTTTGGGCAATCTTTAGACGAGGATTTGAGGAGAAGCAGCTTCTTTGGCTAAAGTGAGATTCGTGGATCCGGAGCTGAACGCACAATGAAGGAGATAAAACAACATGTCCAACCATTGGTGAAAAAACCTTCGAACTCACGACTATAACATTGCTTAATATCTTCAATAGAGATCCACGAGCTCAGTCACTACATCACAAGAAGAAGAATTAAAATTCCAGAATCTAACTGCAATAAGGCTTGGTGATTGAATCCAATTGTAGCGGCAAGATACAGATTTCAAACTAGTAGATTCCAGTGTACATGTCAGATAGCATAGAGACTATCTACATTGAGATTCAAGAGTCAAACGTGGCTTCAGGGACGAGTGAAATGAATGTAACAAACAAACCTTGAATTAGCGGGAACTAAGAGAGGAGAAGGATACGCAAGGACGAATTGAGAAAGAGCAGTGGAGAAGGAGAAGAAGAAGAAGAAGCGGACTGGCGATGTGCGTACCTGTTGAGATTTTCTAATATAATCATATTGGGGTGGTGGTGTAAGACGAAAAAATCCGGATGTGAAAAACTGCGAATAAAGTATAGAATTACGGAAAGAAAACGAGTTAAAAAATTATTTGAGAAAATCGATAAGTGTAGAGGCGAGATTTGATCTCTTTTTTTAATTCTTATAATCGCCCGTAGTGTGACGGTTTTCAACGATTAAGAATCTCAGGATACAACCACTAGAGAAACCGTATTCGCGACACTCGAAATATGGAGTATACGAACGCAAAACTATGCTATACTCTCGAGAATTACGTATTAGACGAAGAGAAAGAGGAGAGGAATTTGCTGGAATTTTTCGTTGATGTTTCGAGAGAGATTTCGTGAAAATGAAAACCGATAATCTCAAAGAAACGAGGCAGAGAAAATAAAGGAAGAAGAGGAGCGGTTTTCGAATCACTCGCGTGGCGAGATTACCGGCGAAAAATCCGATAAGTTATTGATCGGTTTGATTCAAAATTTAATTCGAATTTAATTTATTTCGTACGCAAAATATCTTGGAAAAATTGATTAAAAGTCAACGAAAAATGTGGACTAATTGGGTCCAAAAAGTATATATTTGACATGGACCCAAAACTCAAGCCCAAACTCGAGCTCGGCTCGGCACGGCGCGCGTGTGTGGTATTTTGCATAACCTCATTGTGTCTCCATAGCATGTTAAATCATGTTGGAGACACTCCTCTATATATATACTAGAGAGTTTTTTCTCAAATTCCAATGTGGGACAAAAATGCAAGTTTTGTCATTAAACACATTGGGCCTCAATTCTTATTCACATTAATTACATTTGGCCTTATAAGACCCATGACAATGTGATACCCATTTTATTGACAAATATGGGTCCAACAATACTGATGCCCATTTTATTGAAATTATAGGTCCAACAGGTGGCGCAGTTGGCTAGCGCTAGGTCTTATAACTATCTGAGTAATCCTGAAGTCGAGAGTTCGAGCCTCTCTCACCACAATGATTTTATTTTTCCTATCATCTTTCTCCATTTGTACACTTGATTTTAAAACTTCTTGTGTCTGAGATTCAAAGATTTTAAGAAGACTGTTTTCAAATTTTCTTTTTGCAAAAACGGAGGTTTGGATATCTCTCAGTGTTGATATTCTTTTTATCTACAAGGAGCTTCTCAAAGTGATTGAATAAGATCATCTCATTTTTATGTTTTTGTTGTATCGATACGCAAACAATCTCTTGTTTAATTCATCAGTCATCCATACGAATCTTCCTGTGCGTGTAAAAATGTCCACAAGAGAGAGATCAAGGATTGTTACTGAGCTTTCTAATGATTCAACTTCCACAAGGTTTACAACTTAACGTCTAAGATGAGACTCTGTTATAGCCAACTTGTGAGTATAGTTTATTCTTACTTGCGTAGAGAATGGTATGCGTAAAGAGTCTTCTCACAACATCCAATTACACTTCCAACATGCCAAAATACTTACCTCGACATAATCTATTCGTCCTGCAGCTCCAATGAGTTCTTGAATTATCATATCCTTAAGCTCTGCACTATTGGTTTGCCCTTCTGCTACAGAAGCTTTAGCCATAGCCAGTGACTTACTTATAGACAAAGCCTACCATATCATAAAACAAGCAACATAACCAAAGTAAGCCACTTTCTTGATCCTTATTCAAAACACCGGCAAAAAAAAACACGGAATTATTAGTTACTTTACCCTTTGTCTTTCTTCATCCGAAAGACAAAACATTTCTAGAACTCAAAGCAAGTCCATCTTTTTCTCTAGCTATATCCAATCTAACAATCTCAATCCCAAAATCAAGATCTCTAACCTACACAACTATGTAAACAACTTTGAGTAAAACAATCAATCTAAATTCTCACAAGTATTCATTTCAATTCTCACCATTATTTGGATAATCCACCATTGTTGATAATCCTTTTTACCAAACACAGCAAAATCAGGCTCAACAATATTAAAAAGCTTAGTAACAATGGTGGCAACACCTCTAAAGAACACATGCCTACTCTTCCCACATAAACCTTTCTCCAATCTCTCAACTCTAATCCAAGTCACATGCCTTAATCCACCTTCTTCAACACAAATCATCACCTTCACACCACCACTATCTCTGCCGTTTGTCTTCTTCTTCCTCTCACCTTCGTTGTATTCGTGGAGGTTTTTTGGGTTAAAGACGACAACTTTAGAACTGGGAAGAGCAGCGAGTTGTGAGAGATCCCCGGAGAAATTAGAAGGGTATGTGGAGAGGTCTTTGGTGGGTGAGAATTGGCCTGGGTTGACGTAGATTGAGACGACGGTGATGTTAGCGAGGGTTAGTGATTGACGAACAAGTGATAAGTGACCTTCGTGGAGGTAACCCATTGAGGGTACTAAACCAATGGTCTTGTTTTTTGATCTCATGGTTCGTGACCATTTTCTCATTGTTTCTTTGTTTCTAATTACTTCCGGTTCCATTGTCGGAGAATTAAGATCTGTGATAGTATGATCTTGATTCTGAAACCTCAAACAAGAACTTATGTAAAAGAACAAATTATCTTTTATTGGTTTTAGAAACTTCTCAAAACTAAAACCTTCTCTCTAAGCTTTTGAATACCTCTCAACATAGCTTCTTATTTATGGGTATAGACAAATCCTATTCCTATAGGGACATAGACAACTCTTATTCCTATTAGAAATAGAAAACTCCTATTTCTATTAGAACTCTCTAATAATAGAAATCTTAATCCTATTCAAATTACCTAACATTCTCCCTCCTAATTCGAATACTTGAGCTTCTTCAAGTTGATCGCTTCTACCCTTGCAAATGCCTTGCAACAAAAAATTCTAAGGTGATCCAAGTTTGGCTTGTTTCCCTTGAATGACTCGTATGGGGTTTGATCGTTCGAGGCTTTTTTTGGTCACTCTATTAATCAAGTAAGTGGTGTGTCTCACTGCTTCTCCCCATAGGTGATTCGGCATTCCCATTGTTTTTAACATACTCCTCGTCATCTCAAGCAAAGTGCGATTTCGTCGTTCAACTACACCGTTTTGTTGAGGTGTGTAGGGTGCAGTGAGCTGTCTTGAGATGCCATTTTCTTTGCAAAATGTTTGAAAATCGATAGAAGTAAACTCTCCCCCTCTATCGGTTCGAAACATTTTGATTCTCTCCCCCGTTTCACTTTCCACCAAGCTTTTGAATTTCTTCGATGTTTTGTCCTAGGGCGGCTGATCTAGAAGCTAAACTAGAGATCCTCCCTACAAAATCATCAATATTTTTGGTTTCATTCATTGTCAAACGATCAAATTCTGAGACAAGAGTTTGAAGTCTTGCTTCTCGCACTCGGTCTGCTCCCAAATATCGAGATTTTATTGCTTTCCACATAGCTTGAACCTCATCTAACTCGCCGATTTGGAGGATCAAATTTTCGGGGATAGATTGGAAGAATAAGGCCATTGCGATGACATTCTTCTTTGCATCCATTGTGCATGGTTCTTCCGCTTCCCAAACTTCATGAACCTTCAATGTTACCTTCATTCTCATCGCTCGCACGGTGTAATTAGTGGCGATGAGCATTGGACATTGAACAGACAAGATCTTGGGTTCCTTCTCCTGTGGTGCTGCGACGATGGCTCCCTCCATGTCTCTGGTCTCACTCCGCTCAAGATTGTTTGATTAAACTCGAGCTGTGATACCAAATGTGATCGTATGATCTTGATTCCGAAACCTCAAACAAGAACTTGTGTAAAGAACGAATTATCTTTTATTGGTTTTAGAAACTTCTCAAAACTAAAACCTTCTCTCTAAACTTGTTGAATACCTCTCAACATAGCTTCTTATTTACATGTATAGACAACTCCTATTCCTATAGGGAAATAGACAACTCCTATTTCTATTAGAACTCTCTAATAATAGAAATCCTAATCCTATTCGAATTACGTAACAAGATCGTCTTCTTCTGAGGGATATTTCTCGTGTAGATGAAAATGGAATTTGCCAAGTTTGGGATTCAGGGTTCGAGTCTGACATGGTAACGATTCTTGCGCGAGAGTTCGAATCTCATCACATTAGTATAACTGTATTATTTAGAACAACTGAATGCACATTCAAATCATTTAGTGACATGCCAAATCAGTTTTCTCCAATGGCATTTCAGACTATGATCCAAGTTGGGTTCTAAATAAATGGTAAGCCGAACTTAACCAATCATAGATGTTGGAAGAGAATCGATAACTCTCAGCACAACCGCTTGTATCGATCTCGGCTTGTAAAGAATATCAAACTTGACTTTTAACGGAGCTCATCATTCCATCGACTCGTAATCTTCCTTAACTTTGTACGAACCACTCTGTAACTCAAAAATATCTAAGGTCAGACCTTAATCATTTGACCGAAATCGTTTTATTAATACAAACGTCCCGGAATACATGTTATTTATCCATTTACTTCATTGTTGCTCGTTGTAGTCAACAACAAAATAAAAAAATTTGGAATTTGATTTGTTAAAGTTGAACCAAATTTAAACTTAAGTTGAGCCAAGCTTGTACCAAATCCAAAAGCAGGAATATGCTTTTGAGTATTTTTTTTTTTAAAGAAACATATAGGTGAAACTCATAGAAAAATCCTATATAGAATGGTTGAAAGGAACTTTAATGTGGAATGCAATAATATCATCATTTTACTGGCATGTTATTATTTATAAAAAAATATTTTAACATCTAATTATTATTATCACTTCGACCAAAAGTTTACATGATTACATAGATAGTATTCATATATATATACTCTAAATAAAGACCCTAAAAAAGATACAACATAAGAAGCAAAATTGATGATGCTTCAATTTTAGAAGTTTTATTCGCTAATAGACTAACAAATCTGTTAGCTTCTTTCTCCGTATTCGAACTCAACCATTAGAATTCTTAACTATCACCCAACTATGATGCACTATAAGGATTTCACAAATCTCAAAACACTATTGTATGAAGACTTCAAACTCCACAACTAATGGTTGTCTCTGTATGAATTTTTCTTTCGCTTAAACTTAAACAAACTAACTGAAATAACCTCCAAAAACACCACGAATGATAACTTCACCGTAATTGAACTATACGAAGAGAGACATAAAATAACTAACACAAAGAAAAATTCAGAATGAAAAATACGACTCATTTTCCACTCAATATAATCTATCAAACTGTTATACATGATAAATATGGTGAGATTGTCGGTAAAACACATGAACAAACACGACGTGTTAAAGAGACATGTCGAAAAGACACCAACCCAACCAATTGTAGTGTGAAAGAGAATATCGATACTCATAGGCGAGATCACAGACAGATCGCCGGTGAAACATGACCGGCAAAACCGTGAAGAGGAGAAATGCAATCACCCAAAAAATTGCCTACACTCGTGCCTTTCCAATTTACTGTCCCCAAATATTGAAGTTTTTTATAGATAAATCTTATAATATAATTAGAAAGAGTACGGCCGATGCCGTAGTCGACGCTGGCTGGTGAATTTACAGAAAACACAAAAAAGAAATGTTGATTTAGATTATTACTTTTGAGGAAAATAAATTTCGAAAGAAAAAAAAATAGAGAGAAGTTAGAGAAAATTTTTCTTTTATAAAGTTATTATATAATTTTTTTAAAAAACTAAAATATGTTTTTGTTCAAAACCTTTTAACATAACTGTGTAAGTTTCATGTGACTTTAAATGTGATCTCTATGTGATGACATTTTGGCGATTTAGATACATATTGATAGAACATGTGGACAAAACCAGTGGCAAAACTAGAAATATTTTTTAACGGGCCGACCAATGTTTAACGAAACACCTTTCATTTTTTTGGTGAAAATATAAATATATGTTAATTTATTTTAAATTATCAAAATACAACCTAAATATATTCAAAATTAGCACATGAATTAGAAAAAAAAAAACTAAAACAAATAAAGTACAGAATCTTAATTTTAAGAAACAAAGTAAAAACGTGAATTCAAGATAAAAAAATTATTGTTTGTAATAATATAAAAAGTATTAACTCATGCATACTATAATTTAAATTAAAAGCAATGAATCTAAAATTCAAGTAATTAATTTTGAATGTGAGCCTAGTAAACAAGAAACTTTTGTTTTTGTTGTGTTTAGATTAGTTTTGTAGGGGTCAAATAAAATATTTGGATAGAGTCCAATGTAAAAAGATCTGAAACAAATAACGTTAGTATTTATGTGTCTTCGTCCCTGCACAAAACTAACAAATTACAACCGGAAATAATGTTGTTGGAGGCATGAACTTTCAAAAATTGACGTTTTAATTATGAACTTTTGAGATATCATTTAAATGTCAAAATTTTTGTTGACATTCAAATTAAATATCGAAGTTTCGTTGACTCGGATAAAAAAGGCATGCCATTATAGAATACGATGAGGGGTTAACTTACGCCTAATCAACAAAACTTTGCTATTTAATTTCAAAGTCAACGAAAAACTTGGTATTTAAATGACATTTTGTATGTCATTTTTTAATTTATAAAAATTATTTTTATCTTTTCCAGATAATGTAAATGAAAATAGTTATATTTTTAGTCCAATAGTAGATATTAAAAATTTACACAAACGAATATGTAATAAATTCTTGTCAAATATTTTTTTTTCTAAGTTGATAACAAAAAATCTTCTTTCAAATAGATTTTTAATTCTGTCACTAAAACATATTTTTCCACAATGCAATACATGTTAAATAAAATTTAGTTTTTTATAGGTGTCACTAACATTTGGTAAAAATATCAATTTTATTTTCATTTTTTCCAGTTAAAGTTTCTTTTCTAAATAATGCATTTCATTTTTTGAAGTTTACAATTTTTTCATCTTTTATTTTATTTTTAAAACTTTTTACAATTGCTTATAAAGTTTACAATTGTTTCCATCTGATTCGTTCTTACTACTCACCAGATAAACTCTATGCAGATTCAGATAGTTCTAGTTCAATTTCTACATTGATCAAGATTTATTTTTTGTTTTTTTCTGTTAAAAAGTTTATGAAGATTAATTAGTGAAATTTAAATTTTTATATATTCTAGTGGTTTGAAACAGTAATTTCATAATTTATGATAAGTTTTTTAGCTTAGACAATCATAAGATCAAAACTAAAATTTTAATCTTTCCTTCTTACTTTTTATATCAGTTCAAAATTAAAATTTACAATTATTTCCAATTTTTATTTTATTTTTTTAGTAAAATTTAAATAGAATTTGTAATATTTTTTCACTAAAAACGAAAAAAAAAAAACAAAATGGTAATGAAAATTAGAAAAATATGTTTAAAATATTTTATATTTATATGATTTAATTAGAATCTCGATAACATATTAAATTAAATATATTGAAGAGGCAACTAAATGTTTAATTTTAAAACTGTGAATTCAAAACAGTTAAAATAAACCACACTTAACAACATGTTCTTAGGCTATTTTTTATTTGTTAGAAATGTTGTAAATTCAATATGATTTCACTAACACAGTTTATGATAAAACAAAAGGCAAAATGTCAAAAAAAAAGCATGAACTTTCAAAACTTTGACGTTTTAATCATGAACTTTCGAAATGTCATTTAAATGCCAAAATTTTTGTTGACATTCAAATTAAATAGCAAAGTTTCGTTGACTCGGCTTAAAAAGCATGTTGTTAACTTACCGTAACAGCAAGTTGGCCTCGTCATCGTGTTCTGAAACAGCATGCCTTGTTTGGGCGAGTCAACGAAACTTCCTATTTAATTTGAATGTCAACAAAAACTTTGACATTTAAATGGCATTTCAAAAGTTCATGATTAAAACGTCCACTTTTTAAAGTTCATGCTTTTAATTGATATTTTTTCCAGTAAAAGAAAGAGAATATTACACTCATCCCATTTTTTATTATTATAAGCAATGTCTTTTTTAAATACCTTTCAACTATGTATTTTTTAAGATGCACAAAACTGTTTTGTCCCTTCTCTATATCCTTATATTTTATGTTCTCCCTCTCATCTCACCTTAAGCACGTTTCTCTCTTCTTCTTCCTATGTTACATTTTTCTCTTTCTTTTTCTCCCTCTCTTCTTCGTATCAACCTTTTCCTTCTTCAATTACTCGTTTTTCCTTTTTTTCGCCACACAACTAGTCCACCAATACCATATTTTTGTTGTCTATTAAGTATTACTTTTATCTCTTTTCCTATCAACTTATCCATGACTAACTCATCTATTGCAACTAGTTTTCTATAATTCAGATGTACCACAATGAATATGTCATTTTTTATTTGTACCTACATATCAAATTTTTTTATGCTAACTCATCTACTGCTACTAGTTGTCCACGATCCATATGTACCAACTTGTCCATGAATACAAGTTGTCCACACAAAGAGCATATATAGAAAAATGTCCATTGCAACAATTTCTTCACCTCACAATTTGTCCATAAATGCGTATCTTTTTGTTTATAAAATCCGACTAGATCGCTAAGGGAAAATTTCGCTTTTTTCATGAGGTCCATGCCATATGTTGAAATCCCAACACGAAAGTAGCATAAAGAAATGTTTCATTTTTTAGTCGTATAATCCAAAAAAATCTTTTTTCCTTCGACATGAGGCATTCAAAGAAATGAAATTTATCACTGTAATCAATTGCTTTCATATAATTCGTGTTTACAATTAGAATAGGAGATAAATCCTAGGTAGTATGGAAACTCCGTACGATGTATGTTTCCTGTTTCAGAAACGTTTTGGAAATCAAAACTCTTAGAAACGCGATAAAATCTTTTGAAATTTATTTCTAAAATATCACAATTTGAAAACGCGATGGAACCATCCATTTTCCTTTTGGAAATGCAACATAAACTTACTTTTTCTTGGAAACTTAATAAGTAAATAATTTGAAAACATTGAATATATATATATATATATATATTGTTATTTAACTTTAAAATCTTAATCAATTTGAGATATAAAATATCTGATAACTAATAAAATAATAAAATTTAAATATTTTAAGAATGCGAACGAAGATGATGATTCTTTGATTTTGATGGTTATAATCTTTTGTCTCTTGTTAAACTATTGAATATTTATCCGTTGGATTTATGTTGTTTTAAATATTTTTTTTAAATATTTTTTTGATATTTCATTATATATATATATATGTATGCTTATGTTCACGTTTCCAATGTTAACCTGTTTCCTAATTCTTTTGAAAAAATCGTTTCATGCTTCCGCATATCCGTTTCCGTTTGAATCCGTTTCCGTTTGAATTTTACCTAGGATAAATCTAATCATTTCATAGTAAATCCATGATTCATATATAGATAAATTTCTAAAATCACTTAAATGCAAATGAAAAATATACGATAAATAACTCAATTCGGAAGAGGTGTGTCTCTTGGAAAGGAAAATATCCCTGGTCAAAAGGAATGAAATGTAACTTTAGTTAGCAACCTCTAGTTTTGTATAAAACATTGTCGTTCGTGTCGGTGTCGTAAGAAATTCAATGTTAGTTGGTTTTGGTTCGACATATTGGTTCAATGCATCCAAAACCAAATTGATTTAAATCGACTACCAATTGCATGACACCAACCGTTAATTAATCAATAAAAAATCACCGATCAGACATGATTATCGGGGGAAATCTCCAAGTTTCTCCAACTCGGAGAAAAAAAGTACTTTAATAGCTTTGTTTGGTCAACATTAACAATAGTACTTTAAAACCGTTAAATCGATGTTATTGCGGTGATTTTGCAGTTTAATTTGTGTGGTCTTTTGTAGAGGCGAAATTGAGTGAGCCAGAAAAATTTATGGTTTTTTTTTTTTTTTTGAGAAATATTTATGGTTTATATTCTAATTTCGTGAAAAGTTCGGGAAATGAAGAAGTTTCGTTTGAGTTGTATCTGATAGGCCAATTGTAATATGACCGTCTTAAATTTACGAGGGTATGAGAATTTTTTTTTTGGCGCTCAAATGAGGATTAGTTTAATTTCGAGATTTAAGAAATCTAATATTAACTAAACTCAAAGCCTCATGCTCGATGTGGCCAAGTCTATATATTAGGAGATTGTTGGTTTCATCATCCGGATGCAACATTCGAGATTACATATGTCTTTGTTTAATGACAAAGTTTAGGGCAAACTTGGCTACTTATTTTCGTTATTCACATTATTATTGTTGCATATACAAAGTAGCCGAAGAGAACATAACACGTATTTACCAACCCATCAAAACTATAAGCATGCAAGCTATGGTACATAAGAAACACAAAAATAATTAACTAGCAAACTAACTGATTTCTAAAAGACGAGATCTGTTCAAATATTGGGAGTCTCTTAGATCTAAAACTAGTGGATGTCATCTGTTCGAGCCCAAGAACAAAGTCATCGTCTAAGATATTTCCCAACACATCCTCCATCTCGGCATCTCGCTGACGTGGCAACGAAGCCTCTAATTCACTCAGAAGCTCTTCGGCTCGTTGCCTTGTTCTACAATCATCCGCACCCAAAACCCTATACTCAAGAACATCTTCAAGAACCGATCTTCCCTCTTCAAACCTGCCTTGTTTTATAAGGCACATGGCGAGGTTGCACGATTTGTTAGCGTCTGGCTCCACGATTTGGGCCTTTCTGTATACCGCTTCTGCTGATAAGTACTTGGCTTGTTGCATATATGCCCACCCCAAGTTCCCCTGTATATTTGTTCCAACTAAAATGTTTAGATCACATAGCCAAAAAGAAACACAAGTAAAAATAAACACAGATCGAGTTTGGAGTATTAATTACCAGCAATCTTGAGATTTCTTGTTGAACGGTCACTTGAAACTTTTTGCCGTGGGAGCGAGCGGTCTTGGTTGGTTTACCGTTAAAAGCCTCTCCTTGATAGATCTGCCTTAGTTTTCTCTTCAACAAATCAACTTGCTCAGCCATTCTCCCGCATTTCTATTCATTATAAGAAATTACGCAAAACTAATTTTCAGAATTTGCGGTGTCTACTTGAATTCCACAATGACCCTTAAACTATCATTACAAATTATGTTATAATGTTATAGTAAAACCTTGTATAAGTCGATAAGGACATTGTCGAGAGAGTCTTGGGAGTTCTTGGAACAACGAGGACGGAAGGATTTGATGGCTTCGATAGCTTCTTCGGAACGATCAAGTTGTTTCATTACAACAGCCATGTCCTTGAGAGCACTATCTACTCTGTCTCCTGTGTTAATGGCTTTCCAAAACCACACTATTGCCATCTCCGGGTTCTTCTCTATCAGCTGCAACCAACATCAAGTCATACTATTTATTAATTATTAATACATAATACTTCTAGTGTATTTGAGCAAGTGTGAGATGATGGGCCAATATAAGATGTAAAGAAGAATACTCGTCGGGACGTTAAACTTTTTGCACCATTGATCAGGAAAAGTCAACGCTAATTATTGCGAAAATCCAGACCATTCGGTGCAATGACTGACTCTCATACGAACACGTTATATTATTTTTTAATTTTGGCTTAATTAGCCAAACATAACTGGTTAGGCTCTCTCTGTTTTGATTTTATATATATATAACAACATCCTTTTGTAGAGAACGGAAGTAGAGATTATATATATATATATATAACAACATCCTTTTGTAGAGAACGGAAGTAGAGATTATATATATATATATATATATAGATATGATATGTTTTTTCTTTCTTCAACGAAAAAATCAAAAAATGTCGCAAATTATTTGCGATTAAATTGAATAAAATTAGTGTCTTTTTCAAGTGGTCGATTTAAAATTTCGACAAAAGAAAATAGTTAAAACATTTTTTCTGACAATTAATACAAAACTTTCTGGCTGGATTAGTTGGTAGATAACTAAATTCTGGAAGCTTATTTTCAAAAATGACGAAATGGAAAAATCGTAAATTATTTGATTTTGATTTCTGTAGCCTTTTTTTTTGGAAAAAGTACGTGATATCATGTGAAATAGCCCATGAAAATAAGTGAAAATTAACGACAGAAACTAACGTATGAAAGAATGAGTAATAGTCTTTCAAAATTTGTTTCATTAAAAAACAAAAAAACTTCAAATTAAGAATTGAAGCAGAATATGGACCTGAGCATGTTTGGCTTTGACATAAGGAGTATCTCCACAAGGAACTTTGTGAATCACATGAAACAGTTCATTGTCTTTCATCAGATTGCTCCTTGTTGAGTTCGTATTATTAGTATTCTTCGTCTTCTTCAAGCTTCTCTCCATCTCCTTCTCTGTTTCTCTTTCTTTCTCAATAATTATTGTATACAGATGTCTATTGACAGGCTGGGAGAGACAACCTCTGCACTTAATCTTATATATGTCCAAGTTTGTTACTGTCTGAAATGAATTGGGACGATATTTCGTCTTTGTTCAAAGAAACTGCCACGTCATTTGGAGACTTCTTACCACTAGGTGAATGAGCAATTTAAAACGTGTCATTTTACTGTTCTCAATAACCGCCGATAGACTATATTTTTATTATAAATTATTTCGATAAACATGTTTTAAAAAAATTTTGTTAAGAACCGATTTTAAAAACTCTTATTTAAGAACTGGTTTTTATTTTAAAATATGTTTATCAATACAGTTTATATTTTTTTTATTTTGAAAACTTTTTTTAAAAATTTCTCTAGAATCTCGAATAGAGATGTTCTTAGATTCTATATTTTTATTTTTTTTCCACAAGATATTCTCATTAGTTAAAGAGAAAAAGTACACAACTTCAAAAAAATCCACCAGTAGATAATAACAATAGGTATCTAAAAAAGAAATTCAAAAACATATAAAGTTCAAAAAAAAAAAAATCTCGTCTACCTATGAAGAAACCGGCATAGAATATGATTTCGTATCCATACTTAATTCGACAATGATGAATTTATTTAGCCATAAAAATTCTTTGACCAAAACATATACATGCACCTCAGTAAAAATTATGTTAATGAATCAATTAACTAAAAAATTGTCACAAAAGAGCAAATTATACATTTAAATCTTTGTTACCATCAAAGTTAAGAAAACATCATTAGATGTCCAACAAAACATAATGATATAAAGCTAAACAATATCATAATCAAATTTGAAGTGCAGAACCGGTCTTTAACCAACGAACAAAACAAATCTTATACTGATTTGATAAATAGAGATAAAAATTAAAAATCAAAGCAACTATACCGAAAAGATTCGTACTCTAAAACATCGTATGTTGTACCGATGAACCAATAAACGGGTAATAAAAGTAAAGATTGCAAAGGCCTCTGCACCGGCGAAGAGAACCAAATCTTGCAAAAGGGAACGAAAAGTTCGCAGGAATAAGTGGTGTTATCGACTAAATCGCTTCTCCCTCACCCGAGTCAGGACCACCAGAACTCCGTCGTCCCTCTTTAACCACCATCAAATTGATAAGATTCCAAGTCAGAACAGCTTTTCCAATGACCCACAAGTTCCAACGACAACAACTAAAGCAAAAGAAAGAGTATATATCTGAACCGGCGCCGACACTGACTAAGCTGCTGGACACAAAACCATTGAGCCGAAAAGAAGATCGGCGGCTACTAAGTCAAAAAGCTCTCTCATTACCAGGCATCAATATGATTCTAGATTCTATATTTTCATTTAGACGGAAAAAACGATTCTACATTTTCATTGTCAATAAGAGGCATAAGACAATAAACTTCAATGTTTTTTTTTATAATAATGTTTCATTTTAGACCCTTTTTAATTTGTGATAGCGTCACAGAGACAATGAGGAAAACAAAATACCAAAAATTTATCTATAAACAAAAGTAAAACAAAAACAAAAACATAGAATTAGACAAAAATAACAAGTTAGGCACATGCCTAAAAACCTTGAAGATCCCCAACAAAGAAATACCGATTCTAAACACTAAAATCCAAACATTTGTGTTGTTGCCGCAGCTCCTTATAACTCAAATCCTCGTCTTCACCATCGACGATTATCCCTCGATGTTGTTTAACCTATCAATTTTACTCTTCAGTCAAAATATTTTAGCTAAAATTGTAACTTATCCACACTGCTTTTTTTTGGTTAAAATTACACAAACTGCCTTTACATTTTTTGTTGTCAATACTCGGATCGGTGTATTATGTCGGCTTCTTCTTCTTCTTCTTCTTCAGTACTGGCGTTTCCTTCCAGTAACGTTTTTTTTTTTATAACAATGTTAAATATTTATACCATTTTTAAGTTTTTAATATAATACAGAAATTATACAAAGAAAGCAGAAATACCAAAAATCTAGCACAAACAACAAAAGTACGAACGAGCAAACCCCAACAGAAAAAAACGAGACGACGGGAATAGAAACTGAAGCACGAAAAGAAAACTCAACAAATAAGATCGACCTAACACAGCTCCCAACTCCAGAAACTCTTCAAGTTGGCACGAGCAAAGGCGAGAGATAGATCAGCCCTCAAATTTAGAAACATGCATTTTGCCTACAACTTCCCGAAAATCTCTATACCGGACGGCAGCTTCAAAGCTATCAATTTTTACTCTTCGGTCAAAATATTTTAGCTAAAATTATATCTTATGCACACTGTTTTCGTTTGTTTTAGTTAAAATTATACACACTACCTTTACATTTTGTTGTCCTTCCGGTAACTTATATCTAAGAGTTTCTTAAAATTAAAAAAAAAATAATGTTTTAATTTAATTAAAAAAATGAACCGATTAAAAGGAGACATGTGGAGAGAGATTCTTATTTTGATAAGAAACGGTTTTGAAAACTTTTAATTAAGAGCTGTTTTTTATTTTAAACCACTATTACTATTTAATTTTATAATTTTTTATTTTAAGAACCCCACTTAAGATACTGAGTGGAGATGCTCTAAGAGTACTATTTTACAACAATAACTTTTATTCCCAATATTATGTATCACATAATCGTCGTGATAATATATAATTTATTATGTAAAGTTGAATGTGTTTTGTAAGGTCCTTACACATGTTTATACCACATCCGTTTTACAATTATTGTTTTAATTTGTTCTTATATATGTATTTAAACTATTTAAATTTCTATTATATATTTAATACATTAATATATTTTATATCTAAAACTGAAGTAATAAAGATAAAATAATTTTTTTGTTTAAAAATCTGCATTATAAATAAAAATGATATTTTTAATGAAAAAAATAAAGATCTACAATAACACTTATTATGATATGGAGATAATATATAGTTTGCTAGATTGTGACACATATATTTTAATATTAATCAAATAATAACACATATCAATTTTTATTATATAATACTTACCAATTCCGTAAATGTATAGTATCTATTTCTAAGATTTGGACATCTAAATATGAATCTTGGATGTGTATATTAAATTACCTCAATTTTATAATTTTGATAGAAAATTGATATGTGTATGTCTAAAATATTACTCAAATTGTGACACATTATCAATTCATATAAGGTTTTATATCAGTTAAACATAATATATATACATGTAGATGTACAGGGCCATATGTCTAATATTAATCAAATCGTGATCAATTCATGAGGTTTTATAAGTTTCAGTTAACCATAATATATACATATACATGTACATATATAGAATTAAATATATGAATTTCGACTTCATAACTTCATAACTATCAAAGTTAGCATATATTTATTTGATGAAATTTGAATTGATTTGATGATTATATTTGTACTGAGTTCTAATATGATCAATAGTTTAATAAAATGTGTAGTTGATTATGTTTGAATACGTTAATTTTAAAAAAATTTATAAACATTTTTGGGTTTTTTAAATAGATATTTGTTCTAATTAGTTTATATGATAGTTTTAACTTTTAAGGTAAGTCATATGTTTAAACTTTGTAGTTATATATGATTAGTTGAAATTTACTAAAGAAGTCGGAGAGGTACTGTGGTAGTACAAGTATAATATAAGCAGATTCGATTCCAACTGGTGCAAGGCTATTCAATCTTCATTACAAAAGACAAGAAGTACAGCAAATTTTTCATTTCATTATCTAATTTCAACGATTCACTGTCCATTGAATAATTTTGTAGGCTAGGTGATTAAAATATCCTAAGTGGTAACCACATCAATATATATAATATAAAAGGTAAAGAATCATCCTCACTCTCAGTCGGCTCAGTCTAAGCAACGCACCTCTCTCTCCTACTATATGAAAAGCGGTGCCACTGGCAATGAATTTGGACAATATTTTAGGCATATTCACTAGTTAACAAGAGTTGCCGCTTACACACACAAGGGACCACAAACATTAAGGCCTTATACTGTTTTTGGAAAATATAATAAACATGAGGGGGTCTACGGACTTGTGACTTAGCTATTACATATATTACTTTATAAATCCGAGACAAACGGAGATCACATGACTCTGGACGATTTCTTGGTAAGATTCAAGATTGATTGGGTTGCTTTGGTCTATTCAAGTTTTGCAGAATAAATATTATCTTTTTTTAAAAGAAACATTGTTCCATTCCTAAGATTGTGGATGCTTGCATTTTAGTATTAATATAACCTCCTCGAATCATTTTGTACTATACTTTTAGTTGAATAATCGTCCAGTCCGAGAACTCATATCTGAATTAACTAACCAGTAATTTTTTTTCATTTAATATCTCTTTTTTAGAGGTGTCAAAATATGTTTTTTCAAGTCTCTTTGTCTAATATTGTCTATTTTAATTGTGGACAAAACAGTGACTGTATTCATTAATACTCGTATCCATTAACGACTAAATCTATTAATGACCGTTCTAAATAGATTGTACATGGATCGGCCATAAACCTTAGTTTTGTTTTGATTTTTTCTAAAATGAAATTTTCGGAAATCATAAAAAATCGTCGGAACTTGACAGAAATTGTCGGAAACCGCTAGAAATCGGCAAAAATTACGATTTTCAATTTGAATAAATTCAATTTTGACCTATATTTTTAAAGACCATGGACCGTCCATTGTCCATTGTCCAACAGTGTTTGATCCGTTTTGTCCGTGGACGAAGTTAAGCCTATATCATCTTAACCCGTTCCTTAAATGAGTTTATACATAAACCATCCATTATGTATTGGACATGCACAAAACATGGACAACCCACCAATTTTGACACCTCTATTTTTCTTTTTGTCAATTGTCCATTTGTCCTTATTGCTTTTGGATAAAATTTATGAAAAGAACATTAACAAATCATATCAACTTCAGCACAAATATTTTAAATACAATAATAGAGAATGCTTATGTGGTGCACTAAAACATATGTGTATTCCATGCATTATTTGTTTCCCCAATCTCTGAGAGCCCATATTGAGTATGGGTCTTCTAGTTGCTCTGTGTGTGTTTTCTGTTTTTTGTTTTTGATAAATTTTTGTATTTAATGAAAAAATTTAATGGGTTTTCGGATTTAATACAGTATAACCGGATAAAACCAAACCACAATTCCGGTTGAGCCCGATTCGTTACAGATGGATAAACCGGCTTGCGAAATCCTAGGCAACAGTAGAGAAGATCTCTGCCGCTGCTTGCTCGCCACCGCTCAAAACTCCGAGGAACAGTACACCTCCGTCCAACCCAACGCCAGAACATGACCTCTGCCATTTACGATGTTTCACCAGCCTAGGCTACCACGGAACAGGAACTCCGCAGATGGCCAAAGAGACAGGACTTTCTCCGTCCGCCATACTTCAAACCAGAAGAGGAGAGAGGGCCAGAAGCCGCGAGAACAAAGTCAATATTCTAGAGATGCGTTAACGAGGGGGAAGATCTATTGGTAACGGATCCGCCTGGGAAACTTCACCGTTTCGCGGTTCCGCTGTCCCCTAGAAATTCCGTGTACTCCGGCGACGATATCCGATTGATCTATTCCTGCAAGACCACTTGCCACCGCAGCAACCACCTCATACGCCACAACCCAGAAACGAGCCACTCTTAGGTGTCACATCAAAAGCTCCACCGCACGTCTCACAATGGATTTCGTCCTCGAAGATCTGAGAGAGGAGCCACATACGTCGCCATCTCCGATTCGCCAACCCTCGCCAATACAGAGCATGGTTCTCCAATCTTCTAGGAACTGAGTAAGGACCGCGGATGAGGTGGCGTTGTTTCCAAAAGATGGAGGATCATCTTGCAGCGCCGGGTTTTCCGGAATGAACCTCCGAGCAGAAGGTGAAAAGAGACGTTTAAGTTTGTTTTTTTGATTTGGGAGAGAAATCGCCGTGTTATATGATGGTTCCCTTGTGTTTTTCTTTTGTTGAAATTTCTTCTTCTGTGTTTCACGATTAATTTATTGACAGTATTAGGAATTCTGAAAGAAATGACCACTAGATCAATGTTTTAGTAGGCCCGGTTCTGACCCTAACTTAAATCTGATTGGTAAATCGTTATTGCCTTTCAATAATTTACTTGCATTTTATTATATTTTAAAATCTTAAGACACATCTTTTTTTCCCTTACAATTTACAACCATCTATGAAATTAAAGGTAGAACCGTTTTTTCATTAATCTCAAAACTAATTATTTTAAAAAATTAAAATTTCAAACATACACATATCATATATTGTCAACAATTAATATATATTTTTAATCATCTGCTTCATTTATTGGGAAATTACGTTCTTCATTCATATGTAGTGCTCTCCGTAATTACGTTCGATCGTATTAATATGTTTTATGTGGCGATACTAGTATAAATGTATAGGTTACGTATCTTGACCACACTACATATGTATTTTTTTATTGGGAAATTTGGTAAATAAATCACAAACTTTTAAATTTAGACAAAAGGAAGCATGAACTTTCACAGAAATATTTTAAATCACAAACTTTTATTAAGTTTCTTTTAAAATCATAAAATTTTGTTGAATGAGCCAAAATAAACACGACATTAACTTTACTGACTAGACGATTAAACACTTTTAGCTTCTCTTCTAAATATATGTTAAGTAAAACTTCATCGTTCCTTTTAACTTAATAATCTCCAATTAATAGTGTTTAATCGCTCAGTTAGTTAGAATAATACTGTGCCTATTTTAGCTTAGTCAACTAAAGTTTGTAATTTAAATAGAAAATTAATAAAAATTTGTGATTTAAAAAGAAAATAAATAACGGTTTGTGATTTAAAACATTTTTGTGAAAGTTCATGCTTTTTAACCTAAATTTGAAAGTTAGTGATTTATTTAGCATTTTCCCATTTTAATTATACTTTTAAAGGAAACTTAATGAAGAAACCCCTCTACATTAGTGAGATCCATTTTTAAACCATTAACTACCTTTTAGTAAATATCTCTTTAACTAAAATACGTTAATAAATTTGACTTACCATCTATAAAAAAATTATATCCTTAATAGTTTTTGTTTACAGTGATAGATACATATTTTAAATGATTAAAAACAAAGAGACATTTGTATGTATCACATCAATTGCATGACTTTTAATAAAAACAAGAAGTTTGCTTATCAATTGCCATTATCACAGTAATGTTGCGTATTTTTTTAAATTAAAAACAACATATGATCATCAGATTTAGAAGCAACATATGATCAACATATTTTCATGTTGTTTTCTATTATAAAAATAATAAAATGATTAAATTGTGAGTCAAATCAGTAAAAACCAAACACACAAATAAAACTAGAAATTTTGTTATCCACTAAACTCGTTAGTTTATTCTGCCAAAACCTCAATTTTTTAAATTAAACAATAAAATGACATGTTATTCTCCATCTACCACAACGTAAAAGCCATAACTACTAAATCATTTTTTTCTTTTCTTTTTGAATATGAGATTTTTCGTCTGTTCTCATCCACTTAGAATTCTGGGTTTTTTTGTGTACTTATATTTTTCTATTGAATATATTTTTTTTAAATAAGCAACATGAAAACACTTTTTTGTTTTTCTTATAAATATGAGGATCACATGTTTTTTCATTTAAAAACGATGCTATGTTATTGTGATAATGAAAAAAGAATTTCTTATTGTTTTTAAATTAACAATCTTGTTGTTTATATGGTAAATATGAACGCCTCGTCATTTTGTATCATTTTAAACAATATTTTATCAAATGAGAAAAATATTTTATAAACACTTAACAATATTAGATAGGTTCCACCTACAAAAAACCAAAAAATCAAACAAAATTTTTAAATTGAATACAAAATTTCTAACAAAAAAATTCCGACAACAATAGTTCAAAAGTACAAAAGAAAATAAAACAAACTCGATAACAAAGTTGTATAACAAAAAAAACTGTGCAACGCGAGGGTCTCTCCTAGTATTGCAATATTGCAAAACATTTACAAACACCAAACAACAATAAAAAAAATCCAACACCAAACAACAATAAAAAAATCCATAGATTTTCTTGTGTCTCTCTCTAAGACTTCCATTTATGATGCATCTTCCATTTTTTTCTACAAAATATCAACATAGAAAATTTATAAAAATTGTTAGAAATAAAAAATAAACTGAAAATTGAATCACATAATCCCTGTCATCTAGGGATTCCTTAAATACTATATAATTCATGTAAAAAAAATTCAAGAGCCAAATTAAAAAATTGAATTCAACTCATACAATAAAGATAAAAACACTCATAACTAAATCAAATTGTTTATGTTAAATTGAATGTAAAATATAAACACCTTTTCTTTCGTCTTTGTTGGTTAATCAAAGAATAACCAACCACAAAAAAACATATAATGAAGTTGAATCTAAAACATAATTGTAAGCAAGAGGACAAACCAGAGAAACTATGTCTTCGGAGAGTGTTTGTTAATACCTAAACTATGAAAATCTATACAAAGACTCTAAGAGTGTTTGAGCCAGACATTTCAATGCATGCAATATAAGCTATCCAATATACTTGGAAAACCTCGTTGCTTACCATTATAAAGAAGTGTAGCAACACTATTGACCGTTGGTGATTGCAAGTATTGTTCTAAATATATTTTCACTATGACTCGCCAAAATCTTTTCATACTTTTGATTGTGTTGATTATACTATCTTAATATACTCATATGTGGCATTTGCTGGTAGACCATATGCTAGCATTCAAAATACAAAGTTACTTTATGTAGAGGTGATAATCTAAGTATACCAACTCTATCAATTCGTTGTGTGAACTAGTTGTCATAGTTTCCAACTGCAAATACAATACGAAGAAATAGAGAATGAGACATACAATATCTCATTTGAAACACAACATCATTTTAACCAGAGCTTCTAAGAAATAATCATTGAACAAGCTACAATGTGCACTTTCTCGGACACAAATAATGAAATAATGAACATGGAATGAGTCACCATGGATCACTTGATTATTTTGTTGATTGAGAAGGTATTGGATGATCATATTGTTGTTAGTGATATCATGATGTATTGCTTCTTCTTTACCTTTAAGATTATCGATAATTTCTATATTTATTTTATCATTTGAAGATGATAAAGATGGTAATGAAACATGAGAATGAGATTGATTCATATATGGAATTCAAATTCAAATTAAGAGAAAAACTTAGGGTGAAGAAAGTAATATAAAATATATGTATTTGATTTTGTGATCACTAACATGTAGTACTGGTATTTATATAAATACCAATTAAGAAATTTAGGAAAGTTTAAAATTTTTTCATTTACTTACAATTGATTAAAATTGTGAGAGAATTTTTACATTTTTAGTCATTGTATTTTCACATCTATTTACAATGGATTGAAAATATGAAAACCTTTAAATAGTTTGTCATTATATACATTGTCGTATTTAAGTTCAGTTGATTTAAATCAATTGAGACTTTTTAGTTTTTGAGTCATTGTATTGTCCTATCCATTTACAATATATTGATACATGTTAGATGATTTAACTTTTCTATTATTATATTAACACATTTACTTACAATTGATTTTAAATTATGAGATTTTTTAAATTTGAGTATTTTTTCGTCTACATAATGTTTTGAGTAATTATGTTGTCACATTATATCCATTTATTATGAGTTGAAAAGTATGAGAAATTTTATATTTTTTTCATTATACTATTACATTTATTTATAATTGATTAGAAAAGTTAGAAGATTTTAATTTTGTGTCATTATATTGTCACATCTATTTAGATTGAATTGAAAAATGGGAGAAGTTTGAATTATTTTTTCATTTTGTTTTCATACGAACTTACAGTTAATTTAAAAATTATGACACTTTCTTAAGTTTTGACTAATTGTATTGTTTGAAAATCGTGAGAAGTTTTTGTTGTTGTTATTATTGCATATTCAAAATAAAACTTTTTACAACATGTGCATCTATTTTTAAAACTTATTTGAAAGAACAAAGGATCTCATTTTTAAAAATCGATAAGTGGTTGCCTCATTAAAATCCAAAACCGGAAAACCCATTTGAGACAAAACAAGATTTTGGAAAAAAGAGTACAACCACTTTCGAAAGAGATAAAATCAGAATAAATTTGATAAGATGACTGCTGAGGTAGATGATGTGAGAATAGCACCGTGAAATTTTTTGATGACATGCTATCTTGTTGCAAACCATTTCTCCATTGCTTTATGATATTGCGAGTCTCCCGTGATCCGCATAGTCAAAATTCTGTTTAGGAGTGGCATGGGGAAACCAAATACCTTTGCACCAATCTACGTTCTCCTTACTAATCCGTGTAGCCTTCCAAGTATTCTTTGTGCTGAAAATTGGTTTGAAACGATCCCTTTTACCTTTCCATAGAACTCTATCTTCTTCCACAACCAATCCTCTTTGGTGAATCACATCAAGTTCATTCTCAATTAAATTTAAATGGTTCTGCATGTGTCTTCTTCTCCTAAGAGAATTAATCGCTTCAGCCACAGTTGCTTGAATACTAATTCCCAAATCAATGCACCTCTATGTCCTGTGATAGATATCAATTTTCCAAGAGATGACCAATTATCATACCAAAATGATACACTCAGTCCATTATTCACATCCACTTGAACAAAAGTCGAAGCTAATGTTCTATACTTCAGAATCTTCTTCCACATCCAAGATCCTAGCGTTGAAGTCTCGCTTATCGACCAAAAAGAACTTTTTCGAAACAGGTATAGTCTAATCCATTGAACCCAAAGTGAATTTGATGAAAGAATTCACCAGATGAGTTTTAAGCAACTAACCTTATTCATTTCTTGCAATGATCTCAAACCGAGACCCCCTTCTTCTTTAGGTGTACAAACATCGCTCCAAGCCACTTTAGACTTTTTTGTATCTAAATCAGGCTCCGACCATAGAAAAGCAGAGCACAAGCTGTCAATCTCTTTAACACATGAACTCGGTAATCTAAAGGCTAACATCCAAAAATTTGTAACACTATGAACTACCGAGCTTATGAGTTGTAAGCGACCATCAAAAGATAAATGTCAAACAGTACAGATACTTATTCTCTATAAATCCGTTCCATAAGTGGTGTATAATCATTCAAATTCATTCTCCGAGTTAATAACGGTAAACCCAGATATCTTACCGGTAACTCTCCCTACTCGAGAGGAAAAGAATTAAGAATTAATTCCTTATCTATTTCTCTAACTCCAACCATGTATAATGTTGATTTCTCAAGGCTTATCTTCAAACCTGAGCATTCCACAAATTTATCAAAAATCTTCAAAATGCCCTCGATTGATCTTTTTCTCCTATCCGTAAATACCAATAAATCATCTGCAAAACAAAAAAGCAGCCTTATCAATCATCTTTGACAGTACATCCATGCGTATAACGAACAAGGAGACAAATAACAGCCTTGTCGGAGACCCCTTTCACTTCGAAAAAGACCAGCTAGCTCTCCATTTACTTGGACAGAAAAAGAAGTTGTTGTAACACAAATCTCAATTCACTTTATAAATCCCTGTGGAAGATTTAACACCTTTGAAATATCAATTTTTATTGCACTGCGGGATGAGATATTTGCCTTATGATAATCTTTTACTACTTTTGAGGCCAGTAGTACATTTTCCATTAACAAATGGCTCTTGACAAAAGCGGACTGGTTTGATGCAATAAATTACGAGAGAATAGTTTTGATTCTATTAGCAATGATCTTTGATATTACCTTATAAATAACATTGCAGCACGAGATAGACTGGTAATCCTTTAACTCCTTAACTTCCTTTTTCTTGGGGATCAGTGCCAAGATGGTGGTATTAACTCCTTTTGGTAGAAAACCATATTGAAAAATAATTGAATCGCAACCATAAAATCATTTCCGACTATTGATCATGCTTCCTTTAAAAACTCAACCGTGAACCCATCAGGCTCCGGGGTCTTCTCCGGAGGCATGGAAAACAAAACTCCTTTATTTCCTCTTCATTTACCGCTCTCACCAGCGTTTCACCCTGAAATTCAGAACAACGATATCGTAATAAGCTCTATAGACTCTCAACTGTTATACCTTGGTAAAGGACTGGTTTGTGAGCCAAAAAATCATGAAAATGTTTTTCAGCCTTCTTCTTTATATCCTCTTGAGTGTTTGCTATGGCACCATCCGAGCGGCTGACTTTTTTTTGGTTTTTGACCAATGGAGCTTTGATTTTTGCTTCAAATATTTTTCTTCCAATCCCGAAATGTGCATCCAACGAGTATAAGCATCAACTTCATTCCTTTGTGCCAGTCCTGTCGGGTTTGTCATAGTTTCCAGCTGAGATTGACATAGCTTTGTAAAAGCTTCATTTGTCTTCTTTGTCAAGTCTGCCAAATTCTCTTTACTCATAGCTCTTGTTTTTGGTTTCAAAACTTTTAATTTCTTAGAAAATCTATATATCGCTGAAGTTGAATGATGAAGAGTCTCCATAGAGTCCCAATAATCCTTTGTCATCTGTTGAAACACAGGGTCCAAGCCAACACATTTGTAAACTTGAATGGTTTTCTTATAAGAGGTTTACCCTTTTGTATCGTAATTCTACAACGTAAATGATCAGAACATCCCTCTGCTTCAAACACTCCATATGATTGTTGAAAATCAGCAATCCATTGATCATTTACCAAGACACGATCTAATTTCTTGCAAATAAGCTGATCATCTTCTCTCTTGTTACACCACGTGAATAAAGGTCCATGAGACTGCATATCCATTAAAAAACAATAACTTACCAAATCCTGAAAGTCTCTCATTCCCGCTATTACTGATGGGTTTATATCATAAGCTGAATGTTCTCCACCATTTAAAATTTCATTAAAATCACCATAGACAATCCATGGTTTATTACTCAACAGACCTGAATCAAAATGGTTTCTCAAATCTTCCCACAACATCTTTCTTTCCTCTACAAAATTTAAAGCGTAAACAAATAAACAAAAAAATTCAATATTTATCCCTTCCATTAGAACTGAAAAGACGATCATCTGTGAGCTAGTAAAACATGGTGTTATTCTTATTACTTCGGATTCCAGACCACTCATATCCTCCCTAAACGATGAGAAGTATAATTCGAAAGAAAGAAGCAACCTTGAAAAATCGATTTCACAATACCTTCTGCTCTACATTTCTTTACCCTTGTCTCGAGCAAGCAGCCAAACTGAAAATTACCCTTACATATCCAATCTCAAACAACCGAATGTTTAGACAATTTGTTAAAACCGCGGATATTCCAGAAAAAGCTTGACATAAAAAATTAATTGGGAAATGATCTAGCACTTTGACCCCTTAAAGGATCCTTAGTAGATTGAGTAGAAGGATTTGCTACCATTCCCTTTGTTTTTTTCGAACTGCGAGGGAGGAACTACCTTTGTGGTAACACTGTCTTTGATCCTCTTAGCTTTGATGTCGTTGTATCAACCAACACTTTTTCCTTATTCCTATCTTCCTTAATTACTTCAGAAATATTTGCAATCTCTTTATTATTCTCTTCATCATCCCCCTTTTCTCAACAAGTAGAAAACGAATTTGATAGAATATAAATCTCACCAAATGTTAAATCTCTTTTTTCCTTATTTCCTTCTATAGATACCACCTCCTCATCTACAACAAGAACTGCAAATCTCGATAGAGATACCAACAAAATCTTCTTCCCTTGTGGCAAACCTCATTTCTTAAAGTTTTTCAAACTTCCTTTAGGTGAAACCTGTTGCCAAACTTCCTTTTCAGCTTTTTCGGCCAGCTGGACCTTTCCCCCATCCATAATATCCGAGAAAAGTGACTGCTCATTTGTATTCTCGACTGTAATTTTCTCACCAATGGCTAGTTGTATCTTGCTAATACATAGCTGTATAATATTTCCGCTACCCACATTTGTATCGTCACCTACAGGATGTAACAGAACTTGTTGTAGATATCGCTTGTTGATAACCAAATCAGCTGAACATTCACTCAACGGTGAAACCTCTCCATCACCCTCATATGTAGCTTCATCTACAGGATGTGGCGGAGCTTGTGTTGTCTGATCAATTTTCTAAACTTTTGTTATATTCAAAACTGTAGCACAAGCCTTCCCAACCGAAACAGTAGCTTGTAACGATTTAGCTTGTTTAAGTATTTTAGGAACCTCCTCTGCATAGCCAGAATATATTTACAATTTATTTTAAACAAATGTTAGAAGATTTTAATTTTGTGTCATTATTGTGACAGAATCCAAGCTAAGAAGAGTATAAGATAGAAATGTAAAAGTGAAATTAAAATAACACACTTGAGTTTTATTAGATGCAAGAAATGTAAAAGGAGAAAACTTAACTTAAAAACACCTGTATCAAATGATTTTGAATAGATTCATGAAAAGGGAAAAGAGAAAAATTACACACAAATTTGCAAACCCTCAAAGTTAGATTCACTCAATATTTCCATTACACGAATATATATTTAAAATTACTTGCAAATAAACCTAATTACATGGGCTTCTATTAGGTTTAACATAATACAATAGGTGGACTTGGATGTTCTAATTATTACATTATCACATTTATTTATATTTGACTGAAAAGTGTGAGAATTTTTAACTATTTTGCCATTTTATTATCATATTTACTTAAAATTATGATACATTTTAAGTTTTGAGTTATTTTATTGTCACATCAAACCTATTTACAATGAGTTGAAAAATGTGAGAATGTTTAATTTTTTGTCATTATATCATCACAGTTACTTACAACTGGTTTAAAAGATGTTAAAATGTTTTAATGTTGTATCATTATATTGTCACATTTATTTACATTGAATTGAAAAGTGTGAAAACTTGAAATGTTTTATCATTTTTATCATATTTACTTATAGTTTATTTAAAAAATATGAAATTTTTTAAGTATTGAGTTAGTCACATCACATCTATTTACAGCGTATTGAAAAATATGATAACTTTTAAATATTTTATTATTTTATTGTTATATCTACTTATAATATATTTAAAAAATGTTAGAAGTTTTTAACGTGATGCGTCATTGTATTGTCACAGCTATCTACATTGGTTTGAAAAATGAGAAAATGTTTAAATATTTTTTCATTATATTGTTATACTTACAAAATTATATTCCTACATTTGGAGCGATACACATCTCAATAAATAACTTCATTGATTTTTGTAATGCCCCAAAATTTCCAAAAAATGTTTCTGAATGTTACTCAAATAAGTAAATAAAATACTAAAATTTTAGAATAAACAAAGTTTGAAATCTCATAAAGAATTCAAATCCGATAAATAAGAGCAAAAAACCATAGAAAAACTACCAAGTCTTGTACTACGAATGAATTCAACACTCTAAACCTCAGCTACACGTTCCTCCTCCTCAAAAGCGTCTGCACGGGAAATCATAACTTATGTAAGAAAAAAATTGCTAAGTGAGACTACAAACCCAACAGACATATACCAACATGGTCTGATCCGGCACAGAAAACAAATATTAAAATTTGATTATTTATAACTAAATAACTAAAGTTAACTTTCTTAAAATAAATTTCACCATAACATAATATAACCATAACAGAATTATATCAACAAAACAAAATAGTATCATCATAACATAACATAACCACCAAGTATTAAGTAATGAAACATCAGAATGGTACAACCCCAACATTGGTCTATCCACACCATATAATAAACTCGATAGGTATGATGGCGGCTACCCGAGGCTGTAATGAAGTACGGTCAACGATATTAACCGACCTAAATACTACTAAAAGAATTCAAATATTGAATACATCTGTTGACAATGCCAACCACCACTGATCGCTCAATATATGTAGCTAAATCAGAATTGTATGTTGATACATATCTTGACATAATGAACTTATCACATCACCAAAATAATAAATCAGAATAATCTCATAATAATAATCAAAATAATTTAACCAATCCTTAATTCATATCCAAATTAATGTAAATTAAAATAATTCAAATTTTAACTATCATTAAGATTTCCTAGAAAATTATAATAACGGATAATAATACTAAAGGAGTTAGAACTCACCTTAAAACATATTTTCAGATTGAACAAATCCCCAAACGAAGATTTTGTGAGCGTCTTTCTAAACTGAATAATTAACCGATCAAATTTCGATATACTCAGACCTCAGATTGACAAGTGGTTGGTGGCGTTGGAACCGTGTGATTGAGGCCCTTCTAAAAAGGTATAGATCGAACTCTAACTCTCCCTAACACTTCAATGATGAAGAAATATGATCCAGATATATAGCACAAACAACCAAACAACACAATTAACCAAAATCTCTAATTGGCAAGAGTAACAGCTTCTAGGGCTTTGGAGTTTCAAAACACATATATATGTATAAGACATATAAAGTTAAATATTGATGATTTGGCAGTGCCTGAAACAATCTCATCGATTTAGGAAAGATACACACGATTCTCTTCCATTTTTCTTGTTTTTGTACAATAGTCCATGAACGTTCCACAATTTACAACTTTGACGCATTACTTTTGGATTGATCAAAAATCTCATTGCGAGCAAGACAATTTTCTTAACTTTTAAAATGATCAATTTAAATTTTAAAATGACTCCCATGATAGTCGGCTATCCAAAACACATGACCTCAAAATCTTTTCTAGTGTTTGAATTTTCCTCTCAGATTTTTCATCCGTCTGAGGATGATATGCAGTACTTAAGTATAGTTTCATGCCCAATTCATGATGTAATTTAACCAAAAAATGTGAAGTAAATTGTTGATCATGTTTAAAAACAATGTTTCTCGGGACATCATGTAACCTCACATTTAAAGGGAAATCCTAAACCCTAATTGTGAGGTTACATGGTGTCCTGAGAAACATTGTTTTTAAACATGATCAACAATTTACTTCACATTTTGGGTTTAGAATTTCACTTTAAATGTACATTTTTAGTGAATCCTAGGTACATTTTGTCGAATACTAGGTACTTTTTGTCGGATCCGAGATATTTTTGTCAAATCATAAGTAATTTTTGTCGTTAATTTTAAACATAAAAATTTAAACATTAACTTTTATATTAATTTAAACCTTTGTACTTAGACAATTTAAACATAAATCCTACAACAATTGTACCAGTTGTACAAAAGCTTAAGAGTTGTACCTATGTGGTCTCAAACAGACGAGTTCCACATGCAATAAAACCAAAAACACAAGTGCCAAACAACATCAACAAGAGAAAAAAAACCTAAGCCTTCTTTTGTTTCTTCGTCTTCTTCTTATCTTCTGTGTAGGGAATCTTTGATACTTAGACAATTCAGGCTTCCTCACCTCTTCTTCCTTACAATTAATCAGTCATTCATCAGTTGTATTAGTATTACCTAACAATCCTATATTATATACCAATAAAATACATGATTTGATGGCTCAGATTGATTTGTCCCAGACATGGAGTCATCTGAGCACACTATTTCTTTAGACTCTGATTTTTCTTTCTCTCCATTTGTGAGGAGACTCTACCATCTTCTTCATTTGGAGAAGACATAAGTGTGCTACGGTAAGAAACATTCTTAGTTCGAGCCATAACTGCGCATTATCAACAAAACAAAACACAACATTCAACAAAAATTTCAAATTAACTCTAAATCCGATATCGGATCTGTAAACCATAACTGAAATTTATGTCAGATACTCCATATATGTACTACTAAACCCTAATTAGTCCTAATAAACTCTAATTAATTGATTTATATATTCATTTTCGGCAAAATTACGGTTTCTCCAAAACCCTAATTTCTAAAATTGATTTCAAACAGTATCTATACAAACCTTAGGATTTTTTTCTTTACAATTTTTTTTGTTTTTTGGATATGTTTTTCCTTTTGTTTTTGGACTAGACTACAATTATTTATGGTTTTGTTTTCATTATTTTGATGTTAATGGACATCGTTGATCTATTAAGTTGTTGAATCAAAATTTCTCTGTAAATATGTATTAATCCTAAGAAATTTTAGTAATTTGGTCACTTTTTGATTTAAAAAACAAAATTTAACTAATTCTATTTTATAAGAAATGTATCTCCAGCCTATTTTTTTACTAAGAAATGTATCTCAGCCATTGATTTGTCCAAAAGACCCTAAAATCGAAAAGCTTAGAGCAACAAGAAGCAGAGAAGAAAATACAAAAAACGCTTCACTTGTCGCCACTGCTCTTTGTCATGGCGACCAATCCCTCTCAGCTTCTTCCATCAGGTATACATCTCTCTCACTTCTTGTCATTCATATAGAGGAACATCGAACTGGATCTGTGAATTTGATCCCAATTTCTTACTCGATTCGTGTGTTTGTGCAGAGCTAATTGATAGGTGCATAGGATCGAAGATTTGGGTTATTATGAAAGGAGATAAGGAGCTCGTTGGTATTCTCAAAGGCTTTGATGTTTATGTCAACATGGTCCTTGAAGATGTCACTGAGTAGTAAGTCTCATTTAGGGTTTTGGAATTCGATTTATGAACATTAGGAAGTGAAATACATACATTGAGCTATTGATGTGTTATGCAGAACTCAGTCTTTGGATTTTGTTTCTTAGTACTAAGTTTTTTTGGTAATTGATTACAATAATGTCAGTTTCAAGTTTCAAATACTGATCTGGAGAATGATGTTGAACTAGTTCCTGGGTGTTCTAATTTGTGATTTCTATCAAAGTTTATTGCTTTGCTGTAGAATGATGTTTACTGTATATGTATAGAGCTTATTTAGGCTGGATCATATGTTGCTTCAGTGAGTTGAGTTTGTTTGTGATGGTGCGTGGAGTAGTGGTTTAGTGTCAGTATTCATGTTTCAATATTGACCCGAAGAATGACGTTGATCTGCTTTATAGTTTGTAAATTCCCGTCAAAGTTAGTTGCTCTAAAGAAGAATGATATTTATTTAGACTGGATCATATGTGGTTTTGGTAGCATGGGTCTGTTTGTGGTTGTGTGCAGATTTATGAGTTAAATGATTTCAAACCCCTGCTGCTGTGGAGAAAGGATCTCATAGATTCAAGTTTTGTGTGTGACATAAGTATAACTAGTGTGTGTATCTAAAATAAGCATCTTTGTGCAGTGAGATTACAGCAGAAGGAAGACGGGTCACAAAGCTTGATCAGATTCTGCTCAATGGCAACAACATAGCCATTGTAAGTCAAAAACTCTTTTTATATATATATCTTAAATGGTTACTCATTCTAACAGTTGTGTAATGTTAAAATTTGATCATTTGAACTGTCAAAATGGTAAGAATCTGGTTTTGAAAATGTTTATGATGCAGCTGGTGCCAGGTGGAGGTCCAGAAGATGGAGAATGAGATTTGCAAGGGTTGATTTATTGGTATGTCAAAGACTTGTCTGAGGAAAGTTGTAACTTTTGGTTTTAGATACTCTCTGTTAATGGAAGCGTTGTAGTTGATTTCAAACTCAGAACTGACAGATTTGTCATTGTTCAACATTGTGAAAGAGCTAACCCTTCACATTTATTACACTCAATTGCTTCTACTTATTCAACCTCTCTACTTAGTTCTAATGACCGTTCCCAATAGCCACTCGAGCTTGGATAAGTTATCAACAGAGTCTCCTCTTTCGAAAACAGCTGTAGCTCCCATACCAGTGCCTGTTACATTCACATTTTACATGTACTATGAATCATAGAGCGGATTCAATCTCGAAATAATACCTATGCACATTGAGATTACTCCATAGCGGCAATCTTTCCCTCTCCGCTTCATCTCGGTGCAGCAATGTTGCAACACATCGTGCTCCTGAAAAAAGAAAAAAACTTTATTAGTCTGTATTAATACATGTTGTCCATATTATCTGGTAAGGGAAGCATGTGCAAGTATTAGTAACCTGTTGCACCAAGACGATTTCCAATAGCAATAGCTCCTCCATTAACATTGACCTTTTCCATATCTAGCTCTAGCTTCTTACAACAGTACACATACTGAGATGCAAATACCTGTTTTAACAATTTATCAATAGAGAGTTCATAAGTATGGATTACACTGAATCAGAGAAACCAATGTGAAACAATATACTACCTCATTGATCTCAAATAGGTTGATAGCGCTAATGTTTAGCCCTGCAAGCTTAGTTGCAGCGGGAATGGCAAATGCTGGACCAACACCCATTACAGCCGGTTCCACACCAGTAACAGCAAAACTCCTGTATTGTTCCCGTATCAGATTTGCTTGGTTTCTTGAAACGCTAAAAATGACGACAAATCTCTCCATATTCATTTACCTGAATACTCCAAGAATGGGAAGTCCCTTCTTCATTGCAAGATGTCTCTTCATTAGCAGTATAGCTCCAGCTCCAGCACCATCACTGACCTGACTAGCATTGCCTACACAACACAACACATATAAACACTTCAATCCATTATCTCAGTGAAAGGTGGAAAGTTGTTTCTTACCAGCTGTGGTGGAACCATCTGATTTAAAGACAGTCTTCAGCTTTGCAAGATCTGCCATGTTTGAGTTTGGACGTGCACCATCATCAACAGATACGACGATTGCCTTCTCTGCTTTAGTCACAGGGTCCACAATCTGTCATGACGAATTGTTTATAAAGAAAGCTCTACCAAAAGGGTTTTTACCTTAGTAGCACAGGAACTATCTCATCCTTAAGTTTACCAGACGCAATCGCAGCTGCACCGCGCTTGTGAGACTCCACCTGTTTATTACTGAATCAGTACTTATATGAATTAGAGACAGAAAAGTGAAGAGAGTAACTAACTAACCGCAGCCATATCTTGCTCTTCTCATGTGACACCAAATCTTTCTGCAACGTTTTCAGAAGTAACGCCCATTGGAAGCAAACAATCACGCTCTTATGGGAAATATTGTGCCTGTTTCCATTTTAGGAGTTCATAAAAAGAACTGTACTTCTTGAATGAATATATACATTGATTGAGATAAACGTACTCTCGGATTTGAGGTGTTAAAACC
This sequence comes from Cardamine chenopodiifolia, assembly GCA_963922655.1. NCBI lineage: Eukaryota > Viridiplantae > Streptophyta > Magnoliopsida > Brassicales > Brassicaceae > Cardamine > Cardamine chenopodiifolia. The sequence continues at coordinate 9,176,923 of OZ000464.1, forward strand.
GCCTCCAGGAATATGATCAGTTGACATTGATTCTACACCAGCACCAATACCTGTACAGTTCACAATAGAGTGAATCAACCTCGCTAGAGAAGCAGCTACAGACTTAAAAATTCTTATGAAGCTGTGATTTACCAATCTGTCATGACTTACAAAAAATTGAACATGAGAAATTACAGATACTACAACTCCATGTTCTTAAGGTTTAATTGATGAGTAACCTTGAGAACAGAAGCTAGAAGATCACCTGGAAGAGTGTCTTTGAAACCTCCACGTCTCGCTTTGCAAATGGCGGTACGATATGCCCTGAAAGAAGAATCAAGAAACAAGAAATCTAAGCAAGTTCAGTGTTATTACAACAGTCAGATTGGAATGTGGTTAGTGACTTACGCTACAATCACAATGTCATCTCCAAAAGCTGCCATTGGGGAAAGCTCAGCAACACAATTCACAGGCTAAATTAACAAACATTAAACATACAAAAGATTCAAATTGGAACACAAACCAAAGTTAGAAGAAGAAGAACAAGAACAAGAACAAGACTAAATTAACAAACATTAAACATACGAAAGATTCAAATTGGAACACAAACCAAAGTAAGAAGAAGAAGAAGAATCTTTTGTCTTTGAATTAAAAAAATTCAGTTGGGTTTGGTTAATTTTTTTGGAAAGGTCAAGACTTTTAAGTATAAGCAGCTTCAGGATCTTCATTTGTCTCGGGGGTGATTTTGATCGATCGTTCAGACTGGTTAGTTCGTTGCCAACCTTGTCTTGTCGTTTGGTAAACAAAATTAACGGCGTTAGTTCCGAAATGCGAAGACTTGTAGCAACATTTTTGCAGTAGAAGATCATGTTTTACTAAGGGACTATTTAATAGGTGTTCTCCAGAAACATTGACTTAAGATTGACCATGGAGATGTTTTTTGTTTAGGAAGAAAATATTAGTATCCTCTAAAAGAAAATTGAATAATCATATGCTATTTTAAGCCCTCTGAAATCTCAAGTTTAATAAAAAAAGAAAAAGAAACCAAATGCTCAAATACTCTTAAAAGCAACTTTTTTTTTACCCTTTTTAAATTTTTCTATTTTTCATTAAATGAAAAGACAAAAATTGTTCATCTTCCTTTTCTCATTAAAAAAAATAAATAGAAAAAAAAACAAAAAATAACAGTGTGTGAGATGAGATTGAAAAGAGAGAGAAACATGGGGTGGATATGATTGGTGAATCAATAATGAAGTGGATAAATATAATGAAGTGGATAAATATCATTGGATATGATTGGTGAATCATTAATGAAGTAATAAATATCATTAAAGAGAATTTAATATAAAGAATAAATTAAGACCAATCAAAAACAAATGAAGAAATAGATTCGAAAATTTCTCTTTCTTCTTTCTCTTGCCACGAAAATTCCAAAAAATATTTAATCCTCCATAACTTGAAATTTGAAATTTTATTTGAAGTAATTAATTTTGATGTCCTTTTATATTAATGATAATAAACGATATATAATTGTTTTGGGTGGAGTTCAACAAAATTTGGAGGTTTAAATGCAATGAAAAAAGGTAATGTGTTGTAAATTTCAAAATTTCATTTTCGTTTTAAAGTTTGGTTGATTTTTGTGTGGACAGTGGGTTAATAAACATATATTATGCATCGATCAAAGTCAGATATCTTTAAAACTTGTTATATTTGGTTAAAGAGGAATCAAAATCATTGCATGTGGCAAAATTACCTAGAAAATAATACAACTGGTACAACTGTATATATTTCGTACAACTGGTACAACTAGTAATACTAAGAATACCTGAATATTAACTATCAAATATTTATTTTTCGATATTAGAAAAAAATGAATAAGAAGCTATGCATAACCATACATTTGATTATAGAGGATATTATTCAAATAAAATGAGGCGGTGGAGGCTATGGAAGATTTGAGAGTATTTTGCATGTGGAGATTATGAAAGATTTTGGGCAAAACGAGGTGTGTGAGGAAGTAGAGGATCAAGTTAGTGCAACATGTGTTAATGATGATATACTTACTCGTTACGGTTAAAAGAAAAGTTGGTATTGAAGTGTCATACGCTACCGCATATAGAAGAAGAATACTAGCTGGTAATGAGGTGCATGGCAGTGTAGAAGAAAGTTATAATTGGGTGTATGCATTTATGCACAACACGGGTGGAAATAGATGAGGAACACACATTTAAGTACTTATTTTTAGCGTTTGGAACTTCCTCGAAAGATTAGAGCGATGAAAAAAATTATAGTTATGGATGGATCGAGTCACAATGGGGGAGGTAAATTTAGCTGGTTTGTGTGTGGTAATATTTCATAATATTGATATGTTTGTATTGTCCATTTATGTCAAGGTATAAATAAGTAAAACTGTAGTACAACTATGTTGAATTTATTATATGTACATTTTGCTTTTTGTACTTTAAAGACCAAGGATATGTCTAGTTATGTTCATTTTAAATCATTATCATCTTTAGAACTTGTGTAAAAATTGATATTATTTTAATTGGTCACGTTTCATCATAATTTTCCAACAAATGTCTTATACTCTTAAGATTTATTTCGATGTAGAACATTAGAAATTACCAAAATGATGAAAAATGGTGATTTCTCATATTTGTTTATATGAAACTATAGTAAATCTACCTTTTAGTTGTAATATGTGTTGTACAACTAGAAAAAGTAAGTTTCAGCACGGTACAACTAATTATAGAATAATCCGTGAAAATACAACTATGTACATTTCAAAGTACAACTGCAAAATTTGGTACAAATACGGTACAACTACGTAAATCAACTTCCCATCACTTTGTGTACTTTTGGTTGGATCTTAGATATCATCCTACTACTTGCAATGATTGCAGTTATTAAATTATATTATTTATTTTAAAATTAAATAATAATAATTTTATTTTAATTATTTTAATTAAATATAATAAACTTATTTTTAATTAAATATTTTTTACACTAATTTTTATTTTCAAAAATTAATTACTTTAACAGTAAATTAACATAGTTATACCTAAGATTACCAGTTGTACTGAATGAACACAGTTGTACCTAACATTACAATTACCAGAGTTTCCACAAAACACAACAAATAAAAGTGGTCTCTAACCTGAGTTCCACAATCCACATAAACTAAACATAGTGGTCTCTATCCAGAGCACCACAACCAACAACATCACAAAAAACATAAAAACATAGTGGTCACTCATTAATTCCGCTTCTTCTTTTTTGGGTTCTTGTTCTTCTCTTCCGTAAAGGGAGATTGTTGGTATTTGGATGGTTTAGACTCCTTGCATTTTTCTTCTTCGGCTTACAAGCATCGCATGCGCAATAAGCTAAAGCTTAGATCATGTTCCCAATATAACATTTTTTTGGGAGAATAATTAATCAAAGGAAATCTGATGATAATTCACCAAATTGCACCAAAATTAAGATCATTGGATGCAAAATCAAGATTCAAAATTTGATACTGAATCTATAAACTAGGATAATTTTTGAAAATCTTTACTTAAACTAGAAATAACAGACTCATATGTAACATAAAATCAAGAGCATTAAGCGGTTTCCACAATAATCAGATACTAAAATTCAATCCATTCATCACAAATATTGCCTTGTAAGTTTATGCAACTCTCTCCAGCTTCATCGATCAAACAGTAACAAAAATCAGTAGAATAATATCTTATCTACCAAGGAAAAAATATAATATTATGTTCTTAAAACTCAAATTTTCGATCTGAGGAGGCTAGAAATTCTATAAAGAATCAATCTTTGATCATGAAACCAATGGATTCAATAAATAGAGAAATTGCAGAGATGAAAACAAATTCCATGTTCCAACCAAAAACGGAAGAAGATAAGAAACATACCAATCAGAGAAAGCGAGTTTGGCTATGAAGAGGTCTGAAACCTTCGAAGACGGAGATGAAATAGAGATCTAAAGGTGTGACATTGCTACTGTCATTACCAGAGAAAAAAATGGATGACCCTAATGTAGAGATACATAGACGACGAGACAGAGAGATAATTGGATGCAGATTATACCTTCACTGAGCTAATATTTCTTGAAATTATCAGAATTAGTGAGCACGATCCAAGTTCTACAATGGCGGCATTATTGATTGATATTGAGTAAGAGTCAATTTCCGAAGCTAAATCCGAGAGAAAGACTCAACGGCAGTGGAGTAATGGAGAAGAAGAAGAACACGTTGAAAGAGAAAAAATAAATTTGGGTTTGCAGTGGTTTCTGGTGATTACATAGTGAGACGGTGAACGACAATTCTCAGATGAAGAACACGAAGAAAAATAAAAGAAGAAAGAGGGAACTAAGGAGGATCATATCTTCTTTATGTTTATTGTTTAATTATTTTGTTGTTATTGGGCTAAGACCCCTTTTACTTTTGATCTGTTTTAAGAAGGGTGCAGATTTTTTTGTAATTAATGTAACTTTCTTTGATTTTTCAGCAAATTAACCACTTTATGATTTAAAATTAATTATAAACTAAATTAAAAAACATAATAGGGATATATGAGCCGAATTTATTGTCCAGAAGAGTATACGAGAAAATGGTCCAGAATGACATCTCAAGTCTCAAATCTACGAAATCGAATATATCATTTATATATTATCAATTTCGAGATAACAAAAAAGGAATTGTTAGTTAAATTTGTTTTTAAATTTTTAAAACATAAGCATATAAAATGGAGGTTGATAAAAAAAGAAAAGAAAAAGCATATAAAATGGAGAAAAGTAAAAAAGTTACCCGACGATGAATGAGCTTAGTAAGAGTTCCAATAGATTTATAAATGTATGACAATTTGCATATGTTAGAAATAAACCGATTGTTCAAAATTATATATATATATATATATAAGAAAAAAAGAGTGTTGAGATTTAGATGGGAAGTGAGTGAAGTAACCCTACTTATAAAGAACCAAAACTTCATATCAACAACATTTCTCGACCTTCTGTAGTTCTGTGCAATAATATATTAGAAATAATATCTCATATAGGAAGTTGGAAAAGAATCTTAAGTAGTATATAAAAGATATAGACCAGTCCAGTTATTGCCAACTGGTTTTGAGTAAGAAACTCAATAACCAAAATATGGTATCAAAGTGCAATCACACACTGTCCAAGCCGATTAATAATCGGTCTGATCCAAGATCAATGGTTAGCAGTGTCATCATCTCGAAAGGGCGTATTGGTTACAATATCCCACATTGGAAGTTGGACAAAGATCTTAATTGGTATATAAAGGGTATGAGCCTATTGTTAAGTAATTTTGATTTGAAAACCCATTAACCTTAATACAACATACCACGAACCCTAATAATCTCACGAGACATCTTATATCACCTCTTGGACGGCCTCATGATAGTCTTCATCATGAAACATAATAATAACTCATCCATAACTCTTCCTTAGGTTACAAAAACTAGAGACGGTGCTTAAAAAAAAGTTTTATTTCATATTTAAAAAATAATAATAACTATCATCATTCAAGAAAAAAATATAAGAGTATAAAGCCAAAACATAAATTCTAAAACATATTTTTTCTTTTCTTTCCTACAAAATCATTAATAAAACTCTCAAAGTCAACACTTTAAACCAATTTCCTTTCGATAGACAATATAGCTAAGCCAGTCAATTATTTTTGTGCATACTCGAGCGAAAATAAAACTTAATCAACTTCAACTTTGAAATTTTTCTTTCAACCAATGCAACTAAAACTTGAATTGTCAACAATATTCAGTAACTGATCCATGAATTAGCATAACACTTTCAACCTTTTTCAAAAATGTCAAACACTTCGATAGGTCTCTTAATTTCTATTGGTAAAAACTTCTCTTTGAAATTTTAGTTCACAATACAAAGCATTACCGATAGTATTTGAATGCATGCCATGATTCAGAGAATTTTCAAGATCGGTACAAGATGTCATCAAATTTTATCACTCACTGACTACAATTTCTTCAAATCAAACAAGAAACCAAATATTTGTGCATACTTCTAAAATTGTTTAAATCTTGTCTCAAGCGAGTAGAGAGCTTGATCCATAATATGGATAAAGTAGTCAACTTTAAATCTTTCCGCTCCGCTTGTGATAATACCTCACTTCCGTTAAATCTCTCTTATTTTTCACGATAATTTTTTTTTCTTCTAATGATTCACTTGACTCTTTTGGGAAAATACATCCTCAATCTCCAACGAATCTGTGATTTCTGTAGCTTCCAATTTTGCTTTCTCAAAACTTGAATCTTTATACTTTTGAAAATAAGAAAACAACCTTTTTAGTTGAGAGATATCAACATCAATGTTCATATCTTCAGATTGCAAAACTCTTATTGACAATGTTCACGATGTAAATAATATTATACCAAATAACCATGACAACCAATAACTCAAAACTTCCAATTCCATGTGTTTCACTTGTTACAAGACATTCAACATCACTAATCATCACTTCCTTTTTTCGGTCGTTAATCATCACTATTTTCAAAAATATAAACTAAAGCATCCATAATTTTAGGAGCTTGAAATCTTACTGTTTTAACACTTTCAATATGACTCTTCTATCCAATGTGTGATAAATGCTTGAGTGGTAGACCTCACACTTTATCTCCAAATATTTTCTATTGTTTATTTGAAGATGAGAACAAACAATAAAATCTATGAAAATTTTCCAAAAATAAGATGTCCTTTGAAGAAGTGGTTGCAATATCGCAAAGTGCAAGACTAAAACTGTGACATCCACAAAGTATTTAAACAGTTTATGTACTCATTGCTCTTCATATAGAGTCATTACCATAACCTTCCCTCTGACATCATCAATCTTCAACTCAAAAACAACCAACACATCTTGAACTCACAAAAGGTATTTCTCCATATATATCATCAACTTTCAAAAATGTCAAGAAATTTTCTTCGATCTTAGTTGAAGTGGCTGAAATTATCTACACAATGACGACTAGAATCATTTGTTAATGGTGGCTAATATTTAGAGTGTAGTCAAGAATGACAGAAAAATACTTTGCATCTTGAATTTTCTTAATAATCCTGCTTTATTTCTTTAGATAACAAATCTATCTACTCATTTTGAATTTGTTGCTAAGATAATGAGATTCATCTTCTTTATATTTTGAAATATGTTATATCATCAGATCAGAAAAATCAGTAAGCATCTCGATGAAACTTAAAACTTTCTATTACCATATTTTCTAATCTTTTCATTGATTCCACGAAACACTAGATTTTGTTTACCAAGAGTTTTAACCACAAAATTATCCTAATCAACATGCTCAAGTGAAATTTATTTTTATTAATCTTATCTTGAGTATATTTATCAATGGTTTAATTTTCTGCAACACGAGTTCTAATTCCACCCACTTATTCATGCAGACAATATTTCACCGACTAGATTTATGCTCTTTAAACATTTTTAAAATATTTTCCAGTCACTAAATCTCGTAGATGTTAATTGGCATTTGTCATTCTGGTTGAACAATTTATAACAGAAGCAAACAATTTTGTTTATTGTTTTTGAGTAAACCTGCCAATGATGATCTTGTTTTCTTCCATTACTCATTTCTCTTGTATAATAACAATGTGACAAATGTCTCTTAACACCATCTTTTAGAAAGTTACAGCCAACACGCAGTTAAAAAATCTCTCCGTTCATTCCATTTAAAAAAAATGTTTTTCCAGTTTCCAAAATCTTACATATCCAAAAATCCACAATTTTCCATGGAATCATCACCTTTTTTACATTCAGTCTTATCATCATCCTTTTCCTCATTGAAGTTCTCTTCATTCCCAACATTTAGATTTTCTTCATTCGTTGCATTCAGATTCTCTGCCATGAAATTATTTATTCTCTCTCCAAATCCTCATCTTCAACTATATCATATTGTTTATCATTATTTTTTACAAAAACATCAAGAATTTCTTGAGTTTTTGAAATACTTCAATAAACCATTTTCTTAAGATTTATGAGTGCTTCTACTAGTTTTTTTCGTTTCTCCGCTACACACAGTTCCTCTTATGTTCTTCGGAGACATTATTCTATTTTTTTTAAATGAAGGTTACATAATTTGTCAAAAGAAATTAGTTGAATAACACTAATACCAGTAGAATTCATGGTATACTTCAAGTATGTAAAACTTTATGCATAAAACCACTACAAATATTGTGTATAAAAGTACAAATTCAATCACCACAAATTAAAAGTGTATGCTTAAATGTAGATTTATCCAAATCTCTGGGATCCTCGAGAGGTCCCACTGTAGGTAAGTACGAGTTCTAACTACTCTAATGATTGTGTTACGTGTTTCTTGGTATTTGTTGATTGTTTTGTTGATTCGAGAGTAGCATGTGGTGTTGCAAGTTGGGTGTGAGCATCCATAGTGGTTTAGAAAACCCCCTTTTTAGCCATTATCCTAGTAATATTCGTAAGGTGTGTTGCAATCGATTGGACAAGTTGGAATTCAGTGACCAATATTTAATGAGATGACGAAATTTTTTTCAAAAAAACCATTAGAGATAAAAAAAAGAATGTGGAGAAAAGTTCAGATAGAACGATTACTATAGCTAGGCCTAGGCATAAAACCCGGAATCTGAAAATCGAACTGGAACCCAACCGAAAAAATTAGTTCTAAAACCGAACCGAATAGTCATTAAATCCGAACGGATTCTAAATGCTTCTACCCAAATTACCTGAACTGAACCGAACCAAACCGAAAACCGAACAATATACCCCAAAAACAAAAATAAAAATATTTATCCAAAAATATTAAGTATTTTTAGTTATAATTTTATATCCAAAAATAACAAATAACAAAAATATATTAAATAACCAAAATATCCACAAATATTCATTTATATTTTTCAAAATTATACAATTTTTTTGCAAAAAATAACCAAATTTTATTAAAATTGAACCAATTTTATTAAATTTGAAATAAATTTTTTTTTTCTTCTTAAAAACCGAATCGAAACCAAACTGAATAGTCATAAAATCTGAACGGATACTAAACTTTCCTACATGAATTATCCGAATCCAAAAAATTCCGAAGCGAATCCGATCCGAAACTCGAATGTCCAAACCTAACTGTAGCATTAAAGAATTCAACAAACATTAATGAACATAAAATTTTTGCTTCAATTGTGTAAAAGTTTATACATAAAAACACCTCAAATATTATCTATAAAAAAAGTTAATTCAACAAAACCTACAAACATATCCAGAGCAAACCAATTATGCAATTTATATTTAATATAGTCTTTCTTAGAGATTGTGGTCCAATTTTTTTTCCATTTACATGATTGAAATTAGATTTCCATTTCTATTTACGTTTTTTCCATTTCTCGAAAAGAATATCATCGAACGTAAATGCCATAACTTTAAAGACGAATTGTTTTCTGCCCTTTTGTGTACTTAAAAAAGTTTATATTTCATCTTTTCATCGTTTGAGAACATCTCATCTATGTTTGGCTCTCGTTTTGGTGTGTATGAATCCTATCTTTTTGCTATTATTATGGATATCTATTAGAAGAAAGTAAAATAAATCAAATTGCATGATTTATTCCAAGTATTTCATGATCTTTGTTAAAATAAATATAAAACATATTAACGTTAAACAAACATCCAATTTGGCTTTTGAGCCATCTTTTATTTGTGTTTTTTTTTTTTTTATTAAGATAAATTAGAGTTTTATCTATGACTGATAGCAATAGCTCTCTCTCTCTCGTGTATTGGAATTCGGGTACAATATGAATATTGAAAATGTTGCCGAAGGAAAGTCTTTGTCAATGAAGGATCTCATCCACAACGTCAAATTAGGAAGGAAAAAAATCAGTCTAAATGCCAAATACAAAATTTGACAATTGCTTCCCTCAAGAAACCTATTAAGTACATCATGAGACATGACAAGACTTGAATTTTCTTTTTTGAAGAATTAAAGTACGATTATAAGAACATAAATGCTTATGTAAATCCAGATTTCTCTATCCTTTTGTCTCTGATCAAATTTATTTATTTTTATGTATTGCTTGTTTAAAAACATTAATGTCTAAAATTAAGAGTATACATAATTATTATTATATTGATATAAATTTAATATATATTTTCTCTGGAAAACATGTATTACCAAGCCTTATGCAACTCATGCTTACATCAGAAATGTGTTGCAAAATAATGTTCCTGTTAGAATTTATGTTCACATCGAATCAAATTTTTGTGCTCTTCGTTTAGCTTTCATTGTTGAGTGAAATGGAAAGCATACAATTTTCAAGGTGAAGGAGATGTAGTTAAAAAAATACAGTTTATCTATGCTTATAGTAGATTAAGATATGATTTAGAATATTGAAACTGACATAGTTTATGTAAAATGGTTTCAGAGGATTCTTTAATGTTCTAATAATCTTTTAATGTTCCCATCTTGACTTATCTCTTCATTCTCCATGATCTTTTAATGGTTAGTCTTGAATTTCTTATTTTCGCCATTTCATTAATATTGGTAGCTGAATTCTAACTTGTCTAACCAATCTCAACACACTTTACATATACGACTAAGATAATGGCTAATTAAATTTGGAGTAGAGTTCATTTTTGTGTGTTTCGTGTACAACAAAAAAATACAACAAGAAATGGAGGATTCAACTATAACAGTGGATATTCCGTAAACAACACTAGGCTAATCTAATTTGATTTGGCATAACTAGAGCACCATAATTTGTGAGAGACTCATTTATGTCTCTCATAAATAAAATATTAATATTTTAATATAATTTAATTATATAATTACATTTTAAATTATAAAATGAAAGAATTAGTCATGAGAAGACATGTGGCATGGGAATCACTGATGGGACTCTCAATTATAATTCATTCTCACATTTTCTCTCTTTTTTTATTGTTTTTATTTTTTTTTATTGGTGAGAAACCTCCAATAAATGTGCCCTTACACTCAGTTCTTAAAGATTAATTCATGATTGGGGTTTTCAAGGAGGGATCAAAATAGTTTAAGATCAAGGTCAAGCGTGAAGACAGAAGATGATGTCCATCCATTTTATTTTCATCTTATTATTTTAGAAGGTTTTTCCATATCAAGAAATCTATAAACAGTTAATCCATGCGAGACGTTCACATTATTTATATGTTAAGTCATAAGAAGCACAAAGAAATAGCTTTCAACAAAGATTTTGAACCATTTTTCTCTTTGACTTTTAAACTTTTAGTGGGAAAAATAGTCTGATTATTCTTATATGATACCCAATATGATTGGCTTTTCACATGATTTAGGGTGTTCTGTAGTTATGTTCAAAGTTCTCCGATGAAATATGAGATCAATGTGATTTTTTTTCTTTTGCTAAATAACTGATAAAATTACTCGGTATCTACTTTTGGCAAGCTTTATTTTAAAATTTTAGTATTTTCTACATCGTTGTGTCCTAACTATATGTAATGAAGAAACTTCTTTTATATTTCCGCCAAACCTATAGGCATTTGCCCCCATATGGATAAGTACTTGGTGGCTCCAACATAGGTTTGGTGGAACATGGATATGTGTTTGCTTCTTTCGGGTTATAATGTTTGTAAGATAACTCGGTAGTTATAATTGGCGTTATTGAAGTTTAACTACCATGGTCTCTTCGTTTCCATCTGCTTGCTGTGACAACCCGTATACCATCCTACACCCATCAAGCATGCCGTCTGCATGTCTTGTGGAACTATTTTTAAAAATGTAACAAGTAAAAATTAATCTTGACTTAATCAGGTATCACCTTATTGTTTTCTTTTATTAAGATTTGGTTTTGAGACAAGAATGTGAGTGATTTGACAATTATGATAGATATGAAATAGTGGAGAAATAAAAATCCATTCAAGAATTTTCTTTGGAACTCGAGGGAAAAAGAACGAAAGAATAGAATGTGATAAATAGTTTTGAGCTTACTTTTCAAAACATGTCACTGTTTGAATTCCAAATTTTTTTTTGTAATTATATGGCAATTTTCTGTCGAATAAGTTTTTAACTTTTTCCATGTAAGAATTGAAGATTTACCGGGACAACCTAGTTGTGATTTTAATTGTTGTGGCCACGCGGCAGCTCGTATAAACTTTATGGCTACAAAAGAAACATTATATTACCATCATAATTTGTTTGAATTCAAAAACAACTGTCGTAAATATTTCAATTTATTTTGGTTGAAGATGCTTGTTTAATGTTTTCCATGTAAGAGTTTAGGGTTGATCGAAACAGACTTGTTCTGGCTTTTCATTCTAGTTTGTGACTACCAAGAAAATCTGTCCTTCATTGCAAAATTAATTCGACAACAGTTATGTAATATTAAAGTTTATCACCACGAAATCCACCCTTAAATTTTAGAATATCTAATTTAAAGTCAAACTTATAACTACAATTGTGTATTTAGTGTTTATATGAATGGTTATCCTAGTAACAATATAAAAAAAAAAACTTTCACAAGAGGTCATAACGAATTTTGAAGTTGTTGTGCTTGAAGTAGGTTTTAGGAGACATCTTAAATCGGGCTACGATAGTCCTAAAGTGTAACCAATACAATAACTAAACACCAGAAAGAAAGAAAATAAAAAGTTAATGTAGGTTACCTTATACCATATGTGTGTATCCCAAACAGATTGTATTTTCAGATTGAATTTTTTTCTTTTCGGTCATTAGTGGGCCACAAGAGATGGTCCACTAGCCCAAACTCTTCACTTCGAAGAAAAGTAAACTTCCCACTATGGAAAATTGAACTCAGCAAACTAGGAATAGCATGGAGTACTTGAGGCCACTAGATCACCACCTTCTGTCTTCGGATTGAATAAAATACAATGTCGAAAAAGAAATTAAAAGAAAAAGAAAAAAAACTGTCCTTAGTCGTTAATGGGTTCTTTTCAGACCTATTAGTATTTATACAATATCCATTTCAAGTCTATAAACGTAAAGCCCGTTAATTGGGTTACTAGTTTTTGGTATATAGTGAATAGAGGAAGTAACCAACTAGGAGGAGACAAGTTGCAAGGGAATGTGAGCGGTGCGACCGGTAAGGACCCATCACGGTCTTTATGATTTTACCCATTTGCTTCTCAACTTGTGGAGCCTCCTTCTATTTTTCTTTTCTTTTTTGTTAATGCTCCTTGCTTCTATTTCATCACAATTTTTTTTTACTTCCGATGAATGTTTTAGAAAAAAATTTGTTTCACAAAAATAGATGTTTTATATTTTCAATGCAAAAGTTTGATATTATTTCTTGTTTTGCTTTTATTAATTACAGTTAAAGTAAATCAAATAGTTAATATTTAATTAAATAATAAGGATATTATTGTTTATGAAAAAGTTTTTTAATATATACAAAACCTTAAAATCTATCTTTGTGGAACGGAAAAGAGTATTATGTATTCTTTATGTTTCACAATAAATGTTGATTTAAACTACTATTTTTGGTTCAATATAATATCGTTACGTAATTCTAAAATTTAATTTCGTTATAACTAAATTTAATAAAATTATTAAAAAATAGAATTACAAGAGTCAACCAATAATTATAGAAGTGTAATGATATATATATATATTTTCTTAATTTACGTGTTAAAAAAGAAGTGTCCAAAAAAAGGGAAGGTGTGTCATTTTGGAACCACTTGCCCAATCCTTGTCAATTAATGTAGGAGATCATTGGTGTCTTTGAATGTGTTATGCGTCTCGAAGGAACATATTCTTGTGATTCATGGTGTGGTAAAATGAAATACAAAGGTTTAGTAGTCAAAGTTCATTAAAGATATAGTCAACATTTAAAGAAGAAGCAAACCCAAAAAATGCTAATCTCAAGATAGAAACAAAAAAAAAGAGTTTCATTTCCCAATTCAGTCCCTTTCTTTCTCACCAATCAATCTTATTTTCATCAACATGCACCTCCATCTTTTTCTCATTCTCTTCTCTCTCTCTTTCTCTCTCTTATCTTCTCTGTTCCCAAGCCCATACGGGCAAAAGAACCTGCTCCCAAAGTTGGCTCTGCAACAGAACAGAACACTTAATAGTAACACTAATGAATCCACTCACAGATTCTTCACATTTTCCAACTCTCCTCAAACACCATCTTAACTTGAATTCGCTTCGACTTCTCATCCTCACATTTGCCCATTTATACTCATCTTCTCAAACCAAACAACACACATTTCTCATCTCTCTCTCTCTCTCTCTTGGTCGTCAACTCAAGGTATAAATATATTCATACACTTTCCATTTTAATTCTAGGTTAACGGGTTGACTCTCAAAGTTGTTTTGTGCACTCATTGGAAGTTATTCTAATGCTTAGTCATTTTGTATGTAAAGATAACATAGAATGGAAGTTGATCATCACCATCAAGAAGAAGAGATCAAGCCAAACGAAGAACCAAACAAACCAGACGAAGACACAGCTTCATCACAAGTATTCCCTTGCCTCTTTTGTTCTAAAAAGTTCCATAGCTCCCAAGCTCTAGGAGGCCACCAGAACGCCCACAAGAAGGAGAGAATCGCTCCTAGAAGAGCCAAAAGAGCTTACGATTTCGTCAACAGAAATGACTTGCTTCACACGTCACCTGTCTTCCTATCCACTCCCTCTCCCCACCACTTGACCATCTTAGGCTACCCTGCTTCTGCCACCGTTGGCCGCTTTCCAGCGCTTCATTCCGATAATTCAACCTTCAGATCCAATAGGCCTCATGTCGTGTTGACCGCATCCCACCACGGTAGAGATTTCAAAGAAGGGTATTTTGGGCAACAACGTGTTCAACTTATGGATCACCATTGTAACGTGGTGAAAAGTGAGAAGGATAAAGATCAGTGTCTTGATCTCTCCCTCCATTTGTGATCTTAGGGTTTATCGTTTTTAATCATGGTCCTGTTAAAATTTACAACAACTTATTTCACCCGTATGCTGAGAAATGCTGGTATTCCGAGCGACAATGGATGATATTTAGAGATTAAACTATTTGAGTATCCGTAACTTTTTACCTTTTTTAGCATTCGTAAAATTTTGCAAACTTTTGTTTTGGATTTTGTACATTTTACTTGGATACTTTTTATATATATTTTTTTGGGTAGTTTATTTATTAGTATTGGTTTAACGGAGCTTTATTTGCTCGTGGTTGAGTTATTAAAACTTGGAACTGTTTGTGATAAATTAAAAAAAAAAAACTTGGAACTGTTTACCGACAAAGCATAACCCAAAAATGCTTATGTCAAAACAGCCATGTTTACCGAATCAATGTAGAGTTCTCTTCATAATTGGGATATTATGGGTTGCGCCGTTTCCAAAACGGCATCTTATTTCTACTACTCGGCCCAAATTACTCGGCGTGGTTTACACATCGGATCAATTGTTGGCCCATATGGCAACAGAGAGCTGCTTTGTTTTTTTAACTTCGTACTTTATGGGACAAGAGTTTCTACTTTATTAGGTACATTGTCAGAGTGGTATAGATTTAGAATAAAATTAGGACAAGGTTTATAAAATTCACCCCAAGTAGAGCCATTCGTAAAGCCATTGACATATCGACTCTCTTTGGAGGATTTGACTTCATCAAAGCTAGCTGCCCATTGTCTAATCTTTCCCAAGTAGTATTACAGTTATGGTATTGCAATTTATTGACATTTCCTATTGAAACATATCTAAAGGCCCAAGATAAACCAATCTTATCATCCAATACAAGGGTTTCTTAGCAAGTTTAGATTAGTATAATATCCATTTTGTGAGAATAATGAATGTAATTTTTTTTAGGATTCTCATTTGGAGCAATTCTCATTCTTTCCATTCTATGATATTAATCTAAAATCATTTTGATCTTGGTGTTTCTAAATTAAGTTTTCTCTTTTAATTTTTATTGCATTTAATAAATCTCAATAAATTATTTCAATTTCAGTTATACTTTTTCTCCCTTTGTTTCATATTATGTGTATTTAGAGTTTAAAATTTGATTCATTATAAGTGTTGTTTTGTGTTTCCAATACATTCTTTTGATAAAATTTCTAATATTATTCCTATTATTTAATGTAATGACTAATAAAAAATGTATTTTATATTAATGAGGAAAAGAGACAAATTATTTGTTTTATTAATTAATGTGCAAAATTCTTAAATTACAAATAAATTGAAACAAAAGGGAGTATCTTATTAAGCTCATTGTGAAAGAATAATACTTGTTAGGAAATCTCTTCATTCCCTACAAAATTAACTTGCTGGAATCCAAGAATCTAAGCGGAATGCATATTCCAAATTAGTCCTTACATTCATGCTCGGTTCTGGGCATGTAGCAAAGGTGGAAATGCACAATATCCTTTTATTTTTTGACAAAAAAATAAACTTTATTTTAAGACTTAAAATATGAATTTTTATATTATATTTTTCTAATATTTTCTTTTGTCAAACAAGTTTTTCATTTATTTAATAATCTAACTGATTACAAAGTAGAAAGCCATAGACGGGAGCCGAATGGGGACCAATTCTATATAATTGTATCTAATAATACCTAATTGTACCAAAGATGAGATTCGAACCCTTAACCTCTATATAAGACTTGTTATTATCTGAGCTATCGTGTTTTTCTTGGTATAATTTACAATTACAACTATATGGACTTAGATTTCTCAAATAGTTGTACAAAGTTATACCCAGTTACAACTATATCCTCGATAATAATATAGTTATACCCAATTGTACCCAATTACAACTATATGTTCGATAGTCATATAGTTGTACTCAGTTGTACTAGTTGTACCATTTATGCCGTAGTTGTATTCAGTTGTCCTAATTATGTCATAGTTGTACTAATTAAAAAACTAGTTGTACCACAAATAGCAGATTCGAACTCTGGACACGTGCTGCTAGTTTAAATCATCTGAGGTACTGTGTTTTTTGTATCACTTACAGTTACAAATATATAACCCGATTTGGTCGATAACCAGATTTTATTAAAAGTAAAATCGTAATTTCATTAATTTTTAAGAAAAAATAAAATTATAAGAGGGGTATATTAGAAACTTTTTTGACCGAGAAGAGTATTTGAGAAATTGGTCCGCCGAATGACAAACATTACAATAAGTGAAAGCTAAAGATAGAGACACAATTTTCATTAAGCTTGATGAATTGTCACGCGAGTTTAAGAAACAACCTAACATGCTTAAACCCGTGATAAAAGAAATCTTTAATTTTTTTTCTTCAACTGACATGAGATTAGTCAACATAATAAGTAACTTTGAAAACATATTCGACATGGAAATCGAATAACATGTATCTTGCTTGGGAAGAGGTAAGTGCGATAAGATTCTCTCCTTTAAAAAGGAAGATGAAGAAAAGGATCTCTCCTGGCATCGGCATGGGAAAATTTAAAGTGGAGGAGATGCGTCTTGGTGCACTAGACTTGGTTGGAGATTAAAATCGAATCCATTCCAAAAGAATAATTGTAAGATAAAGGTTGATGGATAACAAGGTGGTGTTTTATCAAAATCACCTACAAAGACGATCCACCGTGGAGGTGGGAGGCGGTGGCTGAGAGAGGTGAAGGAGGAAGAGGTCGGAGGTGACGGTTCGTGCAAATTCACAAGCAGTTTAGAAGGGAGACTTAGGTTTATATTGGTGGGCTGAATGCCCAAAACCTTAATAAAAGTCAATGGGCTAGACCAGACCTATGAAATTCTTCCATTGAAACAGACCCGTGTTAAAATTATGTTGGGTCAGGCCCATTTACTCTTCTTCCTCCACATCCACCGAAAATGAGTTTTTCCTACTTATGTCACAGAAGTTAGGAGGCAGTGGTGGAAAGTGGAGGAGATATGATCTTCGGCCACGTCGACCGAGAGGGGAAGCGAGAGTGAGATCACATGAACCATTCCAAGGACCTGATACGACAGAAATGGTGTGAGAACGAGGGGGAAATCAGCTGCGAAATATGCAGTAAATTGGATGAGTTTTTAGCTTTATGCTAAGCTAATCTCTTGCTCACCAGCGATCAGAAGAGCAGCTACGGCTGAATGAGTGTGGGGTCTCCTGATATCACGAGAAAGTGAGGCACGGTGGTGGATATGTGGAATGGAAGAAACACATGATGCAAAGGAGCTGATCTTTGGTTTGATACCGAGAAAGGATTAGGATTAGGAAGAATAATATTAGGAGTTATCCAAATATTATTACGTGTTTTCCAAATAGGTTTAGGAGTCATTTAAACTAATATATAAGCACAAGTCGAGTTGTGACTATGACTTATGAGATTAGAGAGATTTGAGAGTTGAAAACTACGAATAGGCTTGATCCCTTTCAAGGGTACGTAGGTAGCCTTCGAGGTGCAGCCATCCATCATTAAAGATATTTTGTTATTTATATATTATGCGTTTATCATTGATCGATCTATCATGATCATGTATGGGACTTGAATTGGTATCAGAGCGATTAATTCTTGAGCCGACGACGAGAAGATCCATGACGGGATCTAACCTCAACGAGGACAACGAAACCGACAAAACTGTGAACAAAGGTGTTGATCACCAGACTTTGTTACCGAAGGGGAGAAGACGTTTGACTAAGAAGGAGATTTGATCGACATCTGACATAGAAGAAGCCTTGATAATTGATCCATTGTGACTTCTTGTCGTAATTGGTGTTGTTGTGGTATCAACGAAGATCAAATCACTAAGGGCAAGAAACAAGCAAAGTTGTCAATTTGTGACTTCATCGGAGGAAGAAGACGAATAGCGGAAGAGGTTTGTTTTAAGTTTTAAAATCAAGGGCGACAACGGGACAATCTCTCTTTACGAAACTTATGGGGGACTCAACGACATCTAAGGTGTGTGAAGATCAATTTTAATAGTAACGGTGACGACTCTATCACCGGTGAATAACGACTCTGGCATTTCCGATCTTTGCCTCCTTCAAAGTTTTGTAATCAAGTAGGAGATTACAAAATGTTTCAACAAATATGTGTCATAGAGGTTTGCCAAACGAGAGCTTACGTTTGATATATCAAATAATGGACAAACAAAGTTTGCTTGGTGCGCAAGAAACATCTACGAAGAAGATATCTTCGGAGGATGCGAAAGCTATAGAGAAAAGTGATAAAACAAGAAGCTAGTTGGTGAACGGAGCTTCTCTGTATCGCTAGGTGTACGTGGGGTCATCCCGAGAGTAAGTAACAAAACAGAGAACGGAAACGAGTTTAGCGGTTGTCAAGACATGAACATTGATACAATGAAAGGAAGAGTGCATGGTGGAAATTTGACGATGGCGATGTTGGCTAGAGATGGTGGATCTAGCAATGGGCAGGTGAGGCCTAAGAGGTGGATGTAAGTTGTTTTAATTTGGTTTGCAATCTTAATTCATTAATAACATTGCCAACCTCGTCAAGCAAAGAAACAAATTCCTTCTCAGGCCATGTTTTTATAAAAAAATAAAAAAAATCCCAACGAAGAAATCCAAAATAATGATGCCAAGTCTGATATAAGGAAGGTGGATTCTAAGAAAGTTTTTAAAATTAAAAAAAAAGTCTCTGGAAGAATACGAACAAACCAGCAGCAGGAGAGATGAATCCGAGTTTGCGTCTGAGTCTGATTCTTACTCTTATGAGTTATGGATGAAATATTATTGATCAGACTAAAGACATAAGTAGAATCCAACTCAATCCATTGAAGAAAATGAAGTCTAGGAGTAGACATGATGGTAGTACTGTGGCGAGAGGTTAAAGAGATGTCACAAGTACGTCGATGTTGTCTGAGGTGTGTTTGGTTGAGACTCCAGGTAATGGGAAGCCTCGATGCTGGTGGAAGAGCAACGTCTCTGAGCCTCAACTCTTTGTATGGTCTCTGACTGCATTGAAACTGCAGGCTCAAAATAGCTTCTCGCTTATAAACTTGTCGATGATAATTAGTTGTTTCTTTTTTGTTTTTAAAATCTCACCAAATCTTATGAAATTTTAATAACAAATCTCACCAAAAAACCAATCAATTTTAGTTTTAAAAATAAAATCTCACCAAATATTCTCAAAACTCACTCAAATTTCTTCAAATCAAAATCCCTTCAAATTCTCCCAAACCTTCAATCCAATACACCCTAAGAAATTCCCTGAAATCCTATTTAAAACTTTTAAATCTAATTCTTAAAATGTTTTAATAACATTGAATTTGATTGTACAATTTAAAATCACTAATCTAATAACATAAGATTTTAAAAAATATTTTAAAATTCTTGTTTCAATAACATATGATTTGTCATTTTAACTCAAATCACTCCAAATGTTCAGTTTGTGTTTTACATCAAATCTATGTAGATAAAACAGATCGAACATTTTTTTTAATAGATTATCAAATTATATTTTTAATAGATTATCAAATTCACATGCCGATTTCCTTGCTCAAAATGCAAGGATTCATAGATTTCTTTTTGATGTAAACACTACCGTGTCATGGTGATTACTTAAAGTAGTCTCTCTTTTTTACACATAATTGATTGATGAATGATTGTTTGACGTAAAAAAAAATTATAGATGGAAAGCTTTAATTTAGTTTTAATTTTACATGATTGTTGGACTGATTCACTTGACTAATCAAGTGACAGTGATTTAGTAGTTGAATGGTTTATTTTGCAATGTGTTTTTGGTAGAGCCGAAGTCAGTCTACTATGATTTCAATTACTTTTTGGCCATAAGTAATATGTTCAAGAAAACAGTCTAAACTATAAACAATATCCAGGATTTTTTGTTTTTCTAAAATAAGAAAAATTATGACTCATTATTTTTAAAAGAAAACGAGGAATTTTAAATTCAATTAAAAAAATTATTTAATTTGAAAAGGTAAAATTATTATATTATATTATTTTATTATGTTATATTATATTTTAATATATAATTTTATTGTAAAACCGTTTAAAATATTTAAATCGTCTAAATACTGACAAGATGTTCTAGGTGTTAGACGGAAAATCACTGCCTACTTAACGATGCTTTTAAAACATTTACCATAAAGACATTTTTAGTAATAAAATATTCTAAATTTGTATGGAGTTTCAAAAATTAATTTGAGTTATGGTTTAAG
This sequence comes from Cardamine chenopodiifolia, assembly GCA_963922655.1. Lineage (NCBI taxonomy): Eukaryota > Viridiplantae > Streptophyta > Magnoliopsida > Brassicales > Brassicaceae > Cardamine > Cardamine chenopodiifolia. Next base: position 9,198,028 of record OZ000464.1, read on the forward strand.
ATTTTTCCGACTAAAGAAACAAAATTCATTCAACCAAAATCCATTTTTCTTCGAATTGGATTGAAATTTGATATTTTCTTATAAAGAATGGGTCCAAAAATAGTTTTGTTTAATTCGATTTGGCAAGTTTGTTTAAATCCGGGTTTAGTTCCGTATTCGCTTTGGTTTTTATTCTTCTGGATAAAAAGATTATAGTAAAAATTAATTAATTAGTTTTAATTAATATATCGATTTTAATATATTTAAGTGTATTATATATACTAAGTCAACATATTAATTTTAACAAATTTCAGTTAATTCAATTTGATTACACAAAATTCAAATTCAGTTCAGATTTTTAGTATAAAATTTGCACCGTTTGAGTTATAGTAAAAATTTGGGTTGAGTGGTTCAGTTAGATTTGGTTTTGCTCGTTTTCTTTGGTCCACCCTTAATCTTTTTCAATAAAACCCTGAACCGGTAAATCTTACTGTCAACCCATCTTCATAAAACTCTAACAATACCTCTAACCTCGTGTCGTACTCTTAATATCATATGTATAACAGAGTTTAATGGCACCCAAATAAATCAATCAACACATAGATCACCCGAAAACCAATAACCTAGCAAATTTCGTGTAATGATCCGAGGTCTAATGTAATAATCCATCTACCTTTAGCAATAATGAACAGTAGAAGCTTTGTCCTTCCAAATAATAAAATTTACTAGAAAAAACCACACATTAAACAAGGTTTACCGTGAGCCATATGGAATCTGCGACTATTCACGACCCATGGTCGATTTGTAAGAGATCATCTGAAAATTTAATCTCTCTCATATATTATTTCTCATACACAACTGTAGCGAGTCGACGTTACACTAAATCCCAATTATGTTAAAAAGAGTGATATGAGTCCACTGTTTTGTAGCTATAGACCTATGTATGATACCAACATAACCATCAAATTGCCTTGATTTTGTACGATATTTTGTGTGAATGAATGCAGCAGCATTTGAGGTTATTGTTATGAAAGTTAGTATGATTGTAAAAGATACGGATAACTGAATTTGGAGTGATAACAATAAGGAAATTTTAATTTTTGTAATTGTTATGTGTTTGGGCTTATTGTAAAATGAATGTTTTTTGCAGATTTTTAACGGTCCATTAATATTGGAAGAATGATCAAAGGATCCGGGTTGGAAGAAGAATCAAAGGATCTGCGTCTTATGTTTACCTTCGATATTGTGTGGACAGTTATAACCTTTTTGATAATGCTTTAATAACTCCTAACTGTATTGAAATGCAATGACATTACGTGTACTATCACACGTAAATTGAAGGTTATTTATCTTTTAAGCTCAAATAAGTATAGATAGACTAGATAGTGGCCCGCGTTATGTAGCACGGGAGAATGTCTATTTGATAAATTTTAAAAATTTAAAATTGCGGGACAGTAAAGTTTTTATTTTGTTTCGTATATCGCACAAAAAAAACAGAAAGAAAATAAATAATTATCATAATTAGATATTTGATTTACCTTCGCAACGATCGATCTCATAGAATTATAGCAGGTCATAAACATTTGAAAATTCATATAGTTTGGAAACAAAAATTGCCCTTGCTGGTGGGCTGCTGGTGCCGATGATGGCTAGAAATCTCGAGTCTGACTTCTATTTATAGAGAAGTGTAGACTTAGGGAAGACGAAATTTTGAAATGAATTTTGGCTCTAAAATGAAAAGTTTAAATTTGAGAATTTGGTTATGATTTTAAAATTTTAAAAAGATTACATTGATTGTTAGAATTTTGTTTGACAATATTTTAATTAGTATAAAATAATATATTTTTTATTTAAAAAAAATAAAATCGAATCTACAAAGATACTAACACCAAATCCGCAATAAATATATACATTTTATTTTTAAAAAATCTATATTTATAATTTAAAATATATTTTAGCACAACTAAAAGAACTAACGACTAAAATTTTGAAATTAAATTTTGTGGTTGAAATAAAATCAAAAATTTGAATTTAGTGAATTAATTTTCGTCCATAATTTAATTTCAAAATTTTTAAAAGATTACATTGATTGTTAGAATTTTGTTTGATAACATTTTAATTAGTATAAAATAATACATTTTTTATTTTCAAAAAATAAAATTGAATCCACAAAGATACTAACACCAAATCCACAATGTATATATACATTTTATTTTTCAAAAAATTTGTGTTTATAATTTAAAATATATTTTAGCACAATTAAATGAACTAACAACTAAAATTTGAAATTAAATTGTATGGTTGACACAAAATCCAAAATTTTAAATTAAATTTAGTGAATTAATTTTCGTCCATAATTTAATTTGAATTTATTCCATTGATATAAATTTATTTATTTTGAATAGTTTCAGTTACTATAAATCTAAATAGTGAATTTAAATTATGATCAAAATATTTAATTAAAGTTTGCCATATAAATATTTTCTATTTAAACAAAATATATAATTGTACATGAATAGAATGATAAATATTAATTTTTGATAAATAAGTCTAATTTAGAAAATATTATTAAAATGTACCATATTACTTATAAAGTAAGAATATAATCAAAATATAAAATTTAATTTTATATTATTCGTTTATATTTATTAGGAAAGAGAGAAAATAAGTTTTCTTTTTTTGAAACTAATAATTATTTAAAGATTCAGTTTGGATTTTTAATGAATTTTTAAAAATTAATTTAAAATTTTTGTTTATATTTATTAGGAGAGAGAAAATAATTTTATTTTTTAGAAACTAATAATTTTTTTAAAGATTTTGTTTAGATTTTTTATTGAATTTTGGTTGCATAATTTTTTGACTATTTTAACCTTCTATAGGTTGTTAAATTTAGTCTTAATTTTATAAAAAAACAGTGTTGTTTTATGTAATATAACACATAAAATCTGGTTAAACTGTTTATAGAGTTGCTTAAATAATATAGTAGTAGATTTACGATTACTGAATTATTTTAGATCCAAAAAAGTTAATGTGAGCTACATTGGTTTTATTTTCTGAAAGGCAACACTAATATTTAAGTGACTTAGTTAATGTTTGTAAATGAACTTGGGATTTATATTTTGAATGAATAATCTATTCGAAATCTCAAGAGATTAAACTTGAAATCACAAAATAATCTCTATATTTATAGATAACCAAGGCCTAAAAATATGAAGAAAATCATTATAAGAGTATTCTCTCAACTAAATCGTTATATATTCTCTTTAAATCTAACCTATATATCTTTATGAGAAAGTCTTCTTCTTTCCCTTGTTAAAAGCTTGTCGCATCAGCATCATTTTTCCCCAAATCAGAAAATCTTTGGTCACTGTGAAGCTCTGAATCTAGGAGAAATGGTATTAAGATAAAAAGTTTGTGCTAAAAAGCCAGATTAAGTGGGCCTATATCTGAGTTTGACCTTTCTTTCTTTCATATGATCATTTTAGCACAAACCTTTTATATTTTCTACAAGATAAGTAAAATCTATCTACCATTTTTTTAGATTTATAACTACACAGAGTGAAGATTTTCTGATTTGAGAGGAAAATGATGTTGATGCGACAAACTTTTAACAAGGAGAGGACGAAGACTTTCTCATATGCATCTCAGAAAGGCATATAGGTTAGATTTAAAATATAAAGAACATATGGCAATTTAGTTGAGAAAATATTCTTGTGATGATTTTTTATACTTTTAGCCACTGAATATAGAGATTACATGAATTTTATTTGACAAATTAGACAAATTAAGGGGGTTTTGAAAGAAAAAAAAAACTAAAATAATCTCGGTTCTAGATAATTAATTTTTGCGCCAACATTTAAATTTCAATTGTAGAAATTCTAGCCTATAATGATCCTTTTGAGTGCGTTAAAGTTTTTATCTGGTAAATTAAAGTTTAAAAAGGTTCCCAGTTTATAAAGTTATTTCTTTTGAAAACATTTAAATTCTAATTGCAGAAATTTTAGCCCATCATTTAATGGTGAGAAGTTTGAAAGTGCAAATATGAAAAATGTGTACGATTTGCCTTTATAACATCAATTCTCATTAGAATTTCCGATTTTATCTAAAAAACGAATTCGTACATCTTATCTTCTATTTTCACCTGTGTTGTATAATTTGCCTCTTGTCGTTTCACCTACATTTTCAACATTGAGTTATTAAAATGCAAAAATAACTATAACATTATGGTAAAAAAGAAATGATGTCAGCATGGAGCCGATTTGAACTATGTTCATGCCATGATTTTAACCAAAAAAAAACCATTAATAAAAAGGTGTATGATTTTTTCGCGTTGATCGGACGGTTGTGGTGGGCGTAACGATTAATAAAAAATCGAAATTAAACGGAGATTAATCAGAGATTGTTTTGTGAACATTTTAGCTATATATATTAAATATGCCAAAAAAATACAAAAGTTAGCCTAGTCTGGTATTGGGTATAAGTTTTTTTGGTCGTGGGATCTATAATTTTGCTACTTTTTTGTTTTGTTTTTAATGAATAAAAAATGACCTATTTGTCTTCGTCTTCTTTCTCTTGACTGCAACTCTTCTAACCCTAGTTTTGCCGTTTTGTTTTTTTCTCACGATTGTTATCATTTTCACTTTTTTTTTTCTTGTGGTTTTTATGCAATTGTGACAGATCTACAACCCATCATCTGATTTCAAACTTAAAACTGATAAAAGTGATTTTTTTCAAATGTCTTATTTTTTGGCCGACTAAAGCTAAGAGCCACCACACGCCTAATCACCTATTATACGGGCGCGGAGGGCGATTTTAGAATATGGATTTTTCTAAATAAATAAATTAGGCCAAAATAATAATGAAGAGATTGTATGATCTTTTTCTAAATAACAAATTAGGCCAACATTAATATCTAGTAGAACATGTCACGCGCAATTTCTTTTATATAATATAACTTCTCCCCCTAAAGCCTTTATTTAACTCTTTTCATCTTCCTTCTTCTTTCTTTCTTCTTCGAACTTAATAGACCGACAAAAGCCTCTGTCTTAGACAGAGACAAAGAAACAGAAAAGAACAGAACATAGCAAGAACAATGGCGATCACGAAAGTACTTGTCCTCTTCGCTTCTGCATTACTCCTATCAATGCTCTTCACTTGTGTCGATTCCACCAGGTATCATCGATCCATTTTTGATATAATATCGAATTTTCATTAAGCTCAGATTGTGTCAATTTTGTTTACGTGATCTGGTTCATCGAAGAGCATTGAAGTTTTAGTAACTCAATCTATGGTGGAACAAGAAAACCCTTTTTATTAGTGACCATCATAACTTGATTTTTGTAGTATAGATCTAAAATTAGAAGTTTAGAATCTATTTATTGATCATATACAGATCCGTGTGCTGAAACACCAGTGTGTTATTACTTAAGATAATGCAACTTTTAATTATTTATTAGTAGTCAGTCACTAGCTAGGTTTAGTATAAAGCTTTAATAATTGAGTTGTTTAATTTCTGGGTTAGTAGAGATAGTAATTGTTGTTTTATCTAATGAGTTAATAATTAATTTTCAGGTCTAATGAAACATGGCATGAACATGCAGTTGAGAATCCAGAGGAAGTAGCTGCCATGGTGGACATGTGAGTTTTTCTGTTGCTTAATTTTGTGTTTGTGTTTTATAGCTTTATTAAAATAGTGATTATTGTTTAATTGGCTAATTAAATAGTAAGCATCTATTGCGTCTACTGCTATTCGCTGGTTGGTAACTTTGTAAAACAATAAAATTCACTAAATTCCAAGTCACACAATCTCTTGACGTCTGGTTGGATAAAATTTTGTGACTTTCATTTATAATTATTAAGTAATGAAAAAAAAATCAGAAAACTGGTGAAATTGTATTTATGTGGAGCAGGGCTCACATGGTGCTTCTCTAAGAATTTATACATTTTGGTCAAAGGGTCAAAATCATTAGGGCCAAAGACCAGAACTCGATATTTCTCCTACTTTCTTTGGTTGTTTTTTTCTTTCCTACTTTTCACCTTTATATATATATATGATAATAAATATATTCTTTTATGCAATTTAACCGTTTTTAACAAGAAGTTTTCTCTCTTGGTTGTCGCGCACTGACTTTTTCAACGAGAATTTTTTTATGATTTAGAATTTTTATTTCTATTTTGAATTATATTATGAATTTTTTTGGGTTCAACATAACTATTCTAAGTTCTCAATATAAAACAAAATGTAAAACGTGCTATGAGAAAAAAAAAATCGAAAATGAAAATTTTGGTTTTTCACATATAGATACATTTCGCGATGTGACAAAAAGAAGAAAAAAAATACATTTCGAGAGTTAATGTCTGTAAAGTAGGAAAATATATATAATGGGTATGGGTAAATAAATAATTAGTAGTTACGATAAGTTCGTTATGCTTATTCTTACTGAGCGTTTCAGAGTTGTGAGTGGTCCAGACATCAAACATCAAACGTAACATGGTTCATTTAGTTGAGTTGGATTTGGATGGGGTTCATTAAATGCTATGCATCCGATCATATTGTTGAATAAATATTTTCGTACATATAAAATTAAATATTATTGCTTGCGAAAATCTTATGGAATTATTACAGACAATGATCCAAAACCGTGTAATGTTTTTGTCTTGTTTTAAGAGTCATGTGTAAATGTTCCAACACCTAATCTTTAGAACAGTGAATTGCAACCAGCCCATGCATCTACCTCGTGTAGTGTTCTCCCAGTTTATTCATTGGTAATATTAATAAATAATAACAACATTAGTTACCAATTTATTCATTGGTAATATTACAATATTAGTTTAAGTCTTATCTCGTTATCAGTAATAACAATAGTGTTTAAAAAAAAAGTGTGTTTAAGATATTTTTGGCACATGTTAATAGGAAACATTTCTAGATTTCTATTTTGAACACTAAGATACACTAATTTTTTGTGAGTTTATCAAAAGTTTTGTGCAAATGCACACTTTAGACTGGTTATGTGAAACTTCTTACTTAATTATTTAAACCAAAATATTAAAAGGTACTTTTTTATAAAGAACATATGTTAAAAGATTTTTCAATGATATATCACGTTAAAGTTTAAACTAATTAACCAATAGTATTTTGGATTAATACTTAAAAACATATGGCACTATTATACCGTCATTTCTAAGAAAACTCAGCAGTATTTAAAAATCATAGGATTCTATTCTTGAATAAACAGGAATGATTTGCGTTATAAAGCAGTCCTCTTTTAATTTGCACAAAAAAGCAAGTTAAAAAGCATTTTTTTACACTGCGTAAGTCATAGCATTCCCACCGACGCATATATTGTCAAATTGTCCTTTTAGATTCACAGTAACTGGCCCACCTAATTCATTTAATATGGGTTAGTTTAGTGATTATGTCATAATTTAATTAATTTACTGATTAGATCAAGTTAATGTGGTTGTAAAACCGGTTTTGGATGGTTCAGGAGCATTCGAAACAGCACAGAACGAAGAAGATTAGGCTATTTCTCATGCTCAACCGGAAATCCAATTGACGATTGTTGGCGTTGTGACCGGAGATGGCAATTCCGGCGAAAAGCTCTAGCCAATTGTGCAATCGGATTCGGTCGGAATGCAATCGGCGGCAGAGACGGTCGTTACTACGTCGTAAGTGACCCAAACGACGATAACCCGGTTAATCCTAAACCGGGAACACTTCGTCACGCCGTGATTCAAACCGAACCACTTTGGATCGTATTCAAACGTGACATGGTCATCACATTAAAAGAAGAACTCATCATGAACAGTTTCAAAACTATCGATGGCCGTGGCGTTAATGTTCACATCGCTAATGGTGCATGCATCACGATACAGTTCGTGACTAATATTATAATCCATGGGATTCATATTCATGATTGTAAACCAACTGGTAATGCTATGGTTCGAAGCTCTCCTTCACATTATGGTTGGAGAACTATGGCTGATGGAGATGGGATCTCGATTTTTGGATCGAGTCATATTTGGATTGATCATAATTCACTTTCTAATTGTGCTGATGGGCTTATTGATGCTGTTATGTCTTCTACTGCCATTACTATCTCCAACAATTACTTCACACACCACAATGAGGTAAGTATTGGTCTCAACTTTGACAGTTTATGGTTGCTTGAGTTGGAAGTTAGGTTTTTTGGGTAGTTAGGATTAATGGAATTTTGTTTGATAGGTGATGTTATTGGGGCATAGTGATACTTATACAAGGGATAAGGTTATGCAAGTTACTATTGCTTATAACCATTTTGGTGAAGGTCTTATTCAGAGAATGCCAAGGTATATACTTTGCTTGGTTTATGATCTTAACCTTAAGAAAACTTCGAAATATCGATAAATAAACCTTGTTTCATTGCAGATGTAGGCATGGATATTTTCATGTAGTAAACAATGACTACACTCACTGGGAAATGTATGCCATTGGTGGCAGTGCTAGTCCCACAATCAACAGCCAAGGAAACAGATATCTCGCCCCGAGAAACCGGTTTGCGAAAGAGGTACTTTCTTTCTTTGAATCCACCAAGACTCTTAAATTTTCGCTCTTACAAGACTAGGTCGACTCAAATTACCGGTCTTTCTTGTTCTCTTGGCTTAACTCAATGTCAAAAGATGATGATTGGTAGCCAAAATGGCTTTGATTGCAATCAGAAACACAAACTAAGTATAAAGACTTACATTGAGCTTTAACCTATAGAGTTTCATCTAGATGCTTACAGCAAAAAATGACGGGATCTATGTATGTGGCAGGTGACAAAGAGAGACTATGCAGGGCAATGGCAATGGAAGCATTGGAATTGGAGATCAGAAGGAGACCTTTTCCTAAACGGAGCTTTCTTTACACGTTCTGGATCAGGACTTGGAGCTAGCTACGCTAGAGCTTCAAGTTTAGCAGCCAAATCTTCATCCATGGTTGGTGTCATCACCTACAATGCCGGTGCTCTTAATTGCAGAGGTGGTCGCCGGTGTTAATACTTACTAAATTAATCTACTTTTGGGTTCTTGCATTATACATGGCACAATAGCACTATTGAAATGTTGAGGCTTCATTTAAAAACTGCCTCAACTGTATTATTAATTGTATGATTATATTCTTGTTAATTTCACCGTCACTTAAAACATTGAATGTATTTGTAAAGGCAAACAAAATTGAGATTCTTCGTTTACTCTCTCATCTTAATTTATTCTTACAGCATGGATAATATAAACTTCAAACCCATTGCAATAGATGATATCCCGCACTATGGTCTGCGGCTAGCTCGTCTTTGTTTTTAGGCTAACCGTGGTAGCTGTTGGTCGGGCAGGATTATGCCCGACCAACCTATAGAGTTCTCAGACCGAAATTTAAATTGCTTGAGCTAGGCTAACCTCGTTTGGTCCATGATAACATCCCTAATAATGATGGAGAAATGTGGGCTATCGTGTCAATGAAAATAAAAAAGGGATGTGAAGGTGGTGGAACCACGTGAGAAGAGACAAGAAGCACATGAGAGCATGAGGGAGTTATAGAAAGAGCCTTCGTTGTCATGTTATGTTGGTGATAAAATAGGTTTGGCCAATGGCTTGCTTCTCCTTCATTAAATATTTGCTTCACCAAACGCTTAGAAACAAATTAAATTAATTAAGATTGGGTGACATGTTGGGAGAAGAGACAGACGTGATTAGCAAAAGACTATGTGGAGCAATTTTTTCGACTACTGGGTTAGATAAAAACTGCCAAAAAGATAAATATCTTATTATAATAAGACACTAGCTTCATATATTTCTATTATTTTTCTAAAAAATGACGAATTGACTCTTTTACTCATATAAAAATCGAATTTACTTATTTTTGTGTAACGTCTCTTTATTAAATTAGTAAATGCTTACAAAGACTCCAAATAAACATCTCTGTAACCATTTTGGTGGAAAATAAAAAGTTTGTGATATAACGTTTTGAGAATGAGCTACTTTTTGCTAACTTATATGCAAACCATGTTACAATAAGGGGGAGCAACCAAAAATTCTATTTGGTAAATTTATCCGCCCAATTACAGATATTTTCAATGAAATGCTCCATGACTATGCTAAAAGATCGTTCCTGGATGAGATCAAGTAATTGTTTGCAGTCTCTTTCAATGATGACATCCCGATATCCTCTGCACCATGCGGCTTGTATCACATGAAGTAGGGCTATCTTTTCTGCTTCTAGTGGTTATGAAGCTTGCTGAAGTTTTGATGACACATCCAAACAATAGCATCCATGATCAACACGAATAATCCAGACTGCTCGTATGGTTTCATTATTAAGGAAAAAGCTCCAACATAGTGTATCTTGTACCTGTTTGTTGGGGGCCGTGTTCAGTGATGAACTGGGGTACTCTCATCTTCTTGGCGAGGTGGAGACTGTTGAGGAAGACTAGTTCCTGACATTTGTATTGCCATAATCCATTCTTCAACATCATCATTTGCTTTGGTAATTACAGAGGCTGGCTCTCGTGTATATTTGTTGAATATTAAGTCGTTGTGTGATTTCTATATATGCCAACAAATCCCAAACGGCAGGTGTCTCTTCTCATTTGTCACAGCCGAGTTATACGTAGACAATAGAATTTCCACATTGTCATGTAATGAGGCTGACTGGTGTTGGAAGATAGTAAATGGCAAGTTGTCTTGTAGCTAAACAGAGACCACGTGTGGGCAACGAAATAGCATGTGGTTTATAGTTTCTTCATCGTTCGAGCATCGTTGGCAAGTAGAGTCAATAGGTATACCTCGTCGATTAAGTTCAGAGCCCATACTCAAAGCCGAAGATAGCACTCGCCAAAAGAAATGCTTGAGTTTGGGAGGAATTGAGGTTTTCCAAATCCGTGCTTTAAGAGATGGACATCCTGGTGGAGGGGCCACCGCTTGAGCTTCGATCTCTGGTAAATGATTACTCAACCAATAACACGATTTAACAGAATAAATACCGTCTTTTGTATAGTTCTAAAATTTTTTATCCAGACATTGGTGTTGCGGTGATAGAGCTTTCTAGCACACCTGATATCTTCATCACATAGAAATTGCCGTAGGAAAGACTCATCCCACTTATTTCCATTTGCTTGAAATACATTGTTGAGTCGCCAATCTGGTGGCAGAGTATGGTGGATCAAAACTATGATAAGTTGATTCATATTATTATTTAATATGGTAAGAAACTAAAGATTATGACTTGTGCCACAAAAAAATAATTTTAGAAAAACTTAAGCTTTCAATTTTTTAGTCAAATTTTATTTTCTATATATTTTTACTAATTAGGTTTTGTTGATTTTTCTTTCATTATTTAATTAATACTAACTGTATCTAATACAAAAATATATATCTTTTGGTCAAACATCTCCATATATTTATTTGAGCAATGTTAAAAAACGTGTTATAATAGGAAATATGACATTACTAAATAAGTGTAGATAAATATACAAGTAAATCTAATCTAATATAAATAGGATTAAAATATTCTCAAAACTAATAATTCAATAAAAAATTTAAACATAATCTCTTAAATAATTATTAGTTTCCAAAAAATAAAACTTATTTTCTCTATCATAATAAATATATACAAAAAGTTTAAATTAATATTTTAAAATTTTTAACCAATCAAAATTTAAAAAGTAAGATTTGAGATTATATTATACTATATTATATTAAACAATCAAAATTCTAACAATAATTTAAAATTAATTTTTAAAAAAATAACCAATCAAAATACAAAAGTAAGACTAATAAAAAATCCAAAACATAATATATGAAAGAGTTTCCAAAAGTAATCTCTTAAATAATTATTATTTTCTAAAAATTAAATTTATTTTTTCTCTCTTAATAAATATATAAACGAAAATTGTTGAACTGAAAAACGATTGCCATGAAGGCAAGTTAGGCGATTGAGAGGGTGATTTGTCTAGAGCTTCTTCGTGCAGCGCTGGATGGCGTCTCCGCCGCCTAGGGGTCTTCCGTTTTTGCAGTTGTCATCGGTTCGTAGTTTCGGAGTGCTGAAGAGGCCATGATGGGGCTAGGTTTGATGATAAGGTGTTAGGGGATGCAGGTTCTCAGCTTGTCAATCGTGTTGAAGCCTCTGTTTCAGATCGTGAGGTGTTACAGGGTGTGGGAGTAGAGGAGTTGTCTAATGAAGGTTCTTCAAAGGATTCATTATGGTGAATGGAGTTATGAGGGTTGATATCCCTTCTGAGATTTTTGACAATGCCGAGCCGCTATGGAGGAGTTTTCTGGTGGGGTATTTCTTGGGAGCCGCTCCGCATATTGGTAAAATTCATGTAGCTGTTAACAGGATTTGGATGGATCAAGGAAAACATGCGAAGATTGATGTACATATTCTAAGCAAGACGTCGAACCTGTTTTGAATTGAGGATGCTCAGATGCGAGCTCACGTGTTGAAACATAAGTATTGGCATTTCGCTGATGTACCGCTTGTTTTGAGTGAATGAACTCCGGAATCTGCGAACGAAAGGCCCGACCTCTCGCCTATGCCTATGTGGGTTGACTTAAAGAATGTCATGGGACATTTATATTCTCACAAGGGGCTAAACTTCTTTGCGAGAAACACATGCAAGTTTGTGAAGCTCCACCCGAATACTGAGCATTGTATGAGGCTCGATGTGGCGCGAGTTCTAGTGGAAGTTAATTTGCAGAAGCCACTGGTTAAGGAAATTTGTTTTACAGATCAGAGTGGAGTGTTATTTTTTGTTTCTGTGGGTATCCGTGGATTCCACCACTTTGTTCTAGTTGTGTTAAATGGGGACATGACAACAAAGATTGTTTGTTGCCGCACATAGTTTCCATATTATCAAAAGAGAGGGGCTTCAAGAGGGGGGGGGGAACTGGGGTTGTGAAGCATAAATCAAGGGCTGGAGAACAACAAACAGAGGTTGTGGTGACAGAGGCTGAGTTTGTGGAAACATGGGCAGAGACTTCTTTATCAGCTCGGCCTAGAAGTCATGCTAAAGAGGTGGTGAAAAAATTATTATTTGAGCTGGAAAAATCACAATCAGCCATCAAACCATCATCAATAGTGGCACTGGTGTCACAAGGTGTGGAATTGTAGAAGATACAGAAAATACTGAAAATAACAGAGGAAGGTAGAACTGCTTTAGCAGAAGTGGTTGAGGCAGAAAGTGAAGATGGGGTTACGCTTGAGGAGAAGTGGTCAGTAGTGGCTAAGTCTGGGAGACACTCACCAACAAAGTTAATGGGGGCGACTCTAGTGCAACATGATGATCTAAAGTCCAGAACTGTCTCCCCATCGGGGTTCACGGTTTTGGCAGCTTTAAGTGATGCAGATGATATGGCTGAGGAGGGTGAGATTATAGATCATAGCCGAATGATCTCAGAGGGAATTCAAGATATGGATACGAGGGTGGCTGAAGTTAACACGTCTGGGAAACAAAAGCATAAAGGGAAGCCAATCCTACAAAAGAAAGACATTATTCAATTGGGGTCGAGAAGAAATAACAACAGTGCTTCCACTCGGAAGAATTGATGTCATCTATCTTCTCATGGAACATGCGTGGATTTAATAAGCCATGTAAGCATCATGTCGTAAAGGAGTGGATTAAAGTTGCTAAACCGAGTTTTAGGTGAATTGTGGAGACGAGAGTTCAAGAGGAAAACTTTAACTCTGTTTTTAATGCATCTTTTCTTGGCTGGAATTGTATCACGAACTATGATTGTCACCGGTTAGGCCGAATCTGGGTAGTGTGGTCGGATAATGTGATGGTTAATGTTATCTACAAGATTGCACAGCTGATAACTGTTGGAGTTTCTATGAGCTCTGGCCAAGAATTTTTGTGTTCTTGTGTTTATGCTTCTTACTTTCAAGCTGAGCATCGAGTTCTTTGGGCTGATTTGGAGTGGATGGAAGCTAACTTCATTCGACAGATTGTCCCCTGGATTGTGTTTGGAGATTTTAATGAGATCTTGAGTACAGTGAAGCATTCCTGTTTTAATCAGGATTAGTAGATATCACATCCAATGGGCCATCCTTTATTAGGTGGAATAGTCAAGCTAAGAATCCTATTGGGAATAAATTGGATCGGGTTATGGTTAACGATGAATGACTCTCCAAGTTTCTGCAATCCTTTGCATTGTTTAAACCTAATGAATCTCGGATCACACGAGGAGTTGAGTTAAGTTGGATAATCTCGTTTCAACAACACGGATGCCATTCTAATTTTTTAATTTTCTGGCATCGACTCTACAGTATCTTTTGATTGTTAGTCAACATTGGGCTACTTTACCTACCATGTTTCACTCCTTGATGGCCCTCTACATGTTCCATGGATAAATCAAGGCTTTAAAATAGCAGCTTCAAAGTCTAAATAGAACAATTTATGATGGGCTTACTATTCGATCAAAGTTGGCTTTGGACCGGCTGTGTGCAGCTCAAGAGGCAGTATTAGTAAGCCCATCTCCTTAGACCTTTGCTGTAGTCTCAGAGGGTACTACAATCAGGAACCACTATGCGGAAGTATAGGAGAAGTTCTTCAAACAGAAATCCCGTGTCACTTGTTTTGCTACGGGGGATCACAACATGACCTTTTTCCATAGAACGGTTACGAGTCAGGCCTTAAAAAATGCCATTCTTAACTCATTCGTGGATGGAAAACCAGCTTCAATCTCGGGAATCATCAATATAGAGGTTTGCTCTCATCTCCTGTCTTAACATTAATGCTTCTAAGTCTTCCATATTTTTGGCTAGGTTGGACAAGGCTAGGGAGATCAATGAGGCTCAACGACTGAGTTTGGCTATTAGTGTTTTACCTATCCGATACTTGGGTTTTCCTCTCACCATAATGTCGATGAGTCATCACGAATATGAGCTCCTCATTGATAAAATCAGAACTCGGTTATTAACTTGGCCTACTAAAAGCCTTTCTTATGCTCCGGTCTTAACATTAATGCTTCTAAGTCTTCCATGTTTTTGGCTAGGTTGGAAACAGCTAGTTTTTGCAATGACCTGCAAGAGTGATGATGATGAAAAAACTAAGAAAGACTTTTAACATTAATGCTTCTTAACATTAAAGGATATTCCATCCTTTACTAATGCTAATGTTTATTTTGTCGACTTGAGAAAATTTTCCACTTTGTACATCAGTTATGGTTTTATCGAGTCAAAAGTTTTTACTGAGTCAAAAATAGTAGGGAATAAGGACATTTTATATGATGATATCTGACCATTGTGTGTTGAGAATTTTTTTTCCTAGGACAACTTGCAGTATTCACTAAGAGTGAACAATACCTAGAACCTCAGAATCGGACCTCTCCCCTGAAATTTCATCTTACAGAGACTTTTGTTGGATCGAGTGTCAACTCTATATTATTTGGACAACTTAACCACACTTAATTTTTCTCACTGAAGGTGTTAGATCAGAGAAACAAGAAAAAACATTGAGGATCATCTTTACCCGTTTTACCACCTTCTTGTTGATCCTGAATGACCACTCAGTTTTAGTGGTTCCCTACCTTTAACCATAACCCTTTCTTTCAAACCCATGCCATCTTTTCATCATCATCGCTCTTGCAGGTCATTGCAAAAACTTCGGAGAGAAAGAGACTACACAGTCCTCAGACCACTTAGAAGAAGAGTTTTAAAAAGATGAGATGGAGTACGAAGATCCAATTTTATTACGTATTCTCCTATGGGATTCACTAAGTAAGGTACTAATTTGTGCTTATGAGACATTATTTCATATAGGGTACCATTTCCCCTCTCGAAAAAGAATGGATAAATCTA
Organism: Cardamine chenopodiifolia; assembly: GCA_963922655.1. Lineage (NCBI taxonomy): Eukaryota > Viridiplantae > Streptophyta > Magnoliopsida > Brassicales > Brassicaceae > Cardamine > Cardamine chenopodiifolia. The sequence goes on from OZ000464.1 coordinate 9,213,821, forward strand.
CTAAAGAAAGAAATCTGAAGGAGAGGCATGGATAAATTTACTAAAGAAAGAATTTTTGGCGAACAATTAGAAAAAGTCCTTTTTTAAGGCTTTGACCTGCAAGAGGTTCGGACCTTTCTGTGGACTGTGTGGTCCGACTCGTGGCAAGCGAAGACCGAACACCAAAATTTTGATGTACTTGTTATCACCGACTCGTGATCTTTCTTAGATTTTACATTAAAAGATCATTGGTGGTCCGGACCACCAATGGTGAGGTGGATGATGGTACGCGATGGGTGATGGTTTGGTGGAGACAAGGTGATCTAGCCTTTGTTCTTTCTTGTTATTTCCTGAAATCGATTGGATTAGAGTAGTTCCAATCAAATTATAAAGTTTTCAGTTTTTTTTTTTGCGTCCTTTCTAAGACAAAATCCTAAAACCATCAATATTAAAATGAAATAAAACTAAAGAAAACATACCTAACATAGTTGATGCAATGATGCTGTAATGGTGGTTGTGATGGATGATGTACAGATGTTATGGAGATGGATGATGCAAAATGTATATCAAAGACGAAGGGCTTGCTGGTATTCCTAGAGCTCCCGATAGAGTGCTGAAATTGCTTCCTGGCGCTCCATTGCTCCTCATGGACCGCTGGTGAGGCTCTATTCTCCTTTTTTCATTTTCTTGATCTAGCACACTTGTATCCCTTGGTTGTCTTTCATGAAAAGGTAAGGTTTGTAGTGTTTTAAACTTCTTGACCGATCCAGTAGGACTTGTCTTGCTATCTTTGTTCTCCTAACCGTCCATGATTTCCTGCCTTCTTTCTTTTACTTTTCTTGTTTTTCTAATTTTTATGTGTTTTATGTTTTTCCAAAAGCAAAAATCTAAAACAATCAGTAATTGATGAAAATAAACCTAAATGAAACTTATCTAAAGCAATGCATGATGTTTTGATGCAGGTTGGAGTTGGATGGGATGAAACAACTGCTGGCGCTCCAGGAGGTCCCGCTAGAGCACTGGAAGAGCTTCTTGGCACTCCAAGGACCTTTCCTGGAGCTCCAGGGCCTTTCTCCCTTTTGGCTCTGATTTTACCTTCGTATTCCCTTTTTTTTGTTTTCTATCTTTTTATGAAAAACCAATGGGTTGCCTCCCATTCATTGCTTGTTTAAAGTCTTTACCTTGACTTAGATGTGCTTTAAATGTGATAGTCATTGGCTAAGGGATTTTTTGTTCCCTTAGTTTATCTGCACTCGGTTGTCCTCCATTGATGTTTTAAAGAATGAATGCATTGCTATGATTCTCATTCGCAAGTTCATTGTCTTTTTCCTCCAATGGGTTTCCCTTCGAAAATTCTTTTCCTTTTTCTTTTTTTTTTTGTTCAAACCCATGATATTTCATTAGAAACATACGAAATAGAGTTTAGGAGGATTGGATCCTCAAAATTACAAAGAGAAGACTTAGCTAAAACAATTGCTTCTAGGGAATAAACTGAAACAAGAACGAAAGAAAGGAGGATAAAAGTGAGTGAGTATCTTCAAGAAATCCATACATATCACACGAGGACTCAATGGAGGTGAAAAGGCGCAACACGGTCTGTGAGTTCGATAGGATCGTAGACTCTAATCTTCCTAAGACCGAGGCATGTAATGAGGCAAGCTTGACTGACCAAGCTGTCCCCAATGGAGCTGATGCTAGATAGCACAAATCAACTTTAGCTGGTTTTGTACCTGTAATTCTTGCAATATTATACACCCAACCAAAACCTCCTAGGGAGGATTGTGCCTTCCATGAGTCATCTACAAACCCACAATCACCAAAGATAATAACTGGGACAAGCTCTTAGCAAAGAAAGTGACTAGAACTTTCCTAATAAAAACCTCAATCCAAGGTAAAGTAGTAACACCTACAATGATATAAACCTCAAAACAAGGTAACATAGTAACATCAACAAAGTGATCAAATCGGTCCTCTTTCCCAACAAGACCAACTCCAGATTTGAGACCAGATTTCCAAAAGGAACTAGAGGGAAAGATTCTGCAATAAACAGTAAGGACCTGCACTAGGGCGGTAAAGGAGCCACTAGAGGGCACACATACCATCGGTAACCTCAGAGACCACTTAACTATTTGAAGCAAAAGCAAGCGGAGGTTGTCAAAAGGATATACACTTCTGGAGAAGTTGGAGAGAACTTCCGGTCCAGTGAGACTAATCCCATCGACGGAGAGGAGAGAACTTTGACGCAGAAGCCGGCGGAGATGGTAAAAAAAAGATGCCCTTCTGAAGACGCCAAAGAGTACAGATTCATTGTTAGAAACAGGATAGGGGAAAGGACCAAGAAAGAGAAGGTGGAAAGTGGCGGCTGAGAAAAAAAAGACTCCAGACAAGAAGCAAATCTGGTGGTCCGGTGGTTATGGCAGAGTCGAAGGAGACAGAGAATCCATTGGTGGTATCAAAAGGAGCCTCAGATCGAGGAGAAAGACCAAATTCTTCGGGAAGGGACGAGAGTGCCTCGAAGAAAAAAAGGGGAGAGAAGTCATCTTAGTAGAAAACACGCCAGAGAAACCATCAGCGTCGAAGCTAGATGGAGACCAAAAACTTAGTCAGGAGGAGAAAGATCTACCCGTTTAAGAGGAGATCTGGTCGGTGGAGCACTGGAAAAGGAGATTCATCTTGGATCAGAGCTTCGACGCGACTGTCTTGGATATCGTACCCAAGAGCTTCTCTAGGGCAAACTAACCTTTTATATTTAATATTTTTTTTGAATTCGATGATTTTCTCTGTATATGATTTTCTTTGCTTTTTTTCTTTAAACTCCAAATGAGTGATGATTCTGTAATTGGAGAATGAGTTTGAGGGGTTCTTTGAGCTTCAATTTTGCTTTAATTTAGTCATCACCAAGCCTCATATGGGTCGAAGTGGAATGTGAACCACATGGGGTGTCTTTGCTCCTTGACATTGTTGGTTTGATGTTTTCCTTAAGTGTGTGGGAATGGGCTTCCTTTAGAAAGTTTTTAGCATCATCTATATTATCTCCATGGTCTAACATCGGTTTCTATCCACTACATATCGTCATACACCAAGAGTTATCCATAACCATCACTGGATAAAAACATCCTTGTCGATTCTGGAGAAATAAACTTGTCGGTTGGGATAGTATATCCATGCTCATATCTATTAAAGGAATGAGGAGCCTAAGATCAATGATCTATTTGTTTTCTTTTTCATCTCCACGATGTGAAAATCAGTGGGAACATGAAAATTAGGAACGAAACCGAGTGGATTTGAATAAAAAGAATCTCCATAATGAATGGATATCTTGGAGGGCTGCACATTCGAAATTCCTAACCTCTCTGCAATGGTATTTGACATGACATTCACATCAGATCATGTATCGCAAAGTGAATCACGAATTTCTACTCCCTTGATTGAGCATGGAACAACAAACTCTCCAAGGTCTTTTATCTTTGAAACTATCTTTAATGAGGATGATGAGCTTGTCATTGGTATCTTCTCTTCTATCAAACTTTCATTAGCCTTTAATTGGTTAAAATTCGAGGGGAAATGGACCTTTCGTTTGTAGACTTGAGGTGCTTCAAAATCTGATTTGTCATCTCTAGGTAGTTCAAACGTATCAGTAGGGCTGGAGTGATTCGTTAGGATATGAGTAGCTTATCTCTTGCTTGTCTGTAAGCAAACAGTAAGAGACAAGTCGAAAGAGAGACATAAAAATAGGGATTCAAAGCCTCAAAGTTTCAAACAAATGATTAAATGCATTTTCCTCGGAGTAGTTAGATGGTGCAAGAATAAATATCTTACTCCTTCGTATTTCTCCATGCTCATCTCAATGCAAATTTCTAATGCAACTCCTAAACTTAAGCAAAGAGTCATAATCAAATCAAAGACATCTCTTTGACATTCCTTAAGGGTTTTAATGAGGTCTAGTTGAGGGGGATAAATAGTTCTTAATCGGTTTTGGATGAAAGCTTTTTGAGGTGGTTTCAAAAGAATATTTCTTTGGGTGGTTGCTCTAAAAAACATAGGAATGCTAATCAAATGCAAAATCCATCTAAGAAGGGGGAAATTGATGCATACAAAGTTTACCTCTCATGAGATGCATCCTAGTTTCTACCCATTTTGCATTTATTATTCTCTTCCCGACCCCATATCAATACTCAGAGTCCAACTAATATTCAACCTCATGATCAATCTCTTATCTTAGTCTCTTCGGGAAAATCTTTTCATTTAACACTTAGCTCTTTTATATCTCTTTCTTTTGCTTTCTATTGTTCTCAAAATTTATTTTCATTTTACATTCTAAGGGAAGCAACACTATTTTTTTCTTTCTTCTTTGTACTTGAGATTTAGAGCTTGTTGACTTGTTTCAGATGAAAGCTTTGGATGAAAGATTTTTGAGGTGGTTTCAAAAGAGTATTTCTTTGGGTGTTGCTCTCAAAACATAGAAATGTTAATCAAATGCAAAATCCATCTAAGAAGAGGAACAATTGATGCATACTAATTTTACCTCTCATTATTCTACCCCATCTCATGAGATGCATCATAGTTTCTACCTATTTTACATTTATTATTCTCTTCCCAACCCCATATCAATACTATTTTGTCCAATTAATACTCAACTTCTTGATCAATCTCTTATCTTACTCTCCTAGGAAAAATATTTTCATTTAACACTTAAATATTTTCTATCTATTTCTTTTGTTCCCATAATTTATTTTCATTTTACATTCTAAGGGAAACAACACTATTTTTTTCTTTCTTTTTGTACTTGAGATTTAGAGCTTCTTGACTGGTTTTGGAAGAAAGCTTTTTGAAGTGGTTTCAAAAGAGTATTTCTTTGGGTGGTTGCTCTCAAAACATAGTCAAATTCAAAATCCATCTAAAAAGGGGAACAATTGATGCATACAAAGTTTACATCTCGTTATTCTATCCTATCTCATGAGATGCATCCTAGTTTCTACCCATTTTTCATTTATTATTCTATTCCCAACCCCATATCAATACTCTTTTGTCCAATTAATACTCAACCTCATGATCAATCTCTTATCTTTGTCTCCTAGGGAAGATCTTTTCATTTAACACTTACCTCTTTTCTATCTCATTCTTTCGTTTTTTTGTTCCCAAATTTTTTTTTCATTTTACATTTTAAGGGAAACAATACTACTTTTTCTTTCTTTTTGCATTTGAGATTTAGAGCTTCTTGACTATTCTTTTATTCCCTAGGGACCTTTTCATATCATTGATCAAACTTTTTCTTTCACCCTTATCTTTTACAACACCCAAACCAACTACCCAATCTAACCATCCAAGTCTTTCATTCCAATCCTAATCGCTAATCTTATCATTCTACTTAAAACGAGAGTTAATACTTTATCGCTCCCAATACTATTAGCATTATTAACAAAATGCCTCACTCATCAAGTCAATCAAAAGGCTTTGAAAGAAATTGTTAACGTTAAAGGTAAACCATTCTAAAGGTAAACCATTCTAAAGGTGAGAATGGTCATTCGGGTTAGCACAAGGGTGTTGAAATGAATAAGAAAATCCGAATGTGACTAATAGTCGATCATGATAATGCATTCAAATCACCCTAAGCGAAAAAATTAGATTCAAATTAAGTCCATATTCATAGAGATGTTTCAAAAATAAAGTGAGCCTTATAAATTAGAAGTTGTATTTCGTAAGATGCAAATGTCCAAACATGGATTTTTTATTTTTTCAAAGATGTCATGCAACAAATCACCATGACTAAGGGCAAAGATCTTAATCCTAAGCACGAAATTCTACAAGGAAAATATATCATATGCATATGCAAAACTATATGTTTCTTGACTCAATCCTAATATGAAAATGAGACTACATGCTTCTTTTTGTGTGTTTTCAAAAATTTTAATTTCTTAAAATTTTTCTTGAAAGCATAAGTATTAACAATGCATGACTCAAAGACGTAAAATCAACACAAAACACAATATTAGATAGCATGTCTATCTCCCAAACTTATTTCACACCATCTCAAGGTAAGAATAAATCCGAAAAAGAGACCACTAACACAAAACACAAAATTAGAAAAATAAAACTATATACAAAGGAAGTGTTGGGTGAGTTCGATCTTAAGTACCTTTGTCATGAAATCTTTGATGAAGTCCACTTCTTTCTCTTTTAAATCCGGTGCAAAAATCACTCTTGTCATGGCAAAAGGTTTCGGAGCACATTTTCTCTTGATCTTTCACTCAATAGCGCCTTCAATGTGTCTCATAGGATGTAAGGTGACCATGGATGATAATTAGTGGCCATAATGCCATGTCTTGCCTTTCTTAAGCTTTTTCTTTGTCACTCTTGGTTGTTTCACCAATGGATCTACCATATATGGCTCATCAAATAAGGTGTTTAGGCAATCCCCATCAAGGAACCTCTCATCATATTCCACAAGTTGATCTTCACATCTTTTGGGTTCTCTTAGATGCTCAACTATTCATTCGTAATTGTACCACAAAAGACTCTTGTAATTGATTCAATGGAGTAAGAGATATTTTTCTCGACATATCGAAGAATCATATATTTTTCTCGACATATCAAAGAATCAATATCTTACTTGGGAAGTCGATATTAGCTCCCACAATGTGGAGGAAAGTTCTTCCTAGGATGAGAGACAATATCCAACCTTGATAGGGTAGTCTTCAATGAGACCAAGTGAACACTTTGAAGAGGCATCCACATACATTATCGAAGAAGAGCGAGGCTTCATTTTGTTTATTCCTAAAGTCTTCACCGTCTCAAAGGATATAACATTCTCGCTTGATCCAGAGTTACACAAAGCATCATCGAGTTTCAAATCACCAAGGGAACAAAATATGATGAACTTCCCCGGATCTTCAATCTTAGGGAGTGACTTGGATTCAAGTGGTGTTGCGCTTTTTGTTTCATATAATCTCATTACTTCCTCCATTTTGTCTTGGTAATTAAGGATAGCTTTAATAAACTTCTTGTGGATGGGCACTTGGTACACATTATCCATAAAGGGCAATGGTACTCAAAATCCGTTTCATATACGCTTTTAAACTTTGAAAGCACCTTCTTTTGCGCTTTGGTATAAAATGTTCCGGGAAGTGGAAGTGATGGCATATATGAAGGAAGCTCAACTCATAGTGCATCTTTCTTTTCAATTCTTATGGAATCCTTGTCTTTTTTTTTGTGGTCACCTCCTCTTTAGCTTCACTCTCACTAACCAAACCTTCATAATCCAAACCGTAGAGACCTTTTTAGATTTCATCTACATATTTTTAGTGCTCATTAATCATACCACCCCCTCTTGATAGTGTGTAGCTCTCATTCTTAACCACATCCGAATCACTTGTGAAGATAGCGTTGCAAAATTACTTGGGGTTAGCTTCGGATTTACCCGGTAATGCTCCAGTTGGATTCTTTGAAATTGAAGAGGCTTGGGCGACCTTAAGATCAATGTTTTTCATATGAGAATTCAAGCTATTGATCTTACCATCAATATCATTATACATCCCATTCATCTTGTTGTGCATCTCAACCATCCGCTTGTTCATCTCAAAGAAGTGTTTGTTCATCTCTAAAACTCCTTTAGTTTGGCCTTTAAGTAATTGTTTAAGGAGAGTGTTGGGATCTTCTTTAACGGTTGGTTTGGTGGTGGCACTTGGTTTTGGTAGTTTTTTTTTGGGAAGAAAGTTTGTGTAGGATTGGTGTATTGAAGTCTAGGTTGGAAATTTTGGTTAGTGGCTTTTGTTATTGTTTGGATAGGGTTGGTTTGTTGTTTGGGGCCTTGGTTGAAAGTTTTCTTAGTTCTAGGTTTGTCCTTGGAATTTATCGGGGTAGTTCGATTTGAAGTCGTGTTGTTAGTAGTCACCAAAAAAGTTCATCTCCTCTTGAACACCTTGACAAACTTTAGTACCAACCTTTTGATAACAATTTTACCCATCAAAATCTCCCACATAATTCACTTGCCTTTGAGTGGCTTACATCAACTTGTCAAACTTCTCACTCAAAGCCTTTAACTCTCTTCTTGTTCTCATGAACTCTATATTCCCTAGTAAACCTATCATAGTGTTCAAAATAATTCCCATCACTCATGGCAAGATTCTCAAGCAAGATCATACCTTGATCCGCTTGTTGACCCAAGAACTAATTGTTATTCGCGGTGTCTAAAAGCATCCTTATCTTTGACAACACACAACGGTATATAGTAGAAAGTAATGACTATTTGGAGGGCATTGTGATAAGTACTCTTTGAACATTTCCCATGCTCCACTAAAGCACTCATTCCCCTTTTAGGCAAATATGAAAATCTCATTTCGAAGGCGAGCTGTTTGCGAAGTAGAGAACAAGTTTCCCAAGAAGATTCACTTGCATTCATCCAAAAATGTTATGGAGTTGTAAGGAAAATGTTTTTCCCATTGGTTTGCCTTATTACCAAGAAAGAATGGGAAAAACCTTAGCTTGAAAGCATCGTCACAGATCCCATTGATCTTCACCATTCCACAAAAGCGATCAAATTGATCCAAATGGTCTAAAGGATCTTTCATTGGCAACATATGAAACTTGATGCCTTGGAGCATGTTGATAAGGCTAGCCTTGATCTAAATAATATTGGTCTCCATAGGTGGTGGATGGATACCGGCTCGCTTCCCATGAATGTTGGGCTCAACAAAAAACCAATTGGCCTTATCTCTGGCGCCTCAAAAACCCGATGGATTCACCCTTTGGTCATCCATTCCCAAGCTCCTCACACTCTCTAGTTCTTTTCTCTTTCGCTTCCCTTCGATTCTCTCTCTCAAGTTGATTTTAATCCTCAACAAAACCAATAACTTCACCTTGTTGACTTTTCCATTGCATACACCTTCAAAGGACATAAGAGAAACTAAAATAAACAATTAGTATCAAAAGAAAGAAAATAACAACTTAATTTTGAAACGAAATGAAATCATAATGGTTATTGCATTGTCTCTCTGACAACGACGCCAAATTAATAGTTATATTGTTAGGCCTATCAATTAACCTAATATGCTATTGAGCATGTATGGTATCGAATCCACAAGTAATCAAGAAAACTCACTAGGAATATAAATCTTGATTCTATCTAAGCAAATAAAAGAGTTTGTTTTTGAAAACCAAAATTCAAATCTAAGTGAAGTTGGAAAAGAGTAAAATCGGTTGTGAAATTTCAAATAAAGATAAGCGATGAGTCAAAGGCATGACAATCATTTAGATAAGATGATGAATCTTTGATTATTCTAAGAACATATTATAACACTATCATTAGTTCACTAATAAAATCTAATTCACTTCTATCGTACTAATATTTTCACTAATCATCTAATCATCATCAACTTTCGTTCGCGATTAAATAATCTATAAGCATTCATAATCAATTCTAATCCAACCACTAATCACCCTAATCAACTATTTACATAGGCTAAGGAAGAAAATCTCACTTAGAATATTTCAAGCATTTCATCGAACACCTTTTGAGCATGAAATCCTATTGATCTAGATTGAATGTTACAATGTTAAATCTAACATTACTACCAACCTAAATGAAGGATAACCTAAGATCTAGCACTAAACATCATCATTAACCCATCAAATCATCATAATCAACCAAACCTTAACTCATCTAAATGACTACTCACTTAAATCCATAAATACACAAAGAAATAAACTTGACCTTTACATAATTATGATTATAGAATAAGTATATGATAACTTGTATTCAAGAGATTCATACAAAGAGTTTCTTAAAACCCAAAAGTGGCTAAAGATAATCTCTAAAACAAGTCTAAGGGTTTATAATTAGGTTTATTGGTATTTATAAGGAAAAATAAAAGAAGTTGGTCAACCCATGTTAAACCAGGTTTGACCCGGTTTAGCAACAAATGGAGGTGTGACTTGGCTGCTGCTTCAGTCCGCTACAAGCCATTGGTCACCCCATGCCACTGGAGTAACCCGTTGAGTTCCATCGGTGTCGTCTGCCTGCTCCGATTGCTCACCAATCTGCCATATGAGTTTTGTCGACTCCAAAATGGTGACAAGATGCCGTTGGGTGATGTTGTTGTGTTTCCACAATGTCCTTTGGATGCTGTGTGTACTCGCCAAGACACTATACATTCTTCATCAAATCTCCTCTTTCTTTCCTTTACATCCAATTGATCCCTCTTGTTATATAGTTAACTTTAATACCTATATAATGAGAATTTATATGCAGGACATGCATATAACTCCTAATATGAGATGTAAATGCAAGAAATCAATGACAAAAAGGAATCGAAAGTATGCTAAAAACTCCATATATCAGTAGCTTCTTCCGTGCTTTGATGTTCACCTTTGTTTATATGAGTACAAAAATACAGAGTGTTTACATCCGATAGTTTTGCAATAAGATCATAGACCTCCTTACTTTCATTATTGAATTTAAGAACTATATTATCCAATTTACTAGCTACTTTATTCGTGTCAAGACTATCCAAATACTGCTTCTTAGTGCATTTAAGACTACTCTCTGTGATCATAGCAATACAGTGTATCATTGGATTTACCTCAATGATATATGGCATGCTTAACTAAAGAGGAAAATTTTGTTGAAAGCCATGCAGTTCGGATGATCTCATGGGTTGGTTTTCGATTGATGGACAAGATGGATGAGGGATATGTCTTTGTAGACGCATATGAGTAGCTCGATTGGTTTGTGTCTCTCTCTTTTATCGGATAGTGACCCCTCCTTTAGCATAGACCTGAAAGAAATTTTGTTCATTCTAAGAAACAAATCCATCATGGACACCTCTTCCACCATTTTCTGGAGCTCAAGATTAGTAAAACATGGTGTCTCGTGTTCGCCAAAGTGAATGTTGTTGCTGCTTGCAGCGAGGTTATCGATCAAGGTATGAGCCGTTTCTTTGATCTTTATCGCAAAATCACCATTGCTTGCAGTGTCAAGTGAAAGTTGGTGCTCCTCATCTATACCTCTATAGAAAGCAATCATGAGAAAAGCTCTAGTAAAACCATGATGAGAGCAATCCCTTTCATAGCCTTTGAATTGCTCCCCAACATCAAAGAATGAATCCATATCTCCTTGTTGAAACTTATTCTCCATGACGTACATGATGATTTCAGGGCCGATTTCGTATACTTGCCCTTCTAATGGTGCGGTGGTAAACGTATGGCTGCTTGGTTTTGGAAATGAGAAACATCAAAATCTCCTATTGTGATTATCTTCTTGTTGGGATTATCTTCTTGTTGGGATCTCGATCTGGAGGAACTTCCTTTTGGTTACCAAGTGGGGTGACATAAGGTCCAATGACTCGTTGGTAACCAATGTGAATGCCATCTGTCGAGTGAGATATTGGTTCAAGGCGATCTTGTTCTAATGCCATAAGTTGCGCAATAGTAAGGTTGTGAAACTTAACTGGGAGAACGTCGAAGTTCATCTTCAAAGTCTCCTGAAAAAGTTTAAAAACAAAACTAAAAATCAGTAAACTAGTGTCCTAGACTAGGATCTAGTTTTAGACTCAATAGCAACAATCACTCCCCAGAAATGGTGCCAAAACTCTTGATGTGTGTGATTTTTAACTCCAAACTTTTACCTGTAAAACTGACACAAAAGTTGCAAGTGCACAACTAATCGTATGTAATATATTTTAGGATCGATGTCACAAAGAGTGATGTTGTTAAGACTATTTTATTAAGAGTAAAACGAGGGTAGGATGAATATATGGTTGGGGGTTTTGAGTACAGTGGTAACAAAAATAAGCAAGTAAAAAACTAAGGAATTCAATAAAAAGTAAGTGTTGGGCATTAGGGATTTCGAAGGGGATTCATCTAGAGAGGTTCATTCAAGAATTCTAGGGATAAAAGTTCTTCACTATGAAGTTATTAAAGTATGATACATTGGTTATGTAATAAACTTATTTTGTAAGAAATATTACCTACACATAACTACTTCGTGACTCAACTCTCGCATTATATGTTCAGGTTAGATTTTAGTTCGCAAATCTTCATGACTCGGCCAACTGACTGGTCATGTCGATAAACTTAGTCTAAGTCTAGGCCAAGATTATAGAACATATTTTGACGAGTCTATTCTCATAGGATCAGTTCTAGTTCATGACACTTTCACATGCATTAAGATTAAGCTTGACTCCTAGAACTTTGCTTAGAATTTCTACCCTAAAACTGCCACTCAAACTAGAAAATCATAGAATCTCCTTTAAATCACCTTTTAAATCCAAATAATAAACTACTCAGACACCATTAAAGCAAACAAAAGCATAGATGATGAAAGAGTATTCATAATAAACGAATTTGATAAAGCAAGAGGGTTCAAAGGTAGTTCTCCCAAAAGATGTTGAAAAAATGAAAGCTATAAAAGATATGATGAACTAAGTCCTTAGATCTTTGACGGAGGTCCTTGGGATGGCTGCTTATCCCTATGAGTTCATACTAGGGTTTTAGAACGAGTGTTTATGAGGCTTGAGGATTCTTAAGTAGGTTTAGGATTGAAAAAAATGAAGTGCTGTCATTTTGGACCAAAAGGGATTCATAAGTGTTTTGGCACTCCTGCGGGCTCTGATAGAGCGCTAGGGAGGCCTTTTAGTGCTCTACAGGCTTCTGCTAGAGCGCCGATACTTGCTTCTACAGGACATTTCTTCAATGTTTTCATCATAACTTATGATTGGATGAATGGAATCGATTGATTCTGTTATAAAGTAAAAGATGACCCTTCTAGACTTACAATGACATATTAAGTGTTGAATATGGCCCATAGTAAGGTTTTCAAACGTAGTGTTCAATGTAAATTTCAGAAACTGTAGAAAACATGTTTGGCTCCCTTTTTGATCTTTCTTGCCTAGAAAACTATAATGACCTCTTGAAACTGAAAATATTCGAAATGTGGCTTAAAAGAACTTAAATCATATAAAAAAACTTGTTAATCATCTTTAAATCATAGCTAAAATAGATAAAAATACGATTTTATCAGGAGTAGATGGTAGATATTATTTTATAAAAACATAAATGTAGTGAAATATGTGTGTTTATATATATATATATAGCTCTGAGACCAAGAAGAACCGAAAGTCATGATTCTAATTTTTAATTTTTAAAATGTATAAGTTATGTTAATTTTAATGGATAGTTAAACTATCCTAATTAGAACAGAAATAATAATAAGACGGTTAAAACAACCATATAATTAAAAACATATGTAAAAGAGTTAGGGTAACAATTTATAAACAAAATACATTTACTAAAAACTTACAAGAAGATCGTAACAATTTTTGAGATAGCAAGAGGAGAAAAATGTGACGTAGAGAGAGAATGGATGAGAGAGATGAGAGAAATTGAATGAGAACTTGAAGACTACAAAAAAACATACAATCCTTTATATAAGAGGTTCACATAAAATAGTGGTACAATTTATATGAATCCACTAAAAAGTGAGATTCTTATTAAATAAGTGGCGTTTATAAAATATACAATATTTTAATTTTCTGATTTATGGAAATTTGTCTTTTTTGCAGCAGTAAATCACACTCAGACATTCATAACAATATTTTTTTTCTGTCTTTGTTGTTTTTAGTGGAAAAAAATCATGCTCCACTGTTTGCCCAATATTTCTTTATCGATGTCCGAGATATTGGAATCTATTTCACTCCCTGAAACTTGAGAATTATGGTCCAAAATTGACAGTAGAAAGCGCAAGGAAATCACCTAAATTTCTTTCTCTAACTTTGCACCTGCCAACATAGCTTACATTTTTCATTTGTGGGCCAATAATTGGGATATTTCTGCTGTTTGGTTTGGAGATTGGTGAGATGTTTGGGATAAGTATTTGAGTATATTTTTATTTTAGATTTTTATCCAATATGAGATATTAGAAAGATAAAGATTGGACGGAATTTTGAATTTATCCCACCATTTTACCATAAATCTTCGTCTAGGATCTGGTGAGAATTTTTGTGTCCAAGAAAAATGGGTAATTATTGACATAAAATCTATTGTCATCGTTTATAATATTTTGATAAATTCTTCTCAGGAAACCAAAGCAGCTCCTTTTCTTAGTCTAGATTTGTAATGAGTTGAATTGTATTTTATTTGATTGCACAATTAATTCATTTGAATTGTGTTTTTATGTAAAAAGTTCTAAGAAGAATTAATACATCCAGTCAATATAGAAAACATTTCAATCGTGTAATTAGTAAGTTGAATAGGTTAATTGTATAATTAAGATGATTAAATAATACATAAAAATGAAAATTTTGAAAAATCAAATTCAAATGCACAAATAGGGTGAGAGCATAATTATACTTTTAAATATACAAAATTTATCTAGTCTATGCATTTTTAGTTCTTGAAGGTTGATGATTAAAGAGTACGCATGAATTTTTTCTATTTTCTTAAGGTCGAACTTAATTAGTTGATATTGCAGTTTGAGTAGATTTTCAAAAAGCTGATGTGGATGCTTTCAGAAGCTCTAAGCAGCTTTTTTATGCAGAATATGTGACTAAAGTGTTGAATAGATTTTGTTTTTAATTTTTAATTAAAATAAAAGTGAAATTTTAAAATAGAGTCCAACAAATCCTATGTATTTCAATACATATTTTATATTATTCAAATGTGTATTTTAAAATGTCTTACAAAACCAAGTGTTATTGGACTATTGATTTGAAAATATACAATGAAATCAACTATTATTGGAAAGATTTTAAGTTGTAGTTTTTAAATGATTTAAAGAAATTTAGTGGAATTTGTTAGTTAAAAATATAAAGATCCAAATCTCATGGCTTTAGATGAGATTATAGAAAATTTTAATAACAAATCACAACAACTTCCCTAATTTACCAAAATTGATCAAACTCATTTAATAACTCATTAAAAATCAACTCACTTCAGATTCTTGATTGAATACACCCCCTTAATGTACTTTAGAATTAAATCTTAATGTAATTTTAAAGGGACATGTTGCAGAAGCATAATGCAGCAAATGAAAACTTCTCATAAATTTATTTGGAAATCTTCAAATATTATATTATGTATGATTAACTACCATGTTAAGATTTTTTCTTCTTGTCTATATAGAACAAAATATTTGGAGAAAAGCATCAAAGATTCTTCATACATCATAATATAATACCAATAGTTGAAATCCTTTCACTATGTCTAAACAATTTGTTTCTTATGCAATGGTTTTGATGGTTCCCTTCTCAAGTATTTTTTTTAATTCTTCCATATTATCATTTATACTTGTTGGTTTTAAAGAAAATAATAAAAATTGAAAATTTTATTAAAAAAAAATATCAATAAATGATTAAATTTTTCTTTTACATTTTAATTATAAAAAATCATCATTTGAGAGTGTGTCAGAGAGCTAAAGCAAATGTGTAATAGTTGATGATTGTATTTTAAAATTTTACATATACCAAAATTCTAATTTTAATTTTCAACTATTAAAATACCGTTTTATTTGAGTTCGTATAGGAAATAAAAACATATTCGCTCGGTGGTGTTAGTTGTCGAGTATTCGTTCTACAGTATATAAAATAATTTTACTATTATATATATTAGTGTTTTCAAATATATTCAAAATTAACTGTATTAAAAAGCATGTAATACACTCTCGTTAAAAAAGTTTTTTGAACTAAAAAGTTAGATAATGTTGATGTAATGGCCATATTTTTCATATTTTGAAAGGTTTAAAATATTAATATTTCAATCATGTGGAGGATCGATCTTTAGTTTGAGTGTCAATTACCTAAGAAATTACAAATTATGCTGAAAGTTCTTGAGTCTTTTAAGTGAATAAGAATAATTTAATTATTTTAGGTGTGCAATGTTACCCCACCCCTCTTTATGTCTTTAATGGATCCGCCCACGTTTGTAACTATTGCAAGGCTAAATAGTAATTACTCTTCATGAATCATGATATGTTAAATTGCTAATTTAGAAACCTTAAATGGCATGCAAAAAAAAGGAAAAAGAATCACAGTATCATGTATCAAAATCTCTTTATAATTTTTTTATTTTTTATTTGTTATATTTCATAAAGATTACATTTAAAAAACCAGAACAATAAAGTAACCTAAACTTTTTAAATATCAGAAACAATATGCAATCTTGAGTACAATTGTATGAAAAACCTCGAATTTGATTTTTTCTACTTGGCTCAACCAAAATTTATTTCTATAATAAACAGACACTACCACTAATGCAAGGGGGAAATAAATAAAATGATTGTAGGAAAGATTGTAATAATTTTGTTTCCCTTCAACTCAGTCATTATAACTTCCCTTTAACCTCTCCTCCTGAGAAGTGGATGATCCATGAGAAATATGGTTCAGGGAGCACGTATAGCACAATTTTCCATAATTTATATATATGTAATAGTTTCCATTAACCTGATCAACTTTTTCTTTAACTCCAACTGTTTTTTTTTGTTGAGGATAATTCTCCAGCAATATCTTTTTTGAAACCCTAAATAGCAATGTATGATCAAACTCAGAATGATAACATTAGCACTGAAAATTTTTCCTTGGGTTCATGGATGTCAGGAACCTCTCGAAGAATAGAGAGTTGGCAAAAAATGTTTCTTAAAATGGAGGTTTGTAATTGAGATATTGATATAATACGTGAAAGAGGGTTCATTGATTTTGGTATACCCAAGTTGTTTACCATGGAACTGGTTATTCGAACCCATAGAAGGAAGAGACATCGAGTGGATATGTTAAATAGAGTTGAGCAACTCGTTGAGACTCAAAGAAGTTGGCCGCGGATGAATAGTGAGGATAAGATTATGGGATACAAATAATTCAAAAAGGGTATGGAGACATGGTTTGCCACAAGATAAAGAAATCAGAACAGCCTTTCATCATTATGTTTAATTTCTATTAAAATTTCCAAAGCTCAAAAACATGTAGCACACAGTTGTAAAAATGTATTTTCGAGTTGAATAAATTTAACATTCAATTCAATTCAATTTTTAAAAAAATTAGCATTGAAATGAATACATCAAACAAAATTGTGGAAGTTTCAGAAATATCAAATGTGATTAATATTTTTTAGTTGAATTGTGCATGAGCACCAAAAATTATTCGAAGTACTTTTCTATTCTTATTATTCAATTTAGCAGACCACCCAAATTATGAAAGATCCCAATTATAAAACCTAAGATTTATATTTTTCTTTACGGTGGTTGTAGTAAGAACATTAAAATTTGATTACAACGTTATACTCTACGTACGTACCTGGTGCTTCTTTGGAGTGGCAATGATGCTTTAAAATTAAATTAACATCTTTTTGTATTAAAATATATCGCAAAGATAAGCCGAACCTTTGAATATTGTATGATTTCGCAGCTTTAGCAACCATCATATGTACATGATCGTGTATTCAACCATCTGCAAATTTATGCCTTGCCATCACACTTAAAAGACCTGAGATTTGGAATTTATGGAGAAATTACTTGAGAACATATGATTTCATTCAACAAAAAAATGAAAGGAAGGAAAATTATTGTATTTAGCCAATAATGTTGGCTCCAATGTAAAAGTTGTAATCTTAGCCATTAATCTCTAAAGGTCTTTAAACTCGGCCAATGTAGTTAGTATACCATGAACATTATCCAACCATATTATCTTTAATTTCGTTTAGAGTCATCTCCTGCTTGACCAAAATATCATATTAGATTTTTTCTAAACGCATGAAATATTGTTAGAATATGAATAAAGAAAACGAATTCACTTGATGCAGACAATAAAAGTAGGGAGCTTTGATTTACGGACCTCCTAAACAGCCTCAAAAACGACAAAGTTTTCATACATTAAGCCATACACAAAATCCTTATTCGGTATTAGTCTTCCGATACACATACAAACCAGTTATCCTCTGTTCTACGTATTTATATTCATTGCCAAACTATTAAATGGTGAATAGTATTAGAAAAGGTCTCTGAAAGAGAGTCTAAAAATGATGTGGATCCTCTCAGAAGCCCAAAACGAACTACTAACCCTACAAAAACATATATAGAACAAAATTGGGAAGGTTCTCTTCAATGTCATATTGCTCTTTCTAATTTCCTCTTGTACATTTTTTTGATTCAACTGTGTGTTCATCTGGTTGATTTCTCAAAACGCAATGTGTGAGTCTAATTGGAAACTAAGAAGGTGTTACAATTTAAAAAGGAAGAAAGCAAATATGGCAGCAAAGTTATTATGAGTCAGGGGTAGACTAACCCGCGGGATGGTCATCAAAATTTGATTAAAATTATTTATTTGATATTTGTAAAAAAATATATATATATATATATATATATATTAAAATAATTGGTTATTTGGTTTGATGTAGTGGTTTTGAACTGACTGAGAACTACACAATCATTGCTATTAAAGGCTGAAACAAGGTTGTTATATTGCTATTTCTTGAAAACAAGAAACATTCTTCATACTGTGCATTTCTCCTTGTGATTCTTCTAGGGCGTTGCTACTTCTATTCAAAAATAAGAGACAACAAATTCATCAAGTAAGAATAATATATGAGTTTGCTTACAATTAGCGGTAGCTTAATTTGAAGAGCAAGTAATTGGTATGTCTCTAGCCTCAGTATCATACACAATATCATACACCACTGATGCTTTATGTCTTTTTGTCAAGCTACCAAATTAAAAGCATAATCCATTACTTTACAAAAACATGGTAAAATTCAAATAAGGTTTCTATTACATGAAAAGAGAGAGCATTGACCAAAATTAACACACCCATATAATGAATAAACTTGTTAAGCTCAAAGGTGGATCACATTCATTTAGTTTGAAATAATAAAATTTGGAAAATGTTGGTATAACTCAGTACTCTCTCTCACCATATAAGGCATATTGCTCTCTTCTTTTTTACTATTTTGTGTTACTACAAACCAAACATGTATGTTGCATCACTTAAGCATCTCTTTGTAAGATTTATAAGTTTTTTTTCTCAAGTTTCCAAGTTTATGACTATGAGTTATTGGTGCTTTCATTGTCTTAAAAAGCACTCCGCTGGTCACCACTTACATCTTCACCACATCTATTGTTTCCCTTTACTTGCACCTCCTCCGCTCTCCCTCTTTACACATGTGACCTAACACTAAAATCATGAATGACAGCCCAAGAACTATTCAGATTGGAAACTCGAATGATCTACTAATTTCTATGACTTAACATTTCATAAAATGTGGTAAACAAATTTTAAAAATATACAAATTATATATATTTAACCCAAGATTATATCTATTAGGGACTGCTTATCTAAATGAAAAAATGACTAAAATTTCTAATTAAAAGTCCCTCTTTTTTTTTTAATAGCATTTTGCAAATAATTGTACCCCTGAACGCCTAAATCCACCTCCTCTTCCTCCATACTTTTTTTCATCAGCTTCTTGGTGATAATTCTTTAGATCTTCCCCCAATATTGAGCAAAAAATTGAACTCGCTTCCTTAAGTTCTTATCTTATTTAAAATGCTGATATTTTGTTTACTCATGTTTTAGATAAGAACTTACATCAAAATTCATTCTAATTCAAATGCAAATAAATCAAAAATTGATGTTGAATAACACCTTTTTAATATATTTTCAAATACACAAACAAATGCTTAATCCAATAACAGTGTATTTTAATGTATTTCAGCAAATACATAATTGAATAACACTAGATTTTATTTTGAATTTAAAATACATTCAATTCCATTAAAACATAATATTCAATAACCCCACCTTATATTCTAATCAATTTGTATTTATGAAAGAATGTTAAAATCATATAAATATTACTAAAGTTAATTTAAAATGAGGTAGAAAATATGGAAGGAGTGGAGGTGTCTTTCTTTTATATTATGACAGACTTTCAAATACACAACTGAAAAAAACATACATTTTTAAATTCAATGTAAAGAAAATTTATACACCTCGTAACAACTTACTTAGTAGCTCCTAGTCAAGCCAGGTCTAAATTAGGTGATGATCACTTTATTATATATATATATATATATATATATATAGATTCTCTCACCATGTCATTTATTTCCAAAAGTATGCTTTGACAATCATGAAGTGGAAGCTTATTGTAGCAAATAATTGTCAATAGACTTGGAAAGATCCTGAACTCATCGAAAACAAGTGGGGTAACAACGTTTGTCACCAAGGAAGCGATGCAATGGAAAATTATAAATTAAAATATATTAAACACTTAAAAGAAAAACAGATAGATCTGTGTTATTGAATTGTTTTGTTGGAACACAAATTCTTTGGGTGGTGTGTAGCAAATGACGGATACACACTCATAAGAGAGGAAAACCATTTAAAAATCAACAAAAGGATCTTTTCAAAATCAGTGTTCCTTTAGAAAATTTCATATACCATAGGATGCTATATAATTATGAGAATGAGAATGAATATAACTTTCTACGTATATAACATCGGAAAAGTGGCACTGGGTTCTTACTCCTTCCCTTTTTGTTTGCTGTAACAAAAAATACCACTTCATATTCTCATGATGGTGATACAAGCTTGCTTCCTTTTGTTGTGGAAAGAAGAGAGTAATTCCATATGAAACTCCCTATTGTCATTCTACCTTGGGCTAGATACACAACAAATAAATTCGTCAAAAGATTTAGCTTTTAGTTTTGAAGATATTATTGTTAGTACTTATCCAAACTGGTAAATCAGGATTGTGAATTTAATCAGAAGCATTACTATGGGAGGATCATGCCATAACTTTTTTCATGAACCCATATCAAAACATCATGGGATTTGCATCATGCGAAATCAATAAAATGTAACTGGGAGAAAAAAGCATAACATAGTCACTCAAGCAACTCTAAGCATCGAGATTACGATAAAACGATAAACAGCTCAGCCTTTAGTATTGCAATATTCCAAATGCTGTTCTAAATACTATACAAATTATTTTTTTGATATATGTACAATGCAGTTTTTATTCTTAACCATCCATTTAATCAAGTGATTCTCGCCTGAAACAAAGATAAACATGTAACTAGTTGACCAATGTAGTGGGAGAACCTACACAAAACCAATAGCATAAATAGTAACTGATCAATTCCAATTTCAAAACATAATCCAGTAGCAAGAATATAGTTGAGGGATTGAATTATACCTACGCTGAAGGTCCTTCCATTGATGTAGAGAGGACGAAACAGATTCTAGCCAAATCTACTTCTGTTTTGCAGTGGTCCGAGACTTGAGATATAGAAGCAGCAAAAGTCACATCGGCGGTTCTCTGAGAAGAGCGCAACATATTTTGGAGTGGTTTGTGGTCTTCTCCTCTACAGCAACGGCCCATTGGCCGAATTAAAACCATAATTTCTCTAAAGAAATTGAGGGAGAGGAGAAGTCACTGGCTCATGTGTTTTGAG
This sequence comes from Cardamine chenopodiifolia, assembly GCA_963922655.1. Taxonomy (NCBI): domain Eukaryota; kingdom Viridiplantae; phylum Streptophyta; class Magnoliopsida; order Brassicales; family Brassicaceae; genus Cardamine; species Cardamine chenopodiifolia. Next base: position 9,235,233 of record OZ000464.1, read on the forward strand.
AAATTTGTCTCACCATAGACTTATATAGGAGGGGTAGATTGTCGTTTCTTCATGTTACACTTGGAGATGAAGAAGAAAATTTGTGAGTAACTAATTCATACGTTATTACATTTTCCAAGATTAAGATAACCACGTAACATATGTCTCTTCAAAGAAAAACTCGAAATAAATACCATCAGTTTCATATTTTTCTTACTTATGATAGGTTACTAATTTTAGGGGTTGAAGAGAGAAAGGTCAAACCTAATAGGAATTTAGAGGTGGTTGATGTGGCAGCCTATGAATTGTTGAACGTGGCAACTTATGAATGAAGTTTAATTTGCTGATGTGTCATTTTCTCCTGAAGCTGAAATAAAGATGGGTAATGTGGCATGCTTAGAAGAAAGCTTTGGAAATATTAATGTGCACTTTACTTAAGTTGTTATTTTCTTTTTTTCTCTTTTTCAGTTTTTTTTTTTTTTTTTTTAATAAGCAGGAGGTTTAGAGCCCGTGAGATCCTAATTCTTATGAAACAGGGCCCAAACCAATTTTACTTTAAGACCCTTTCTAACAGAAATCGAATTCAGTTTCCTTTTAACTGTACAATTTTCAATTCATAACCGTAGCACCATCATCTCCACTATTTCCATCAGTCACTAGCTTGACGACGAAGATGAGTATTTTCAAGGTCAAAATCGAAATCATTGCAAAGTAATTGGTCAAGCAAATCCCATCACAACTTTTATGTGGGATTCCTTACACGTTTATTTGAAATGATAGTTCTTCCATCACAAACCGAATCTCATTCTATGATCGGAAAAATAATCTACTTGACCCCACCTTAACTAAGTCAAACCTTACTTTGAAACATTATTATTTTTCACGGACTTTCATTGGCAAATAAAAACGTGTATATTTATCTTGAAAACTTCATAGTAGTAAATAAAATGTTGACTTGGTGCTTCAAGCCTTGTGAGAAATAATGTATCTTTGTGTTCTTGCACGTCGAAATTGATGTTCTTGCACTGCTTTGTGAAATTGATGAAATTGATATTGTATTATTATTATTATTTTTCAATTTTTGAAAGATTTTGATTTATCACGTTTTTCTAAACACTACATCCTCTATATTTTGCTCTAATACTATATTGTAATGTATTAATCATCCTCGTCTTTTAACTCTCTCGTCTTTGAGTCCATGAACCCTCTCGCCTATTAACTACTGACTTAAAAAAATCCAACTTTTATCAATGTCGAGCCGGCAAAGAAAAAAGAGAGCTCGTCTACACTATTACCAATGAAGTACTCTGTCTCGAAAAAGAGTATTACTCTCACCAATAATCCATGCAGGAGCACGACCCATCTTGGAAATGGTGAAGCGTTTGCGATCCCATACCATTATCTTTCTCTTTTTAACTTTAGAGATGAGTTTAATAGACGAATGACAATCCTTACAGATGCGTAGGTTCTTAACAATGAGTATCGGTTTGCCAGGCTTGTGCTTATTAACCCAAACGCAATAGCCATCTTTTCGCTGTGGTAATGAATCCTCTTCCTCCTAGTTTAACAAAACCTGGGTAGTGATTGGTCTATACCCCGCCAGTCTCAGTTTGTCTGAGTTTTCGACAAGCATCGAGTTGATTTCTTTGGCTCTTGGGTGATAGTCATCTTCCGCAAGAAAATCATGAAGTACACCATCAAATTCGATCCAACTACACCCGAGATCTTTTCTTATATCCATCTCTTTCAATCTCAGCCTCATCTCTGAAACCTCTGACCAGTTTCCTTGAAAAACATACATATTTGAAAGAGCAACATAAGCTCCACTGTCATGAGGAACCACGTCCATCAGAATATTGGCCACACGCTTGCCCATCTCGACATTTCCGTGCATTCTACAAGCACCTAAAAGAGCTTTCCATATCATATCATCTGGTTTTATAGGCATGTTAAGTATAAACTCTTAAGCCTCTTCAAGAAAATCCGAGTGACCCAATAGATCAACCATACACCTGTAATGTTCAATCCTAGGCTCTAAACCATCCACATTCACCATTTGACTGAAATACTTCCTTCCTTCATCTACCAAACCAGCATGGCTACAAGCAGTCAAGAGATTAATGTAAGCAACATCACTAGGCCGTACTCCGGCCTGCCTCATTCTACAAAAAGTTCAATAGTATCAGCCGCCTGGCCGTGTATCGCAAACCCGTTAACCATCCACTCCAAGTAATCACATTCTCTCTCGGTAATCTCTCAAAAACCTGAACCGCTTTCTCGATCATTCCACATTTCGAGTACATATCAATCAAAGCAGAGCCAAGCACATCATCAATCCTAATTTCTTATTCTCCGCATAACAAGATATGACAATAGTCCAATCAAGTTTAAGCTTGGGGTGGTTCTCTAAGTTTTGATATAAAAACAAAATGATCATTGTTGACAAAAAATAAAATAAAACATGAACATAAATCTTGTCTTGTTAAAAACTTTATCTTTCATGTAGGCGTGGTAAAAAAATACACTATCTGATAACCTGAACCCGATCCAAAAAGTCAGGTTCGGATCGAGTACAGTTTGCATAAATACCCGATCGAGTTTGATATGCTTAATACTTAGGTTTTTGGTTTAATAATAATTTTTTTTTCTGGATACGGTTTGGTTCGGATAAACGTAAATGAGGATTCATTTATTGTTGTCGATTAGGTTACTTCGGACAACTTTTAGGTTACTTCGGATAACTTTTAGGTTATTTTTGGTAATTTGTAGGTTATTTCTGGTATTTTGAGTATTTTGGATAAAAAAATCCAAACCAACATATATACTAGGATTTACATATATAACTCGAACCGACCCAAATCCGGTAGGAACCGATCTGCACCAAACCCAATACCTGACTTATGACTTTGGTTCCGAAAACCCAAAACTCTGGAAAATGTTAACTAAACCCAAAAAGGATACCCGAACTGCAAGACTTAGTTTTATGACCCAAAAATTGTTCATCTTCATCTTAAAAATTTTAAGCAAATTTTAGGTTTAAGTTTTGAAATCTGGACCGTGTAGTTAGACCAAGTTTGACTAAGAACCAGATTGGCCAGGTTGAGTTATTAAACCGGATAGAGAAAACTCCCAAAAACTTGTGAACCGAGTGGTCCAAATAGACTGGTCGGCCTAGATTCAATACATTTCCTTAACTTTTGACATATTTTGAGTAAAACTATATTCAATACCCAGAAATTATAAAGACCTTAATAGAACTTATGTCTTACGGTTTTAAAAATCAAAAAATCTGAAAGATCCGAACCGAATCCAAACATATATTCGATTGCTAACACTTAATTTCCTGACAAAAAAAAATGGTTATCTTCAGTTCAAAAAATTTAAGCAGAATTTAGATTTAAGTTTTGAAACCCAGACTCTGCGGTTATATTAAATTTGACTAAGAACTGGATTGGCCATATTGAGTTATTGAAACTGGAGGATAAAGAAAACCGCCAAACCTTGTGAATTGAGTGATCAAGATGGCTTGGTTGACCCAGGTTCAATTCTTGAAAATGGACCCTTTGAAAATTTCATTGTCAGACAGGAATATCTTATGTTCTAATTTTACACTTTTAGGGTCCTTTTTTGACAATAAAAATTGCCAAAAGGTCCAGTTTAAGAATTAGCCCCTTTTCACTTTTAGGAAAGTTTCATTTTTCAGCTAACTAAATAAATGTCAGCTACTAAGTAATTAATTAAAGACAAACAAAAAATATAACTTTTGATTCAAAACTTTACAAAAATATTCAATATTAAAATAATATCAATCACGTGTTTTTTGTTAAAAATAATTATTATATTTTTTATATCAATTTGATATGTAAAATATCTCAACCTTTGAAAGCATAACTCTTTAGTGTTGATATGCGTATACAAAGTTATTTCAAAACATGTTTGCGCTAACTTGGTTGCCCGAAAACGTTTTCTAAAGCATGGGTTTTCTTAAGCATCTCTACGACAGTACAACGAGTGTTGGATGCCGGATTATCTCCATGTGAACGGTATTATAGCTGCCACTACTAAGTCCTCCCTTGTCCCTCCCTACTGACGTAATAAGGACAATGAGAGAGGCTTCAGTGTCATCCATTGAGTCACACCGAGGGATTTAATTTTTGAGATCAATTTGCGTTCCTTATTTTTGTCCGTTTGTCGATGATATTAAATACCAATGACCACTAGTGGTATATTTTAAACTTCTCGCGCATAACGTGGTAATTTATATATCTAAGGATATTAGTGTTACCCGATCTAATAAAATAATAGATATCTAATTTAAAGCAGAACATGCATGTGGACTGATGGATGGACAAATTGAGAACCATGGTATAAAACTAGGAATGGAAGCATAATAACAAGTACTACAAACTTGTCTATCAAAGCAAACAAGAAAATATTTTCCTGTACTGAAGATCTTTGAGTACTAATCCATGGGGATATCTCACGCTCATCTTACTCTTCTTCTCCTCCTCCTATCAGTCTTCTTCTTACCTACGTTGCAGACCATCCCTTTCAGAAAATGCAGAAGGCTACTAACTCTGTTCTTTGTTACGTTACAACTTTTTTGTTCTTGAGCCGCTTTGTGAGATCAAAGTAATATTAGAAGTTGAAAGCTTCACATATCAACTTTTTAACAATCTCATTTTGACTTAGTTATAGCAAAGTAACTTGCCATAACTTTTGGTTATTTAATATTTTTTTTTAGTTTGGATGATTTGAGTTTTAATAAGTTTTTGTAACACAAATCAAACAAAATGCATTATTAAATACATCCCCGTAATTTAGTTTTTCAGTGCTAGTGTTGAAGATCGGTTACGTAATTAGTTAGTAAGGACTAGGATTCTAGGAACAATATAAATAGAGTATGACTGGAAGCATCAGATGTTTAGGATTGGAGAGGACAATAATTGGTTGGTTTGGAGATTCCAAATCTCGGGGTTTCTCTAGAATTATTCCGTAGCCAGAAACTGCTTTTGGATCGATCACAATCTCTCATGTTTATGTATCTTTGTCTACATATAAGCATATAATGAAACTTGTACTCTCTTTTTTTGAAGAAGAATAAAAATTGTACTCTTTACTTTAAAATCTCATGGCCATAATGATATTTATTTTTTAGATATATCAATTAAATTTATCGTGCATAACACTTTACGATCAAATCCACGAGAAAAAATAGCATTAACACACTATGATTGAGAGGATGTCAACTTAATTTAAGGCAATCATTTGTTTTTGGTTTTGTAAATCAAATTCAAAAGTGAATAAAAGCAAAAATAGTTTAAATTCAAATAAAGAAAAATCGAAACCTCAAGAGAAAGGTAGTTGACTAGAACAATCAATTACTAACTTGTGGAGCTTAATCTATTTTTATTGGCTAATCCTTTGCTCTTAGACTACTAATCTAAGACTAATTCACTTCTATGTCACTAATCTCTTTACTAATTATTCAATAATTAATAACTTCCATTATATACTAAATTATCAATGAACATGATTATCAAGTCTAAATAATCACTAAAAATCCTAATCAACTATTTCTATAGGATAGAAATGCAACCTCTTAGTAATTTTGATTTCGCCATTTCATCGAACACTTTCCGAGTATAAAATTCCTTAGGTCCTAAATGAAAGAGATCAATGCTAATCTAGCACTAATAACACATACTAAGAATGGATCTATCATGCTCCAAAACTAAACTCCACTAATCAACCACCAATCACCCAAGATCTACAATTTTCCAAGTGTTCTAAAAAGACTACTCACTAATATTTATGTTAACACAAAGCAACAAAATTGATTCTTGCTTTATCATGATTCTTAAGAAAGTAGTTAAAAGATTTAAGAAAAAAACTAAAAATGATTACTTGAAAGATTCAAAACCATACGATGTTCTAAAGAAAAACTTAAAATGGCTAAGATAATCTCTAAAACATAGCATACCCCTATCTCATTAGGTTTAAGAGTATTTATATTGAATGCAAATGAAAATCTGGTCAACCTGAACTAAACCAAGTTAACCAGTCGAAATAAGTTAACCGGTCCCAGCGGTGTTGTCAAACCGGCACACAAAGTTGTAGGCGTCCATCGGTGTCACGATACGGATCCATGAACATGTTGTAGCTCAGCGGTATAGTCAAACCGGTACCATCTCCTCGCTATACTTGTTGTATTCACGTCAAGTCTCCCAACGGTGTAGTGATTCCGTTTTCTCTGACTGCTGCAGGGCGGGGTGATGATGCCGGTGCACTTGACCACTACCGCTTGGCAGTGTCATGATGTCGCTGCACGTCCTCACTAGACTTGATGTTGGTTCTTCAGAGATTTCATCGGTGTCGCCAAACCGAGACATCATCCCGTTGGTGCTCACAGACTTCCTCAAACCGCTGCATCATCCCATTGAATCCTCTGCACTTCATCCAATCCTTCTCTTTTGGTCATCTTTGCTCAATTTGTTCTTCTTTCCCCACATTTCACTCAGGAAACCTATAAATAGAAAATGCATATGCAAAACATGCAACTAGTTCCTAAAATTTAATGCAAATGAAGCAAACCAATGGAAAATACAATCAAATTGATGGTAAAAACTCAACATATCACATCATCTTTGTGTTTGTTTGAGGTGATGACCCTCTTGTTAAAGTCACCGGTGTGGAGATGGTTAAGGATAATCTTGCGGCAGGCTTTGTGATATCCGGTTCTACAAGTACCTAATTCGTTCCCTTCATCAATTTTCTTTATCTTTGTCTAAGATTTTCACTCTTAGTTTAATTTTCCATATTGTCTTGGTCAAATCTTTTCTAAAAGTATCAGTGGAGGAGAAATGTATGTGGTAGTTAAATTAGGCTTGATTCTTACCTTTAAGAAAACAGACGGCCTCTCTGAATATATGACATGCCCTATTGCACCTGGTGCCTTCGTGTTTCCTATTGAAAAAATTGTTCCAACAGTTTTTACGGTTAGTTTCTTACCTTTTTTTCTTTTTCGTAATTGTCAAACTTACACTAAAAGAAATTTTGGGTTCTACATATGAATTTAGCCTATTTATCTTGTAAATATAATCAATATGACATACACAAGGTAAATTTAAAAAAAAATAAAAGGATGAGTACATTTGTTTTAATGTAACGAAAAAAGGGATGTACATTGTAAGATAATTAGGAATGATCGGATTCAAAGGAGGTAGTGAGGAAAAAACATGAAATAAAATGTATCTATCAGTTATAAAATCTTTGAAATTGAATATAATTTTCAAGAGCAAGCTTCTAGACTGAGGCACGCAGTTGGAAAGCTAACAAGGTTGGATTATGAATTCAAACTTGGTCCAAATAATCATTTTGTGCTGTTCAGTTTAATGATCTCTCTTATGGTAAACTTGCGGGAAACTTTTTTATTGGAAAACATATATATTCCACTGCAAGATTAGTCTTTCACCTCGACGATCCTAACTCTAATGCTAACTACATAAAATAGAGAAAACATTTTGGTTGTAACTGTGTTTTAATTCTATGATATGTTGGTAAACATTCAAGTCATTAACACCAGTTTTTTTCTTTCACTTTTACCTTTGCAGGGGAAAGTTCAAATCTTAATAACATTGTTGGAGATCCTGACGAAGAAACAGAAATATTTTGTCTCGATTTCAGCTTCTGGCTCCGGACTGAACCTCGATCGGCTGTCACCTCTGTATTTGTATGAAAAACATGCATCATGTGTGTTGCTTTTCTTCATTGTGTGGTGTCTGAATTTTTTTTTTAAAAAAAGGGTTTATATACATCCTTAACCGATTTGGGTTGATTTCTTTGAGCCGGTGCTAAACACACATTTTTAGACGTCATTTGTTTCTTTTGTTTTCTCATATATCTACTACTCCTTTTTTTTTTGTCGTTAACATATATATGACCTTCATAAAAGGAATAAGGAGAAGCAGAGTTTTGGAATATAAAGGAAAACAAAACAGAGCCTAGTCGCTCGACAATAAACATAGCAGACAAACCATCACGAAAGCCTTAAAAAATGACTCTCGTCTTCAACGACTGTTTGTAGCCAAGCAGGACCACCCAAAACTAAGTAAGATTGAAATCTTCCACTCTTGTGACGCTTCTAGTGATACGTTTAGCCACCGAATTGGTCTGAATCGCAGATAACTTGAAAACGCACCTACGGAAACCACCTTTAAGCTGCTGAATCCTTGTAAAAAAGAACGGTACCTAGGCCATTTAAGGGGATGTTCATCGCATCAATTACTGTAGCATTGTCCACCCAAACCCAATATCATAGATTTTCAGATCAAGTATACTCCATAATGTCCAAATGATACACCGAAAGTTAATTGTTGTCCGGTTAGATGCAGGTAAGAAAGCATCCCGAGCATGAAACCGAACTTCTCTAGTCCAATCACGTATTATCCAAGCTCCTCCACACATACTTACCTCATTAACACAAGAAAAGTGGACATTGCACTTTAGAGAACAGTTTCAGGTCTGGACATCTACTACTCCTTTTGTTTCATAATATAAGATGTTTTATATAAAATCATGAAGTTTAAGAAGCTAATTATTGTTTCTTTGTTTTTGTTTTTTTCTACATTAAAAACACAATTGGACCAATGATAAAACACATTGCAGAATACAAATAGCCATAAAAGTTATATAGTTTTAGAATTTTGCGTTGAAACTTGAAAATTTCTCTATAACATCCTATATAGTGAAACAAAATAAATCTTTAAATGATCATAAAATATGAAACAGATGAAGTATTAATGATAGAATGGAAGCTCTACATACATCAAGTAAAAAGAGTTGTTTATAATTTTCTTCACAAAGAAAATGTGGTATTTACTTGGCAAATATCAAAATAAGCACAGAAGTAAAAACGTAAACCAATTCGGTTCAAAAACTCATCACTCATCATTTCACAGAACAATGTGATTGAAATGACTGCTCTGCCTTTGTCGCTCTCACTGAACCATCTGATTAAAGATCTTATGAGCGTAATTAAGGTCACGGTAAAGGAGACCGGAAGTAGCACAGAAGCGGAGAATCTCCGCAGCTGCGAGAGTGTCTTGCATTTGACCTTATTTTGATGAATATGACATGGATTTCATAAAATATGAAAACAAAATGAACATGTACTTCTTGTTATGTTTTGTAACAAAGTTTATCTTTCATAATGAAAAGAAAATATCTATCTTCACTTTAAATTTTTTTTGAGCAAAATTAGATTTAAGTTTGTCTAATTCTATTTGAGAGAGATAGTTTTGAAACCTAGACCGACCCAACAATTGGATCAGGTTCGACTATGAACTGGATTGATGACCAGATTGAATGTCTTTAAAATCCAAGAGCTATCAAACTGGTATAAACCCGCCAACAGCCGCCGAAAACCTATGAGCTGAGCTACCCAACGAGCAGGTTTATCTCGGTTCAACAAATATCCATAAAATTTTGAATATATTTTGAATTATTTATTTTTAGAAATTTTCAATATTTAACTTACTAAATCAGTTTAACTCATAAATAATTTATTAAAATAATAAATAATAACTTTTGATTTAAAACTATAAATATTTCAATATTAAAATAATTATGGGTTTCAAGTTAGGTGTTTTTTAGGTAGATAACCGACTGTCAATAGGTGATCGAGTGCTCAGCTGGAACAACGGTGTTCCAACGGGTTGATCTCTCTGTTTGGGCCAATGGAGACACAAAATCACATATTTTCACATGTCCATATTCAGCCGAAATTTGGCGCTGCCTTACCCACAATTCTTCAGTCACAGTACACGACTCAGTGGGATAACATCTTTACTCTCCTCGTGGATACAAGCAAGATAAGCTCAAGTTGCTTTACTGCGATATGCGTTCCAAACAACAATACATTCGATTTGGAAGGTGCAAAACAGTAGACGAAATGGTGAACTAGCTACTCCTCATGCTCGTCTAACCAAATTCATTGATAAGTATATCCGCAACAGACTCTCGACGATCCGAGCCATGGGAGACTTGCGATTCCATCAAAAAATAAAGATGTGGTTTGCAATTCGATAACATTATTTTGATGCAAAAAATTCTAGAATATTTATAAAATAGTTGCACTCAATGTAAAAATTATTTTTTGAATAAATTTTACATTTTATTTAAAAAAAAACAAATAAAGTGTTTTTCTGTTAAAAATGATTTTTATTTCTTCCTAATATCAAGTTGACAAGTAAAAAAGTATATCAAAACTTAAAAAGCATGACTTTGATCTTTAGTCTTTTTATATTGTTTTAGTTACTTTTATGATTCACATACTTTATGAATCACCAATACTATTATGATTCACATACTTTTATTCTTAATTGTGTATATATACATATGTATTTTTAAATAAATAAAAGAAAATGCTGTAAGAAAAAAGAATAAAGGAAAACTAAAATCTTTGTGAATCTGTTATGACCTATTCAAACTGAACTGAACCCAAAAGCTTATTTTGTTCGGTTTTAAATCCGGTTTTAGAAATATCATAATAGGATCAATATTATATATACTTTTATGTTTACTATATTGTAAGCCTGTAATTTATGGGGTTTTTGTGCTCAACCACAACACAGATTTTAACCGTTTTGCACTAACATAAATGCTTGTGAATATAGCTTAAATACATAAATCAAGAAAAATATTATTTTGTTATTTGATATGTCATTCTATTTCTTTCTCGTTGTTGAAACATAAACTAAAGGTCGTCGAAATGAGTTAGTAGGTCCAGCAAGACACATATGCAAGCAATCCATTGATTAATTCTTTGCAAATCATAACATTACCATTTTATACCCAAGATAACATGTAACTAAAACTGATAATCTAAAAGCTTCACCTTGAAATTCCGAGCCTGAAATTTCAGAATACCAAATTTGTGTCCACTCCTACTCTAAATAAAAATATAAATAGTAATATAAATTTCATTTAAAAGTATTTAAGACAATTTAATATAAAAAATTACAAGTTGATAAATATTTTAGAACATATTTATCATGTGATTTCTAAAATAATACACAAAATTATAAATAAAAATTATTTTTGTTAATATATTGACCAATAATTCTATTCATTATATAATATACAAAATTGTATACAATATATTTTAATATATATATATGTATAAAATGGATATGATGATATAAATATTATGATTTTTAAATTAAAATAGTAAAAGATGATTATGATGTTGCGCACATGATTTATGATTGTTCGTGAATGTTACCATGTGATGCGATACCAATACTTCGTGTAGTAACACACATGGTTTATGATACTTCTGCATATCACTATACGAAGTCAATAGTTTGTGTAGTTATCAGAATATTAAATTAGTTCGCATGTATAGGTATGTTGTGGCCTATAGTTCGTATAGTTGATGAAATGTTAAATTTATTGATCAACAAATGAAAATTTATATACAAGGGTTGAGAAAGGAAAAAAAAGCCAAAAACTAATATCAAAAGCCTCTTATTAGGAACCACATTTGGAGAACTAAGCCGAGCTGGGGTTTTCTTGATATCGAAGGGAGGCTACTAGGTTGCATATTTTCTTTTTAATGACGCGGATGAGATAACTAATCGGATGCCACACGTATTGTTGTCGCCGGTCATCTTGCTCACGACAAATATAATAAACAGTTGTTTGAAAAGCCAAACAAAGAAGAATATAGGCAAGCCTATCATAGCAATGTGTAGTGAGTCAGTGTAGAGTTGTTTCCCATGCTTGATCCAGTGCTACACCTAGAATATCACCAACAATATCCACCCAAATCTGAAACATATAAGGACAAGCAAAAAAAAGATGATTTCTTATCTCATCCGGTTCACCACAAAATAAGTATGGATTTACCACACCCCAAGCTCGAGTCCTAGCACATGTAGATAGTCGGGTCCTTCACAGCTAACCAAGAGATGAAAGCAAACCTTGGAACTTCCTGGGCGAACCAAATAACCTGACTCCAATCCATCTTAACACCAATTGTACGAATTTGGGTCCATGTTTTCCCCGAGGAGAACTCATAATGAAACAGTCCTGGTCCATGACGCCATAGAGCTAAATCTTGCCCTGCATAATATTGAGGAAGACTAGTGAGTATAATCTGGTCAATGAGTCGACGAGCATGCTCATTGTGCACTCATCTAAATCGCCAGTTTCTGTCTACCACCACCTCTGAGACCCTAATATTCCGTCTTAACCCAAATTGACCAAACTCCCTCGCACCAACCACATTAATTAATGGACCTGTGGAAAACCAATAAGCAAGCCAAAAGTAAGTTGATTGTCTATTTTTCACCTCCATTTTTATAAATTCTCTCACTTGCGGCCACAACTTGAGAAGCTTACGCCAAATCATTTTTCCTATTTTATAACCTCTAAACCAGCAATGTGACTAATTGTACTGTCTATGTATCTTGTGGAAGCTTCTGAAGGATAGATATCAACCATTACATATTGGAGTAAACAGAATCCACCATAACTCTTTATGGAGGAGTTGGTATAGGAGAAATGTCTCATATCATTGGAATATGAGATGATTGAATGTCTCTTTACTGGATATCTCACATATCGGTTCATTTACAAGTGTATGTAGCACATACTGGAGGCAATTTATCTTGCATCTCCAGAGAAAAAAAAGATATTTGTTTTACTAGATTACATCTTATATATCACTAGATTATGACCATTACATCTTACATCTTAGAATAAATTAACTTTAAGAAAAAATATTAAACAAATTTTTTTTTGTTAATGATATATCTTAAAAAACGTTTAGTGACAGAAGTATAAAACATAATTTGTTAGAGAAGCGAGTTATTTATGTAAGTTTGTTTTCTACATGAATAAACTAATTCAAATTTCTATATTGCAATGTCATTATTAACATATTATAAAACTAGACCACCTCCAATAGCTTTTGGTTTCATCTTGTCGTTTGTTTTTCTGACTACCGTTTGAAATTTGGAAAAATATATCTAGTGACCGGCAGTTATTCGCTTAGATCTGAGGGAGACACTTTTTCGGCAAAATCTTCGTGGTCCCTATGCTCTCATCTAGTTAAGATTATCTCATTTCCAAACCAAATAAATTTTCCCTTTCGCACCTTCACTCGTTGAAATCCTTCGCCATTCCTTGTCTCATGGCGTTTTCCGATAACATCCTCTTGCTCAGCCCTTCTATCACCACCTCTCGATTTTTTATTTCTATATTAGGCTTTATACCTTAAGATGTTTGGTTTTCGCTACTTCTTTTCTTTTCCATCCTCGGATTCTCATCCACCATCATCTTCAATCTCCAGAAAAAGCCCTATCGCTTTCCTCCCTCCTTTGAATCTAGATTTTTGTATGAGAATTGGCTCGAATATAAGCAATTAGCTGGGAGTGGATATTTACCTCTTGTTTCGACTTCTTCCATTTGAGAGATATCAATATGACTTCTTCACTTTACGAGATATCATTTACACACTCTTTCTACTCTATGGAAAAATATTTTTTTCAATTTCCATGTCCAATAGATGTATTGTTTTTTAATTTGTAAACCAAGAATATTATGCAATTTACGAATCAATTTGTTATCTTGTGTCAATTATAACTAACTCTTGTTGATGAATCAAACAATAACATTTCGAGATCAGTCTTGCAACTCATTTCAGTACTCCTAAAATTTTGTATATGAGATCAACTTTTGACACTCTTGCTCCCACGGGTTTTCGTATTTGGCTCACTGAATTAACGTTGATGATCCATGCATAACTTATATTCTCTTATATGTTGCAAGTGGTAAACAATCTTATATGTTAATTCTAAATTTTTTGTTTTTCCACAGTGTATCATATTAAATTTTCGTATGTTTATCTCTATCTATTTGGATTTTTTCTGCACTTATAACTTATCTGATATTCTGTTTTCTTGCATACATGAAAAATATTTCTCACTAAAATATAATTTTATAATCTTCTGCAAAAATTTTTGATTCTTTTATTGAATTTCATGCAATTAATTAATTCGTATTATTTTATATGATAGATTATCACAAAAACAATTATGTGTTCATGAGTCAATCTATTTAACCATTGGATCTATGAAATTAAATTGATTTATGTGTTTATTAGATCCATTAAATTGGATAGATTCATGGGTTAATCCAATTAATTTACTCTATGATTTATTTAACACTTAAACAATTATGATAATAAATTAGGTTGGATTATATGTTCAATAAAAAATGTCCATCTAATTAATATGAAAATCTATAAATCTAAAATAATATGAATATTTTATTGGAGTCTAAATAGTATGAAATCTGAAAATTTAAATTTTAAAAGATTATGGTGAGACACAACAAGTTTTATATAATAAGATTTTGAAAAGAGATTTCAACACACGTTAATGGCTATTTTTTATATCTTCTCTATACATAGTGTATGCTTTAGGATCAAATTTTCCCATTTAACAATATAGTGCTCTGATCTAGTAAAGTCTTAAACATAACTATCTTTAGTAGCTACTCATCTTGGCATAATCTTCTCAATTAAACGGGCTGCATCAAAGCGAATAAAAATGTCAAAAGTTCTGACTTCCATTTTTTACCAATCATCTGATAAAATATCATGCATTTTACTGTTGAAAGATAGGTAAGTAGGATAAAAATGAGATATCTTATTACATGTATGAAGTTATGGATGGTTTGGATGAGATCTACTAATCCCTTGAGACCAAAATCTTATAAGTGACATGTTTGTACTACATACAATTACAAAATCAATAATTAATGCATTTTAAGGATTAGAATCTCCAAAAATGTCATAAATCAATGGTGGTCCCAACTAATTATTCACATTTAGACAATATTTTCCTTTAATGACATGTATTTTCAAAACAAAAATAAAATAGTAAGAAAGATGTGAATGTTTGTATGAGGATTCACTTTAAATTTCAGACTCATTTGTCAAACAAGCTACATGTTAACTTTTGTTGTATCGATGAAAATTATAGCTGAAGATTTTTATGTAACTACGTCAATAAAAACTGAAAATTTTAATGGTTCAAAAATATTTCAGTGAACATAATTGTGATGTATAAAAGTATTAACTATTTTTAATTGTAGTAATCCACCCGAACTATGTACGTTTTGACACAATTTACACCTAGATTTTTATGGTCTTCATTTTATAACCCACAAAGTTATCTCTCTTCACTAAACATCACGATCTATTAGAATCTACATAATTCAATATTTCTAATTAAACGCTTGATTTTGTTTAGTACTCAATAATTTTTGCTTCACTGTACCATGCATAGCCTGATCCATTGTAAGTATCTAACCCAATAATTCCAATATAATCCGAGAACCAAACCCTCTTAATGAGTAAGAAGATTTCAAAATTTATTGTTATTCTTCTTTCCAAGACCCAAAACATCGTATCATCATCTTTCTCATATCTGTCACTATCTAATCTCATTTCTTCTTCCCCAAACTTCAATTCCATCAAGTCGTCATACCTGAGGAAACTCAGACGAAAGTCAGATTCTCGAGAACTCTATAAAGAGTGATGAATGGTTTCTTTACGCTCTCAACAGCGACAGCCTCCTCAATCTTCAATCATTTGTTTGGTTAAAATAACGCTCTTAACAGCGCCAGCCTCCTCAATCTTCAATCATTTGCTTGGTTAAAATAATGCTCTCGTTATACGTTTAGTTTCTAGAGACAACAATGAAACAAAGGTTTATAATGTATTACAAATTTTAGCGACCACTTAATTAATATTGTTAGAAATTATATGTACACTATTTTTATAAAATAATATTATTTTATTAAGCTTAATAAATTTTATTCATAAATTGTGTTTAGAGAACTAATAACTGTTGTTTTATATGCTAAATTTTAGTGTTACATGTTTCTACTACAAAAAATAATAAATTCAATTAATAACGGTTTATGGATCAAAAGTGTAACAAATGTCATATTTTTTCCTAGCGTGATAAACATATAAATTCTAGAGTTTTAAATTGTGGCCTAGAAAATATGGTGGCTCCACCTAGTTGTTCACATTAAAACAGTCTTTATGTTGAATATTTTTATGAGATATTATGGCATGGATTTTGAAAACAAAAATGAAATAGTTAGAAATATATGAATGTTTGTGTTTAGGCATATCTTTAAGTTACATATTAATTTATCAAAAAGAAATACATATTGTATTGGTGAAACTCAAGATGAAGATTTCATATAACTGTTAAAAACATACGCAAATTTGTTATTCAATAATATTTTAATGAGTACAATTGTGATATATCTAAAAGTAGTATCAATTATCTTAAACTAATAGAATATAATAATTAACCACTCTGATGGATGAAATAATAAAACGATATCAAGAAAAAGTATATAGACTATAGTTTATTATAATAATAAATTTTCATGTATTTGATGCACGTGAGTCTAATGATATTTTCTAGTTATGATTATTTTTATGATCTAAATTAGTATTTGAGTCTAGATATATCGAGAAACATAGTAAACACAAACATACTTATTTTTTATTATTTATTTTTCTTTGGTGAAAATATATAATATTTTATCAAAAAAATTTACATTTAACACAACAATATATTTCGCTCATCAATGTCTGACAAATAAAAAAAAAACAGTTAATGCACAATATATTTAAAATTTTATATAAAAAGAAATTAATGCACAAAATATTAAAAAATTTATGTATACCTTTACATCCATTCTGAAGATAGAGATTCTCTTCAATCTTTTTTTAACATTTGAAAGAATATTCGAATTTACTAGCAATAAAAAAACTTGTTGTTTGAATTTAAAATCATTTATAATAGAAAGTTATGTATATCTATATAGAAACATAGCACATTTTGAAAAACAGAGCATTAAAAAATGTTTGCTGTATTTAAAATTGATAAATTCATCAACAACAATATTGATACAAAATGATGTTCTCTTTACAAGAGTTTGTCTTTTCAACATGTTGACATGTTTAACTAAGAATGTTTCAATGTACTACTATCAATGAAAATTGTTATAATGATATCGGTTTAAATATTATCTTGGACAGAGAAATGGTAAAATCTGTATTGCATGAAAAAACGCTTGTGATCTTGTTTCCTCATCTAAAATTATTTTACTTTTGACATTATTTAAAGTATATAATGTATATGAGCATCGTCTACCAATAATTATAGGTGTTCGTAAAGATGGTGAATGATATTATATTTAAACCATTATTTCAAATTATTTAGGAACTCAATGCTAGTGTTAAGCTAATAAATTTCAATTTTCAAAGATATGATATATTTTATTTTACTTAGAAAATAGTGAAATCCATGGAATTGAAAGGTTTAAATTGGTTTTTGAAATGATTATTTAATATGATTTACTTTATGTTGTCAATATAGTAAGTGAAACCATACACTAAAAGGATATGAATCTTATCGATGTTATTTCTTAATTAGGAGAGTTTTGTTGGTCATTTGGAAAATTATAACGAAATAGAACTAATGCAATGCACATTGCCAGTGTAATAGAGTTTAAAAGAGTATTTCTTACAAAACCAAAAAATTAATAAAAAATGCAATATTATGAAAATATTGAGAAAGTTGATGAAAATAAGATGTTAATTGCATATAAGATTTTAGAAAATGATTACTTCATCATCACAATGGATCAAGTTATAAGGGGGTTTTGATGTAAGTTTCGAGCAATTTCATAGTATTTTTGGATTTGTATTCGATTCAAAAAAACTATAGTCAGCAAAAGAAGGTGAGTTTATTATATCTTGTATCAAGTTTGAAACTTCTCTAAAACACTAGTGATTTCCCAATTTTCCCAAGAAAAATAGTAAACACAAGCATACTTATTTCCCAATTATTTTCCAATTTTTCTGAAAAATAGTAAACACAAACAAAAAAATTTTGTTTTCCCAATTTTTAATTCTAAATTTACAAAAAATCTGTTTTTGGAACTTAAATTTCTACAAAAAGTGTTGCCAAAAGATATGAAAAAGACAATCAAGATGATGAAATTATTAAAAACAATGGATGATTATTATCCAAACACATGGATTGTTTATAACATGTTATTGAAAATCCTGATTTCAATTGTTTATAAAGAAATAAGCTTTTAAATTTTATAAATTTATAAAAATAATTCATCTTTGACTATGTATTAAGAGCGAACAAATTATTTATCAATGGTATTAATAAAAAAATATTTGATTGAAAAGTCGACTATGTAAAATTATTAATGAATATGTAGGAAAGAAAGCAAAGAGAATTTTTCTTTCATGAGCAATGTTTTAAATTAAAGATAATATTATATATTAACCTTGTATTCTCACTTTATTGATATTTCTTAAGACTTCGACTAAATATTCAAAAATATGGCGGGCAAACTAACGTACAAAAAATAAGATTATAGTTGATTATGAAAATAAATTTTTATGGAAACAGTTTTTACAAAATACTATACTTGATGCACATGAGTTTAATGATGTTTTCTAATTAAGATTAATTTTATGATCTAAATTAGTATTTTAGTCTAGATATATCAAGAAAAATAGTAAACATAAGCATACTTATTTTTTTATTATTTAGTCTCTTTTCGTGAAAATATAAAATATTTTATCGTAAATTTTATATTTATCACAATAATAATTATTCAAATTCATTATTTAAATAAATTGTTATTTAAATGTTAAATTCATTTATAATAGAAAGTTATGTACATCTATATAGAAACAGAGCACATTTTGAAAAAACAGAGCATTAATAAATGTTTGATGTATTTAAAATTGAGAAGTTCATCAATAGCAAAATTGATACAAAATAATGTTCTTTTTACAAGAGTCTGTCTTTCCAACTTGCTCGCATGTCTAGTTACCAATGTTCCAATTTATTACTATCAGTGAAAATAAGTTGTAATGATATCGTTTTTAAGATTATCTTGAACAGATAAATGGTAAAATATGTATTCAATGAAAAAGCACTTGTGATATGGTTTTCTCATCTAAAAATTTATTTTACTTTTGAAATGATTTAAAGTATATAATGTATATGCGCATCGTCAACCAATAATTATAGGTGTTCATAAGATGGTGAATGATATTATACTTAAACCATTATTTCAAATTCTTTAGGAACACAGTGCTAGTGTTAAACTAATAGATTTAATCTTCAAAGATATGAGAAATTTATTTTTCTTACAAAATAGTAAAATCCATGGAATTGAAAGGTTTAAATTAGTTTTTGAAATGGTGATTTAATATGATTTACTTTATGTTGTCAATGTAGTAAGTGAAACCATACAATAAAAAGATATGAACTGAAGAGTTGTTTCTTAATTAGGAGAGTTTGTTATTCATCTGGAAAATTATAACGAAACAGAACTAAATCAATGCACATTGCCAGTGATATATAATTTAAACAAATATCTCTTACAAAACTAAAATTTAATTTAAAATACAATATGATAACAATATTGAGAAAGTTGATAATAATAAGACGTTAATTGCAAATAGAATTTTAAGAAGTGATTACTTCATCATCACAATGGATCAAGTTATAAGGGGTTTTGATGTAAGTTTCGAGCCATTTTTTTGTCTTTTTGGATTTTTATTCGATTTAAAGAAACTATAATCAACAAAAGATGGTGAGTTCATTATATCTTGTGTCAAGTTTGAAACTTCTCTAAAACATTAGGCATTTAGATGTAGATGAAAAAGACATGGTTTTGGAACTTAAATTTCTACAAATAATGTTGCCAAAATATATGACAAAGACAATCAAGATAGTAAAATTATTAAAAACAATCGATGATTTTTATCCAAACACATGTATTGTTTATAACATGTTATTGAAAATCCTGATTTCAATTTTTAACATTTGAATGAATATTCAAATTCACTATCAACAACAGAACTCCTCCACACAACTTAAGAAGGAAGTTCATTGGACGACTTGGAAAAAATGTGCATTTCGAAGGATGGAGCACATGATGGTTGACTTTTTGGTTTAATGTCTTGTATATAAAGAACACCTTAAAAATAATAATAAAGAATACCTTTATGCTTTGAACTAATCTAATGAAGGAAATTCACAAATGTTCAAATAATTTAATAGCAAAGTTATTTAAATCCGATAATACTTCTTGTTTAAAGCGATTTAAATCCGATAATACTTCTTGTTTAAAGTTACTAACAACAATTTTCCTTACTAACAACAATTTTCCTGAGAGAGTAAAAACAAACGTCGTAAATTTAGCTAGAATTATCACAACAATAACGGATCGATCAAAAATATTTTACCTTTTCTTTACATTATCCAAATTTGTCCTGCTATAATTAGAAAACCAAATATTTATTTATCTTCATAATTTTTTTTTTTAAGAGAAATTCTCTTCGTCACCTATTATGATAACCTCACCTATTGGTTTATAAAAAGAGTAATGGGGCAAGCCTGCCAGTTGAAAACCCTAATATCTATTTGAATTTTTTTGACGATATCCAATCTTTCCCAGGACCGAGTGGGGGAGTTACTCTCTACTATTCCAATAACATCGCTGAGAGAAGTGAGATCTACTTGTAAACGATGGAATGATTTATCCAAAGATCCTAGCTTTACAGAGCATCATTATGCAAAAGAAGCCAAGGAGATTATGGTGATCATGATATATAATTCAAGGGCTTGTTTAATGAGCCTCAATCTCCATGGACTCGACTTGGTAGATCCATCTATAAAGAAAATAGGTAAACTAAATTAAGTTGAGATAATTAAAGTGTTTCATTGCAATACTTTATTGTTACGTTTCCCTAAAAATAACTCTACGATCGTGTTTTAGTCTGAAACCGTATTTGAGTCAAACAAGGGGGATCCAACCTAGAAACAATGACCATATATTAGACAGGTTTTCTATGGGGTACGACAGTAACAACAACCACAAAATCTTGAGGTTTTCTAGTTCGTTTGCCAACTTTGATGAAATCTACGATTTTATGTCTAACTTATGGAGGGATGTCATTGAAGGGAAATATTATTTACTTTATTGCTCATGAAAGATTGATAGTGGAAAAAGTAAAGAAGGAATAGTTTTTATTATGTTTTGATTTTACAAGTGAGAGATTTGGACTGCGTCTCCTTCTTCCGTTTCACTCATGTCTTGAGGATTTTGTAATTCTATCTTCTGTTAGAGAAGAGAAGTTTGAAGTGTTATTTAAGAAGTGTCATGCATATGAGATTGAAATATGGATTACAAGTAAGATTGAGCCCAATGCATTTTCATAGAGAAACTTCTTAAAAGTTGATACGAGATTATTCACATAAAGCATTCGGTTTCCATATGCGAGTTTCTTCGTCGAAGAGAAGAACAAACTAACATTGATTTTTGATATAGCCAGAAAATCATGGACCAAAAAAAAGCTTTCATGATTGGAGCGGATAAATACTACAGAGAAATGGATCTCAGAGAATCCAAAAGTCGGATACTTATGTGCTCTTATATTCCAAGTTCGGTGCAGATCTAGTATGGTTCCAAGAGACAAAAGAAAAAGAAAAAAATTGAGATTCTTAGTCTCATATATATAGTTTTATTTACTTTTGTGTTTTTTGTCCCTCAAAATGTTCTCATGTCCTTTTTGAACAAGATTGATCAATCATTTCTATTTAGTTACAGGTTTTGCTGATGGGAAACTAAACTTCAATATTTTATGGAGTAATGTGAACATTTGTTTTTGTTAAAGTGGATCAGTGTGAACATTCTCAAGCACTCTCGTCATGTTAGCTTTGTAATTATTTAGCAGATGCTAAAGCCAAAACTCTACAACTAGCTCCACAAACGCAGATGTATCTGATTTACCCTCACTCAGTTTCGATTAGGCTATTTTTTTCTGGGCCTCTAAGAAAACATTTACCTAGCAAGCTGTTGTAATAAAGGTATATATTTGCACATTTTATCAAAAAGTAAAAAACCTTCTGACATTTAGATTGGGTAAAGGTGTTTTTACAATCCAAACTTTACACGAAAATGTTAGTTCATTCATACACATTGAAATAATGGTGAAACATACCTTAACATATTTAAAATTTGAATTTCATATCTAAACTAAAGAAATCGTGCCAAATTTGTAGTCGTCGTTAACAGATGTTAGTCAACCAGTTGACTCAGCTGACACGTGTTCAGTGATATGCCTTAAACGAGGTCGTTTTAGTGTATGCTGAGATAATTTAAAAAAAAAAATTGTTACCACCGAGATTCGAAACCACAAAATCAAACATGTTTAATACATACCTCTAACAATTGATCAAGAACCATCATCATGTATTACACTAATATTTTTTTTTTTATACTCTAATCTTTCTGATTTTGTGTGGTTATCGGTTAACAACTAATTTAAATCCGGTTTAATTAGTCCATCTTCCAATTCCCAAATTCTACGATTTCATGGTCAGATTCTTTTGAGATATTTATTTCAATTTTGGTTTTCTTCGATCAATTGGTTCTGTGATCAATTTTGGGATTTTGGTTTCAGCCTGTAGAGAAGCAACATGAGCTCATCTGCGGCGTATTTTCAGGTTCTCATTATCTCTTGAATTTTCCCAGATTCCAATCAGCCAGGTTCCAATCAGCCGTTACTTAACTGCATCAGCTGTGTTTCGTGGAAAGCTGAGCACGAAAGCTGGGAATTCAACTTCGATCCAGCGTCTGTGATATTGCACCAAAGGGTTAGCTCCGATGCCCAAGAAGAATAAGCGGTTACAGGTTTCAGTTCATGGTACTTTCAAGTTTGCTTGTTCCTCGGCAGTATTCTATGTTGCTCAGCCGAAGAAGAAGACCTCGCTGGTTACTGCTATCTCCGGTGAAGTGTATGTTGACCCTCAGCCTCGGCAGTGGCGCTTCACCTCACGGAGACGCCTCTGGTTGCTTCCAGTCCCGAGGTGCCTCTGAATCCAACAGATCTACTCCCATCTAAAGCTTTGGGAACTGTGTCTCATCCAGATTTGGGTTCCACTATCCCGGCTCAGACTGGATTCCATCTCCGACGGTGTTAAAGAAAGGAGCAGTTTCATCACCGATGAAACTTGAAGCCATGGTTTGTCGTGATTTTTCTGTTTTCTGATGAGATCTGATCGTTACTCCGATGAAGACTGTTTTCTGATGAGGACTGTTTGAAGATTTGGGAGAGAAAGAGATAAATCTTGTCAATAATTGATTTTGATTGTTTAGTAATTGATTTCGATTGTTTAGTAATTGAATGGGAATTGATACTCGGACAAATTTCAAAATCTATGGTATTATTTGTTTTGATTTCAGTGAAATCTCTGGTTTAGACCGGTTTCAG
This sequence comes from Cardamine chenopodiifolia, assembly GCA_963922655.1. Taxonomy (NCBI): domain Eukaryota; kingdom Viridiplantae; phylum Streptophyta; class Magnoliopsida; order Brassicales; family Brassicaceae; genus Cardamine; species Cardamine chenopodiifolia. Next base: position 9,258,625 of record OZ000464.1, read on the forward strand.
AGAGGAAGAAGAATAGATCAAATATCCGGTTTAAACCTGTATTTTTTATTCATTTTTAAAATATTGTAGGATTTATTAATAAATTTTGTTAGGGTAATATATGACATGATCCAGGGTTTTAATTTGCGGGTTTGAGCCTCGGTAATAACAATTTTTTAAAAAAAAATTTCTTAGCAAAACAACGTCGTTTATGACAGCTCATTCCATATGTATATGCTGAGTCAATGTCGTTAACGGTTGACTAACATCCGTTAACGACGACAAAAGATTTAGTATAATATTTTTAATTTTGGTATGATATTCAAATTTTAAGCGTGTTGAGGTATGTTTCACCACTATTCCAATATACATGAATGAATTGGCAATTTCGTGTAAAGTTTGGATCGTAAAAGACCATTTACCCCATTTGAATTTAACCTGTGATGTTGTTTAGAACAAAATTGAGACTTTTATCAATGTATCTTCTTCATTTTGCAGATTTAAAGTTGTAAGAAACTGAAAATATGTTTTAGCAAAATTTTGAAAATATATACAGTATATTAAAATCAATAATTCAACCAATAAAAGCTCTACGGAATAGAACCGTTCATAATATTTAAACAAAATTAAATTAAATTAGATAAATTGTTTTTAAATGTATTAAGAATACTTCCAAAATAATAGTATCAAGATTATTTTTAACTGATATTAATTAAAATTATTACAGTAACTTTAAATTAGTATTGTTTTAGTTAATATAAATACAATAATAATAATATTAACTATTTATTATTGTTGCAATTATAAATAATATAAATAAATATAACGAAACAAGAAAACATATAACTAGTAATGGATTTTAGTGACAGAAATAAAGCGTCGCAAAATTCCAATAATATTGTGATGGATTACTGACGTTATATCTTCGTCGCTAATTCATCACTATTTTGGAATGAAATTTATTTTCACTAGTTCGTCACTACTTTATGATGATTTTGCGATGAGTCTGCAACGAATCGTCATAAATTCATCTCAACAATTTTAATTATTTCATATGCTATCCGTGTTTAATTTTTTATTTGTTTTATTTTACGAAAAGTTAGAGATGTTTCATTACTAAATCGCCGTAAAGTAAAAATACAACTCGTCGTCTTTTTTGAAACCCTAAACCACAAATGAATAGTTCATAAAATGTTACAACAGATTAGCGACGATGCTTCACAAAGCCATTGCTATTTCTTTATTACATAATATTTTAGAGACTATAAATTTCACATTTTGGGTCTAAAGAATGTATTTTAGAACTTGTTTTAACTTATTTTATGTAGAGTTAAAGTTAATATGAGTTTTACTAAAAGTGAGTTAAGTTTTAGTAAAACTACTAAAAGTATATTTTCTTTCATTTCTAATATAAAAAACTTTATTTTAATTTGATGAAATATTGAATTTTATTAAGTTCAAAATTTTATTATTTCAATATTTTGTAATTTTAATAGGTATATATATATATATGTATTAAAAATTAAAAAACCATAAACTATATTAAAATAAAAATGAAAATTTTACTATAGCATGTTCGTTTTTACCAATACAAATAGATCCTCTGGAAAACTGGTTATTTACAAGTGTCACTGAGTTCTTTATTGTCCTTTAAAAAGTCAATTGATTACACACAATACCATAGTCTTCTAAAATCGAAGACTTTAGGGAAGTTACAAAGAGAAATACGAAAACTGTTCTTTTTCTTCTTATATTTTTACTGTTACCGAGAGAAATCAGAACTCGAAGAGTAGCAATGAAGAAGAGAAAGTGGAAAGAGATTAGAGATTCCGGCAGAGTGTGTGACGATGGGGACGACAGTGGTGTGGAAGAACTCCTGACTCTAGCAAGAGAGGTATGTAACGAGAAAATGTACAATGAGGTAGTCTAAAATGGGAAAATTGATTTATGAGCATGTTGAATCGAGAAAGTGAGAAGTTTTAGAAGAAACGATTATTTCAAATTGGATTGAAAGTTGGTATAAAATTGAATTTAGGGTCAACAATATTGGGGTTTATTTGTGTGCAGGGAAAGGAGATTTGAGTTCTTTTGGTAGAGAAAATGCGAGATTTGAAGAAGGTGGCTATAGTGTGTCAGCGGAAGAGGGGACCGATGTAAACACATGTATAAATTAGTGGTCAATTTTTGTTGATTTTAGAGTTCATTGTGAAACAAAAATCGAAGATATTAAACTGTAATAGATGTAAATTGGGGAATCAGATGTGGTTAGATTTGAAACAATTGTTTGACAATGTTACACTTTAAACACAAGATTTAGACATTGTAGACATGAAATAGAGTTTTAATTTCAAAGATTGTCGTCTCTAGTATATGTGTATTTAGAAAATGATGTGGGTTGGAGTTTTAAATAAAAGAATTTGACAATGTAGAGGCTAAATAGAGATTCGTAATGGGAATGACATAAAAAGTTGATAGTTTCGTAAACAAAGTCTAATTGGCCAATTGTTATGAAATAGAATATGCAACTTTAGACAACATTTGTCTTTCCAAAGTACGATTTTCTCTCTAAAATATTTATGAGTTATGATTGCATTTTTTGACATTCTATTATTATTTTTATACAGTCCCGGAAGCAGCGTGAAACATAGAAGAACATAAAGGCGGTGATCCCAGTCAAAATCTTCTTGAAAGGTTTTTTGCGCCATACCACTACCCTGATGGGGCAAGACTGAATATATATTCGAGGCCCAAAAAATTGGGAGAAATCATGGATATTCTGAGAGGTTTTAAGGAATTGAAAACAATTATAAACTCTCAGTTTGGACAGCTCTTCAAGATTCGTGTGGTCAGATGCTCTCATTCAACAAGGATGATAAATAGACTACTAGTTAGACAACTACTTACAAAGAATAAGCACGAGTTGTGGTTTGTTACGGTGGTTACCCGCTTCGGTTCTCTTTGCATGAATTCCACATTATTACAGGCCTGCGTTGCTGTCAGTTTTCGTCAGCTGAGGATATAGAGTCACATCAAGATCCATTGTACTTGTCAGTATGGAATAGGTTATTTGGAGAGAAAACAGAAGTGAACGTAGGAGATGTACTACAAATGCTGAGAGAGGACCAGCTAGTGGTAGAGAAAAAAGAAGAAGTTGTCTTCTTAAAATATTTTTTTCCTTGCTTTGATTGTAATTGTTGATGGAGTGGTTGCTTGCAAGAACAGAGAAGGACTCGTGTCATATTCCTGGGGGAGAGAAGCTTTTAAAGAGACAGTAAGAAGATTTGGCCCCCTGAAACTAAGAAGACAAAGAAGCCGAAGGTTGATGATGACCCGATTGGCAAATTGAAGAAAAGCATAAAACATAGCACTAGATGTTGTAATGAGTTTCCACTAGCTCTTCAGGTACAGGCTCTGAACTCCATCCCAATCATCTTGGGGAAGATGAAAGACAAGGCTAATCTCCGGGGCTTCACGGAGAGGGGTTGTCGAATAACACCATGCTCTATGAGTCTGATGTACTTGACACAGAAGTAGATAATAAGGTATGCATTTATATTTAAAAAATTTGCAGAGCTTTTATATCGCTCAGTTTTGTCCAAATCACATAGGTATCTGAGTTTTTATTTGTTTTGGTAGTTTGTGCTGCAGCTGTGTGTGGCACACACACTAGAGCCTGCTAGAGAAATCAATGAATCCAAACATAGTTGGGCTGATGAAGTTTTGGATGCAAAAGTAGATAACATAGTGAAAATGCTGAAAGAAGGGCACATATTCAAATAGTGGGACTGGCCAGGAGGATACTCAGCTCACCATCCCTTCGAGAGTCAAAGCATAAGGTCGGAGCTCATATATTGGGGGCTCAGTTATTGGATGTAGTTGATGAGGTAGATCTGCCCAAACTTACAAAAGTGAAGTCCAAAAAACCAAGTGAGGAACAATTGAGGAGGAAACTGGTGACACATTCTTCGTTGAATAAGGCAAAGGTTGTTGAAATCCTGGTGAAGCAATCTAGTAGAAAGCAATGACCCCCATCTAAGATTAATAATATTGAAGACTCCTCTGATCCGGTTACACGCGAAGAGATGCGATTATTGAAGAAATGGATAAAAAGACAGAGTTCACAGTTGTTGGACCAAGATTAGGGAAGATAGGGCTAAGATGATTGGTGGGAAACAGCAGGTGAGCTCCGTGAACCAAAGTAGCCTTCACAGATCGAAGAGGAAAATTTTGAGAGGTGGTGGCCAGTCTGAAATGCATGTTGCAGGGGGACCAAACAAATGCACATCAACAAAAGCAAAAAGAAAAAGGGTGGATATTGAGGTTGAATCAGTGTCCTCTAGCGACAAGTCTCATAGGTTAGAACCCTCTATCACGGATGTAGTTGGAGATAATGTTAGTAGAAAAGTTAAGAGTTATGAGTATGAGAGAGGATTGACCATGGTTGGGACTTATATGGAGATACAAGAGACATCGTATATGAAGTGAATGTTGAAAATACATTAGTGAGTATCTCCTAACTGTTTGCTAGAGTATTGTAAAAAGGACATTGTTACTGAAAAATATATTTGTGGCAGGAAAAACAAACAGGGTACCGGATATCGATACCGCCAAAAAAGAACATCTTTAGTAGCACCACCAGGAGACCATGTATAATATTTAATAAAAGTCTTGATCTTTTGCAAAGAATTTGGTTTGTAATCGTAGTAATCAAAATTTGCAAATGGATATTGATGATGTACCCGAGATATAGCGCTAAAAAAATGGTAACAAAAGGGTCAATACGACTAGAGGACCTAGATATCAATACGACCGGTGAAAATAACATCTCCAGCACCGGGAGAAGAGGCCAATGTTTCCAATTGCTTTTGCAGATTAGTGTTTCAAATATCTTTTGAGAGTATGGATTTTTAACAGTAGTATAAAAATGTGCAGATAGATATTAAGGATGTACCGAAAACATAACTACCAGATACACAACGCTCAGGAAATGCTAAGAAAGAGGGTCAGCTGGAGGTAGCAGAGAGAGAAGAATCAGAATGTGGGGGAGATGTGGGATTTCGTGAAGAATCAAGTGATGGAGACATCTACTCTACACCTCCGTAGACACGTTCAGAATAAAAAAATATGATTGATAAGGTACACCTTAAAACTTGGTGAATTTAAAAGCATAAGAGTTAGTTTGAGTCTGAGATCTATATTTAGTATTGTTTTTGACATTATGTAGGGTGGTGATTCGAATGATGGAGTGACAAGAGATGAGATAACTTAGGGAAATTATTACCATAAACATTAACTAATACTATTTATGTAGGGAATACTATATAACTGAAAATAGTCTACACATGTCTATGCTCAGGAGAAGACAAGTAGTTCTAATGATTCTGGCAAATCAGTAAAACAACGTATCGATAATACCATGCCTACATGCGAGGATCTTGCATCATTGGTGAGTTGAGAACTATGTAGTGGATAAATTTGTTTTAGTGAAATTTGAATGATATATTTTTTTTGAATTGGTTGTATAATCAGGTGATGAATGTTGAAGAATCAACAACTCCCATCCCAAAAAATGTTGTAGTTGTTCATTAACATGCTACTAAGGTAGGTAGTAGTAATCAAATTAATTCTCAACAAGAACTATGAGTTATATGAAACATATCTGACATCTTTTCCCATTACTCTCAGGTCTTAGAGGTTACACCTATGGGTATTGGTAAGGGTATCCCTAAGCGTTCTCATTACCTTGATGAAGATGAGTATGCCGAGGATCCAAGACTGAAAGCCTTGTTTACAAGCCGCATGAAGAAAGATATTTACAGTCTCATCCCAGAGTTTGCTAAGTAAGAGTTTATAACATTCATAGATATTTTGGAAGAGGACAAAGAGATGTAAGTAATTTCCGCTAATTGATTCAATGTATATATGAATTTGACACCAATTCCAAAAGTACAATGCATGACTTATATCATTTTGACCGGTCATATCTTGTCCAATTCTGGCTTTCAACTAAGGAAATGTTGAATATATAATTGGTTTCGTTAATATAGAAAGGCTACATGATCGCTTCCTTTTACCATAAACAGTATATACAAGTCATTAAGTTGGTGTGAAGGCGTAGGGGTCGTGAAATGGCAAATCTTCGTTGTGCAGTTATTGATACTTGGTTTATCAGCTTGCTGTCAACATATTGTGAAGAATTAAACAAGTGTGAAGACAAGGACAAGTGCGAATGGGGATCCAAGATCAAGAAGTATGTGACAAGGAAATCTACTAGGTGATTCAAGATAAAATTCTTGAAGGATGTTGACGTGATTTATGTCCTAATGAATTGGGGTAACTCACATTGGATTGGTCTAATAATCAATCTTAGTTGTCATCATGTTGAAATACTATATCCTTTCAAGGAGGTTACATATGATGATGTTGTTGCAAAGCTGATAAAGCTGGTTACAAAGCTTATACCTTGGGTGGTGAAGATATTCATAAGCTAAGTTTCAGACAGACCACTAAGAACAAATCTGTATATATGGTTTGTTACTCATGGCTACTTTGGTAACAAGTATGATGCAGATTGTAGAACTGTTGCAGTAAAATTGTTAGAAATGCATGTTCCTGTTGCAGTAAAATTGTTAGAAATGCATGCTCACGCCCTCGGACCTGAAGAGTTGGCTACGATAAATGATGGAATGGTTGCATGCTTACGGTAGGCGTATGCTATGAATCTATAGATTAAGCGTGGAACAAACAAATTTGATGGCATTTTTTGTTATGTTTGTTGTTGTTTGGAAACTTAGAACTCTATGTTTTGCCTTATGTAATGTACATTTATCCTGAACAGGTTTATGGTAGAATGAAAAGAGAAGTAGTGTAAGTTTTTCAGAACAAATGATTAATATTTTTAAGGTTTTCTATTGTTTAGGAACACATCACATATTTGTAATATTTTTTTTGTAATATATGAAATTCCAGGTGAAACTGTTATTGTTGTAAAGACATGTATCTTTGATTAATATTGATGGAAAACATAGAGAATGGATGGGCCTCAAACAGAACTACGCGAGATGTAGGTGTGGTTATAGTGTGCAACAATAAAGTGTACATGAATCTGTACACTTTGAAAACAAAAAATGTATGTACTCATTAATCTGTACACTAGGATTTGAGACTTACCAATTGTACGTGGTGTAAACATGTACAGAAAAAATTGTGCATATACACTATACCAACCTCCCATTAGTGTAAAGACATGCATAAAACATAGGGAATTGATAGATCTCAAACACAATTCGCGAGGTGTAGGTGTTGTCAAAATGTACAAAAATAAGAAAAATTGTACATACTTATATTTGTACACTTTGAAAACACGTACACTTCCGGCAGTTGAAACTTCCTCAGTTTTGTTTGAAACTCCCTAAGTTTTAAGGATGCAAACATCAATATTTTTTTGTAAGAAGGTATAGTTAAATTATTGTTATGTTTTTTTGTAATGTATGAAATTCAAGGAGAAACTATTTTTTATTGTAAAGACATGTATATTTGATTAATATTGATGGAAAACTTAGACAATTGATGAAAGTAAAACATAACTGTACGAGGTGTAGATGTTGTTAAAGTGTACATAAATAAAATGTACAGAAAGTTGTACATTTTGAAAACAAAAGATGTATATACACATTAATTTGTACACAAGGTTTTGTGGCTTGCCAAGTGTACGTGCTATATAAAAATGTATAGATTTACTTGTACACTATACCAACCCCCATTTGTTTAAAGACATACATCTTTGATTATTATTTATGGGCATATAAAATATATGGAATTGATAGAACTCAAACACAACTGCGTGAGGTGCATGTGTTGTCAAAGTGTACAAATACAAGCAAAATTGTACATACTTATATTTGTACACTTTGAAAACATGTACACCTCCCGCAATTGTGTTTGAAACTCCTTAAATTTTAAAGTTGCAAACATCATTATCAGTCAAATATGCATTTTTTACATGTATAAGTTGCAAAAGTGTATATTTTTATTTCTGTACACTTTGATAGCACGTACACTTGAGGTGGAGTGTCCAAATTGTACATTAAGGAATTGATGGGCCTGAAACATAACTGAAGGCATGTTTAAAAGTGTACAAAGAGCATTGTGACACATATTCTCTCCATCCATATTATCCCAACCAACTAACTCATTAACTGGTAATTAGATAGGTTATATATGTAAGTATAAAAGCTCTTTCTAAAAGCCTTTTCTAAAGATAATCGAAAAAACTGTTTATTCAAAAACTCCCAGATGCATTGCTTTGTAAATAGGTGTAAATATCTCAAAGGAATACTGGTGGTAACTAGGGACCTTGTTGAGAGCGGAGAAACAATGGGGAACAATTGTGTTCCGCAAGAAAGTGTTGAAAGATGCAAACATCTTTACCATGAGTTCGGATTCGGACGACATCACTATAATGGAAAAAATCGGTGAATCTTGAATGTGTGTCTTTATAAAGGGAACACAACAAAAATCTATTACAAGTGTCTACGTCTTGTAACACAAGGCGATGATATTGCAGGTGTTATAAACCTTTTACACAGAAATGTTCCAATGCATGATGATACAATATTTACAGCGGGAATAATGTCAATATGTGCAGGGAAAAGAGACATGGGTGCGATGTATCTTGGAATGTTGTAGAAACCCTAATTTGGCTTCAGGACGGAAGAATTACGACAATTGTGTGAGTAGGTGATTGGAGAGATATTGGTGTATTCACCATCTTACAGTAACACGTTTAAGAAGTCTTTCAAATTCTTAGAACCTGACAAGATCTTCCCTCCAGAATGAGCCATGCATTGTGCTCTTGCAGACGGCTAATACGATAATTTGTGCAATGATTTTTATTTGTGGTGGTGTGCTGTGCAAATTTGTAACATGTTGTGATTTGGTTGACGCATGTTAAATGTATGTTTTGGTTTAAAGTTATGTAAGATAATTTGGTCATGTAGCATAAGCTTGAGTGAAGGACACGTACTCGATGGAAAAATTGGTTAGTTTGGTTTTGGTGATGCATGTTATTGAATTTTATGAGTGTTCTATGTATTTAAATAATATTTTAGTAGTGTTCTTAATGTAAGGAATGTAAGGAATATTGAATAAATTTATGTTGTTATGATATCTCGTATTATTGTATGTTATGAGATTTTTTTGTTTTCTAATTTGACAAAGTAGAAGTTGATAGTGTATAGTTGGAGGAATGTTTTATAGTTAAAAAAACATTACCAATGAAGTTTGAAATTAAAAGCACATTACCAATGAGTACACAATTTAACAACTTAATATTTTGGAATTAAATAGATGAAAGAATCTAGTTTCAATAACACAAGGGTTGCAAATGTGTTTTCTTTTTTATTTTGAAGTTTGAAAATAAAGATGAATAGAAATGAAAAGAAGTTAATATGGTGTTTCGTCGAACAAATGAAATATTCTACTCTTTCAGTAATGAATATGTATTTTTTTCTATTTCAACATGGTTGAAATTGTATTGAAAATAGAAGGTTTAATGATTTGCCTTAGGAGAAAATATAAGAGAGAAGTTGAATTGCAATGAGAAGGTTTGCTGATTGAGACATAAAGTTTAGTAGGTTTTAGTAGGACATCACCATGAAAAAAACAAAACTTTTAAAGTGTCTTATAAATAGAAATAATCTTTAAAAAAAAATATTTTATATTTCAAAAAGAAGAAGAAAATAAAAGCTCAGATTTTAAAGACATGTCCTATGATATGGAGGATTGAATTTCCACCTTATCCATGGAAAATAAAGGGAAAGTAGAAAAAACTCATTTATGCAATATCTGTCATATCTTACGCGTTTAATAACATGTAATAGGTCTGTGTACTATATCATTGGGACACATGTCAAACATGAAAACATGTTAAACATCTTTGAGTTTTTATGCATGTTGAACACTATCACATGTTACACATTAACAAAGGTTGTGACCCATAATTCTTTAAATGTTTCTTAGATTTTCACTAAGTTTTTTAATTGGAACATGATATAATTTTTTTTAAATGTGTATATTTGAAACACGTGTTTTCTCAACATGAACTTAGGTTGATGACACTGGAACACTTATCATAGATGCACACATGTCAAACATCCATGATATATACAAAATATTTTCTTGTGAAAAGAGTGAATTCGTATGAAAAGTTTTATTGTTAGCCAAATACATTGTTTATTTCGAAATCACTTACAAAAAATTGTATATGTAGGATCCCTAATCATTTTAACAAATATTTGTAACTCCTAAATTAAGTATGATTGATAAATTGTTAATTCAATCAAATATAGTTATTACATGGGTAAAAAATGTTCCATGTACACTTATTACGAATATTGAAAATTGGAGATAAGTGAACAACTTTATAAAATGTACTACTTTATATAAAGAGGATTTATCCAGTTACCTACAGAACTTACATAGTAAATTTGTTTGAGTTTAGAGAAAAAATGGGTTAAATGACAATAGTAGACCACAAGAGATTTTCAATATAATTATGAAAAAGTTGGTGATGAAGATTACAAGGATCTCGGACAATTCATGCGTGCTCGAAAAAATGCTCGGGACCTAGTGTTGTCTAAGGAAATACTACATTTTGCAAACATTACGTTTTTATGCACGCCAACTCCGATAGCCATTAGCTCTAGGGGGAGTGGAAAATATTTTTTTTGTCAAGTGTTCTAGAATTTGAAAACCATGTCGCCATTTAATACGAAGTTATCATACTAATAACCACACCACAATATATTCAAGGTGTAATCGCCCTTCTCGACAATATTGTTCCAATTTACGGAGACGTCACTCTTGCTTATGATATGCTTCAAATGTGTGCTGGAAGGGGAGACATTGCAGGTGTTGTTTTTGATTTTTTCTTTGCTAAATTTTCCCTTTCGTTCTCATTGATGATTTATGATATGGGGAAAACATTAGTGAATACTATCACTACATTCTCACTGCCTAATGAAGATACATTTGGTCTCATTTGGGAGTTTTTGAGTTGCAAAGCTATTGGGTATCCTACATGTGGGACTTGACATTGTGATGAATTCTATTGTGAAACATGTTATATATATAATTGTGCTTTACGTATATGTGAGCATCTTTAGGGAGATGTTGTATTCTCATGTAATATATTCTTTTCTCATGTAATATATGTAAATTTTTTATTTTCTTACCAGCTAGTATTTTGTTTTTGTCCTAATTTTCATCTCATATGTTTGTTTGTCATGTAATATATTTTTCCATTGGCATGTGTAAATCTGAAAATTCATGTAACATACTTTTTCATGTCCCTATTGAAGTAGTTTTTATTAGTGATATTTAGATGAGAAATATGTAGAAGAAGACAAAATGAGTTCATATCAATGAATGTACAAATTAATATATACACCTATGTATTGTACAAGTAATTTGTACACTTATTTGGTGTGCAAAAGAGTAGACTAATGCTTGTTTTGGAAGTGCAGAAGTTGATATATAACTATATATTCTCAGTGTTCTGAATGGAAATATATCGTCAGGTGTACAAATAAATCTGTACACTTATTTGGTGTGCAGAAAGATAGACTAACGGTTATTTTGGAAGTGCATAAATTCAAATTAATCATCACATATATATATATATATATTTCTAGTGTTCTAGATGGAAAATATATCGTCATGTGTACAAAGAAATCTGTATACTTATGGGGGTGTACATGACCTAAGAATCCATAAACATCAGAAAACATACAATTGATATATGAAAAGTGAATTACAATTGTTTGCCTATATAAACTAGGCACAACCTGCAAGTAGACAATTGTTTGAAATGAACAAAATGTCATACTTGCTTTTCACACTACTGTCTATCCAACAAAAAAAAAACCATTTACCCCACCCAAAATAAATACATCAAGGAACACCAAATTTCCTATAACACCTAGAACCCACATAAAAGTAGAAAATCTATTCCACACTTTCCACACTACTATCTAAAATCAAAAATCTATTTATGGTAACTAAACATATCCTCAAGTTCCTTGCACATACATGTCCCAAAAAACTATTTTTTCATTGTATCATCCTATTGGGGTTGTGTATTTGACCTTGTTGTACCCAGTGCAACGACACTTACCACACTGTTCGGTTGTTGCGACTTGTTATTTCTCTAACACGTATTTCTTCAAGAACCTCCACTTCAGCTGGATCTCAAACTGCGAGTATCATTCATTCTACAGTCGGAGCCCATGTTGATATCATGTGTTCCTGCCCCACCAAAGTTCTATACTCAAGTTTGCGAATATCTGTTGCAGCCATTGCATGCCTACACGGGATTTTTAGTTATTGGAACTCCAAACAAGTATAAGTTTTATCTTCCAACGATACATGGTCACAATCAGGACACACTTTGTAATCCCACCTTCCAATAGCCATAACCGACAAATCCACATAATATTTTAGTTGTTTTAACAATTGCTTCTCAACCCCGATAGTAATATAGCCAACTGTTCTTTCCATTCTCTTCCTTTTGGCCTCAAACCATGTTGCAAATATCTTCCTAATAAATTCAATCATAGCAACAACATGGCTGTCTCTACATGGCTATAGTGCTTTGTTTAAAGACTATGCAATGTTACTAGACATGATATTGTATCGAGAGCCTTTGAAGTCATCCATATCACTATCTTCATTTTGAATATTTTCTTCTTCTTTATTATTCTCAGAATAGTCCAATTTTTCAAACTAGTAGTCTCCTCACTTCCTCACTCTCTTTTTCCCCATCATCTTTTGATACATCAGATTCTCCATAAGCCTCGCCATCACTTCCTTTTTCCACAACCGAATATTTGGTGTCACCAACTAAACCACCACCAGGAGTTAAAGATCCTATTATTTATGTCTTAGTAGCCGCCATGTGTACTAAAAATTGTTCATCAAAACTGTCATCATTGTCTAAACTGATGGAGGTCACAACTGCAGTTGGATGAAATTTGGAGCATCTTCCAATGGGTTTGGTGTTTAGGTTGATACTCATAAGGCTCTCATTCCTTTTAAAACATGGTTCCAGGATGGATGCTTGTGTAGCCTCAACAGCAACAATGATATTGTCGTTTTCTTGGGAGTCCCAGATGTTTGATAAACCAAGCTCAACTGCCTCGTCTCGAACATATGTTTTACCCAAAACAGTTGATGATCCATCGATCCTAAAACTAGATCCCATAAGACTTCTCTCAACAACTTCCATAGATGGCTCATAAAAATTACATACAACAATTCCCAACACAGGTTGTAAGTTGTCGTTCATACCACTATGTAAGTTCTCTTTCCCAGCAGCTCTCCTGTCACAAAAACCCAATGTTTGAGCTCTTTTCTCAAGCATGGTCCTTATTGGTTTCAACGGAACTCCAAGATCAATAGGTTCTACAAATTTCAACTTTGTTCCAGATGTCTCTTTGAAACATACAAACAAATTTACAGACTTGTCAGCCATGCTAATAGACTTAAACTCTCTAAACTCACTCTCACCAGCAATTTTTATTGGGGATACTTCTAACCCACTTAACAAACACAACTTATCCTCTGTCTAATAAGTCATTTCAATAGCGACAGAGCTTCTCTCCATAAAACACAATTTTCTAACTTTGACTTCCATTTGCTTCAAGCTCACTACAGTGGAAATCCTCAAAGACCTTCCTTATCTGCTCTTGTCAAATTTGAACTCCCTCTGAAACCCAGGAATATCAACTGACCAACTTGCACAACCACAAAATCGTTCTCTACAAAAAAAATTATAAAAGTAACTCTACAACCATCAAATTGAAGAGAACTCCATAGAAATCAGTTTGATTTATGGTATTCTTCTCAAAACTCACCTTCCATTGATCTCTTCATGTTTCCCGATTCTCAACTCTCTCAGCTTAATCGTAATGTATAAAATTCTTGTCATATAGGGTTTTAGTTGTCACCTCCATCCACTCCCAACCCAAACATGGTCCACTTGTCCCCTATTTTCCCGATTCTAAAGTCTTCCAATAACTTCTCAATTGATTATCACAACTAGTTATGAAAAAGCAACTTTAAAATCGCTATTTAGTTATGAAAGAATAATAACTCAGTTACGAATTCTAAGAGATTTGTTTAACCTCTTTATGCTTCGACTCTCATTAACACCGTCAAATTAATGTTTATTGGGCTTGTAATTTATGTGGCCCCACACACATATAATGTTTAAATTCAAAACTCTTTCTCAGCTGGAACAATGAGAATTATTTGGCCTAAAACCCTTATTGGTAATTGCTGAATCCCACTAACACCTCCTATCTCACAAAATATGTATTAGTGGCACAATGAAAACTGTATATTTTGTAAATTTGAAATAGTGAACTGTCCAATTCTCCAATTCTCCAATTCTCTTTTTTATTGGTCATAGTCCAGTCAGCTCTGGCAGTTATTGCCATGTTTCTTATCTTATTTTCATTAAATTCTTCTCTCACCCTCTCTAATATCTATTTTATTTTGATTGTTTATTAAATAAATCTCTGTTTAATCAAAGAAAGTGATAAGAATCTCACAAAAGCAATGATAAACTTATCAAAATAAACTTTGTTTAAGTATATACGTTATATACCTTAAAAATTTCAATATTTAAAGAAATATACTATTTTTTGTTAATATATATATATATATAATATTTATGATAAAATGAATTCCTTTAATTGATCGCGATAAAAGAAATTTATGGGTCCGCCATTGACTAGTGAACAAATTGCAACGACATACTTACTATGTCGCACGAGTTCGATCCTAAGTCATAATAAAGTTTCTGATGACTTACCGACGAATTAATGTCTAACTTTACCTTTGGAAGTTTTCGTTGCTAAGTTGTCACTAATTTAGAGACAAATTAGTGACAACATTGTTGTGACGACTTACAATGATTTATGGGCGTCCCAAATATTAGCATTTTGCGACGAACTCATAGTGACGACGAATTATGTAATGTTTGAATTGAATGCCGCTAAAGAGATATCATCACCTAACATATAAGACATAGTAACATGATTAAATGGGCCAATCCTTTGGTGTATGGAGTTTTTTTTAGTGAGGCAAAGATTCACTACTACTTGAAGGATGGAAGGTGGTCGCCGTTGTTATTCTCATTTTAATTTTTAGGTTTTTTCAATTTTTACGTATTTGCTGTTTGGAAGTGAGAGATATTTTAGAGGTTATGAGTAAGTGGCGGTTGGTAGTTTCTGGTGTCTTCAGTTTATAGGCTTTAGGATTTTTTTCATTTTTTAGGTATTTAGAGTTTGGAAATGAGAGTTTTTAATCGGAGGGTTGACATATTTGAAGAAAACCAAAAGTTTAAATATATTTTGTAGGTTACAAAGCAAACAATAGTTTCCTTTGTTGTAAAGAAGCTACAGTTCAAGTTAAACCAGAGATACAGTACGATCTCCCACAAGACCAATCGATCATTCAGAACATCCAATACAATCAACAGCCTGATTAAGACAGATTTTGTAGCTTTAAGTGATTAACTTTTTTTTTTGGGTTTTCCATATTTTATCAAGGAACGACTTTAATCTTCTAATGCTTGGAAATTATTTTTTACAACACTGTGAAAACCAATAGGTCGATAATCTGACAGTGTCTTTGGCTTATCGATCTTTGGAATCATGCAAATGTTATTGTGATTCATCCCCGGTCTCAGAGTTGAAGTTTCAAAGAAATACCAAACTTATTAACTATGTAACATCTGTGCCAAAAATATCCCGGCACTCTTGATAAAAACGTGCAGTAAGACCATCAGGCCCGGGGCCCTTGTCTGCTCTGATACTAGAGACTGCTTCAAAGATTTTACTATCTGTAAAATTTTGATATTTATAATTATTAATTTATCGATAAATTAATTTGTTATGTTGAAAAAAAAGTAGTGAGAAATCATTTTAAAATTATTACATCTCTCATGAAGAGTAATAAAAATTTAATATAAGGTTCCCAAATTAAACAATATTAAAAATTATATATTATTTAGTAAGAAATCTAATGGGTATTTCACCAATAGATATGCTCTTATGTATAGGAGGATTTCTAGAAAGTAAATCACTAGACTATTTCTGTGATTTTATTCGCTATTTATATACATCTAGTTTGTTTATAAAAAGAGTAATAGTGTCAAGCATGAAAGTTAAAAATTATTATATATATATATATATATATTTGAAGAAACGTTGAGGATGTCTAATCTTTCCTGAGATTTGGTAGAGAAGATATTCTCTAGGCTTCCGATAATATCTTTGAGAGAAATGAGATCTACTTGTAAATGATATAATGATTTAATTAAAGATCTGAGCTTTATAAAGAAGCATTATGGTAAAGAAGCCAAAGAGATCTAGTGATCATGATATATGATTTAAGAGATTGTTTAATGAGCATCAATCTCCAAAAAGACATGGTAGATCCATCTATAAAGCTAATCGGTAAACTTAATAAAGTCAAGATTATTAAAGTGTTTCATTTACAATGGCTTATTGGTATGTGTCACTAAGAATAACTCATGGATCATAGTTTTGGTTTGAAAACCTGTATTTGGGTGAAAAAGATGGATCCAACTGTTGGTATGTTGTGCTAGCCCATTGTAGATATGAAACTGAACATAAAGAAGCAAGTTGATGCAACATAAATCATGTGTCTGAATCACCACATGTGTAGAGAGAGAGAGCATGCAAAAAGAGGTTCAAGGTTAAGAATATTGAAAACATAATTGTCATCGGTTTAGACGAACTCAGTATCCCAAGACAAAGATGTAGTTCATGACGACATCTATGATGAAACCGGTATCTCAAGGATAAGAAGCTTTGCGATATGATAGAAGACATAACTGTTACAGAATTGAAGATGCTAAAAATTCTATGTTATGAATGGAAACAAACAAGTGATGATAGCTCTGTGTGTGTGACACCAGAGAAAGAAATGGTGCTAAGATTGAAAGCATCACTTGTGCTGCTACATTAATGATATGAAGCATGTGAGACAAAAGTGAAGGAACAAGACATGTGTATATGACAATGCCGATAGTGCTGTTAAGCCTGGCAATATCACATGTGCTACTATAGAATGTAGCTAAGGTTGGATCATGGTGCATACGTGAAGTGTGAAACATATACATGAAGCCAAGAAAGATATGTGCATGTGTGTGTGTGTGTGTCAAAGGGAGATTTTGATTGAGTATGTATTTCTTTCTGGTTTCCATCTCCTTGGAAATGCCTTTTCCTTTACTTTATTTCTTTTAGTAAGATTATCCTGATTCATAAATATTAAAATTTAGTACCATCAGAAAAACCTCTAAATAGTTATAAAGTAAAGGAAAAGGCATTTCCAAGGCATTTCTTAGCCTTTAACTTCTTCTTTGGTGAGTCAACGAAGTCGTCCAGATAACTATCTTCTTTTTGAAGATTTTCTTTATCTTCATTATTCTCACCATAGTCCAAGTTTTCAAACTAGTATTCTTCTTCATCTTACTCACTCTCTTCTTCCCCATCATCTTCTGATACATCAGATTCTCCATTAGCCTTGCCATCACTTCCTTTTTCCACAACCGAATATTTGGTGTCACCAACTAAATCACCACCACGAGTTAAAGATCCAGTTATTTATGTCTTAGTAGCCGCCATGTGTGCTAAAAATTGTTCATCAAAATTGTCATCATCGTCTAAGCTGATGGAGGTCGCAATTGCAGTTGGATGAAGTCTGGAGTATCTTCCAATGGGTCTGATGTTTAGGTTGATACTCAAAACGCTCTCATTCCTTTTAAAACATGGTTCCAGGAGGGATGCTTGTGTAGCCTCAACAACAACAATGATACTGTCTCGTCTTAAACAAATGTTTTACCCTAAAAAGTTGATGATCCACTGATCCTAAAAATAGATCCCATAAGACTTCTCTCAATACTTCCGTAGATGGCTCATAAAATTTACCTACAGTAATTCCCAACACAAGTTGTAAGTTGTCGTTCTTATCACTATGTAAGTTCTCATTCCCAGCAGTTGTCCTGTCACAAAAACCCAATGTTTGAGTTATTGTATCAAGCATGGTCCTTATTGGTTTCAACGGAACTCTAAGATCAATAGGTTCTACAAGCTGCAACTTTGTTCCAGATGTCTCTTTGAAACATACAAACAAATTTACAGACTTGTCACCAATACTAATAGACTTAAGCGCTCTAAACTCACGCTCACCAGCAATTTTTGTTAGGGATACTTCTAACCCACTTAACAAACACAACTTATCCTCTACCCAATAACTCATTTCAATAGCGATAGAGCTTCTCTCCATACAATACAATCTCTAACTTTGACCTCCATTTGCTTCAAGCTCACTACAGTGAAAATCCTCAAAGACCTTCCTTGTCTGCTCTAGTCAAATTTGAACTCCCTCTAAAACCCAGAAACATCCTCCGACTGACTTGCACAACCACAAAATCGTTCTCTACAAAAAATTACAAAAGTAACTCTACAATCATCAAATTGAAGAGAACTATGTGATAACTTCTCCATCGATTATCACCTCCATCCACTCCCAACCCAAACATGGGCCACTTTTCTCCTATTTCCCGATTCTAAAGTCTACCAATAACTTCTCCATCGATTATTACAACTAGTTACGAAAAAGCAATTTTAAAATTGCTGTTTAGTTACTAATTAATAATAACTCAGTTACGAATTCTAAGAAATTTTTAAGCTTCGACTCTCATTATCACAGTCAAATATAATGTTTATTGGGCTTTTAATTTACGTGGTCCAACACACACATATAATCTTCAAATTGAAGACTCTTTCTCAGCTGAAACAATGAGAATTATTTGGCCAAAAAACCCTTATTGGTAATTGCTAAATCCCACTAGCTCCTCCAATCTTACAAAATATGTGTTAGTGGCACAGTAAAAACTGCATATTTTGTAAATTTTGAAATAGGGACTGTTCAATTAGCCAAATAAATTTAAATAAACTGTCCAATTCTCCAATTACCTTTTTTTTTTATTGGTCATAGCCCATTCAGCTCTGGCAGTTATTGCCTTGTTTTCTGATCTAATTTCATTAAATTCTTCTCTCACCCTCTCTAATATCTATTTTATTTTATTTTCTATTAAATAAATCTCTTTTTAATCAAAGAAAGTAATAAAATCTCACAAAAGCAATGATAAACTTATCTAAAGAAACATTGTTTAAGTACGTTATCTACCTTAAATATTAAAATATTTATAGAAATATACTATCTTTTGTTAATATATATATATATATATAATATTTATGAGAAAATGAATTCCTTTAACTAATTCCGGTAAAAGAAATTTATGGGTCTGCCATTGACTATAGCGACAAAATTGCAACGACATACTTACTATGTTGCACGAGTTCGATGCTAAGTCATAATAAAGTTTGTGATGACTTACCGACGAATTAATGTCTAACTTTAGCTTTGGAAGTTTTCGTTGCTAAGTTGTCACTAATTTAGCGAGAAATTAGTGACAACATTGTGTGACGACTTGCGATGATTTATGGGCATCCCAAATATTAGCAGTTTGCGACAAACTCATTGTGACGACGAATTATGTAATGTTTGAATTGAATGCCGCTAAAGAGATAGCATCACCTAACATCTAAGACATGGTAACATGATTAAATGGGCCAATCCTTTGGTGTATGGAGTTTTTTTTAAGTGAGGCAAAGATACACTACTACTTGAGAAGGTTATATAGATCCCAAGCACATGATGGAAACAAGTATTAGAAGTCTTATATTCTGGTTTAATGTTACTTATAAGGTTATGCTTTAATTACTTTTTGGTTTTAATGTCATGTATATAGAGAACACCTTTATGCTCCACAAATGTTAATAGAATAGCAACAATCTGGCTGACACGGAATTTGGAAACAAAGCTTTCTAAATCCCAGAAACATTTATTGTTTAAAGTTAGTATATGGACAAAATTTTCCTGAAATTCAGAAAAAAGAAAAGAAACTAAAAACAGACGTATAAAATTTAGGTAGAATTGTCACAACAATAACGGATCAAATTATATCTTACCATTTTATTACATTATAAAAAGAAAATAGTTATGATTAGAAAGCCTTGTATATCCTTATATCTTCATAATTGTTTTTTAAGCCAATATAATTGGAAAACCATGTATTTATTTATACTCTTCGTGACCTATTATCATAACATGACTTCTTTGTTTATAAAAAGAGTAATGGGGCAAGCTTCCAAGTTAAAAACCCTAATATCTAGAGGTCACCCAATTATATTATTTTCCTATGTTCCAAATTGGGTTTAGATCTAGTTAGGTTTCAGTACTAGCATGAGGCAAAATAGAAGGAGGAGAATATTAATCCTTTTTTCTTAACAAAATAAATTTTACTAAGTAGAACAACTAATGTCACGATGCAAACATTGTGTTCACCGAGTAGGTGGATAAACTCAATTTGAAAATAAAATATCCATAGGAAGTCCATCTTTAGCCAAAAGATGAGCAGTTTCATTCAATGTTCTTGAGGTATTTATAAAGATGGTATGTTGAAATTTTGAAGTCCAAAGCTTAATATCCTTATAAATATTCGTAATCGTTATATCTTGTTGCTCTTCACGAATTGTGTTGACTAAAACTTGACAATCACCTTAAAAAATTACTCTTTTATATCCCTTACTTCAAACACTTTGTTGGGGCAAAAGAAAGAGCTTCACGTTCATCTTCCAAAGCAGAGATTGATAAACCTAAGTTAGCTTATCCCAAACACATATTAGCAAAACCGTCTTTATCCTGTAGGATCCATCCTCCTGTGACCTGATGAGTAGGTTGATTAAATGAGGCATATCATAATTACATTTAAAACATCCATAAGTTGTTCTTGACCAAGAGCATCTAGGGTTTGAATTATTTGTTTGAGTGGTTGATATAGTATTCCAGGTTTGTTTATTTATTTGAAGCCACTCTGTAACATCTGGTCTCGCATAATCCACATTAAAGAGAAGTTATTTTTTGATTTTCAAAATTTTCCACATTAACCTGAATGGCTGTACCTTTTGATGATCCATGAAATGATTGTCATTCTGAATGTCAAGATTTTCTTCCAGTCCATCAGACGGGAGAAGAGAAAAGGAAAAGGGAGTCAGGAAATTCTCCAAGTAATCATTGAGATAGGACAAGAAAACAGAGTATGGTTGATCGTTTCTTTATTCGAACAACATCGTTGGCACGTTTTGTCCATTTTTACTCCTCGTGAATTTAATTTTGTTGCCATGCCTAAAGCCTTGCCATAGAAAATGTTTGAGGTTTGGCATGATAGGAAGTTTCCATACTCTTCTATTTAGCTCTAAGTCTCCAAATGGATGTTGATGGATCGGAAATTGATTATTGCATGCAAATCGATAACTTGTATGGACCGAGTAAATTCCGGAACGAGTATAATTCCACACCACATTGTCTTCCTCAGTTTTTGTGCCAGGAAAATACAGCCTACTATAACATTATCTTCATTGGTAGGCAATTCTTGAGTGCGTTAAAATTCCCTGCATTGCTTCTTCCTCTCGTTTCAGTTAATTCACCTACTAAAATGTTAATTTTTTTGGATCTGTTGCAGCCGGTCTTGGTAGTACAAATGGTAACCAATTTTCATGATATTCTCTAGTGTTCCTACTATCACCAATAATATTTTGACACTCCTTGAGTAAATCAATCCAAGATAAAATCAAAATTCATCCATAAGATTGATATTTCCTTTGTTTTGCCTCAAATTGATCTTCATCGCTACTAAAAAGAATCTCTCATGATTTTTTTGTAGCTATACCCCAAAGTCCTTGGCTTATTAAGTCTAATTGCTAGGAATTGCCACAGTGTTTGACTTCCTAGCTTCGTTGAGGTCGTATTCCATGCCCGATTTATTTGTGTTTGCATTTGGCAGGTGGTTGGCTATTATCTACATCATCCCATCTGAAAATGATTGACGCATCACTTTCCTTTGTTTCGATTAAAATTTCTTTGGTCATAGGTTTGCAGCCGGGTTACACATCTTTTAATCCCGAGTAGTCACAAGTTTTCAGCCATCTTGTTTTGTTTCTCCATTAATTCTCTAAAGTGGTACAATTCTATCATTATCTCAGCATTTTTAGTCGTTCCTCCTCCCGAAGCGGATTGCCGCCTTATTCTTCTCTTACTACCCCTGTTGGGCAGTACTCACACCCATCTCTATTATCCGATCTGTCTTTTCCTCTATGAATCCATCCATAGCTTCACTTTGGTTGTGCAGATGCCACCAAAGTGAAGCTATGGATGGAGTCACGGAGGACAAGACTGATCGGATGATAGTGATGACTGAGTACTGTCCAACAAGGGTAGTAAAAGGAAGAATAAGGCAGCAATCCATTTCGGAAGGACGAACAACTAAGAATGATGAGATAATGATGGAACTTAACTATCTTAAGGAACTAATGGAGAAGCAAGACAAGATTCTTGAAGAACTAGTGACGACTCGGGATGATAAGGTGCACAATCCAAAGTTTAATCAAAACCAACAAACAATGATGAGATGGTCGTTTTTAGATGCAATGATGCATATAGAAGCAAACCAACCACCAAATGCAAATGCAAAAAAAATTGGTCATGGAATATGACCTCAACGAAGCTAGGAAGTCGAACGCGACAAAGCTAATGATTTGACACAAACTCATATTGCCATTTTCATGGAATATGCTGTTTGCAATGAGATATTGAGCGTATATGTAGTGCTAGAAGATTTAGCGAGGATGAGGTGACATTTTTTGCATTTAAATATTTTTTATTTCTGCTGAAAATAATTTTATTAAACAATAATGGAACCAACAAAGTAACAAACTAATTAATAGGAAAAAGCTAAAAAAGCCAAAGACAACACCAATAGTTGGAAAAATAAATTGAAGAAAGAACATGGCCAAACCAGAGCAAGGGACAACATATGCAAAGAAGATCGGATCTATGAACCAATGAAGAAGAAAGGACGCTAAGTCCAATGAAATTAGAGAATTGATCTACCCTCCATCAAATGAACCTCTTGTAACCAAGCTGGAACATTAGAAATTCTATGGGTTTGCGTTGTTTAAATTTTAAATAATGGATATCTGAGAAACACTGAGTTTTTATTGTTTCACTTAAATCTTTTTAGTCGCATAGATATATCTAATATGAATCCTTTGGTTAAATATTCAAATACTATTCTAACTAAATCTGACTTAGGTAGAGCATTGATATAGATAGATAGATGCTTTCAATAATTTCGGTCTGTAATCATATTTAATCTTTTACCTTAACGAGAGATGAGAGACTGAGGAACAACTCTGTATGGATTGAGAATTCCCTTAGAGTCAAGTAACTTTTTAATGAAAGCCATTAATGCAACTTGCAAAAATTAGATTCCAGTTAGAATAGAATCATGGCACTAAAAGTTCTATATGGAGTTTAATTATTTGTTCAACTGAAAACAAGTTAGAGTAAAAAATAGACGAACACGGAGTGGGCCACAAGGATAAAAACGAGAACTAGGAGGTGGCACACATATAACGTTAAAACAAAATGATGGTTCATACCTGCTGTAAAATGATGCTTAATCTTTCATCTCCGAATCCACTCCTAAGATCGACGATGACTTGCAAACCTTGGCACAGACGATCGGAACACCTCCGTGGAGATCTTTTCAACATCTGCAGCGAAAAACAGAAGGTGGCGGCTGGTGGTTTTTAGGGTTGCCATTGTCATCACTTTTTGGGGGTTTTTTTTTTACGTCAATTTCATTTAGGGATTGGAAATGAGAGTGTGTTTTTCTGCTAGCTGGAAATAAGAGTTTTTATAGGACAGCAAAATCTTAGATGGATATTATATGTATGATATATATTTTCTTTTGTTATATATGACCTGTCATACAAAATTGGTAAAGTTTTTAACCCTTTTGATATAAATACAAAAATATCAAAATTCACACTTTTTGGGGTAAAATATACAACACATTTAATATTCTCTCTTATATATATTAAATGTGTTGGAAATGAAAGTTTTTATAGGACAGCAAAATCTTAGATGGATATTATATGTATGATATTATAAGTATGATATGTAGATGGATACTACACATTTTATGTTTTTCTGCTAGCTGGAAATGAGAGTTTTTATAGGACAGCAAAATCTTCGATGGATATTATATGTATGATATGTATTTTCTTTTGCTGTGATAGATATATATGACCTGTCATAAAAAATTGGCAATGTTTTTAACCCTTTTGATATAAAAACGAAAATATCAAAATTAACACTTTTTGGGTATAATATACAACACATTTAATATTCTCTCTTATATATAACTAAATGATAACCAAAAGCAATTAAAATATTAGATTAATTAAAATTAATTAGCTAAATAATTAGCCAAACATACATAACATTTAATATCGACTTGAAAATTATAAAATTTTAAATTTATTACCTAAAAATATCATATTAATTATTGTTCTTTTAAAAATATTGATTATTGTGCTGGAAAAATAATACAAAAACTTTGGATATAAATTTTATTCAAACTTCGGCTGCTCCACCATAGTTTTTGATTGAATTCATTGTTAAGGCTGAGATACCAATACTGCATTTTTCAAAATTTCTTACTCAAAGTTGCACTTTGTATTTATATGGCGGAACTCACACTTTTTAATGATAAAATATATACACATATATACTTGTCTCTTGTATATAAAAAATTCATTAGCAAACTAATTAACGGCCCAACATAATTTATTAACAACTTAAATTGCACACCGAAATTTTGAATTGACTAAAAACAAACTTTCGTTGACCTGAAAGTTAAAAAACAATCAATACATTACATGGAAACAATGAATTATTTTTTCACTTTAGAATATTGATATTATTTTGCTGAAAAAATAATAATAAAACTTGGGATATAAATATATCTAATATAAATTATGGTTGTTCATATATAGTCTTTCATGGACTCCATTACTAAAGTTGATATACAATTACTGCATTTTCTCGAATTTTCTTAATCAAAGAAGGATGGATGGTGGTGGCCGTCGTTATTCCCATTTTAAGTTTTTAGGTTTTTCTCAATTTTTACGTATTTGCAGTTTGGAAGTGAGAGATATTTTAGAGGTTATGAGTAAGGTGGTGGCTGGTAGTTTCTGGTATCTTCAGTTTATAGGGTTTAGGACTTTTTCATTCTTTTAGGTATTTAGGATATGGAGGTGAATGTTTTTATACGAGGGTTGAAATATTCGAAGAAAACCAAAAGTTTAAATATATTTTGTAGGTTACAAAGCAAACAATAGTTTTCTTTGTTGTAAAGAAGCTACGGTTCAAGTTAAACCAGAGATACACTACGATCTCCCACAAGACCAATCGATCATTCAGAACATCCGAAACAATCAACAGCCTGATTAAGACAGATTTTGTAGCTTTAAGTGATTAATTTTGTTTTTTGGGTTTTCCATATTTCATCAAGGAACGACTTTAATCTACTAACTTGGCGCTTGGAAATTATATTTTACAACACTGTGAAAACCAATAGGTCGATAATCTGAAAGGGTCTTTGGCTTATCGATCTTTGGAATCATGCAAATGTTATTGTGATTCATCCCCGGTCACAGGGTTGAAGATTCAAAGAAATACAAAACTTATTAATTGTGTAACATCTGTGCCAACAATGTCCCAGCACTCTTGATAAAAACGTGCAGTAAGACCATCATGCCCGGGGCGCTTGTCTGCTCCAATACTAGAGACTGCTTCAAAGATTTTAGTATCT
Source organism: Cardamine chenopodiifolia (assembly GCA_963922655.1). NCBI lineage: Eukaryota > Viridiplantae > Streptophyta > Magnoliopsida > Brassicales > Brassicaceae > Cardamine > Cardamine chenopodiifolia. The sequence continues at coordinate 9,284,483 of OZ000464.1, forward strand.
GTAAAAGTTCGATATTAATAATTATTAATTTATTGATAAATTAATTTGTTATGTTTAAAAAAACGTAGTGTGAATCATTTTAAAATTATTAAATCTCTCATGAAGAGTAATAAAATTTTAATATAAGGTTCCCAAATTAAACAATATTAAAAATAATATATTATTTTAGTAAGAAATCTAATGGGTATTTCACCAATAGATATGCTCTTATGTATAGGAGGATTTCTAGAAAGTAAATCACTAGACTATTTCAGTGATTTTATTCGCTATTTATATACATCTAGTTTGTTTATAAAAATAGTAATGGTGTCAAGCATGAAAGTTAAAAACCATGATATATATAGTAACGACAAATTATGTAATGTTTGAATTGAATGCCGCTAAAGAGATAGCATCACCTAACATCTAAGACATGGTAACATGATTAAATGGGCCAATCCTTTGGTGTATGGAGTTTTTTTTTAGTGAGGCAAAGATACACTACTACTTGAGAAGGTTATATAGATCCCAAGCACATGATGGAAACAAGTATTAGAAGTCTTATATTCTGGTTTAATGTTACTTATAAGGTTATGCTTTAATTACTTTTTGGTTTTAATGTCATGTATATAGAGAACACCTTTATGCTCCACAAATGTTAATAGAATAGCAACAATCTGGCTGACACGGAATTTGGAAAAAAAGCTTTCTAAATCCCAGAAACATTTATTGTTTAAAGTTAGTATATGGACAAAATTTTCCTGAAATTCAGAAAAAAGAAAAGAAACTAAAAACAGACGTATAAAATTTAGGTAGAATTGTCACAACAATAACGGATCAAATTATATCTTACCATTTTATTACATTATAAAAAGAAAATAGTTATGATTAGAAAGCCTTGTATATCCTTATATCTTCATAATTGTTTTTTAAGCCAATATAATTGGAAAACCATGTATTTATTTATACTCTTCGTGACCTATTATCATAACATGACTTCTTTGTTTATAAAAAGAGTAATGGGGCAAGCTTCCAAGTTAAAAACCCTAATATCTAGAGGTCACCCAATTATATTATTTTCCTATGTTCCAAATTGGGTTTAGATCTAGTTAGGTTTCAGTACTAGCATGAGGCAAAATAGAAGGAGGAGAATATTAATCCTTTTTTCTTAACAAAATCTTAGATGGATATTATATGTATGATATGTATTTTCTTTTGCTGTGATAGATATATATGACCTGTGAAAATTAACACTTTTTGGGGTAAAATATACAACACATTTAATATTCTCTCTTATATATAACTAAATGAGAACCAAAATTAATTAAAATTAATTAGCTCAATAATTAGCCAAACATACATAACATTTAATATCGACCTGAAAATTATAAAATTTTAAATTTATTACCTAAAAATATCATATTAATTTTTTTAAAAATATATTGATTATTTTGCTGGAAAAATAATACAAAAAATTTGGATATAAATTTTATTCAAACTTCGGTTGCTCCACCATTTTTTTAGATTGAATTCATTGTTAAGGCTGAGATACCAATACTGCATTTTTTCAAAATTTCTTATTCAAAGTTGCACTTTGTTTTTATATGGCGGTACTCACACTTTTTTATGATAAAGTATATACACATATATACTTGTCTCTTGTATATAAAAAAAACTCATTAGCAAACTAATTAATGCGCCAACATAATTTATTAACAAAATAAATTGCACACCAAAATTTTGATGACTAAAAACAAACTTTCGTTGACCTGAAAGTTAAAAAAAATCAATCCATTACATGAAAACATTGAATTATTTTTTCCCTTTAGAATTTTGATATTATTTTGCTGACAAAATAATAATAAAACTTGGGATAGATATAAATAATAAAAATAGATATAAATAGAAGACCTTGTATTTCCTTACATATTCATAATTGTTTTTAAGCCAATATAATTGGAAAACCACATATTTATTTATATTTTTCGTGACCTATTACGATAACATCACTTCTTTTTTTATAAAAAGAGTAATGGGCAAGCGTCCAAGTTAAAAACCCTAATATCTAGATGTCACCCAATTATATTATTTTCATATTTTCCAAGTTGGGTTCAGATCTAGTAAGGTTTCAGTACTAGCATGAGACAAAATAGAAGGAGGAGAATATTAATACTTTTTTCTTAAAAAAATAAATTTTACTAAATAGAACAACTAAAGTCATGATGCAAACAGTGTGTTCACCGAGTAGGTGCATAAACTACATTTGAAAATAAAATATCCATAGGAGGTCTATGTTTAGCCAAAAGATGAGCAGCTTCATTCAATGTTCTTGAGGTATTTGTAAAGATGGTATGTTTAAACTTTGAAGTCCAAAGCTTAATATCTTTATAAATAGTCGTAATCGTTATATCTTGTTGCTCTTCACGAATTATGTTGACTAAAACTTGACAATCACCTTCAAAATTTACTATTTTATATCCCATACTCCAAACACTTTGTTGGGGCAAAAGCAAGAGCTTCACGTTCATCTTCCAAAGTCGAGATTGATAAACCTAAGTTAGCTGATCCCAAATACTTAATTAGCAATACCGTCTTTATCATGTCGGATTCATCCTCCTTTAACCTGATGAGTAGGTTGATTAATTGTGGCATCATAATTACATTTAACATCTAGAAGTTGATCTTGACCAAGAGATTCTAGGTTTGGATTATTTGTTTGAGTGGTTTGTAAAGTATTCCAGGTTTGTTTATTTATTTGAAGCCACTCCGTAACATCTGGTCTCGCGTAATCCACATCTTTTTTTTGGGATAATTTGTCGTTTGTTAAAGAGAAGTTATTTCTTGATTTCCAAATTTTTCCACATTAATCTGAATGGATGTAACTTTGATGATCCGTGAAATGATTGTCATTCTTAATGTTAAGATTTTCTTCCAGTTCATCAGCCAGAAAAAGAGAGAAGGGAAAGGGAGTTGGGAAAAGGGAAACGGAGTTGAGAAATTCTCCAAGTAATCATTGAGATAGGACAAGAAAACAGAGTATGGCTGATTGTTTCTTTATCCGAACAACATCGTTGTCACGTTTTGTCCATTTTTACTCCTCGTGAATTTAATTTTATTGCCATGCCTAAAGCCTTGCCATAGAAAATGTTTGAGTTTTGGCATGATAGGAAGTTTCCATACTCTACTATTTAGCTCTAAGTCTCCAAATGGAGCTTGATGGATCGGAAATTGATTATTGCATGCAAATCGATAACCTGTATAGACCGAGTAAATTTCGGAACGAATATAAATTCCACACCACATTGTCTTCCTCAGTTTTTGTGCTAGGAAAATACAGCCTACTATAAAATTATCTTCATTGGTAGGCAATTCTTGAGTGCGTTAAAATTTCTTGCACTGCTTCTTCCTCTCGTTTCAATTAATTCACTTACTAACGTGTTAAGTTTTTTGGATCTGTTGCAGTCGGTCTTTGTAGTTCAAATGGTAACCAATTTTCATGATATTCTCTAGTGTTCCTACCATCACCAATAATATTTTGACACTCCTTCAGTAAATCAATCCAAGATAATATCAAAATTCATCCATAAGATTGATATTTCCTTTATTTTGCCTCAAATTGATCTTCATCGTTACTAAAAAGAATCTCTCATGATATTTTTTTGTAGCTATGACCCAAAGTCCTTGGCTAATTAAGTCTAATAGCTAGGAATTTCCACAGTGTTCGACTTCCTAGCTTTGTTGAGGTCGTATTCCATGACCGATTTATTTGTGTTTGCATTGGCAGGTGGGTTCACTACTATCTACATCATCCCATCTGAAAATGATTGCCGCATCACTTTCCTTTGTTTTGATTAAAATTTCTTTGGTCTTAGGTTTGCAGCCGGGTTACGCGTCTTATAATCCCTAGTCACAAGTTTTTCAGGCATCTTGTTTTGTTTCTTCATTAATTCTCTAAAGTGGTACAATTCTATCATTATCTCCGCATGTTTAGTCGTTCCTCCTCTCGAAGCAGATTGCCGCCTTATTTTTCTCTTACTACCCCTGTTGGGCAGTACTCACACCCATCTCTATTATTCGATCTGTCTTGTCTTCTATGAATCCATCCATAGCTTCACTTTGGTTGTGCTTCATTTTGGTTGTGCAGATGCCACCAAAGTGAAGCTATGGATGAAGTCACAGAGGACAAGACAGATCGGATGATAATGATGGGTCTGAGTACTGTCCAACAAGGGTAGTAAGAGGAAGAATAAGGCAGCAATCTGTTTTGGAAGGAAGAACAACTAAGCATGATGAGATAGTGTTGGAAGTTAACCATCTTAAGGAACTAATGGAGAAGCAAGACAAGATTCTTGAAGAACTAGTGACGACTCGGGATGATAAGACGCACAATGCAAAGTTTAATCAAGACCAACAAACAATGATGAGATGGTCGTTTTCAGATGCAATGATGCATATAGAAGCAAACCAACCGTCAAATGCAAATGCAATAAAATAGGTCATGGAATATGACCTCAACGAAGCTAGAAAGTCGAACGCGACAAAGCTAATAATTTGACACCAACTCATATTGCCATTTTATGGAATATGCTGTTTGCGATTAGATATTGAGCATATATGTAGTGCTAGAAGATATAGCGAGAATGAGGTGAGCTTTTGGCATTTAAAGATTTTTATTTCTGCTGAAAATAATTTTATTAAACAATAATGGAACCAACAAAGTAACAAAACAATTAATAGGGAAAAGCTAAAAAAGCCAAAGACAACACCAATAGTTGGAAAAAGAAATTGAAGAAAGAACATGGCCAAACCAGAGCAAGGGAGAACATATGCAAAGACGATCGGATCTATGAACCAATGAAGAAGAAAGGACGCTAAGTCCAATTAGAGAATTGATCTACCCTCCATCAAATGAACCTCTTGTAACCAAGCTGGAACATTAGAAATTATATTGGTTTGCATGTTTAAATTTTAAATAATGGATATCTGAGAAACAGTGGGTTTTTATTGTTTCACTTAAATCTTTTTAGTCGCATAGATAGATCTAATACGAATCCATTGGTTAAAAATTCAAATACTATTCTAACTAAATCTGGAATCTTATTTAATATTTTACCTTAAAGAGAGATGAGAGACTGAGAAAGAACTTTGTATGGATTGAGAATTCCCTTAGAGTTTAGTAACTTTTTAATGAAACCATTAGTGCAACCTGCAAAAATTAGATTCCAGTTAGAATAGAATCATGGTACTAAAATTTTTATATGGAGTTTAATTATTTTTTCAACAGAAACAAATTACAGTAAAAAAATAGACGAACATGGAGTGGGCCACAAGGATAAAAACGAGAACTAAGAGGTGGCACACATATAACGTTAAAACAAAATGATGGTTCATACCTGCTTTATAATGATGCTTAATCTTTCATCTCCGAAACCACTCCTGAGATCGATGATGACTTTCAAACCTTGGCACAGACGATCGGAACACCTCCGTGGAGATCTTTTCAACATTTGCAGCGAAAAAGAGAAGGTGGTGGCTGGTCGTTTTTAGGGTTGCCATTGTCTTCACTTTTACAAAAAAATGTTGTTTGAATGTGAAATTCATTTATAATAGAAAGTTATGTATATCTATATAGAAACATAGCACATTTTGAAAAATAGAGCATTAAGAAATGTTTGTTGTATTTAATATTGAGAAGTCTTTCAATAGCAAAATTGATACAACATGATGTTATCTTTGCAAGAGTCTGTCTTTCCAACTTGCTCGCATGTCTAGTTACCAATATTTCAATGTACAACTATCAATGAAAATATATTGTAATGATATCGTTTTTAAGATTATCTAGAACAGAGAAATGGTAAGATCTGTATTGCATGAAAAAAAACTTTTGATATGGTTTTCTTATCTAAAATATATTTTAATTTTGACATTATTTAAAGTATATAATGTATATGAGCATCGTCAACCAACATATATGTGTTCATAAAGATGGTGAAAGATATTATACTTAAATCATTATTTCAAATTCTTTAGGAACTCAGTGCTAGTGTTAAACTAATAGATTTCAATCTTCAAAGATATGAGACATTTTATTTTACTTAGAAAATAGTGAAATCCATGGAATTAAAGGGTTTAAATTGGTTTTTGAAATTGTGATTTAATATGATTTACTTTATGTTGTCAATATAGTAAGTGAAACCATACAATAAGATGATATGAATTTTATGGCTGTTATTTCTTAATTAGGGGAGTTTGTTATACATCTGGAAAATTATAACAAAATAGAACTGAACAATGCACATTGCCAGTGATATATTATTTAACCAAGTATTTCTTACCTAACTAAAAATTAATTTTAAAATGCAATATGCTGACAAGATTGAGAAAGTTGTTAAAAATAAGACGTTAATTGCATATAAGATTTTAAGAAATGATTCCTTTATCATCACAATGAATCAAATTATAAGGGGGTTTTGATGTAAGTTTCGAGCAATTTCATAATTTTTTTGGATTTTTATTCGATTTAAACAAACTATAGTCAGAAAAAGATGGTGAGTTCATTATATCTTGTATCAAGTTTGAAACTTCTAAAACACTAGTGCATTTAGATTTAAATGGAAAAAATCTGTTTTTGGAACTTAAATTTCTACAAAAAGTTTTGCTAAAAGATACGACAAAGAAAATCAAGATGATGAAATTATTAAAAACAATGGATGCTTGTTATCTAGACACATGTATTGTTTATAACATGTTATTGAAAATCCTGATTTCAATTTTTAACATTTGAAAGAATATTCAAATTCACTATCAACAACAAAAAAAATTATTGTTTGAATATGAAATTCATTTATAATAGAAATTTATGTACATCTATAGAGAAACATAGTACATATTGAAAAACAGAGCATTAAGAAATGTTTGCTGTATTTAAAATTGAGAAGTCCATCAATAGCAAAATTGATACAAAATAATGTTATCTTTGCAAGAGTCTCTCTTTCAAACTTGCTCGCATGTCTAGTTATCAATGTTCCAATGTACTACTATCAATGAAAATATGTTGTAATGATATTGTTTAAGATTATCTTGAACAGATAAATGGTAAAATCCGTATTGCATGAAAAAACACTTGTGATATGGTTTCTTCATCTAAAAAGTTATTTTACTTTTGACATTATTTAAAATATTTAATGTATATGAGCATCGTCATCCATAATTATTTATCGATGATATTAATAAAAATATGTGGTTAAAAAGTTGACTATGTAAAATTATTAATGAATATGTAGGTAATAAAGCAAAGAGAATTTTTCTTTCATGAGCAATGGATTATATTAAATATAATATTGTGTGTTAAGCAATGGCTTATATTAAATATAATATTTTCCAAGACTTCGACCAAATATTCAAAAATATGGAGAGCAAAATAACAAACAAAAATAGTAAACACAAGCATACTTATTTTTTATTATTTAATTTTCTTTGGTGAAAATATATAATATTTTATCATAGTTTTATATTAGCATAATAATAATTATTCCTTTTTCCCTCATCAATATCTAACTGATAAAACAAAACAATTAATGCATAATATCTTAAAAATTTTATGTATACTTTTATAACCATTCTGAAGATAGAGATTCTCTTCAAAAAAATTTAACATTTGAAAGAATATTCAAATTCACTATCAATAACAAAAAAATATTGTTGTTTGAATGTGAAATTCATTTATAATAGAAAGTTATGTACATCTATATAGAAACAGAACACATTTAAAAAATAGAGCATTAAGAAATGTCTGCTGCATTTAAAATTTAGAAGTCCACAATAGCAAAATTGATACAAAATGATGTTACCTTTGTAAGAGTTGGTCTTTCCAATTTGTTCGCATGTCTAGTTACCAATGTTCCAATGTACTACTATCAATGAAAATATGTTGTAATGATATCGTTTTAAGATTATATTGAACAGAGAAATGATAAAATCTGTATTGCATGATAAAACACTTATGATATGGTTTCCTCATGCATAAATTTATTTTACTTTTGAAATTATTTAAAGTATATATTGTATATGCATCGTCAACCAATAATTATATGTGTTCATAAAGATGGTAGATGATATTATACTCAAACTATTATTTCAAATTCTTTATGAACGTAGTGCTAGTGTTAAGCTAATAGATTTCAATATTTTGAGATATGAGATATTTTATTTTACTTAGAAAATAGTGAAATCCATGGAATTGAATGTTTTAAATTAATTTTTGAAATGGTGATTTAATATGATTTACTTTATGTTGTCAATATAGTAAGTGAAAGCATACAATAAAAGAATATTAATCTTTTGGCTGTTATTTCTTAATTAGGAGGGTTTTGTTGGTCATCTAAAAATTATAAAGAAACAGAACTAAAGAATGCGCATTTCCAGTGAAATAGAGTTTAAACAAGTATTTCTTACAAAAACCAAAAATTAATTTAAAAATGCAATATGGTGAAAATATTGAGAAAGTTGATGAAAATAAGACGTTAATTGCATATAAGATTTTAAGAATAGATTACTTTATCATCACAATGGATCAAGTTATAAGGGGTTTTGATGTAAGTTTCGAGCAATTTTAGAATCTTTTTGGATTTTTATTCGATTTAAAGGATCTATAGTCAGCAAAATATGGTGAGTTGATTATATCTTGTATAAAATTTGAAACTTTCCTAAAACACTAGTGCATTTAGATGTAGATGAAAAAAAATCTGGTTTAGGAACTTAAATTTCTACAAAAAAAGTGTTGCCAAAATATATCACAAAGACAATCAAGATGATGAAATTATTAAAAATAATGGATGAATTTTCTCGAAACACATGAATTGTTTATAACATGTTATATGAAATCCTGATTCCAATTGTTTATATAGAAATAAGCTTTTCAATTTCATTATTTATACAGAATTATTCATCTTTGACTATGGATTAAGAGGTGTTGAATTACTTATCGATGATATTAATAAAAAAATATTTGGTAGAAAAGTCGATTATGTAAAATTATTAATGAATATGTAGGAAAGAAAGCAAAGAGAATTTTTCTTTCATAATAAATAGGTTAGATTAAAGATAATATTATGTATTAATCTTGTATTCCCACTCTATTGATATTTCTAAAGACTTCGACCAAATATTCAAAATATAAACTAAATATTCAAAAACATGTAGAGCAAAATAACGTACAAAAATATGAATACAGTTTATTATGAAAATTAATTTTTATGGAAGCAGTGTCTAAAAAATATTATACTTGTTGCATGTGAGTTTAATGATGTTTTCTACTAAAGATTAATTTTATGATCTAAATTAATATTTTAGTCTAGATATATCGAGAAAACTAGTAAATACAAACATACTTATTTCTTATTATTTACTTTTTTTTGATGAAAATATATAATATTTGATCATAAATTTTATGTTTAGCACAGTAATAATTATTCCTTTTTCGCTCATCAATGTCTGACAGATAAAATAAAACAATTAATGCACAATATATTAAAACTTTTATGTATACTTATACAACCATTCTAAAGATAGAGATTTTCTTCAAAAAAATTTAACATTTGAAAGAATATTCAAATTCACTATCAATAACAAAACAAATTGTTGTTTGAATGTGAAATTCATTTATAATAGAAAGTTATGTACATCTATATAGAAACAGAGGACATTTTGAAAAATAAAGTATTAAGAAATGTTAGCTGCATTTAAAATGAGAAGTCCATCAATAGCAAAATTGATACAAAATGATGTTATGTTTGCAAGAGTCGGGTCTTTCCAACTTGTTCGCATGTCTAGGTACCAATGTACTATTCAATGAAAATATGTGGTAATGATATAGTTTTAAGATTATCTTGAACAGAGAAATGGTAAAATCCGTATTGCATGAAAAAAACTTGGTATATAGTTTCCTCATCTAAAATTTTTTTTACTTTTGATATTATTTAAAGTGTATAATGTATATGAGCATCGTCAACCAATAATTATAGGTGTTCATTAAGATGGTGGATGATATTATACTCAAACTATTATTTCAAATTCTTTATGAACGTAGTGCTAGTGTTAAGCTAATAGATTTCAATATTTTGAGATATGAGATATTTTATTTTACTTAGAAAATAGTGAAATCCATGGAATTGAATGTTTTAAATTAATTTTTGAAATGGTGATTTAATATGATTTACTTTATGTTGTCAATATAGTAAGTGAAACCATACAATAAAAGAGTATGAATCTTATGGTTGTTATTTCTTAATTAGGAGAGTTTTGTTGGTCATCTGGAAAATTATAATGAAATAGAACTAATGCAATGCATATTGCCAGTGAAATAAAGTTTAAACAAGTATTTATTACAAAACCAAAAATTAATTAAAAATGCAATATGATGAAAATATTGAGAAAGTTGATGAAAATAAAACGTTAATTGTATACTAGATTTTAAGAATTGATTACTTCATCACAATGGATCAAGTTATAAGGGATTTTTGATGTAACTTTCGAGCAATTTTATAATCTTTTTGGATTTTTATTTGATTTAAAAGAACTATAGTCAGCAAAAGATGGTGAGTTGATTATATCTTGTATAAATTTTGAAACTTCACTAAAACACTAGTGCATTTAGATGTAGATGAAAAAATCTGTTTTTGGAACTTAAATTTCCACAAAAATTGTTGCCAAAATATACGACAAAGACAATCAAAATGATGAATTTTCTCGAAACACATGAATAGTGAAATCCATGGAATTGAATGTTTTAAATTAGTTTTTGAAATGGTGATTTAATATGATTTACTTTATGTTGTCAATATAGTAAGTGAAACCATACAATAAAAGAATATGAATCTTATGGTTGTTATTTCTTAATTAGGAGGGTTTTGTTGGTCATCTAGAAAATTATAAAGAAACAGAACTAAAGAATGTGCATTGCCAGTGAAATAGAGTTTAAACAAATATTTCTTACAAAAACCAAAAATTAATTTAAAAATGCAATATGGTGAAAATATTGAGAAAGTTGATGAAAATAAGACGTTAATTGCATATAAGATTTTAAGAATAGATTACTTCATCATCACAATGGATCAAGTTATAAGGGATTTTTGATGTAAGTTTCGAGCAATTTTATAATCTTTTTGGATTTTTATTCGTTTTAAAGGATCTATAGTCAGCAAAATATGGTGACTTGATTATATCTTGTATAAAATTTGAAACTTCCCTAAAACACTAGTGCATTTAGATGTAGATGAAAAAAATCTGGTTTTGGAACTTAAATTTCTACAAAAAAAGTGTTGCCAAACTATATGACAAAGACAATCAAGATGATGAAATTATTAAAAATAATGGATGAATTTTCTCGAAACACATGAATTGTTTATAACATGTTATTGGAAATCCTGATTCCAATTGTTTATATAGAAATAAGCTTTTCAATTTCATTATTTATACAGAATTATTCATCTTTGACTATGTATTAAGAGGTATTGAATTATTTATCGATGATATTAATAAAAAATATTGGGTAGAAAAGTTGATTATGTAAAATTATTAATGAATATGTTGGAAAGAAACCAAAGAAAATTTTTCTTTCATAAGCAACGGGTTAGATTAAAGATAATATTATATATTAATCTTGTATTCCCACTTTATTGATATTTCTAAAGACTTCGACCAAATATTTAAAATATAGACCAAATATTCAAAAATATAGAGAGCAAAATAACGTACAAAATATATAAATATAGCTGATTATGAAAATACATTTTTATGGAAGCAGTGTATACAAAATATTATACTTAATGCATGTGATTTTAATGATGTTTCCTAGTTAAGATTAATTTATGATCTAAATTAGTATTTAAGTCTAGATATATCGAGAAAAATAGTAAATACAAGCATACTTATTTTTTATTATTTATTTTTTGGATGAAAATATATAATATTTGATCATAAATTTTAGGTTTAGCACAATTGCAATTTATGTTTTCCCTCACTTATATTAAACGTTTTGAGTATTATTTTTTTGTTATTATATGCTTTTAATGTAAGTATCACTCTAGTTGCGATACGTCACATCTATGTAAATCAAATGTCAGGACAATGTTTTTTCGAAAATGTATTTCTCAAATAATATATAAGGGATCAAAATATTGATGATTTTTACATCCGTGTCTATGTTTGCAGAAATATTCTTCACGCTATGATCAATTTAGCTTATGCATAGAGACAAGACAGTAGAGATTAGTGAAAAAGGCATTTTCCTAAAAGTACATAAAATTATAAATTAGTAGGTCACAATAAAATTAGGTTTATGTATTTAGATTGATAAATATGTCAATACTTTTTGTTTGAGAAGCACATGATATTATCACTGCTATTAATAACTTATATTTTATAGATATAATAGTATATCGTATGTAGTACGTACAGAAAATAATTTATTACGTTAAAAAAGTTTAATAAAAACACATCTTCAAATAATTTTGTCGTTTTAGTACTTGTCCATCTACTTGCAAAAAAAACTGCCTTAACCTACAAGGCATTATAGTTCTGTAATTCAAAACCCCAATTCCCCTATTCAATTGAAATTAGGGGATGAATTCAAATTTGCCAAGGAAAAACCGATATTGGAATCAGAAAGTGATGATTACACAATGTTACTTGAGGGATAAGAAGCATGGGAGAGGAAGAGAGGATGATCCTTAACCTCAAATTTGGGGTCATCGCCATGGTCAGAGGGATCAGTGGTAGTGAGGTTGATGCAAGTACATCTTTCAAGAGAGATGAAGAAGGTGAAGACGACAGAGGAGCCAAGCCATGTGGCCACCTGATTGAGCTTCACTATTGATACCATACTCACGAAGCTTATTATTGCATTTCTTCATTGATGGTGTTGGATTTTTGGAAAATGAAATCTTGTTCTATCATCTCCGGTGGTAATTTTGTATCCTCTCTCTTTGCTTACCAGAGCTCTTTCTCGGCGTTACCAGACCATTTATGGGGTCATGTGCTTCTTTATGGTACATCACACAAACCCAAAAACTTTTTCAAATTCCCTAATGCTGCTATCACTAAAGTGCAGGAGTTTATGCCTCTGGTTCAAGATTTATGGGCATCCTCTGCCCCTCTTTTTCTCTCTACGTCTTCCCTTTACAGGTTCTCGAAGTCCTTAAAGCGGCTCAAGCCGTACATTCGCCTCCTCATCCGCCTTAAGCTGAATCATTTGTCTTGACAGGCGGATAAAGCTTTGGATGACCTGTGTGCTTGTCAGCATTCAACTCTTTCTCACCCATCTAACGAGTCCAGCGCCGCAGAGTCAATCGCGTAAGCAAGATGGGATCATGTGACGCAGCTAGAGGAGACTTTCCTGAGATAGAAAGCTAAACTCCATTGGCTAGAAGTCGGTGACCAAAATACTCGGTTCTTTCACAATGTGGTAAAAGAAAGGCAAGCGAGGAACTCCATTCGGGAAATAGTCAACCACAAGGGTCATACATTGATGACATTACCGGATATCAAGCATGAGGCGGTAAGGTACTTTAGCTCCATTTTTTCTCACTGCCCTGCTGATTTTACAGGTATCTCTACCTCAGAGCTGGCCAGCCTCCTCACCTTCCGGTGCTCTATGGAAGACAAGGACATGCTAGAAGCTGATGTTACTGATGCTGAGATCACTAAGATTCTTTTCTCTATGCCGGCAAATAAGTCTCCGGGTCCGGATGGCTATCCTATGGAGTTCTACAAAGCCACTTGGCCTATTGTTGGTAAGGACTTCATCATTGCAGTCAAGTCGTTCTTCACTCATGGTTTTCTTCCGAAAGGGGTAAACTCTACCATTTTAGCCTTAATCCCGAAGAAGACGGATTCTATGTCTATGAGGGATTATCGGCCTATCTCTTGCTGTAATGTCTTGTATAAGGTTATCTCGAAGCTGTTAGCAAACCGGTTGAAGAGGATTCTAGATGCTTTTATAACCCCAAATCAATCAGCCTTCATTCAAGACCGTTACCTTATGGAGAATATTCTTCTAGTCTCAGAACTGGTCCGTGATTACCATAAGGATAACATAGCTCCTCGGTGTGCAATTAATATTGATATATCTAAGGGTTTCGACTCGGTCCAGTGGTCTTTCTTGATGGATGTTCTAACTACCCTTGGTCTACCGCCAAAGTTTGTCCATTGGGTCAGCATTTGTGTTACAACACCCTCCTTCTCTGTCCAAGTCAATGGGGAGCTTGCGGGATATTTTCAGAGTACTCGAGGGCTACGTCAGGGATGTTCTCTCTCCCCTTATCTTTTTGTTATAACTATGAACGTGCTTTCTTTGATGCTTAATAATGCAGCGGCTGTTGCTAGTTTGGCTATCATCCTGGTTGTCGTTTTTTTAACATTACTCACCTCTGCTTTGCAGATGATATCTTGGTTTTTGCAGATGGGACACCAAATTCGGTTGCAGCTATTTTGGAGGTGTTTCAAGTCTTCGGGAAATTTTCAGGATTGTAGATCAGTCCCGAGAAGTCTAGTATTTTCATGGCTGGCGTTTCCAATCATCATCGAGCCGCCATCTCCTCTCGCTTCCCCTTGAGTTTGGGAGCTCTTCCGGTCAAATACCTGGGTCTACCTCTTTTAACCAAGCGGACGACAAAATTGGACTACCAGCCTCTTATTGACAAGATCAGAACAAGGAATCAATCCTGGAAACACCGGTTCATGTCCTTTGCGGGTAGACTTCAACTCCTCACCTCTGTTAATTGCTAGTTTAAACAATTTTTGGATTGCTGTTTTTCGACTTCCTTATGCTTGTGTCAGGGAGATTGAAAAGCTTTACTCGACTTTTCTTTGGTCGGGGCCTGATTTAAATCCTCGGAAAGCAGAACTAGCTTGGACGGAGGTTTGTAAACCAAAGGCTGAGGGAGGGCTAGGCATCAGGTCTCTCTCTGAAGCCAATAAAGGCAGCTGCTATAAACTCATTTGGCGAATCGTTTCAGCCCGATCATCCTTGTGGGTGAATTGGATTAAGAAGAATCTAATCCGAGCGGGATCCTTCTGGTCGGTAAGCGAGCATACCACTGCTGGTTCTTGGATTTGGAGAAAGCTTCTCAAATACAGAGGCCAGGCAAAAAGCTTCCACAAGGTGTTGGTAAGGAATGATAATGATGTCTCTTTCTGGTTTGATGATTGGTCTCCCATGGGGCGCTTACATGAGTCGTTGGGAGATAGAGGTTGCATAGATATGGGTATCAAGATCAACGCTACGCTGGCGGAGATTTTTGATACTCATAGGAGACGCAGAAGAAGAGGCGGGACCCTAAGTGCTATTGAGGAGGAGATCGATAAGCTTATGCTCTCTAGAAGCACCGATAGAGACACCCATCTTTGGCACCATAGGCAGGACGTGTACAGGCACGTTTTCTCCGCAAAGCACATATGTTCTCAGCTCTGTTCACATACGGCCGTTAAGGACTGGCACCGAGGCGTGTGGTTTCCCTCAGCCAACCCAAAATTTTCGTTCATCGTCTGGCTAGCAATACATAATAGGTTAACCACGGGAGATCGTATGATCCTTTGGACTCAAAAAGAGCTGACTTGGCTTGCGGGTTTTGTAATCAGGTATTGGAATCTCGCGAGCATCTGTTTTTTGATTGCAGGTTTACCTCCCACATTTGGAACAAGCTCTTTAGCGATTTACTACAACACCGCTCAACCGGCCATTTTGCTTCCATAGTTGTGCTTCTAACCGGACCAGGACTTGGACGTACACAACGACTCATCTTAAGGTATCTTTTTCAAGGTACGGTTTATTCCATGTGGCAGGAGAGGAAGTACATGGATGCTCTCCAGACTTGCTTTAGCATCTTTACAACATGAGTTTGATTTGGTAGTTTTTGGACTCTTCTTTTTGTAATGTTTTTGGTTTATTTTTCAGCTCTTTGGGATATGATGGTACTCTTTTTCCCAATTCCGGTTTTGCCCAATTGGGTTTTAACGAGGCCATCATTCCCAATATGTTCGAGTTTTTTTAAGTATTTAGTCCACACTTGTTGTACAAAAGACTTTTCTTGAATATAATTTAACATAATACTCAAAAAAAAAAAATTACACGAAATTAGATTTTATATATATATAGTTTTAAAAGAAACTGTCATGGCACAATTGGTAGTGAATAACCACGACACTATAGGAAAACCAACAAAAAGGGTGAGTATGTCAATTAGATATGTACTCGTAGTAATTCTTATTAAGGGTAAACACGAATCATATACCCTGAAATTTCATTTTACAACTTAGATCTTGATCCACGAATCTTCACGTGTATTTGGATCCGTCTAAAATAGGTAAAAATATTAAAATACTATTTAAAATAAGTCATAAACAAAACTTAATAAAAATATTGTATATAAGTTTTCAATTAATTTTTATAAAAACTTTAACATATTTATTATATGGTTTTTTTAATACACTAATATTTTAAATAAAATTATTTTTGTTGATATTTTGACCAATTCTTCAATTTATTATAACATATAAAAATATTGTACAAATATTTTAAAATAAATTCTATATATAAATGGATCTGAATATCCTTATCTTTAAAATAAAATACATGAATCCGAATCTGAGATCTTAGGTATCCTTTTTTTTCTGATTGAATGTCATATATATTTCTTAACCCTAACTCTGATGTGTCTTGATGCACATCCATAAAAAGCACTATATTCGAGTGCTTGAAGGATTTCAAAATCTCGATCTCATTTTTGAATTGCTTCATGCGTTACAAAGACATTTCAGACAGTTGTTTTTGTTTTAGTTTAAAGCTTTATAAATGTCTTTGTTTTGTAAGCTTTAGGAATTGTATAAGCTTTAAATCCAAGTTTGTACCTTATTGGTAAATAATAAATTTTCTACAGGTGGTACCATAATAGACACTACCAAAGTCTCAATCTCCATATTATCAGTAGGAATTGTATAAGCTATAGGAATTGTATAAGCTTTAGGAATTGTATGAGCTTTATAAAGTTATTATCAGTAGCTTCGTCAAGTTCTTCATATCCGAACACCTGAATTCTAAAGTAGACACTTGTGTTTGCAGATCAGAAATTGAAGACAAAAGAGAGTAACTGGAAGTTTGAGTTAGTATGCCTTTGCTTGTGTATTGAACTGCCAATTTCTCTTCCTTCTTTGGTTTGAAGAAATAAAGCAAACGTTGCATTCTATTGCTAAGTTGTTCAAAGGAGGCAGAAGAGCTAACAACAAGAAATTGTTCTGTTTCTAATTTTAGGATTTGATTTGGAAATTTTTATAAACTGATACAAAATATGTTACTTACACTGTTCACGTCCGAAGATTAGAATATTCATTTATAAAATTTGTAGATATATTTGTATTAAATTTTTAATTAGATAGTTGGGTATTTATTTGGGAAAAGGAGAAATTTGAGTATTTATTCTTGGCATTTTCCCCATTGGGGATTATAGTTGGTATATCAGGTTGAGTATTGTCGAAAAGTTTCGGAGCAAACCCGAGATTCCGGCAAACTTGGACAGAAATACGTTCAAATGTCTGACCTGAGGCGACGACTACGGGATCCGACAAAACAAAAAATCCGATGATAAGACAGAGGAACTATGTCGTAGTTTCGTCGGAATTGTGTTGTGGCGGAGGCTGAGTGGTCAGATCGAGAACTACCGATCGAACTCGCGGACCTATTTGAATACCCGGTAATTTTTGTGGGATGGGTGTAAATATAAGTTTGCATGTCCGCGATCCTTAGTGGGTGGATCCTCGGTGAACAGAGGAATCGGAAAAAATGGCTGGCTATGTTCAAGCGGTAGCGGACGTGCCTGTTTAACAGATCTAGGTGTGGACAATTATTAGTGTACTAATACAGACTATACAGTAATACACGGAGTTTGCTTCAAACGAGAAAGAATCTTAAACGCTCGGCTCAGGTCTCGAAAACAAACCAACTCACAATCCTGACTTAATTGAGGAAAACAATGCAAACCACATGCTTTTCTGTTCTACTATCTTGTAATTATATTTTCAAGTTTCCATTTTGTATTCTAAAATATTTTTTTCATACTGTATAAGCAAAACACAAAAATTAGTACGCTCTAACATTTCCCCTTTTGGTCAAAATGGCTTTCACATTATGTAAAACCTACAAATACATTTTTTTCCTTTAAGGATGTTAATAAAAACAAAAGACGGTGAGTTGGTGTGTTTAAATCAATAAATACTATATGAGCCAAGTTTGAAACATGCATGAAGTTATGAACCAAGTTTGAAACATGCATGAAGTTATGAACCAACTCATGGTAGTCTAGATGATTAAAAAGTTATGATAGAATTGAGAGATTAAAGTTTGAGTCTCTCAATTATGGTTACACAAGAATATTCGGCTTTTAACAAGTGAAAAAATTAGTCTGGATTTTGATCTCTCGGTTATCAAATAAAAAAAGTACGATATGTGAAATCATTTTCACAGATAACTATTGACTAATTGTCTCATAGATAGTGTCTAGGGAAACAAATTTCAAAGAAAAGATAATCACTATATATAATTAATTAATCTGAAGCTGAAAACAGAACCCCGAGGTAAAAGAAAAAGACAGAGCATATGAAGTTTTATTACTTTTATTATACATATTTATATCTTTCTTCTTGAATCTTGCTTATCTCTAAAGTAAAACTTCCCTAAAACCTTACGCCAAAGAGAGAAAGAGACTCGAATCGATGCAGAACCAAGAAGGCTTGTTTTGGATTTGAGTCTTTGCAAATGCCGATTCCAAGAAAAGCCTTAACTGTTTCTCATTTCTCTCTGTTTTTATCTTTCTTCATTTCCTCGACCTCTGCATCAACCAATGAAGTCGCAGCTTTGATTTCTTGGCTTCACAGCTCAACCTCACCGCCGTCTGTATTCTCCGGTTGGAATCCTTCTGATTCCGACCCATGTCAATGGCCTTACATCACCTGTTCCTCATCCTCCGCCAACAACAAACTCGTTACAGAAATCAATGTTGTCTCTGTTCAGTTAGCTTTACATTTCCCACCTAATATTGCTTCTTTTTCTTCACTTCAGAAACTTGTTATCTCCAACACTAATCTCACCGGAAGTATATCTTCCGATATCGGAGATTGTTCTCAACTCAGAGTTATTGATTTAAGCTCAAATAGTCTTGTTGGTGAGATACCTTCTACTCTTGGGAAGCTCAAGAATCTTCAAGAACTCAAATTAAATTCCAATGGCCTCACCGGAAAAATCCCACCGGAACTCGGTGACTGTATTGCTCTCAAGAATCTTGAGATATTCGACAATTACTTATCTGGGAACCTCCCGGCCGAGCTCGGAAATATCTCGACGCTTGAAAGCATAAGAGCCGGAGGAAACTCAGAGCTTTCAGAGAAGATACCGGAAGAAATCGGAAACTGTCGGAATCTGACGGTTCTAGGGCTCGCCGCCACTAAAATATCCGGTTCTTTACCTGTCTCGTTGGGTAAACTAAGCAAGCTCGAAACTTTATCGGTTTACTCTGCAATGCTCTCAGGTGAGATCCCTAAAGAGCTTGGAAACTGCTCTCAACTTATCAATATGTTTCTATACGACAATGACTTGTCAGGCACGCTTCCACAAGAACTAGGAAAGCTTCAAAACCTAGAAAAGATGCTTCTATGGCAGAATAATCTCCACGGACCAATCCCTGAAGAGATTGGATGCATCAACAGCTTAACCGCCATTGATCTCTCTATGAATTATTTCTCTGGAACCATCCCTAAAACGTTTGGTAACTTGTCGAATCTCCAAGAGCTTATGCTTAGTAGCAACAACATCACCGGGTCAATACCTTCTGTTCTAAGTAACTGCACAAGGCTTGTTCAGTTGCAGATTGATGCCAATCAGATTTCAGGTTTGATTCCGCCGGAGATTGGATTGCTTAAGGAGCTCAATATCTTCTTAGGATGGCAGAATAAGCTAGAAGGGAATATTCCAGTCGAGTTAGCCGGTTGTCAGAATCTTCAAGCTCTTGACTTGTCTCAGAACTATCTCACTGGAGCTTTACCCTCTGGTTTGTTCCAGCTTCGGAATCTGACTAAGCTCTTGCTTATATCTAATGCCATCTCCGGTGTTATCCCACCGGAGATCGGAAATTGCACTTCACTTGTCAGATTAAGGCTTCTCAATAACAGAATCACCGGAGAGATCCCTAAAGAAATTGGATTTCTTCAAAACCTAAGCTTCCTCGACTTATCTGAGAACAATCTCTCCGGTCAAGTTCCTTTGGAGATAAGCAACTGCAGTCAACTTCAAATGCTGAACTTGAGCAACAACACTCTTCGAGGTGATCTTCCTACCTCTTTATCTTCTTTGACAAGGCTTCAAGTTCTTGATGTCTCTTCAAATGACTTGACTGGTAAGATTCCTGATAGTCTTGGTCAGCTTATTTCACTCAACCGGCTCATTCTTAGTAAAAATTCATTCAATGGAGGGATTCCTTCGTCTCTTGGTCACTGCACGAGTCTTCAGCTTCTTGATCTCAGCAGAAATAACATTTCTGGAACCATACCAGAGGAACTTTTTGATATTGAAGATCTAGACATTGCCCTAAACTTGAGCTGGAATTCATTAGATGGCTTTATCCCTGCAAGGATTTCAGCGCTTAATCGATTATCCGTGCTGGATATATCGCATAACGCGCTTTCAGGCGACCTTTTTGCGCTGTCCGGTCTAGAAAACTTAGTTTCTTTGAACATCTCTCACAACAGATTCTCAGGTTATCTTCCAGATAGTAAAGTGTTCAGACAGCTGATAGGAGAAGAGATAGAAGGAAACAATGGACTCTGTTCAAAAGGTTTCAAGTCTTGTTTTGTTGGGAACAGTACACGGATAAGTACACAGCAAGGTGTGCACTCACAAAGACTCAAGATAGCCATTGGATTGTTAATCAGTGTGACAGCGGTTCTAGCTGTATTAGGCGTGTTAGTGGTCTTACGAGCAAGACAAATGATTCAAGACGATAAAGATTCAGAGACTGGAGAAAATCTATGGACATGGCAATTCACACCTTTTCAGAAACTCAACTTCACAGTTGAACATGTACTCAAGTGTTTGGTAGAAGGTAATGTTATAGGTAAAGGTTGTTCTGGAATAGTGTACAGAGCTGAAATGCCTAACCAAGAAGTCATCGCAGTGAAAAAACTCTGGCCAGTGACAGTGACATTACCTAATCTGAATGAGAAATCTAAGCCATCAGGAGTTCGAGACTCTTTCTCAGCTGAAGTCGAGACACTTGGATCAATCAGACATAAGAATATAGTCCGGTTCTTGGGATGTTGTTGGAACAAGAACACAAGACTTCTTATGTATGATTACATGTCTAATGGGAGTTTGGGAAGTTTGCTTCATGAGAGGAGTGGTGTATGTAGCTTAGGATGGGATGTAAGGTACAGGATTATACTTGGTGCAGCTCAAGGTTTGGCTTACTTGCACCATGACTGTGTTCCTCCCATTGTTCATAGAGACATCAAGGCTAATAATATTCTTATTGGCCCTGATTTTGAACCTTACATCGGAGATTTCGGGTTAGCCAAGCTTGTTGATGATGGCGACTTCGCTCGTTCTTCCAACACCATTGCTGGTTCCTATGGTTACATAGCTCCAGGTACTTTTCATATTTCTGTTGCACTAATTAATTGACTTGAATCATCATAGCTAACTGGTAACTAGTTATTAGCCTAGTTTACACAAAAAAAAAAAAACTAATAATTAGCCTAGTGAAAAAAAAATTATGGTTTATTGTTTGGTTTCGGTTCAGTTGTTTTGGTTTTGGTTCAGTTGGTTTTCTATTCGGTTTAAAGTAAAAAGTAATTTAGAAAAGAAACTTAATTTAATTAAATATTCTTTCATATAATAACACTATACCTATTATATATTGATAAAAGTATAAATTTTCGTCGATTCGGTTTAGTTTAGGTTAATCCATTTAGGTTTAGTTTCCATATGATTCACGTTAGGTGTTAATTAGACGCTCAATGACGTGATTCTGACGTGATTCTAATCGACTAAAGTCTAGTTTTTTTAAAAAAATATACTTTAAAATAGTAATCTACTCAGAATTTCGATTTAGTTTTGGTTTAAGCATTTCCGTTTGTAAGTCCATCCCTAGTAACTAGCTACAAATATCAATTGGTCAATGTTATATATACTCATAACACTATACTATGCAGAATACGGATACTCAATGAAGATATCAGAAAAAAGCGACGTGTACAGCTACGGAGTCGTGGTCCTAGAGGTACTAACAGGTAAGCAACCGATCGATCCAACAATCCCAGACGGACTCCACATAGTAGATTGGGTCAAGAAAATCAGAGACACACAAGTAATCGACCAAGAACTACAATCAAGACCAGAGTCAGAGGTCGAAGAGATGATGCAAACACTAGGAGTTGCACTTCTATGTGTTAACCCAATACCTGAAGACAGGCCTACGATGAAAGATGTGGCTGCTATGCTCAGTGAGATACGTCAAGAAAGAGAGGAATCAATGAAAGTTGATGGTTGTTCGGGAAGTTGTAATAATGGAGGAGAACGTCGTAGAGATGATTCAGCTTCATCGGTTATGCAACAAGCGGCTAAGTATTTGAGAAGTAGTAGCACGAGTTTCTCTGCGTCGTCTTTGCTTTACTCTTCTTCTTCTTCTGCTACTACATCTAATGTCAGACAAAATCTGAAATAGGTGGGTAATTAAGTTTCTAAGAGAATAATTTTTCTACTTCTTAAGATTGTGTTTATGTATGTTACGTTGAGACGAACTCTGTGTTTCCAACCAAGAAATATACTTTTACCCCCATTTTCTTCCGACAAGTTAAATATTAAAAAGGGAAATTTGAAAAATATAATGAATAATCTTCAATTATTTTTTTTGTTTTTTCTTTTTCTTTAAACTATAGAAGCTCTATAATCCCTTTGTTATCCGAAATCATATTTTAAATATTCCGACTTTATAACCCTCCATACTAGAAGGGGATACCATTTTCGTAAAGAAGATAGTTAGTTTATCGAGAATGTTTTTCATTTAAATAACACGATTATTGTTTTTTATTCAAAGTATCATGTTATTTACTATTTTACATAATATCACGGTTTTACATATTTTTTTTTTGTTTCGCCAATTTTGATCATTTATATGGTTACAAAAATTATTTTTTTTGCCAATTACAGATTTGATTAAAAGGAACAGAGTCTTGCTTTGTTAATCTTCAATCATATCACGGATTCACTGTAGAAACTAGATAGTAAAAATTTAAGTCTTAATTATTTAACTGGTCATGTACTCTTCTATTTAAGGAATATATAACAATTGTTTTGGTAACTACAGACTCATGGATAGATTTTTAATTTTTATCAATATTCATATTGATTTGAAAAGTAGGGGTATTGCATTCAGTCTTCATGCTCTATAAATTAGGCTTCAATTTGTTGTTTTTATTTTCTTTTCAGATTAAAAAATTAAAACACTTGTTTTTTATTTTTCTTAAAAGAAACAAAAAAACTTAATATTTTTGAAATAATTATTTTTAGTAATTGTAAATGCAAACACGAAACACAAACAAAAGAAGAAACCATATTTAAATCCCTTAAATTTAATGATTGTGCCAAATTTTGTTTATATATTTTTGGAAAAGTAAAAAATGTTTTAAATTTTAGTGTAAGTTAATTTTTAGAACAATTTAGCATGTGAATCTTGGATCTCATATTTTTTATATCAAATTTTAAATCTTTATTAGATTTTATTGAAAAAGATAATAGAGCGATCGAGATTAACAAAAATATATATTTAGGAAAAGGGATATTTGAGGGTTTAGAAGATTGTGGTTTGCAGCAACACGGATATGATAAGATATAGAATAGATATTTCAACGGCCTAGACAATTCAACTAATTGATTTGATTGTGTCTCTCTCATTATGTGTGTATATTCTTCATTTATCTTGTATATTCTATTTTTCTTGTAGTGTCCTCAACCTTTGTATATTTAAACAGAACATCACTCATGAATAAGATAATCGCCTAATACTCATTTAATATGGTATTAGATCACTGTAAGTTTTAACCTATTTTTTCTTTTCTCTTTTGTATGCCATTGTCTCTCTCTTCTCTATCTCGTCTCTGTTTTTCACATCTCTGCTTCACAACACTGTTTTTTCACATCTCTGTTTCACATCACTGCTTTTTCTTCTTCAACTTTCACCTCTTTCATCTCTATCTCGTCTCTGTTATCATGGCTATAAACTCTACTGCTCAGCGCACATCCGTGTTCACCATGCAAGACCTGTAGAGCACTCTCCTCTCGGTTAACATGTAGAATGTGACCAAACTCAGTACTCAAAACTATCTCATGTGGTGTAGACAAGTCTGTGCCTTACTAGAAGGACATGAACTTCAGCAGTTCATTGATGGTTCTGGAAATATTCCATCACCTACGGTGCTTGTTGATGGTCTTGCAACTCCGAAATCCAGCCTATGCTCTGTGGCGACGTCAAGACAGGCTTATGTATAGTGTTATTATTGGTGCGATTACTCAGTCTGTTCAGTCATTGGTCTCCACAGCTACCACAACCAAAGAGGTTTGGGACAGTCTGGCTACAACAATTGGCAATCCTACCCATGGGCACATACGACAATTCAAATATCAATTGAAAACCAGTGTCAAAGGAACCAAGTCGATTAACGAGTACCTACGCACGATGAAGGCCAAAGTCGATGATCTTGCCTTACTGGGTAAGCCTTTAGACCCTGATGATTTTATAGAGCAGATTATTGCAGGTCTTAGTGAAGACTACAAACCAGAGATTGATGCAATCAATGGTCGTGACACTCATATCTCATACACGGAACTGTATGAACATTTGTTGAATCGTGAGGCTATGATTCTTTTTGTTGATGCTGTTCCAGTCACGCCTATTTTTGTAAATACAACTGACACTCGAGCACGCCAACAACCTCGTCACAACAACTACAATCGCACCACTAACAACAACACTCCTCAAAATTGTTTTTTAGGCAACACCAATCCATCACAAAACCGGTTTTCCAGACCATATCTTGGCAAGTGTCAAGCATGTGGTATGCAAGGACATACTGCAAAGTATTGTCCTGAATTTCGTATGGTGCATGGCTCTGCACCCACTCCATTCCCACAATTCCCACAGCAAGGAACAAATTTTCAGTCGTTCCCACAATTCTCACAATAAGGAACAAATTTTCAGTCATTCCAACAACCATCACATACTCAGTCATGGCAACAACGGAAAGCTAATGTGGTTATGCTCTCTGATTCTTCCATTGGCTCATTGAACCAGGTGCCTCACACCGTATGGCATCTGATATGGGCAATCTTTCGATTCATAATCCTTATGGTGGTGGCAACGATGTGCTTCTAGGTGATGGCTCTGCATTACCTAGTACGCACTCTGGTTCTTTTTCTTTTTCCTCTTACTCTCGGCCTTTCTTTTTAAATAATGTTCTCTGTGTTCCATCTCTAGATTAAAATCTAATATATGTGTTTCAATTGTGTAAAACTAACAGCGTTGCGGTTACGTTCACACCAACGTATTTTCACGTAAGGGATTTACGAACAGGAACTCTTCATTTGGAAGGCAAGCCTAAGGACGGTACCTATGAGTGGCCTAGTTTCATCTTCCAAACCTCCTTCTCTTGCTTTTGCTTATGTTTTCAAAACCACCCTTTCCGATTGGAACTCGCGTCTAGGGCATCTGATTTACCAATTCTTCAAAAAGTAGTTTATCTTTTTCAGTTACATGTTTCTTCAAACGTTTTGCTGGCGCAACCATGCACTGCTTGTTCCACTAATAAAATGCATAAGTTACCTCACACCACATCAACTTTAAAATCTTCTCAGCCTCTTGATATCGTATTTCCAGATGTTTAGACATTTCCACTTATTTTTATTGATGGATTAAAACACTATGTTATTTCTGTAGATCAATTTACTAGATACACATGGTTGTATCCTTTAAAACAAAAATCTCAAGTTTATCAATTTTTTACGACGTTCAAAAACTTGGTTGAAAATCGATTTCAATACAAGTTATGAAGTCTATATATAGACAATGGAGGTGAATACATTGGTCTTAGGAATTTTTTCTCTAGTCATGGTATCTCGCATATGACTAGTCCGCCTCACACGCTAGAGCATAATGGTATGGCTGAAATACGTCATCGACACATTGTTGAGACGGACGTAACCCTTATGTCTCATGCGTCTATGCCAAAGTGTTATTGTACTTATGTATGTGGGGCGATCGTCTATCTTATAAACCGCATGCTATCACAAAACCTTGATTTCAAAAATCCTTTTCAACTTTTATACGGATTTCCTCCGAATTATGAAAAATTACGTGTATTTAGGTGTTTATGCTTTCCTTGGTTAAAACCCTATGCATCTCACAAGTTAGATGCTCGATCGACACCATGTGTTTTTTTTGAGTATTCCATTACGCAAAGCGCCTATTTTTGTCTAGATAGGGCTACTTCTCGGATTTATACGTCACAACATGTTGTTTTCTATGAAAGTATTTTTCCTTCTTCGGTTGCTTCTCTGATTGAAATCTCGGATCTCTCACCAATCTTGGAACCAGCCCTTCTTCATCAACATGTTGTTACTATTGTTCCTCAACCAACTCCTATCTCACCATCACCTCTACCACCTCCCGTAGCTGCCATTTCATCTGAAGAACCATCATCTCCATGATCAATCAACCAAGAGGTTTCCTTCCCTACATCACCCTTTACACCTTCTGAGCCCTCAGCAGTATCACCTCCTCCACCGGTTCCTACTCGGACTAGTACTTGTTAAAGGAAACCAGTCCACATCTTAATCTTCACACCTCTGTCTCCCCTTTAACTGAAACTATTCCAAAGACTGTTGTTGAAGCCCTTAAGAGTCTTCATTGGCGTAAATCTATGGGAGAAGAAATCAACTCTCATATTCAAAATCACACTTGGGATCTCATTAACTCAAGTAAAGCTTCTAATGTTGTAGGTTGTAGGTGGGTCTTTATGATTAAAAGAAAACCAGATGGGTCTATTGAGCGATAAAAGGCTCGGTTGGTGGTTAAAAGATACAATCAACGGCCTGGAGTGGACTACCTAGACACATTTAGTCATGTTGTCAAACCAGCCACTATCCGAATATTTTAAGCACGGCGGTAACGCGAGCTTGTCTAATCTGTCAACTTGATTTTAATAATGCTTTTTTGCAAGGTCACCTTCAAGATGAATTATATATGATGCAACCACCGGGTTTTCAAGACAAAGATAATCCTCATGCGATTTGTAAACTTCATAAGGCCATCTAGATCGATCGATCTGGACTGGATCGATCAATTTGTAAACTTACGGCATTTTGGGATCGATCGATCTGGAGTCAGACAGATCGACCTCATTGTTCCCGCCGTCTTTCCCCTGCGCATGTTTCATCTGCTCGCTAGACTGCACCGTTTTCACAAAAATCGTCATAACTTTTGATAGCACCGTTGGATTGACTTCAAACCACTTTCAAATGTAAGCTAACTCAAATATCTATATTGTGTCCAAACTTTAGCTTAATCAATCGGTTGTAAGTTTCTCAAATAAAGTAAAACTTCAGACGTATCTGCATAATCTTGCATCTTTTGCTTCAAATCTTGCTGCCAAAGGCATTATAACTCTTTCTAGCATGATTTGACCTGATAAAAATCTAAAAACACATAGAATGACTCTAAAACATATATTAAAATGTGATAAAAACCAAACATATCAATGCATCATTATTCATTTATCATAAGGACAATATCCTCCTCTACATGCTTGTCTATGTAGATGACATTTTTTATCATCGACAACAGTTTTTACCACATTTCCCGGTTTATCGCTTCTCTTTCTCAACCTTTTTTCACTTAAAGATTTAGGTGTCTTTCTTATTTCGTAGGTATTGAAGTAACTCGTACATAAGATGGATTACATCTAACACAAAATCGCTATATTGAATATTTACTTCACAAGGTAAAAATAACGGATGCAAAACCCGTTTCAACGCCACTGAGTACCGTAATGTTGTGGGAAGCTTGCAATACTTGTCGCTAACACAGCCCAATATCTCTTTCTCCGTTAACAAGATGTCTCAATTCATGCATCGTCCCACCACCGACTATTTGTCTGTTGTTATCCGCATATTCTGTTATCTTGTTGGCACTATGTCACATGGTATCTATCTAAGCGCACGCAACAAACCGGACTTACATGCCTTCACGGATGATGATTGGGGTGGCAACAAAGATGACTACACCTCCACATCTGCTTATATCGTTTTTCTTGGAATTCATCCTATTGCTTGGTCTTCGAAGAAGCAGACCGGCGTATCCCGCTCCTCTACCGAGGCGGAATATCGATCACTATCCTCCACCATGTCGGAACTATGTTGGATATTATCACTCTTTTCTGAACTTGGCATTCAAGTCACCTCCAAACCAGTCATCTATTGTGACAACATTGGTGCCACTTACCTAGCCGTTAATCCAGTCTTTCATTCCAGAATGAAACATATCGCATTAAACTATCACTTCGTAAAACAATTTGTTCAGAGTGGCCAGTTACGAGTAACTCATGTCACCTCTGCCGACCAGCTAGCCGATGCCCTCACCAAGCCCTTGTCACGAGCTCGGTTCCACACTCTCTTAGTTAAAATCGGCATTTCCTCTCGCCGTTCGTCTTGAGGGGGTGTGATAAAATATGGAATAGATATTCCAACAATCAAGACAACTCAGCTAATTGATCTGATTACGTCTCTCATTATGTGTCTCTAATTTAGGGTCTTTGAATATATTATGTAAATATATATTTAATGTTATTTTTAGTTTAAAATTCTATTTGACATATTAAAAATAGTATTAAATATTTATAATATTTTACAAAATTATTTTTATTTTTTTTATTTTATAGAATAAAATAATGTTAACTAAGAAACTAGATTATAAAAATAACATAAAATTATATTTTATAGTTCAAGAAAATCGTATAAAATTATTTTAATAGATTTTGAAATAGTATTAATTTCTCTAATTTAATATAAAAGAACATGTAAAATTTTAGTTATACATGTTTTATTATAAAAAATAAATAAAACAATTTTTTTTTTTATGTTTTAGGCCTTGGCACGGCTTTGATGGGATCCCATAATTCTCTGATCTTGCCTCTGACCCTTTTGAAATTTTATGTCCATAGCCCCAAAACCAAGCATAAAATATCATCAATATATTGCAATTACTACATTATAGTTGTATGCTATAAACCTACTGAGATATCTAAAAATTGAGCATAAGTTTTTTTCCAAATTTTAAACTTAATATGTGAATAATGGTAGATAATATCCTGATAATCATAAGAATTAGTCTTATTTTTTTTAGTTAAGTGACCTGTGATCAAGAACATTACAATGATAAAAACAACAATTAAAGCGTATGGGAGTCTCCTAATATCCATTATTATTATTTTCCGATATATGAGTAATTGATACCTTGTAAATCCTATTTTCTGCAAATTTTTGGAGTAGTTTTAGATATTTGAAGATAGTCAAATTTTGAAATCTGAGCCATGCATATATGAGATGTCAGATTCAAACCTATCAAATTTTGG
The DNA here is from genome assembly GCA_963922655.1 of Cardamine chenopodiifolia. NCBI lineage: Eukaryota > Viridiplantae > Streptophyta > Magnoliopsida > Brassicales > Brassicaceae > Cardamine > Cardamine chenopodiifolia. The sequence continues at coordinate 9,314,183 of OZ000464.1, forward strand.
TAATATTATTTAGTATGTCACTTTTACTCTGCCTTTTTACTTTTATTTATTTTTTCAGCTGAATTTTAAGTCTGGTTGTTTTCATTTGGTTGGTGTAATACAAGCTGATTTGGCAGTAACTAATTCTATTTTTTTAGTCTAACATGTACATCTGATAAAATAGTCTCTTACATCAGCATTTATCGGTGAATAAGACGCTGACAACATTTGTACGTTAAAGTAAATACTTTAGACTTCAATCAAATCTAGCGCATCATTTACATAATTCACGTCATTCACGTTACTTACTTCATTTATGTCATTATGATGTGATCAATTTTTAAACCCTAAACACACATTAACAGAAGTATTATTTTATGTCGTTGTAGACTTGAATATTTGGAAGAGAAAAAAGAGAGAAGAACAATTTAGTTCAATCGATGGCTGGAGGCTTCCATATTCCATCGTCAATTAAGGTTGATTTGTTTCGTTTTAAGAGTTTTGTGATGATATAACTTTATAGTCATTTTTCTATTTCATGAAAGAGTGAAGGAGAGAATCGGTCGTTTGTATTTTTTTTATAAATTGTCTTCCTTTTTAAAGATGTTATCGGGAATTGCAATTTTTCGACCTGCTTAGTTTATTCTTTTTCTTTTGTATGTATTTCATCTATTTTAATATATTTAAGAGGAATAAAAAAGACTCGTTTTATGCGAAAAAAAGAATTGAAATATTTATATATCTAATCCACAAAGAATTGAAACAACTCAATGAATTGAAACAATTTAAACTAGGAAAACGAAAAAGAAATTTGGTTTTGTCACTTATAGCTACTAATCATGATTACACAAACAAATTAATAAGCAAACAAAACGAGAATAGCTAAATAAACAATTGAAAAACAAACAAATCAAAATAAACCAAAGATCATTAATATGATAAAACAAAGATGACAAAATGCAGATCATGGGCAAGGCAAACAACAAAAAAATAAGATTAGTGATCACTCATGGTTGGTATCCGTGTCGTTGATGTATCATAGTTTTATTATCGGTTTTTAACTTTTAATTCCATTAACTTATCGAGTCTTTGATCGAGTCTATGTCCTTTTGAGATCTTTTTGGTTTGTTTTAAGTTTTTACAAATTCTGAACTAATTTTAGAGACAAAAGACGTTTTGGATCAGCTTTTAGACATTTTAAAGCATCAAGGATCAAATTAAAAAAAGATGGGATACATATACACAATCAGATAAATCAATCCTCATAAGACGATGATGTGTCGTTTTAAATCTAGGATCGATTGATCCCCACTTCGATCGATCTATCACCGATCCGATTTCAGACTTATCTCTAAGAAGATTTATCTTATTTTCCTACGATTTTAGGTTTTAGACTTTTACTATATATTAGATACTCAACTTTTAGACCTTGTTTTTAGCTTTAACTTATTGATTTTACTAGATTTGGAAAACAAATATCTACTCTCCTAGAAATATTTTCCAAACTCCTTTATTGTTACTTGGATATTTTTTATGCAATCATCATATTCTTTTATCATATTTCGTGCTCCATGTGTGAGTAGTTCATCTATTGGCTTTAGGGGGATTTCAAGGAGATTCAATGATTGTTTATTGCTTTGTTGTTAGATTTGGGATCCAATCTTTTGAGCTCTTCATCTATTGTGTTCTTAATACTTATGCGGGATTAGGTACGTTGCATCAGATCTCTAGGTTAAATTTATGCGCCGAAAGGGAATGTTACATTTCCTAAACAAACTTTAGATGAGCAAATTATCATTAGCCAAGGAGATTTGAAGTAAACTCGTCTTTGTGAACATATCGAACCTGAACTAAAAGCTCACAAGTCTACTAGAGGTCTTTAGGAATTTAGTGTCTTACGATTCATGTTTAGATAGTTAGCACTAGGGGAGTAAGTTAGTTTTACATTAGTGATTAACGGTTCATATATAATATGATCCTTATTTAATTAACTAGTTTAGGTTTTCATGAATATAATCTCTTTGAATTCTCTATGCTCAATGCCTTTTTCATACTTCGAATGGGGTACCTGCGGATTACCTCACATGAAAGTTCTTCCTTTTCTCTTTAGAAGACAAGGCGCTGAGATGACTTAAGTCACTACCTGCCAGATCATTGAGGACTTGGGCTTAATGCAGAGTTACCTCCTTAGATCACTTCTACACTAAGTCCAAGATAGCTTCTCTGAGAAATAAGATCAATATTTTTGGGCAGCATTAAGGGGATTATTTTGCGAGGCTTGCGAGAGATTCAAAGAATACCGCAGAAAATGCCCTCATCATGAGTATTTAGATGAGCAAATTCTTAAAACTTTTTATGATGGAGTTGATTGGGACTATAAGAATGTTCTCAATGCTTCAAGCTATGGAGATTTTATTACTAAGATCATAGCATGAGCATACCAATTGACAGAGTATGATCAGACTAAAAGGGTTAACAGTTTAGTCTCTCAGAAGATTGATGAGCTGAATGCGAAGGTGAGTTTGTTGATGAAATCAAATCATAGAGGTGTTCAGATTTGTGAAGATGGTTCAGATACACTTTACTGTCAGGAGATTGTTGAGGACAGATTGTTGAGGACGAGACTGAGGAGTTTCAAGAAGTGAATTATATGAATGGACAGAGGTTCATGCAAAACAGAGGATTCAACCAGAATTATAGAAATTACTCAAACTTGTAATACAAGAGTACAAGTGTTGAAAATCTGGAAGATCAATTCTACCCACAGCAGGTGGTCGCTCAAGGTCAACAATCTTAGAGAAAAATGTTCGTGTAAAATTTGAGCGTCATTGCTATTTCTCAGGGATTTATAGGACAAATGGGCGTGCAAAATCAGGATTTTTAGAAGATTTTTTTCTCAGGGCTTTAAACAGACAGTTCGTGAAAAATACAAAGTTTTCAAAAAAAAATTTAGGTGGATTCCAGCTGAAGCAACCATTTGACAATTTCCAGACGACATTCCAACTTCTTTCCAAGCTCCTGCAAACTCAGCCAATGATCCTCAAGATGAAATCAAGGTCCTTATGGAGCAACTCCTCCTCCAACAACAAACATCTACTAATAAGATCAATATAAAAATGGACAACATGTACGATCTCAATACCAAGTATCAAGTTTTCTTCACTCAAATGAAACTGATAGATACTCATGTTGTTTAAACAAATGATGCAGTAAACAGACAGTAGGGCGTCCTCGATGTGCAGAACCCTAGAAAATAGTTTGTTAATTCCATCGTACTGAGGAGTGGGGAAGTGTTGGAACATGTACCAAAAAGACAACAATGTTGATGTAGTCATCGATCTCGAAGAAAGAGATGAAACATAGAATGAGAAAGCCGAAGATCCCGCGGAGAAGTCAGATCTGCCACCGTATACACGTGTGTATGCTCCAAAGATCTCATACTATACTCGTTCTAAGAATTCACATAGGGACTTGGAAGATGCGAGTAAAGAGATGCTAGATGATCATACAATAAAGCTACATCTTATTGATGCAATCCACATGATAACTACTATGAAAAGATACATGAAAGGCTTGGTGACAAGCAGGGTGTCTGGTGAAGAGGATTTTGTGAAGGTTACAAAGGATTGCAGTGCTGTTCTTCAAAACAAGACACTCAAAAAGCTTAGAGATCTTAGGTTTTTTGTTTTGTCTGTGCAGATTAGAGCGATGACTTTTGCTTGCTCTTTGTGTGATTTAGGTTCCAGCGTCAACTTGATGTCATTTTTTTTGTTGCTAAGCGATTTGGACTCACAAAATTCAAGTCAACCAAGATCTCCTTGGTGTTTATTGATCATTCTATGAAGTTGCTGATTGGAATTCTAGAGGATCTACATGTGAGAATTGGCAATGTCCTTGTGTTTGCAGATTTTATGGTTCTAGAGCTGGAAGAAGAGCCAAAGGATTCTCTTAGTTTGGAAAGACATTTCTTACACATCACAGGAGCAATGATATATGTCCAGCATCTGCGAATTGATCTCCACCTGGGAGATATTATCATAAATTTTAAGATGGACAAGCTGCTGAAACCAATGCTGGATAGGCAGATATCTTGGTCGATGACTCGCTAGAAGTATCTGACAAAGTGGCTGAAGAGATCTTGATGGATGACCCATTAGATATTGCTTTGACGAAAGTTCAGGGTGAATATGGTTTTTTTGAGTGAGGGTACAACTAGGTATGCTGAAATGATGCATTCAAGCCAAGTAATGGGAAAAGTGGTAGCTTACATGATTTTGGATGAATCTGTAGAGAAATCTCCAAAAGCAAGCTTCCCTGCATCTTCATGCGCCCCCAGTACCAACCCATGGAGCGAGCTGAAAGCTCCAAAGGTTGAGTTCAAAACATTCCCAGTTGGGCTAAGGTACGTGTTTCTTGGTCCTTACTCTACATACCCTTTGATCATCAATGTTGCATTGAAGAATAATGAGACTGCTTTACTTCTGTGTGAACTTAAAAAGTATCGTAGGGCCTTAGAAAGTATCGTAGGCTATTTACTTGATGATATCACATGAATTTCACCTTATCTTTGTATGCACATGGTACATCTAGAAGATGAATCAATGACTTATACAGAATATCAGAGGCGGTTAAACCCAAATCTAAAAGATGTTGTAAAGAAAGAGATAATGAAACTTCTACAAGCGGGCATCATATATGTTATCTCTGATAGTACTTAGATGATCCCGGTCCTTGTTGTTCCAAAGAAAGGTGGTGTAATAGTTGTTCATAATGATAAGAATGAGTTGATTCCAACTAAAACTGTTACATGGCATATGATGTGCATTGATTATAAAAAATTAAGTGCTGGTTCTCGCAAGGATCATTTTCCTTTGCCTTTTATTGATCAGATGCATGAGATATTGGCTAACCATACTTACTACTGTTTTCTAGGTGGTTATTTTGGTTTTTTATCAGATTCTCATTCATCCAAATGATCAGGAGAATACCACATTCACATTTTCTTATCGCATAATACCATTTGGATTGTGCAATGCCCTAGCGACATTTTAGTGTTGCATGATGTCGATTTTCACTGACCTAATTGAGGATATAATGGAGGTTATCATGGATGACTTTTCTGTTTATGGATCTTCTTTCTCTGTTTGTCTTTCTAATTTGAGTTGGGTGCTACAACGATGTGAATAGAAACATCTTATGTTGAACATGGAAAAATATTACTTCATGGTCCAAGACGAAATTGTTCTAGGATACAAGATTATAGAGCAGGGAATTGAACTCGACAAGGCAAAGATTGAGGTAATGGTGAGTTTACAGCCACCTAATTCTGTCGAAGGGGTTAGAAGCTTTCTGGGACATGCTGGTTACCACAGTACATTCATTAAGGAATTTTCAAAATTGCTAGAGCTTTGACTCAGATTCTGTGCAAAGATGTGAAGTTTGAATTTAGGAGTGCTTGTCTTGAGACCTTTCACACGATCAAGGAAACACTTGTCAGTGCCCCAATTGTTCAACCTCCAGACTAGGAACTGCCTTTTAAGGTGATGATTGATGCTAGTGACTATGTAGTGGGAGCTGTTTTGGAGCAAAGAAAGAACAAGAAACTTCATGTCACCTATTACGTTAGCAGAAATCTTTACAATGGGAAATATAAGTGTGCTACTACTGAGAAATAGCTTATTTCCATTGTGTATGCTTTTGAAAAGTTCAAGTATTATCTTGTGGAGTCTAAGGTGATTGTGCACACCGACCATGCTTTTTGGAGGTAACTTCTCACCAAGAAAAATGTCAAACCTAGACTATTGTGATGGATACTCTTGCTTTAAGAGTATGATCTTGAAATCATAGACAAGAATGATTGAGAATGATGTTATTGATCATTTGTCTCGACTGCGTCTAAAGGAAGAAGTTCATTTGGATGATAGTTTACCTAAGGAGAACATGTACGCCATCAGTATTGGCAACACATATGACACACCTCTTCACGCCACCAAGCTTCCTAAATTACCTTGGTTTGGCAAAATTGTGAACTACTTGGCTGCAGAGAAAGAACCTGAAAACTTTGTTGGATACAAGAAGAAGAAGTTTTTAAGGGACCTAACGCATTATTTCTAGAACGAGCCTTACATGTACAAGCACTGCTCAGATGGTGTTTTCAGGTGATGTGTTACAGAGGAAGAAGTTCCATGTATTCTCTTTCACTGTCATGGTTCAAACTATGCTGGACACTTTGCTACTTTCAAGACAGTGTCTAAGGCTCTACAAGTTTACTTCTCGTGACCAAATATTTTAGAGATGCCCATGCATTAGATTCCAAATTTGATTCATGTCAAAGGCAAGGGAACATTAATAAGAGAAATGAGATGTCTCAGAATTTCATCTTAGAGGTTGAAGTGTTTGATGTATGGGGTATTGATTTCATGGGTCATTTTCCGTCATCTTATGGCAATGCATATCCTTGTGGAAGTAGATTATGTGTATAAATGGGCTAAAACACTGACTTCTCCAACTAATGATGCAAAGGTTGTTTTGAAAAAGTTCAAGTCTGTGATCTTTCCAAGGTTTGGTGTACATAGAATTGTGATCAGTGATGGTGGGTCTCATTTCATCAGCAATTTCTTTGAGGGTTTGTTGAAAAAGCATGGAGTCAGACACAAGATCGCCACTCTTTATCATCCGCAGACAAGTGGACAAGTCGAGATTTCCAACAAGAAGAACAAGAGCATTCTTAGAAGACTGTGAACATAACATGGAAATATTAGGCTATAAAATTTGATGATGCTCTTTGGACTAATAGGACTGCTTAAAAGACGCCGTTAGGCACGACCCTATTTCATATTGTTGATGGGAAAATGTGTCACCTTCCAGTGGAACTCGAATACAATGCAGCATGGACTATAAAGTTGATGAACTTTGACATCAAACCATTTTTTGAAAGAAAGCTCATGCAACTAAATGAGCTGGATGAGATTCGTCAAATAGCCTATGAGAAGTCAAGGATTTAAAAAGAAAAGACTAAGGCTTACCATGACAAGAAGATAATTGCCAGAAACTTTGCTAAAAATGATCATGTTTTACTCTTCAACTCTAACTTGAAACTATTTCAAGGGAGCTAAGATCGCGATGGTCTGTTCCATTCACGGTAAAAAAAGTGAGACCCTATGGTGTTGTAGTTTTGCTGGACTACAAGAGGTGAATTTATGGTTAATGGTCAACGTCTAAAGCCATATCTCGTTGATACTGAAATCGTTAAAGAAGAAAAAATTCCTCTCAATGATCCACTTCGAGCCTAAAACGACATCCAAGTCAACATAATGACTTAAAACAAGCACTTGGTGGGAGGCAAACCACTGGTAAGTGTATATAAATTTGTTTTTCTTCTATCTTCTAATTTTTAGTTTTGATTTTCATGTTATAAAAAAAATCGATCCACTTCTTCCATCGATCGATCCATGGAAGAAGAGAAAATTCGTCAAGAATCAGATCGATCCACTAAAGCACAAGAATGCCGTCAAGAATCAGATCGATTGATCTAACTGAGATTGATCGATCCACCAAAATAGCAGAAAAGCCAAGGAGATTCGGATCGAACGATCCAACTGGGATCGATCGATCCACAAAAGCCATGGAGATATCGATCGATCCGAGCACAGGTAAGTGCCCTCTTTTTGGTTTATTCCGTTTCAACCTGGTTTAATTTCACTTAATTTTAACTGGAAAACACGATTTAAAAAATCAACACCCGATTTTAAAGATCGAAAATGATCCATTTTTCTCTTTTTCTCTCCTCCGTTGCGATTTTAGGTGTTCTTGAGAGAAAATTTTCTAAACCCTAACTTCATAAATTCTTAACGGATTTTGAAAACTTTGGGTCTCTTTTTCTTGGATTTTTACCATCTTCCTTTCTAACACTCTCTCTCGATCTGCAAAAGTATGTGCCTCTATCTCCATTTTTTCAGTCTGAAATTTATTGTCCAAGGTTAGATATTTGGGTTTCATTGGCTGTTCTTGGATGATATAATAGGTTACTAGTGCTTACTAGGTTGGATTCGAACACCCCATATGCCTTGATTCACTGATTTTTGTGTTTGGATTTGAAATTGTGATTTTTAGAAAGAGAAACCGTGAAAATTTTGATCGATCGTTCGATCCAACGTGTAGAAAAATATTCTGTAAATTTGTGGATTGATTGATCCAATGATGAGAAAAAGCTGCGAAATTTTGGATCGATCGAGCTAGTTTTGGAACGATCGATCCATGTGTTTTTTGTACGATATGGGTTAAATATCGATAAATATTGGTTGTGTTTGATTTTACAAAGAATGGGCAGGACATGTGATGATGGGGGCAATCAGGGACAACCATCACGAGGTACAAAGGACAAGTCACAGGAGAGTACGAGCAAAAAGGCAGGGCAGCGGAAGAATAAAGCAATAGCCACATCTTCAAGATCTCACATTGCAGAAGACGAACCAGTGGGAGTTCAGAACTCCTTGGCCTCGACCTGATAACACATCTATCATTGGTCTCCGCATTCCTGAAATCCCACACATGACTGCCACGACAATGCATAAGTGCATTAATTATAGTAGCCATAGGTTTGGAGACCCCTGGGCTGTTTTCAATAGTATATGTTACAATGGGTTGCTACATGTTAAGATGCTTCCTACGAATTTTATATGTGGTCAGAATTTGTGCAAGATGGGTATCGCTAAAGATGCGCACAAGATATTGGCCAAGATAGGTTTTGGTAAATTCGCAACCGGCACATATTATCTGTATCCGGAGTTAGTTCAGTTTCTTGCTTCCGCTGAGCTCAAATTTAAAGATGATGATTTTCCTATTGCAAGCGAGGGGGACTTTCTTACTTCTCCAGTGATATATGCTATGAGATCTCTATACGGAATTTGTGTGGTCTCTATGGACTTCCTGCAGTTTTCCAGTTGTGGAGTGTGATTGGTTCAGGGCCATGTAATTCTTAGGAGAATAAGCTTACTTTGATTCGGAATCCTGAGGTTCAAATTATAGCTAAGATCATTGGGCCCACGCTGTTTGATAAGGAAGTGACGGGTTTTTTGAGGTTTGATGAGCTGGTGATGATACATTTTGGGCTTCCCCTATTTGCTCGGGACATTTACACTGAGCCTCCTCCACATGTAATCAACACCACTTTTGGGGCGATTTTTGCTTTAATTCTAGTCCAGAAGAAGTTTCGTGGTCTAAATATTGTGTGACCAAAGACAGAGGCTGTTGGGAGTTTGACTCCAATTTTTAGGTTTCATTAGATTGACCTCACTTAGACGCAATGCATCAATAAGTTCGACCTTCTTGATGAGTATTACCTCAAAAATAGTCTTATCCTTAAGTCGGGTTACAGATACAAGTTTTATGACCGTGATGGCAACACTATCTACTGCAAGCTACCACTTTCTGCTCTCACTGCTCTCACATTTGTTGAGAATCTGAAGTTTCTACTTGCACCTAAGCACGTGTGTGTCATTCCCTCCTCGACAGCTGCAACTAGGCGGAAGGGTAGCACTTCTCGAGTGAATATTTCCTAGCCTCATATGGAGGATGCTAGCGTGCCAGATCATTTTCTACCTCAGTCTTAATCAACATTTTTGGCACATGATACGATGGAGCAACTCCTTCCCGCATACACTGGTGAGTATGATCTCCCTCGACTTCTTGCGGATGTGTCAGATGAGGAACGTTGGGCATGTATGGTTGACTCTCAGCTTAAGAACAACTTAATGATGCAGCAGATTTAGGGTGCGCTTGCAAAACTTCAGTGTCCTCGACCCCCTTCTTGTTTTAGGGCTGTTGAGCCTTAAGAGACAGCTGATATTGATGTTGCATTCGATCCCGATGTTGCTGGATGCAGGACTGCAAAGGATGATGACACCAACGAGATTATACACAACTACATAGCGTTGGAGAGCACCATGCGAGAGCCAGAGCGCCACTTCTGAAAGTAATCAATGATCATATGACCCTTTTTCTCATTGTATTATTACTCTGTTTTATTTTCCTTTCAATTTTATTTTTGCGTTTTTCATATCTTTCTTTAGATCTACTTTTACATCGAGACGAAGTGAAGTAAGAGTGGGGGAGGGCACTTGCTGGGACTAATATTTTTTTTTTTTTTTCTCCTCAGTCATTTTGATGTTTTTCTTAAGTCAGTCCAAATTTTTTTATTGAATCAAAACTTTGTTGAAACTATGAGCCTTTTTTGGAACTAACCACTTTGATTTGACACTTGAAGAACCATTGCTACAATAGTTAATTGCAGATTTTACTAAGAAGAAGGCTATAGCTGGATCAGTCGAACAGAGAAAGTTCATGTTTCTATCTAGCGTTGACTTCGCACCAAATGAACTTAATTTCTCATCTTAGGGTTTGGTATACATCGAGTTGATTCCTCTTCCAGCACTGTAAAGATAATTTTGTCGTGATTCTCTCTTTGATTTCCTTCTAAGTTCAAGAACAATAACTAGAGTCCCACAAAAAGGGCTAGAAAGGTGAACCCCACTCATGAAAGCGTCTCTTCACAAAGAACACGAAAGTGAGTGACACTGTTCGAGAACTATATATATGTATATATAAAACATAAAAAATAAAAAAAATAAAAAAAACAAGATTAAGGGAAGAGAAAATAAGAGAGATTGCGCAGGGACTTTCTGTATGATCAAAAAGCTTGGAAGAAAAATAATTTGTAAGTTCTTTGATCGATACTCCCTTGATGAGACTGCATGCTTAATTGATTACAGTGGTCAACAATGGAGATTTCAGATTTCACTAAGGGGTTTGAACAGTATTTGAGAGATTTTTTAAACTTGTGGTTATTATACTGGCATATTATCTAATTTTGGTTTTGTGATGTGTGGATTTAAAGGTATTGTTCAATGAGGCGTTCTGAAGTTTGGTGAGTTTTTATTTTCAAACCTCGACTCTATTCTTTGAACTTTGCTTGAGGACAAGCAAAAGACTAAGTCTAGGAGTGTTAATATAATACGGTTTTTACGTTTTCTAACTATAGTTTTCATAGGTTTTTAGAGTATTTTCTATGTTTTAGAGTCTTTTTAGGTTGAATCATATCTAAATGGAGTTTAAGGCATTAGGAGCATGGAGCGGGAGCAAAAAAACAAAAAGTGGTGGTTTCTGGAGCTCAGAACGATTGATCCCAAATCACCAAGGAAGCTGTCGCATCTCAAATCGATCAGAGCAGGCATGGATCAATCGATCCACCATCCAGCCGATCGATCTCATTTGACGTGAAGTGTCAGATTGATCGATCAATCCGACCTGAACTGACCTACACATAGAAAAAAGAAAATTTTCTCTATAACGCAATTTTAGGTTATATATACTAGTTTTTAGCCATTGTTTAGGCTACACATTATTTTATTCATATTTTTGGCTTTTGGCAAACTTGTAAGATTTGGAGAGAAGAATCTCTGACTCTACATCTATTAAGAAGATTTATGAACCCCTTTGGATTTCTTATTTTTATTATTATGAGCTTTTACTCATCTCTCTATTGTTTCTCTGCATCCATGGCTGAATAGCCTCATAGTTAGGTTTTAGAGTTTCAAAAGAATATATGAATCATTGAATCAGACATAGATAAGGTTTATCATATGTTATCTTCATCTATCGTTGTTCTTATTTCTCAGGTTGAATTGATCACTTAGTCTCTGATTTAGGTTTTAATCTATTCATCAAAAGTGTTATAGATTGTTAGATAGAACATATATGAGCGAATTTTTCTTAGCCAACGAAAGTTGATACTAAAGTGATTCGTGAACAAATCAAACATGCTTGTTATTGCTTATATAGAATTTTAAGTTCAAACGACAGTTTAGAATCTTAGGTTACTATATAAAGTGATTGATACCACGACAGTAGACTGGTTATAAATTTATGTTTGATTTCAAGATATTGTTTATTAGTTTACTGAATAATTGTTTGGTTCATGATCTTTGATTTTCTGCAAATATCCATAAAATCTAACGTTTTAAATTTATAAGTTACATCGTTTAGCTATTTTCTCATTTACAGTATTGCATTGAAAACTACAAAATTCATATTTTGTTCTAAGTTAGTTTCATTCATTAAGAACCATAGTGTGCCACTTGGTATTTGTAAATTCGATCCCTAGATTACTACGACATTTATTATGTATTTGCACTAGTAATTATAGGGTTAAAACTCTGTATATCACTAATATCTTCATTACTAACTAATTTATCATTTTATATATATTTACTTTTTACTATATGAATAAAAAACCATATATTCAAATATGTTTCGATATAGATTCTATATTTTCTTATAATGGTAGTACATATTTGGTTGAAGAAGGGGCTTTTGTTAGACGATCTACATTACTTCAGATCCATGCGCTAAGCTGAACAAAAAAAATGATTCAAATATTGTATAGTACTTAACTATAACGATATGTATGGATTATATTCATAAGTTCATCACCCACACAAGTGGTAATGATCTAGTAGTTTGAGGATTAACCTATTGTTCTAGGGCAGAGAACGAATTATAAGCACTCTCTTTGCCCATCTGTAAACGTCTTTAACTGTTAAGTGACAAAAACTCCGAATTTTATGTATTTTAGAGATTAGTCTGAATTTCGCTTTACAATGATCTGGTTATCAAAATTGTTCATAGAAACATCGGATCTTAGATATCCATAAGCATGTGGACTATATCCATGTTAATTATGCTTATATAAATTTATGTTTACGTCACTCTTGCCATACCAATATTAAGAAGATTTTCCGTTTAAGTGTTAAACAATACTAGCATTTTTATAACTATTTTAAAGTAATTTCATTTAAACACACACAAAATGGCGTTACACAAGTAGGAATCTCAAACACGTTGCAGCAATTCCAATTGTTTGTGAATTTTGATAGAACGTAAATAGTGGTTAGAAAAAACTTTTAAGGGCTGATCTAGTGGCTCTTAATTTAGTGGTGGTCTATATGACCTTATAAAGGTTGTATTGTTTAGTACTCTTGGTTCAAGTTTCATTTGGAAGAGGTTTAAGCAAGGTTTAGATGTCGGTGGAGAGATGTATAGATATCGGGTCATAACTCTTCAAAAATTAGGTTAAAAAATAAATTTAAAGAATGTATTGAACTAACTATATTTTGAAAGATTTGAGATTTTTTGTCAATAATATGCAATATACGGAATTGGACACGAGTGGTGAGTGACGATATTAATAGCACAACCACAAGATTCATATACGGTCCAAAAAAGGTGGGTATAAGTGCTCACCCAGAAGATCCATCATCATTTTAAAACAAAACTCTTATACAAAAAAGACAGTTTAAAGAAAATAAAATAAAATTGAGTCCAACAAATAAATTTTTAGTGTAAAATTATAAATGAAAAAACCACAAATTTTAATTTAACTTGATCAGAAGCTAGCAAAATGTTCCCTAGAACTCTTGATGTTGATGGGCCGGGCATGTCTAGGTCACAGGTCTTGGTAGAATGATTTGAGTATTATACAGGTTTCTAAATGATTTTTGTTGATTTTAAGTAAATTTAGGGATGCTTTTAGGATAATTAATATTTTTATGCTCTCTTTAAATAATTTTGTAGTAATAATTAAATACAATATTATAATTGAATTGATAATTTAATGATACACAAGATTATGATTGATTAGATTAGTAATAATAATATAAATAATATTTTTTTTATCAGTAAGTAACAAACATATTCAAGATTGATATATTTAAAAACTTTAAATGTATTTATGATTTTTGAATATAAACAGATTTTAATTGATGTAATGAAAAACAAGTAACTTAGTTATAATACCCATTTTCCTTAAAAATGCATAATCTATAATTAGATACGGGTGGTGAGTAACGATATTAGGACAAACCACTAAACTCATGTCCGGTCCAAAAGGTGTGGGAAGAAGTATGTGGTCTCAAGGCCCATCATCATTTTAAAACAAAATTCTTATACAAAAGAAAACCAAATTTAGAATCGAGTCCAAAATTAATTTTAGCGAAACAGTGAATATATTTTGTCTAGTAAATTGTATAGCATTTGAGGTATCAAACCAAACCTAGACTGCTAAATAATTATTTTTGTTAATATTTAATTATGCAATTAAGTATGTTACTGGATTACCCATAATATTCATGACAAGGTTGGTATGTAGATTTACTAGAGCCAACTATAGGGACTCCAAACTAAAATTATGGAAGATTAAAAGTTGTCAAAAGTTAAACAATACCAAGTTGTTAATAGGTCAATTTTCATATTTTTACTAGAGGAGCGCAACTGTGAAGATAACAAAATTACTTCTCTTAGCGATTCAAAGATGAGCTTTACTATTAATCTCTCCGATCTAATGTAGTTTATACTTTTCATATTTCGCTAAATTTTCTTTCCGGAGACAAGCACAAGAGTCTAGCCCAATTTGAAAAGCAAAATTTATTATGAATATGTTGTTTTATTTAAAAAAAAAATCAAGATTATGCTTGTGAATCTTCGAATATCGTATCTCATGCTTGGAAAAAAATATGGAACATGGAAGAAGACTCATGCTATGGAGTTTCATTTTGGTAGAGCAAGTGACACTAGTGGTGCAGGATAGATGGTTTGTGAAAATCATATGTACGAGATTTGCGTAAGCTAAGTCAGTGAAATGATCATGCTGAAATATCAAAACATGCGATGAAAACTTTCACCCCTTCACTAAAAACTAAAGACCTTGGTCTAGGCCATGGGATCCACAAGGAAAACTTAGCTCTAGTAATTTGGAATCCCTATACTATACTTATTTTAGTCTTTTAAACTTTATTTTCGGTAGCATAGTCAATTTTGGCTTTATTCTATTTTTTTTGAGTTTTAAATAGTTCATGTGATTGTTTGCCTGTAGTGTTAGATTATATGTGATGAAATATTTTTTGTGTATGTTAGTATTTTCCTGACTGAAATAATTTTTTGGGTAATGTTAAATTTATTGAAAAAGAGGATATATATATATATATATATATATATATATATATATCAGAGTGACAGTTCTCTGCATCTCAGACAACTCCTCGGATTCCTCTGCATAAACCAGCTTCTGTACATCACACAACAAAACCAAACAAAGTTAGGCCTGCAACAGTTCAAGTAAATTAGAAGATGGGCCAAGCAAGTTGCATGCCCAGGGAAATAACAAAAGCAGAGCCAAAAAAAAGTTCAATTAACAAGTTCATCTTCTCAAGTCACAAACAAAACAAAATGAGGGAAGTCAAGCCGTTGCAAAAGCAACTCAAGCAAGCTGGCATACGGAAGAAAGAATCAAAACCAAGAACAGATTTGATCATTCACTCTCTCTCAGCTAAACAAGATGTTGACACTTGTCATAAGATTAGAAACCTGCAATATTATTTAAAGAGTAAAAAATCTTAGTATTAGGAGAGAAATAAGAAATAAAGAAGAAAGTTTGAATTTTTCTCTTGTACTTTCAATATACAAAATGTTTTAATGTTGTAAGAAACTGAGAACTGAAGAGAGAAAAGCTTTTTTAAAACTACAGAAGAAGAGAAAGAAAAAAACAGAGGACTTATCTATATGTGCTCGATTAAAGTTTTAATGTATTTCTTTAGCAGAAAATAAAAAGATAAAGATATTTGTTTAAAAAATCTAAAAGATTACAAATACTCAATGCTATTTATTTAAAATTAAAGTGTAGAAAATATAAACACACAAAAGAATCAGTTAAGAAATAAAATGAAAATAAAAGTTAAAAACATAAGAAAAAATGGAACGTATAGTATTATTTAAGATGCTTATTGTGCAATTTAGCTTCTACGTAAACTAATAATTATTCACAACTCGATTGCCCACCTGTCTAAATGTACAAAAATTTGATATTTTCCATATAATACACCGATTTATAATAAATATGAAAAATGGAAAAAATCCCAAAAAAAACACACAGAAACGTATCCGTCCAAAACGTATACGGTACACAAAGTGTTAAAATACTATATGAACTCGATTCTCCTTATAGCCTTGCAGATGATGCGGGATAAATAAAATTTAATTTTTAATTCAATTAAATTATCGCAAAATTAATAGTTGCAAATTTTGAGTTAAAAAAACGTGTTGTAAAATGGTAGCAAATGTCAACAAAAAGTTCGGTCACAAAACTATCTCAAATTTGAAGTGAATACACAGCTACAGTTTAATTACGATAGCAAATTCATGGCAAATTATAATTTGTCACTGAGACTTCGCTTATTTACATAAAAATTTGTAGTTGTACTACTAAAATTTTTAGTGATATTTGTGTTCCCCGAATGCAACGTGATGTGGTCATGTTATTCGATATGGGAAATATCCGTCGATAAGTGGGTTGCCTAAGTTAAACTATATATTTCCAAAAAATTGGTGATTGTTTTGTCCAGAAAAATGAAGATATATAACTATATAAGAGTATTGGTTTTATGTTAAAATAAAGATAAAGAGTTTATGTATATTTAGACTTCAAAAGCCATATCGTTGGATCTTTCCATGAAAACAAAACTCTACATGAGCTTTCTTTCTAAAGGCCCAGTAAGCTTTTTGTCAACAAGCCCATTAAATCCCTTTTTCCTAAATCCCTTTAAAGGTCACCTATAAGAATTGTTTTGATCGAGCGTTACAACCTAAGAATGGATCTAAAATCGCCAGAATTTATCATCGATCAGCCGCTTAACAGCTTAGGATTTGTGTTCGAAGAGCTCTCCGCCACCAGAGTCTCGGGCCACCTCATCGTAACTGAACAAATTTGCCAGCCATTCAAGGTCTTACACGGCGGCGTATCCGCTCTGATCGCCGAGGGACTCGCCAGTCTCGGCGCCTCAGTCGCCTCTAATTATAAACGTGTTGCCGGTATCCATCTCTCTATTCACCACCTCCGACCTGCTGCTCTCGGCGATTTCGTCTTCGCCGAATCTTTTCCAGTTTCCGTCGGCAAAAATATTCAGGTATACATATACTGATCACACATATACGCAGCTGTATTTAGATGTTTTTATTAGATGTTAGTATTTAGACGGCCAACCTGATTTTAAAAATGAAATATTGAACATTTAATACTAACATTTAACATATACTTATAAAAAATTTCATTTTAACAAAAAAAATTTTCATTTTATTATTTGGTAAAAGTTAATATTTATTCATCAAGTCTATTTTTTTCATTAAATCAAATATTTTCTAACCACTATTAAAAAATTAATTAAATTTTTGATAAAAAATATGTTTTATAATATTTTGTGTATGATTTCTTTTAGATTACACTGTGAAACCTTTTATATAACATTTTAGGTGAAATCTTAATTATTTCACTAAAATGAAAATTGAAAAAATTGTTTTAGATGAACGAAATGAAATAGCTATTGAGTTTGTTAAAAATATTAAAATTAAAATTAAAAAAGAGTGAGTTTGACTTTAAACAGACAAGTTGTCGGGCAATTTGGTTTTGTTAACTTACATTTGACTAAACGAACGAAAGTATTTTTTCTATTTTAGGAATAAACATTATCGTACCCTCAACACAAAAGATAAAGATCCGCTCGAAAGTAACACGCGATTTGATGTGTTAATTGCTCTACCAAAAAGTTTGAGGTGCCTAAACTGTTCGAAAATATTCATTTTAGGTGAAATAATTAAGATTTCACCTAAAATATTATATAAAAGGTTTCACACTCCTATATAAAAGAAATCATACCCCAAATATTGTAAAAGATAGTTTTTTTGTTATCAAAACTTTAATTAATTTTTCAATAGTAGTTAAAAAAATTTGGTTTCATGAAAAAATAGACTTATGAATAAATATTAACTTGTCACTTTTACCAAATAATAAAATGAAAAACTTAATTATAAGCTATCAAAACGGTTCGGAAAGTCACCGCGGAGCGCTTAGGCGGCTGCATACGCACCTAGGAGCCCGCGTTTTAAAACTTTGGTGATGCGTAACTACATATTTGAATGTAATCGATCATTTTTTTTCAAATGTAATCGAACAATTTATAGTTAAGGTTTTATAGAGAATGAAAAATTGGATCAATGTGTATGTAACTAGGTATGGGAGGTCCGGTTATGGAAAACCAAGAAAACCGAGAAACCAGAGAACAAGAAAATGGTATCAACATCCCGGGTTACTCTCTTCTGCGGTCTACCTATACCGAACCATGTTAAAGATACTCCGGACAAGGTGAAGAATTTTGTATCCAAGTTGTAATTCAAATTGTATGTTTCTCACCTTGTTAAAATAATAACGGTTTCGTTTGGTTTATTGTATCTACCTATAACGATTAGATAAATTGGAAGTATCAGATATGACATATGAGAGTTTTAAACTGACAAGTTTATGTGGGTTTAATTTGTAAATTGGGTATTAATAGACTAACTTGTTTAAGGTCCAAATCGTATAGATGGGGTCGTCATTAAACTAAAACTTCTGTTAATATGAAAACTGCTTCCTAAATCGAAATAGTACTTTACCGTTCCGTTCTGATACACCTATACACTAATTGTACGGATAACGGATCGAACCAAATTGAACATATATTTTTGATGTATCGAATTTAAGCGAATTTAACTAATGTTTCTTGCAAACCACTAAAGCTGACATGTTCAGTGAAGAGATCGTTTCTGTGATAAACATAAATTCAAGAAAGTATAGAACTTAAAAAATGGCACCATAATGTAAGTGTGTGACAAAATTTTGAGATTTTTATTACAAAATCAAGAAACACCTAAGAATATTCTTAGATAATTAGCTAATTTTAACGTCTTGAATGATATTTAGGGTGCTATTTTATTGAATATATTTTAAGAATATCAATTTGATACATTTTAAAAATATATTCAATAAAATAGCAATAACAACTACATATTTGGGATACCATTTAGCACATATATCCAATAAAATATATTTTAAAGATAAATTGAATAAATTAGTAGCTAAATTTCATCCCAAATTTGCACAAATAGGTTTTTGTAATTTTCTAATAACAAAATTTCAAGTCATTTTAAAAATAAAATCTTATTTATGGGCATTTACCTAATTTCCTCATTTAAAACTCATGTCCATCTCTTTTGGATTTATAAAATTAAAAAGTGAATAATTCTTTTCAAAAAAAGCTAAAGGATTTTTTTTTGATATAACTATTATCTTTCTTATTTTCTGTCAATAATATACATTATGCGAGTTTGACAAATCCAATAAATCTATTTTGAAATTTATTAAATAAAATAGCATGCTAAATGTCATCCCAAATCTTTTGTTAGTTGCTTTGTGTTATTTCTTAATAATACCTTTTTAATATGTAATTTTCTTAAATAAAATTTTATTTATCGGCATTTACCTAATTCACTTCTTTTTTTGTACCCATGTGGATCTTTTTTTCAAATGCTTGCTATTTGTTTCTCGTATAAATTAGATTTATAACATAAAAAATGAGTTATTGTTTTTCAAAAAAGTGAAATGATAAATAATGTTTGATAAATATTATATATTTTTCTCTATAAACAACATGAATTTGGTTGGTAATATATAAGGACACTAACATAAATCACATGATCAAATCTTTTTTTTAATATAAATTTAGATTTAGTGAATATATATAACTAAAGATTAAGAGAGAGAGAGAGAGAGTAAAAAACTAGCTTTTATAAACCCTTTAACAAAAAAAATAATAGCTTTTGTTAGTTATTTTTCTTTGAAATAATTAAACTATAAGACCAATTTTGATCTCAATGCACACATCCAGCAAACAAAAAGAAGCAAATTTTCATACTTCGAGCAATAGCTAGACGTGATACCTTAAAAACAATGCAGAGCAAGTAGCATTTTCATATATTCACTCCTAGCCTCGGCAAAAAAATCAAATCCGAGCACCCAATTCGAATTTGATTCGAAAAATCCAATTTGAATTTGAACCCAAAACATTATTCTCTTAGATTTTGTGTAGTCATATTTGTAGATATCGGATAAAACCCAAACCAATAACCGTTAGGGTATCCGAAAATCCAAAAACACATACTATTTCTGGGCAAAATATTCGAATTCGAGATCTGACCTGCACCTTATCCGAAAAATCCTATCCGAATCCGAATATGAAATTTTAAATGTGAGTTTTGTATGTGTAACATACACATACACAAACTCGATCTAAATCTGAATCCGAATCCAAATCCGAAAACTCAAAAACATTGTTTGTGTATGTTAAATTGTATGTGTTTTTGGATAATTTGGTTACAATTTGAGTATAAAGGTGTTTTATATCTGAACTCGATCAAAATCCAAACTTTTCGGGTTTTTATAAACTTTTAAATCTGAAACTCGAACAGACCCAAATACGACAAGATCCGAACCAAATCCAACAAGAACCAAACCGAAACCATATCAAATTTTCAAAATTATTCTACTGAATAGTAAATACATAAAACCGATATACGCGAACCCAATCCGATTTTACCCCAATCTAAACTCAAAACCCAAATGTCCAACCCTATTCACTGCCATAAAAATTGTTATCTTGTTTGCGATCGCAAGTCGATTCACAAATGCATAAACCGCATACAATAATTGTATTGATCTTTATTAGTATATTTTCTTTATCTAAACCATAAAACTTTTTTTTTTTAATTAACGTATGGTTGCGTATTTTTATCAAAAGAAAAACATATGATTGCGCATTAATATCACCTAAATACACCATCTTCCGTTCGTCGATAATGAAAAAGCTAAACATTTGATCGTGCTTGAAGTAGAGCTAACTTAAGATGGATGAACTATATACTAAAATGTGAATTTTAGTACTATGCAAGTGAGGAGAAGAATACAGATAAAAAATATTGGTGATCAATAGAGGAAATCGACAAATATTTTAAATTTTCCATGATAGTGAACTAACCGTTAACACTAGGGCATACAAATCGAGGGTAATCGGAAGAATCACAGACGAGAGTAATCCATTAACTAAAAAGTTTATGAGAAATTCTTCAACATGCCACACTTGTTTTATTGACATAAATACAAAAATTAATTTTATAAAAATTATAATTTAAATTTTTGGTTTAAGTTATCTAATATAGATTTATGATATATTTTTTAGGAAATAAAGTTTAGGGTTTAAGGTTTAGAGTTTTTAAAACCTAAATCCTAAAAACACGAGGTTAAAGGATTTATATTATATAAGATCATTATCTTTTAATAAAATATTATATGTGTCCTAAATGAATATATATGGTAAATGGGGTACAAAAAATTCATTTTATAATATTATTTAAGATAATTGCCCAAACTTTATTGGCAACTCCAGTCTGATGTATCGTACTATATTTGATATCTTTTACAGGTCAAACAAATGCTTTTGTTGTTTATGATGCCCACTGTTTTGAACAGTCTGCGTGTACAAACAAATGTGGAAAGAATTGCTTAAGAAAAGGGTATACACATGGATGGTATTGTGGAACATTTAAGGACCACACCGGATGTTCCTGCAAGAAGAATAAAGGACGCAACAAAAAAACATCTTCATCAGACCCTAAACTTGCAAGATCTAGAAATGACGGAAAAAAACCGAAAATACAACATGCAAGATCTAGGAAACCTATAATGTCAAGACTCTAAAAATGCAAGAAAACACACGAGAACAAACACAAACACCAAAAAGTGGGGAAACAAGAGATTCAAGGCGGTAAAATAAGAACATCAATTGGCGGTAAGCTAATATCGGAAAAACTAATGGAGATCCACATAGATCTGAGTGTATGTATTCTAGAGTTCCTTTTTAGTGTGTTTAATTAGCCTTAAGAAATCTAAGCTTGTGAGCTTTACTCAAGATACAATCTTCGCAAAATGGTAATCTTTTAACTTCTTTATCACTTATGAAGTCATCCTTTACCAAACTTTTCATTTATTTTTAGGCTCATGGGGTTAGTATATTATGTCATAAACTTGTCATTCTTTATTTGACTGGGAACTGAAACTTCAGTAGATAGTAAAAATCTAAATTTATCGAAAAGAAGAGATCCTAAGAGGCTCTAATGCTTTTCTATATAGAGAAGTAGGTTCAATCATCAGTTTATAAAGACTCATGTTTAACATTTTCTTAATCCTTTTTTCCTTCTCGAACCTCTCTTCTTTTTTAATCACTTTAGTTTATTTTGGTTTCTAATAAATCTTATCCTCTACTTCTAGAACTAAATCCAATCCCAAAATCTAGAGTTGACACAGGATCTTATGTTTCTAAAGATCAAAAATCTCTATTTACATCAAATTCCTCCAACATTATATATCCACGACTAAACACAATAAAAAATGTCTAACCGGAGAACCAAAGACTCACACACCAGAACTTTAGGATTTGTAAAACCTAAGTGATAATTTTAATCTAAACAATTTGTCAAGTTTTCTAAATTTACTATTTGTCAAATTTTGTAAATTATTTTAAAGTCTCAACTTGATTGACTATACATTATACAGTTTATACTATATGCTATCAAATTATATTTTATTTGTGGCAGCTCTATATGCTATCTAATTAGTAGTTTCATGATTTTATCAAATAATTTGATTAATTTTTAATGAACTAAAAGAAAATGAGAGGAAAATTAAGTTTGTGAGCGATTGGTACGAATAGATTCTGATGCCAAATTTGGATCGCGTCTCTAAATTTATCGGCACATGTTCCTCCTTGTGTCGTGTCTTAAAAAGAGCATATTTTCATCTTCTAGAAGCTAAACAGCAGGCCATTTTTCGAATTCAAACCTCGATGTTCTGTCGTTTTCTTTCTCACACACTGGACTGAGTGTAGCGATGCCTAATTTCTCATTTAACGTTCCCCAACTCTCATCTCTTTACAGTATACAAACACCCGAATCGAAAATAGGAGGCAACAACAAAATGAATCTATGTGCCGATCAAGTGTTCGAAAGAATGCTTCTGTGGAGAGATATGTCAAATAAGATGAGGTTTTCTTCTTTTTCCGCGGCGAAATTGCCTGACTTGAGGAAAACCAACAAAAGAAAATCTCTTAGGATGATCAAGTGTAGTGCCACCGGAGCTGACGGTGGACGAGTGACCGTCGGAGACGACGTGTTTTCGGTTACAACTTCTTCTAAGTACGAAGTTGACTATTTAGGTCAAAGCACTAAGGGAGATTTGAATCTCAAGCTTGACCCTCTACAATCATTTGGTATAAAATCTTACATTTTCTTTCGTTAGTTTTCAAAATTCAAATTGGGTTTACAGGGAAACGGAGTATAAAGTTTCGATCTTTGGTTAGGGAACTTGATTAAGAGCTAAAAAGGTCGAACCTTTGTTGTAGATATCACGTTGTTCTAGCAAAAACTTACATTTTGATATTCTGCAGTATTATGATTAGAAAATGTTAACTTTGGTATCCATGTAGGAGATGGGCAGGCTACATTAGAAGGTCCAATTGAGGAGGTAGCGAGAACAGAGGCTCAAGCGGCTGAAAATTTGATTAGAGAGTTGGGTATACAAGTTCGTTATCTAATCCTTATAATTTTTTGTGTTATATCTTATTTTGTATTTGGAGTTTAAGGATCGTTTTGTTGCCAAGACATGAATGTACCGAGTTACTTGTGTCTGGTTTCATAAGGACTTTCTTTTTTTCTGGAGTCTCACTTTTTTATGCTTGATACTGCAGGGTCCTTTCTCTGCGCAACACTCTCCTCGTGGTATATTTTGTAGTCGTACATTGAATCTACGGTCCATTAGCGCAATCGGGTATGATATGGATTACACTTTGATGCACTACAATGTCATGGTAAGTTCTTCTTTTCTCATACATAAGTAGGAATGACGTATGCATAAATGACACAATAATTGACGTGAATTTATGGTCTTGTTCAGGCTTGGGAAGGAAAGGCTTATGACTATTGTATGGAAAATCTAAAGAGCATGGGTTTCCCTGTTGATGGACTTGCTTTTGATCCGGAACTGGTGATCTGTTTATTTTTGTGATAGTTAAAAGGTTCCACATTGTAGTATCATCTCTAGTTGTTTTAGTACTAAGCGCAAAATATGTTTTCTCATATTATAGGTTATCAGGGGTCTCATGATTGACAAAGAGAAAGGTAATTTAGTCAAGGCTGATAGATTTGGATATGTGAAGAGAGCCATGCACGGTACAAAGATGTTATCAAATAAAGCCGTCAGGTATGGTTGACTTTTTAACACCATTGGTAGCCATTGGAAGAAAAGACAGTTGCGTTGTCTTTGTTCTTTATCTGAACGAAGTCTTATTCTCTTATTGTCTTTATATGGAGGAAAGTGAGATCTATGGAAGGGAGTTTGTTGATCTACGGAACCAGAGTCGATGGGAGTTCCTCAATACATTTTTTTCTGTTTCAGAGGCTTTGGCTTACGCGCAGGTACATTCATTTTTTACGAGAGATGATTGCTGAATAATTGGCAGTTCAAAATTTGGACATAACTTGCTTCTTGATTTGTAACTCATCTAATGTTCACATTTGTTTTCATAAATGATGCTTCTTCACCTTCATGAACTTTTTTTTACAAAACTTCCCACACGGGTTTCTGCTGAGAAATTATAGTTCAAATGATTTCAGATGGTTGATAGGTTGGATGATGGATCTATTACGACAGATCATGGCACTCTTGACTATAAAGGACTGACAAGGTTTTGTGTTTCACCTAAATTTCATTGATTTGAAAGCTTTCTGTATTCTTTATATCTAACCAATGTTTTCAGGCTGTTGCAAAAGCACTCTTCAGAGCACATGTTGAAGGGCAGCTTAAGGTTGATACTTTGTCCATCCTGTAATCATTTTCTTAAAAATCGGATATGTCAGGTCCCTAGTAAATGACTGTTACTTTTCAGAGTGAGATAATGTCCAAACCGGAACTATTTGTCGAGCCAGACCCACAATTACCTTTAGCTCTTTTAGATCAAAAGGAGGTAATAATTCAGTCTTCACTTAAAATTTCTAATTATGATGGTTTCAGTTGTTAATATTGTACTATTATTCACTCACAGGCTGGTAAAAAGCTCTTGCTTATCACAAATTCAGATTATCACTACACAGACAAAATGATGAAGCATTCATTTAATAAATACCTTCCCAATGACATGGACTGGCAAGATCTTTTTGACATGGTTAGCAAACGTAAATTTGTTTCCGCATTTTAAACAAATTATTTATTAAATGTAAAGCAGTCACTTTTCCTCCCAGAACTAGCATTTCAATATATTTTTATTGACCAATTAGAATTGCCTCCCAGAATCTATAATTGTAAAGCAGTCACTTTTCCAGAGAGTAGTTTGCATACAATTTTACTGCTTTTAAATTCATGTTTTCACATAGGTGATAGTTTCTGCGAGGAAACCAGAGTTTTTCCAGATGTCACACCCTTTGTACGAGGTTGTGACTGGAGAGGGTTTGATGCGTCCATGCTTCAAAGCGGAAACAGGTGATTCCTCATTGATTGTAATGCTTGCAAGCTGGTAATTTCACTGTGGAGAAAGATAAATTTTTTCCTTTCTCTCACTGTTTGTCTCCCATAGGAGGTTTGTACTCAGGAGGAAGTGCTCAGATGATAGAGAGTTCACTCAACGTTCATGGAGATGAGATTTTGTATGTTGGTGACCACATCTACACTGATGTTAGCGTATCCAAAGTCCATCTCAGGTGGCGAACTGCACTGATTTGCCGTGAACTGGAAGAAGAGGTTTGGATAAATTATGTTCTGAACTATAATCGACAGATGACAGAATTTGGAGGGTTTTCATTTATTGAAGGAACAGAAAAAAACTATTTGGTATTGTTTCTTTGCAGTATATGGCTCTGATTGGCAGTCGTGGTCACCGAGAAGAGCTAATAGAGCTTATAAATCAAAAAGAGGTTGTTGGGGATCTCTTTAACCAGCTCCGGCTTGCTTTTCAAAGACGAAGCAAAGGCCGCCCTGCTCAGGTTTGTTTATCTCCTTACAAGATCTAAGGAGACAATGTGTACTTGTGTAGTATGATCAGCTAATAGAATAGAGATTTGTGATGAAAATTTCTCATAAAGGTATCTGTTCCTCTTTTCCTTCTAGACACTCGCTGCTACCAACTTGGCTGATGAAGAATTGACGGAGACAATGCAGAAGCTTCTCATTGTAATGCAAAGACTAGATGACAAGATTGGTCTAATGCTGGAATCAGACGGGGAGCTCTTCAACAAAAGGTTAAATAAAAAAAAGAGAGAAACAAATCATAGTTAGATGACCTGGAAATCGCAGAAAATGATCTGTCTGACCTGTAATTCTTGGGCTGTTTTCCAGGTGGGGGTTCCTCTCACGTGCGGGTTTGTGGGATAAAAGCCACTTGATGAGACAAATTGAGAAGTATGTATTCCCTCTTCTCTGCATTTCTGGCAACTCGTAAGCTCAAACCAAACTACACTTACTTCTGTCATAATTTGGTTTCAGGTATGCAGATATATACACATCAAGAGTCTCCAACTTCCTCAACTACACACCATTCATGTATTTCCGCTCGCAAGAGCAGGTAAAAGCTTAAATCAGATTATCATAATTTGTACACATGAAATATGAGGCAGCTATTAATTAAACTCAGTCATGTTGTTTTTCTCCTCTACAGTCACTGGCTCACGATTCTCCGCTTCAAGATACCGGTATGGAAAACTAGCGGTTTTGTCCAAAATTGTGAGGCAACTTGTTCTGTGTTGTAATATTTTTAGATCAAAAACTGTGGATACAAATGTAACAATAGATATTCTTACGCTCTAAGTCTATTTTAATGTATAAAATGTGTATTCCTATGCTCTATGTTTTGATTTCATGTCTATCTTTTGTTTGCTGTTCTGTTCTGCATCAGTCTGACATCTGAAGCAGTTTGTGCAAAAACAATTTGTAGTATTTGTAAATTCGTAGAAGAGAGAAGGTGAGAGACAAACTTCTGTTAACTGTTATATCCCTCCACTAGATTTTCACAAGTTTGAGAGAGAAAGATCTCATTTTAAAAATTTGGTGAGAATTGCCCAAATCTAAATACTCATAAATTAAGATCTCAAGGTATGAAAATTAGGGTTATTTAAGTAGATTGCTAAATGAGGAAAATGATTTATGGGGGTTATCAAAAAAAAAAAAACCCTTCAGTATTTTTGCAAGATTTGTGTGATTTTACAAAAATAGTTTTGACCAAAAAAATATAGCATATAATGCTCTAAATACTTTGACCGATTGTTTAGTTCGAAATGTTAGACATACAGAATTTGTTTTTCTTACGAAGATACCTGTATTTATTATAAAAAAAAGCGAGTCGTTTTAATTAGAGATTTTTTCTAAGCTAATCCATTTTAAAAAATAGCTATAATAACTTCTATTAGTTTTTATTGCTAAAATGACTTAGTTTAGACAAATATTTTTTTTCATAATACCAAAATTGTCATTTTTAACTAATATATATATTTTAAAATTAAATTATTATTTTATTTCATTAACTATTATATATTTATATTTATAATTAGAAATTTTTTAATATATTTATTAATTTTTAGTTTTTTAATTTTTAAATTTTAATATATATTTATTAATCTTTTTCTACTTAAAATATTTGATTAGAATCAAAGAATAATTTTTTTTCGAAAAATCTAAAAATATTTCAAAATATTTGCAAACTCTATCAAATATTCGCAAAATTTACAAAATGTTCTCAAAATTTGCAAAATATTAGCAAAGTCTGTCAAATTCTCGCAAAATATGCTAAATGCGTGCAAAGTATGCCAAATGTTAACAAAGTTTATCAAATGATTTCAGAATCTGCCAAATATTTACAAAGTTTGCCAGTTATTTCTGGAAATTTTACCAAATATCTAAAAATCTTGTCAATTATTCTGGAAACTCTGCCATAAATCTGAAAAGTCTGACTACTCTACATAAACTACGAGTCTTTAAGTACTTTCTCCCTAGAAACAAGAAAACGCTAATTACTATTTCTAAGGATAAAGATTTCAAACGTATGGTTAGCTTTTCCGCAGACAGCTTCAAAATGTGAAATTCTTGTTATATTGTTTGTTACAGAACAAAGATTTTGCTGTCCTTTTGTCCCGTGTTTATACTTGTTAAAGCTATGTTCTAGTCTAAGTCTCTTGACAGCTTATGGTTTATTGACATTTTTCATGGTCATAATGACTACTGATGTGTGTTTCTACTTCAAAATATGAAGTTCTTGTATTCTTTTGTTATAGAACAGAGATTTTGCTGTGATTGTGTCCAGTTTTTGTCCTTGTTAAGCTATGTTCTAGTTCTTGTCCGTAACAATTTATCAACATTGTGTAAAATCATAATGACTGATGTGTGAATTTCATTTTTTTTGGACAGATCAAGTAGGACAACTGCATCGGAAGCAGTGGTACCTGTAGTTTCTGCAGGTGATATTGTTGTTGGATGTTTTAATAGCAAATGGTTATCAGATCGAAATGGGAATGATGCCTGAAGAAAGCAGCCCTTTGCCGTGCAATTTTGTTATGACTGACGAGAAAACAAGATATAAAAGCCGCACAGCAGTGGGAAAACGTGATCACGGGTGTTGAACAAAGGTTCAACAGCTTTACAGAATTCCGAGATGCGTTGCACAAGTACTCGATCGCACGTGGGTTCACTTACAAGTACAAGAAAAATGATAGCCATCGTGTATCAGTCAAACGCAAAGCTCTAGGCTGTCCATGGCGTATCACTGCATCGAGGCTTTCAACCACACAGCTGATTTGCATTAAGAAAATGAATCCCAGGCACACATGTGAGAGAGCGGTTGTGAAAGCTGGTTAAGGCGCAACAAGAGGTTGGGTTGGAAGTATTATAAAGGAGAAGTTGAAAGCTTTTCCGGATTATAAGCCAAAGGATATTGCAGAAGATATAAGACGAGGGTACGGGATTCAACTGAATTACTCACAGGCATGGAGAGCTAAGGAGATTGCT
The DNA here is from genome assembly GCA_963922655.1 of Cardamine chenopodiifolia. Taxonomy (NCBI): domain Eukaryota; kingdom Viridiplantae; phylum Streptophyta; class Magnoliopsida; order Brassicales; family Brassicaceae; genus Cardamine; species Cardamine chenopodiifolia. Next base: position 9,343,173 of record OZ000464.1, read on the forward strand.
AGAGAGCAGCTTCAAGGTTCTTTATAGTCAACTGCCATTTATCTGTGAGAAGATCAAGGAGACGAATCCTGGAAGTATTGCCACTTTCATGACCAAAGAAGATTCGAGCTTCCATCGTCTTTTCATATCGTTCTATGCATCAATATCTGGCTTTAGAGAAGATTGTCGCCCTCTCCTTTTCCTTGACAGCTCCGTCTTAAACTCTTAAGTATGAAGGGTTTATGCTTGTTGCTACAGCTCCTGATGCTGAAGATGAAATATTTCCAGTAGCTTTTGCAGTTGGATTCTGAGGCAGAAGAGAACTGGGTTTAATGTCGCAGATTTCCAAAACGGTCTGAAGAATGCATTGCCTGTGGTATTTGAAAATGGACACCATCACGCTTATTTTCTGAGCCACCTTGCGGAGAAACTAACTATGGACTTGAAGGGTCAGTTTTCTCATGAAGCAAGACGGTTTATGCTCAATGATTTCTATGCAGCTGCTTATGTGACACGACCCGAGGATTATTACCGTTCCTTGGAGAATATAAAAAGTATTTCCCCTGATGCTTATACTTGGGTTATCGAAAGTGAACCGCTCCATTGGGCTAACGCTTTGTTTGAAGGAGAGAGATATAACCACATGAACTTCACTTTCGGGCTAGATTTCTACAGCTGGGTTTCCGAAGCACACGAGTTGCCTATAACCCAAATGATTGATGAACTTAGAGTAAAGTTGATGCAATCAATATATATCCGTCAGGTACAATCCCGGGAACGGATTGTTACTGTAAACAAACAGATTTGCAGAAAAACTTGAAGTTTATTCACGATCAATGACGTCCATATATACAAGACGACGTTACTTGTGGAACAAGCAAGACGAGCTTATCTAAATATACAACAAATATATCATCAAGATACGATTATATCTATACGACTATATATTCATAAAGAGTTCTTCTAGACTTATGTATAACGGTAACTAACAGTTACTAACTTACTTTGCTAACACCAACTAACAAAGAGAAGCTACAGAAAGAAATAGAACTCTCAAGGTCACTTCAGGTTTCAGCTCCTCACAAAAGGTTATTCGAGGTTCATGGTAAATTCATCAACATAGTGGATATTGATCAGTGTGATTGCGACTGTAAGGTATGGAGACTAACGAGTTTACCGTGTGGCCACGCAGTTGCTGTGGTTGTTGGGTTTTAGGAGTGTGTGATCTTAAAGGTTAATGATCTCCTTCAGGTTGAAACCAAAGTTAGAAGAGAACAAGCGGCACATAATCTGTGTTCATTTATTTTCTTGTATTTCATTTGTTTTTCTTCTTCATCCTATACCAGTTTCTTTTCATGGAACTTTTGAATCACATTTTGTCTTTCTACTCGTTCAACTTCCTTGAGTACACTTTCGATATTTTATCATCAAATTCATGTTTAACCCGAGACGTGAAGTTTCTATCCCAAGTAAAATCTTGCTGCAAAAAAAAATGTTAAACATAAAATCATCTCAGAAAAACTATTATCAAAAATCTAAAAACTTAAAATTTTAAAGTTAAAATAAAAAGTAAAACATACCGCAAACTAACGAAACTATAGATCACGCTCAGGTAGCGGCATAAGAGAGTATGTCGCATACAGACTCTGTAACATTTCATTGAACATATAGTTGATGGACTTCGTTATCCCATTATGAGATATTATGAGATATATGGAATTTATAAAACAAAAATAGCTATAAATAAACAAATTAAATAAAAAATAAGAAAAATAAATTTACCAAATGTTGTTGCCATCACAATTAGGATGAAGATGAGACAATCTTTCCTGACCGGGTTGAGAAACAAAGTGCTCTATGTTTATTTTGGTCGTAGCGGAAGCCGCTTGATGAGTAGTTGAATGAGATTGGATTTCCAGAACAGGACTGGAATGGTTCTGACTCGCTCCTCACCCACGTATCGATCCACCCGCCTCGAAAATGGATCTATGGAATCAACTATAATTCATGAAAATGAAAACAAAAAATGTTATTAAAAACATATAGAAATAATAATCTAAAAATATATACAAATGAATAACATATTCTAAAATATTTAATAAAAATCTAAAAAACAATTCTTAAAATTTTATAATAAATTTACAAAAAAAACTCTAAAAACTATAATTATATTTACAAAAAGCTAAAAATAATTATAAAATATTAAATAATTATTAAAATTAAAACATTTATAAAACTAGAAAACAATAATAAAAATTTTAAAACAATTATAATAATATAAAAACTATTATAAAAACTATTATAATAATTATAAAATCTAAAAAAAATATAAAACAATTATAAAACTATAAAAATAATTAAAAAGGATCTAAAAACAATTATAAAATTAGAAAATTAGAAAAATAATCTTAAAGACAATTTTAATAATTATAAAAATGTAAAAACTATTATAAAAACTATTATACCAATTATAAAAAACCCCAACATAATCTAATACATAAAAACCTAAATCTACATTCCAATTAACTAAAATCCTAAATCTTCAAAATAAAACACCAAATCTTCATGCATAAACCCGAAATCTACATTCTAATTCACTAAAAGTACATTCTCAAATCCTAAATCTAACACTCAATATGTGAATCAACAAAAAAACTATAGAAACTTACAAATTTGATCGGTTTAGATCCATAAAAATTGAGATTGATGAAGGTTAAGACGAAAAATGGAAGATTTGACGAAGTTTTGGATATTTTAGAAATTTTAGTGTTTTTTTCAGATTTTTCAAATGATCTTGCGAAAAAGATGACTGAGTTTATAAAACAAAATTTCCGACGGATATATCCGTCGGAAACACTTAGTTAATTAATTCATCGCGTACTCGACAGTTTCAAAAAATTTCGACGGATTTGAGGATTTGAAGATTTTCCCCAAATGTCAGGATTGGAATGCGTTTGTAAGAAGCCATAATAACCATTTCATTGAGTAAACTACAACATCAACCTTCTATAAGTCATTAATTTACAAAAAAACTTTAAGTTGGTTTACAATATATGTTATAGGATTGGTATGTATCAATATCTACCATTTAATCAAAATCGTCTTGAACTGTTAGAATTTCTAAAATATGTTGTGTAGTGGGATTTTAAATGCATCTAATGTCAAACTAAGTGTTACAAGTTGTTTTCTATATCAATTTCTAACAATTTCATAAAATAAATATCCCAAAACCCCAACTTTTTTGAAAATTCGTTGGTAATTACCAACGGATTTCTGACGGGTTCGTGGTTTAAAGATATTTTAATATTCCGTCGGAAATCCGTCGGTAATTTCCGACCGATTAGGGGTTTTTGAAAAAAAAATTATATTCCATCGGAGATCCATCAGAATTTTAGAAAATTCCTACAGATTTCCGACAGATTGGGTGATTTTGACAAAAAAATGTACATACAAAAATAAAATCTCAATACATTAAATAAAAAATTAAAAATATAAAAAAACTAGTCTGAATCTTGAGATGATCTTTCCGAAGGAATTGAGTTTGCATCGTCTTCAAATTCTCCACGTGATTTCTCTGAGTCTGAATGAACTATATCATCACCGATTTATGTAAAATCAACTCAAAGCTCAATGTCAAAAAAATGCTCAATCCATTAGCAATTTCTAGTTGGGTGCATGGCATCGTGTTCCGAAACTCAATATATTCTTCCTCTTGGGTTAATAGCAGTAACTGTAATCCAAGGGTCTGAATAATAAGTACCGCGTGAGTAACGAATGTAACAAACCTAAATGAAATAAGAATATTTTGTTGAAAATCAAATATATTAGTAACTTAAATAAGAAGAAAATATGTTAACTGAATCATATATGGTCTGGTTGTGACGCTAGGATAAATGGATCGTATTTAAGAAGTCTCCGTCTTGAATGTATCGATGTCACTCCAAATTGGTCAATTTCAACATCATGTCCAATGAATGGATCATACTAACGACACTTAAACACAATGCACCTCAAGTCCAAGATTCTTGGATATTAGACTTCTAAGATTTCATTCAAGATGTCGTAGTAAACTACATTGTCTGATTGAGCTGAAACACCAAAGTCTAAAGTTTTTCTTGTTCTTCATTCCTCATGAATCCTAAAAGCAAATACCCTAGTGCAATATCTAGGGTATGAAGTTGCAATGTTATTTAGACTGTTACCAAGCTCTATTAATCATGTCAGAAATTGTTGACCATTATCTATGTCTTCAGAAACCTATGAAATAGAAATAAATAATAAACATTGTTTAAAGAGAAATAGTATATTACAAATCTAAATTAGTAAAAGCATTTAAAAACTTACGTAAAATCGCAACCAAAATGCAAATTCTTGTTCTTTTAGGATATCAAGTTCGAGTTCTGTCTTATCCAGATAATAGCCATGTACTAGTGTCATGTAAATCCTGTTAGATTTTTGGTTTGAAAACCATAATTGTTTATGGAAAGGGTAGACAAATGGACATTCTAGATTTAGTTTTACGAAAATAGGAACGAGACAATTTTTTTTATTTATTATGTTTTATTTAAAATTTAAGACGAAAATAGAATAATAGAGGATGCGAACATAAATTTTCAAAAATAAAAACAGGACAGTTAAAAATAAAATATATTTATTAGTCATTAGTCATATAAAATTTAATCGGGAATCAATTGATGAACAACCTAAACCACATAACCATAGCTCATAATAAAATAAAATAAAAATAAAAGATTTTGAAAAAATAAATGATATCAAATATAATAATAATAAGTAATTGCGTTTCAAATTAGAAAATAATAGAAAACTATGTAATATTATGTATTTCCAATTTTCTATTACTATAGTTATGTAGGAGGTGTATTGAATTGAGTATTTAGAGGGATTTGAGTTAAAATGATAAATCATATGTTATTGAAACATGAATTTTAAAATATTTTAAAAAATTAAGTGTTATTAGATTGATAATTTTAAAATGTACAATCAAATCGACTGTTATTGAAAACATTTTAAGAATTGGATTTGAAATTTTTAGATGGGATTTCAGAAGATTTTTTACTTAAAAATATAAATATCAAATCTCATGGTTTAGGTGAGAATTCAGAGAATTTAATAACAAATTTCTTAATTCACCAAATTCAACCAAATTCTCTCAAATTTCAATTAAAATCAAATCATCTTAATCCTACTTCAGTACACCTCCCCTTATTACTTTCAGTTCCGTTATGTTTCGTCACGTTTCCTAACGAGAATTGAAAAAAATATACTAATAGAAATGCAATTCTTATGAAACCAAAATTCATGACTGGAAATGAGACAAAACAAAAAGAGTCGGACGGAAATTATGCATACTCCTAGTTTATGATCTCATAAATCTCAGAACCGAATTACTAGTTTGAAAACCTTCTAAACTTTTTTCCTTTTTTCCAAGTTTTCTTGACTCAAGCCATGGGGTGGCGTAATCTTTGCAAAAGTTGTAGATTGTTTTGGGTAATTTCATCGGAAATGCACCATATTTCGGAAATATTCATGCAAATATGAACAAGATATGATCCACTCCAAAAGGACGACCGGAAATTGATGTTTAATTTCTCAATAAAACTACAATATTTCTCTTCCGGGTTGACAATAAAGACAAAATCAATGTGAAATCCCAGCTAGGTGAAGATGTTTTTTTTCATTAGTGTGCCTTACCCTTGACTTTCATCCTGATGCGAGGCAAAAGTTAATTTTTTTTGCAATATGCCTAGTGAAAAGGCTATAGAATGGTAGAAACAAATTATTTTAGAGGCAGGGACACGACATATTATTTTGATGCCATCAAATATTATCTAGAAGAACATCTTTCTCATATTTGTACGAGAATGTTGCATTGGTTCTGATTCTTGATCCATCGGTTTCATCCTTTCAACTAAATTGATTGTTGTCGTGAAATGAGGGAAGGTAACCACACAATAGTCCACATATTTTTTACAACAGTGGCCTCTAAACAGGTGGCCTCAAAACTCAAAAGTGATGCCTTAAAACGATGACTTCCTTTCCCGTTTCTTGGTGTTTGCCCACATTCATGAAAAAGAAGAAATTAAAAATTAATAAGAGACATTTTCCATTTTGTTATAATTGGGTTTTCCGGGTTGAAGTTAACGAGACATCCCCTTTTAACATTGATCTATCGAACTAATTTTTTCTTCTAAAAATCTCAAAAACAGTACTAATTGTAAAAAATGTTTTCTTGAATATAATTTTATATTTATTCAAAAAATAAAATAATAAGAGACAAGAGGCTCAAACAAAACCCACTCAAAATCTATTAAATTTTAGTTAGGAGAAAGTCTTTCCCATAAATAAAATCCCTGAGTACAAAGAACTTTAAAATGATCCCGACTAATGACCGGTCGGCTTCATCCTCTCAACTAAATTGATCATATGCATAATGAATTGTTGTCGTAGAATCAAGGAAGCATATGCGTCAACAGTCTACATAACTATTTAATCGTATTGTGAGCAATGGCGGACCTATTAAGGATGAAAGGTGGTCATATGACCCCCTAAAATTGCCAAGATTATTGATTTTCATTAGAAAATTTATTAGAATAGGTTGATTATGGGTAAAAATCATTATTTGCACCTGCTAAACTTGTGATTGAACCTTCACATGCCCCGATAAATTCAAGTATTTTGTTCTATTTATTATGATAGTGTACATTATTTATTTAATTATAAAATTTGGACCCGTGAAAAATTAATTCTAGGTCTGCCACTAATTGTGAGTCGTGGTGAGCTTGGTTCATCGGGTACCTCCGTCACATACTATTAAGAAAGCTTTTTTTTTTAATGAATTAATAGTATCATTTTTGTATGGAACACGCAAGGCTTCAACAAGTCTTGAAAGCATGTTGAAGTTCATAAATAGATCCAAAAAAATATAGCATTTTTGTTGTTGTTTTGTTAAAAGTCGTGTTCAAGAAGCAAATTTCTCCTTTATTCTTCAAACTATCTTTCATGTTTGGTTCCACCATTACCAATTACGACTTTCATCACTTAGAATCCTAGATCGTATTTGGATTTGTAGGTCAGATGATGCAGAAATAAACATCCTCTTCAAAAATCAGCTAATCATTGCCTAATCCGCATTCTAACAACGTGGATACATGATTTGTTTCTTTATATATTTTACAATTCAAGGGCCGCTCACAAAGCACTTTGGCAGATCTTCAATCCAATGAGCTTTGCTTTGTTCTTAGTAACTTTTCTTAGATTGTACTTGTTATTCTAATGAAACATTGATCTTTAGTGAGCACTCCCAAACGTTGGACTATGTTACTGACCATAGCGAGATTGTGGGAGATCCAAGATGCAGTGGCAAAATGAGTGTTACATCTAGTGTTTGTTGGACCGGTTTTCATGTGGACAAATAATTAAGATGACAATCATAAGTCAGCCTAATATAAAGTTTCGAATTTGGCACTTTATGTCCATAAATGAAAATACAACTATTGTATTACAATTTTTTTTAAAATTTGATATCCCTAAAATAATAATATATTAAAGTTTGATTTATGGATTTTAGATTAGAGTTGGGTCTGCAACCATATATGTAAGAATTTGGACCGTGTTTTAGTGAATGAAACTATGAAAGTTGATTAAATGTTTTTCTCTCAGTGCTTTGCTTTTTGTTTTTTTTGTTTTTTAAGGAGGAGGTCTTAGATCATGCTAGATTGGTAGGTGTTAGATTCAACTTAAAAGTCATACTCAATCAGACAACATGCCTTTTAAAGTTTTTCAACAATCTCACTACCTATCATTTATTTCTACAAACAGTTACTCAATGTTTAGTAGAGTTTGGAACTTTTTTACCCACGGCTGGCTTATCCAATTTCTTCGCAAAATTAAGACTCTAAAGTCATGTCCTTCGCAAAAATGAAGGCTCTAATTAAAATACTTGCTACTTAACTTATATTTGCCAGGTATTTAAAATTTGATGCTTGTCACTTGTCTTGTCTATTACGAATATTTGTTTTTTTCAAGCCAAATACGAGGCAAGTAAGGGTATGGAGCGGATAAAGAAGTAATTGTGTCTAGTCTCATATAAATTAGTTTTCTCTATATATTGTGATTTCTTTTTTATATAAATGGGATAGATTATAAACGAGAATTCATATGTTCTTAGTCCCTTATAAACGACTATGAACAAATCAAAGATCCGGATTAATTACTACTCCTTTTGTTTCATATTAAGTTATATTTTTAGTTTTTTCACACATACTAAAAAGAATTGATTTTTCTATTTTATTCCTAATTAATATTTATAAGATTTATTTTTATTGGTTAATGCATTAAAGGTATTCACTGTCGCCTTAGCGTTTTAGCATGGGAGAGAGCTGATGCCATCGTCCTCATTTTGTTTTTGTGCCACGTTAGAAATTATATATATAATATCTACGAAATCAACATCTTGTGTGTTACTCTTACATATATACACAATGGTGGAGCTGGTAAAGAACTAAGGGTGTCATATATATGACATCCATGGAATTTTAAATTTTAGTGTAATTTTTGGTAGAAACTCTAAAATGATATCATTCCATTTGATATATTGATCCCTATAAAAATATTTCTTCATAGTTTAACCCCTATATATTCATCTTTTGCCTCCGCCACTGTATATACATAATTTCATACCTATCCATTTTAGACATGTCTTATTCATGAAATCCTGATGAAATTCACTATTCATTGACTAATTAACCAAAAAATGAAGCTTTTTTCTTTATATATATATATATATATATAAATAAATTCAGTTTCAAATATAAATCTAGTTTCATTTATAAAATTTATCATCTTGGGATTGCATGTGGAACCAGGTCTGAATCATCGATTTCACTGATATTTTAACTATGGTCATATGGTTGACAACTGTGAACGTCTTAAAATATATTCAATTTTTATTAACATAATTCCATACATCCAACATTCAAACACAAAAAAAAACACCAAACACAAAGTTAGCTTCATAAGAGACATATAGTACATATCAAACCACAACATGAGACACATATCAAAACGAAAAACAACAAATTATGATCAAGAGCCTGAAAATAGAAACCCCTAAAAAATATGGCTACATGCCCCTGACGTGGAACATGTTACGGTTCTTGACGACGATATCATACATGTGTATCGACTTGAACCTGGAGAAATCAGTAGGGAGTGAGATGAGATGAACGGTAGATGCTTTGTGGAATTGAAGGAGATGAGGCTCGTCGTAGTAACGCTCCCAGCCAAGTGCGTAGAGATGTTGCTGGAGATGTGAGTAAGAGGTTATGACTTCGTTGCTTGGAGTGTAAACCAGAACCTTTCGCTTTGTGTTCTCAATATTTTTCTCAGCTCCAAGATTCTCCACTAGCCGAATGACGCCATTCTTGAACACCCACACTCCCGACATATTGAGATCTGTATCTTTTAAAATGTTGAAGTTGTTTTTGGGATTATAGGCTAGAGGAGATGTGGTTATATATAAAAGCATGCTCAGTTACTTTTTCTTTGATTTTTATATTGTATTTTTATTATATTTATCTTCCGTATATTATTTTAGAAGGTGGAGAGAGTATTGTTAACATTTTTGTTTATGTGTCAACACTAATAAAACGATCTTTACATGTTTAAAAAGAAAAAAAAACTGATAAAAGTTACATCATATGCCACTATTAATAAAGCATATTATATATTAGGAAAAAGAAGAATTGAATCCATGGACAAATCAGATAACTTCATCAGGATTTAATTTATTGCTGCCAAGTGTTTAAAGGAAATAATTTGGTTATATATACAAAGACAACGTACCAATACGAGTTTGGGAAAAAAGTTACTTTTCTAAAACAAGTATAATATATATATATATATATAAATTCCAATATAATATTTGATAATTTAACCAAATACTTTTTAGGATCAGGTTGGAATGGTTTGACCAATGGGCTCGGTTTTGCTTAGAAAAAAAAAACTAACCACTATAATGAAGTTGAATGGGTTCAGCATGTGAAGATCAAGTGTCGTAACCTTATCCCACGGGCACTGTTTTGTTTCAGTACGTGTGTATAATATTATCCTTAACAGTTGACCCTTTTGTAAATATGTGAAGCCATTCCTCATCAACATGGGCTCTCCTTCACTTTCTTGGATTGACAAGTCATTTCGAAGTGCTTGTGGGTATATATAGAAAACTTTAAAAGCTGAAATATCAAAAAAGAAGGAATTAATGGGAAAATATTGTAAACATACAAACAGAAACTCAGTCTTTATCTCACGGGGATGGGAAGAGGAGATCCTACTTCTTCAAATATGTCCATAAACTTGAATATGGGCTGTATTCGAACTCCATAAAGCAGATGATAATTCATACTATATGCCGGTCTAAAAAACTAGTAAATAAATTCCAACAATGCGCATATATATTTAATTTAGTGTACTAACCAACACTTGTAACGATTTTTTTGTTAGTAAGGATATTTGTCATATTTATTCGTGTTAAGATCATGAACGATATATAATAACTCATATGCTAGTGTTTTTTTTTTTACTCATTTGATAAGTTGGTTATGAAAAATCCAATTAAGCATATGTCATATGATTGTTTTTCTTATACCATGTATATAAGTTCACATACATGAAATCAAATGATTTATGAACCCGTATGCATTGTATGTTATTGACCAAAAAAATATATAGTGTCAAAATATATATCATATTTGATTTACTGTTTATTATTTTCTATATTTTTATTAAAAATTAAAATTGATTAAATTTTCCTTTTTATAATGGTATTTTTAGTATTTTATATTTTTAATGTCATTTTTAAATGTACTTAAACAATAATAGTATTAGGATGGCATGTAAATATAGCCACATTAATAAATGTTTCTTTTGAAAAATTCTTTCATTTTAAAATATAGTAGATATATAATTAATATATGTTTTCAATTAACTAATTTACAATATTGGTTCAATTACCAATCAATTAAATAAAATAGTTTTTAAATTATCTTAGTCATTTATACACTTTATACATAGTATAATTTTATTCAAATTTGTTTACATATTTGACAAATTTTATACCGGCTCGATAAATTTCTACCAATATATGAATTATGTAAAAACATTACTGAAAATTACATAACATAACATTGTTTGGAAAAAAAAAGCTAGTCTTCGAAGTTGGAAAAGATAATGTTATCCAACGGCATTGTTTTCTGGGCAACTTGCAAAAGCGATGACAAATTCAAGATCGTCTTCCGTCTATTACATAATCTCTAGTATTTTTCACCCATCCCAAAATCCTCATCAAAGTCAAGATCCTCTAAAAATGAGTTATTTTTTGGTTTAGAAACCAATGACACATTCAAGATCGTCGTCTGGTCAATAAGTCTATTTAATAAACTCCTTTTCCCAAAAATGTTCATCAAACAAAGATCCTATAAAATCAGTAGAAACAATAGAGAAGCCAAAGTTCAAGACTATCCAAGAAGTTGTTGCAGACGACGGACTGTCAAAGTTCAAGACTGTCCATGGGCGACGACGAAGGTTAAGCTCTTAACGTTTCGGGGCCAGAGGAGAATATTCCATCCACCAATCTAAGTCTTCTCCTCTCTTCTTCTGAAGATGGTAGAGAAGAGTTGAGTAAACTTCACTCGGCACTCTCTAAGTAGGGCGTTGGTCAAACGATAAATCATGGAATTACGGAAGAGTTTTTGAACAAGATTTACGAGATAACCAAGCAGTTTTTTCGGCTCCCGACCGAAGTGAAACAGAAGTACGCAAGAGAGACTGGTAAGAGCCCCAGTCGCCTGCTTCTTCTTCTTTTTCTCTCTAAATCCTATTCGCTTCTTCTCTCTAAACACACTTCTCTTTCTTCGCCTTGTCTTTCACCATGGCTGAAAATCATGCTAAAACAACTCCCACCACTCCCATCAACATCAGTATGAGCAACGTTACTAAGCTAACCCCTGCCAACTAACTTATGTGGAGCCGCCAAGTCCACACTCTTCTAGATGGTTATGCGCTTGCCAAGTACCTTGATGCTTCAGCCGCCATCCCAGATCCGGAGATTACTGCTGATACCGTCCGCACACCCAATCCAGCTTTCGAGTTCCACAACAGACAAGATCGTCTCATCTATAGCTCACTCATTGGCGCTATCGCTATCTCTGTGCAGCCCACTGTGTCCGAGCCAACACATTGGCCGATGTGTGGGCTACTCTCGCTAAGACGTACGCCAAGCCTAGTAGAGGTCGCATCAAGCAACTTAAACATCAAGTACTCAAACAATGGACAAAAGGTACACGAACCATCGATGAGTACGTTCAAGGTCTAACGATACGCTTCGATCAGGTTGCTTTACTTGGTAAAGTTGTTGATCACGAAGATCAAGTTGAGAAAATTCTCGAAGGGCTCTGAGGACTACAAGTCTGTTGTTGATCAAATGGAAGAACGTGATATACCTCCAAGTCTCACTGAACTTCATGAACAGCTCCTTAATCATGAAGCAAAAGTTATGACCATTGCACCGCTTTCCTCTTTTCCCATTACCGCAAACTATCTCAACAACAATCATCCTCGACCTTCCATGAAACAGAACCATGTCACTCAACTATGGAGGCCCCGAAACAACTGTGGCCCTCGTCCTTACTTGGAAAAATACGAAATCTGTGGACTTCAAGGACATTCGCCAAACGCTGTCATTAACTTCAGTCCATGACGCCACAGTTTGGTCCATCTCACGCTCTTCTTCCCACGCCTCTGTATCCACCCACTCCATGGCTGCCCCGAGCTCATCTCATGTCAACTACACCCAACAGCATCATCAAAAATCCATGGATTCTTGAATCCGGTGCGACTCATAACATCACGTCGGACCTCAACAAAATCGCTCTTCATCAACCCTACAATGCGGAGAAGAGGTGCTGATTGGTGATGGTTTCGGCTTGAAGATATCACACTGGTTTTGTATCTCTTCTCTCAAAATCTCGTTGCTTCTCTTTAAAGATTTTCTTTTTCACTTTTTTATTTTCGTAACACTAAAACTAACTATTCAATTTAACCATGCAAATATTTAATCCTAATCGCTAGTTTTATCATTACTAATTAAAATGAGAGTTAATATTTTGTTGTTTCCGATATTTTCAAGTTTTTGCAAAATTATAACATTATCAATAAAAGGTCTTACTCATCAAATAAATCAAAGGATTTGAAATAAATAGTTAAAGTTAAAGATAGCAGAATCATTCTAAAGATAAAAATGATCATTCGGATTAGCACAAAGGTGACGAAGTGGAGAAGAAAACCTGAATGTGACTTATAGTCAAACATGAGAATGCATTCAAATCACCCTAAGCGTGAGTATTAGATTTATATTAAGTTCAAGTTCAAAGAGATACTTCAAAGATCATGTAAGTTGTAGAAGTTGTATTTCGAAAGATGTAAAGGTCGAAACATAATTTTTTTTTATGTTATTCAAAAATGTTCAAGCAAAAAATAACCATGACTAAAGGCAATGATCTTAATCATAAGCGTGAACTTCTATAAGGCAATCTTCCCTTATGCATATGCAAGCCTATATGTTTTTTTTGTGTGTTTACAAAATTTTCAAAAAAAATTTTAGTGCATAGGTATTGACAATGCAATGACTCAAAGAAATAAAATAAAAATAAAATACATGATTAGTAAATGGGTATCTCCCCCAAACTTACTTCTCACCGTCTCAGTGTGAAATAAAATCCAAGAAAGATATCAAAACAAACAAAATGCAAAAGAAAAAATATAAATGAGCTGAAGATAATGGTATATACGAGAAGTGAAAGAGTCATAATGTGGCCATAGTCGGGAACCTTAAGGAGTGGAGAGATAGGAGGAGTTGTTGAATGGACTCCAGCCTTGGAGCTTGGTACCCAATTGGTGAATTCGATCTTAAGTACCTTTGTCATGAACTCTTTGATGAAGCCCATGTCTTTCTCCTTTAAATCCGGTGGTAAGATCACTCTAGCCTTAGCAAAAGGTTTGGAAGCACCTTTTCTCTTGATCTTGCACTCAATAGCGCCTTGAATGTGTCTCACGGGATGTAAGGTGACAATGATGATGATTGGTTTCACCAATGGATCCACCATCTTTCGCTCATCAAATAAGGTGTTTAGGCAGTCACCATCAAAGAACCGCTCATCATATTCCAAAAGTTGATTCTTCTCTTCTCTTCCAAAAGTTGAGGTTCATCACGTCAACCTTCACATCTTTTGGGATTTCTTGGATGCTCAACTCTTCATGTGTAATTGTACCACAAAATGTTCTTGTAGAGGTTTCAACAGAGTAAGAGACATTGATGTCAACATGTCAATGAATCACTCTCTTACTCGAGAATTCAATGTTAGCCATCACGCTGTGGAGGAAAGGTTTTCCTAGGATGAGAGGTACTTTATGGTTCCCACCATTTCTACTACCGTTAAATCCATTGGGATGAGACAATTTCACACCTTGAAAGGGTACTTTTCAATGAAACCAAGTGAATACTTTGAGGAACCATCCACATACATAATCGAAGAAGAGTGAGACTTCATGTTGTTTATACCTAATGTCTTCATCATATCAAAATATATAACATTCACGCTTGAGCCGAAATCACACAAAACATCATCTAGTTTCAAATCATCAAGAGAACAAGATATGATGAACTTCTTCGGATCTCCAATCTTGGGGAGTAACTTGGGTTCAAGTGGTGTTGCGCTTTATGCTTCATGTAACCTAATTACTTCATCCACCTTCTCTCGGTTACCAAGGATAAATTTAATAACCTTCTTGTGGATGGGCACTTGATACAACTTTCCCATAGGAGGAAATGGAACTCTAATCTCATTCATGCTAGCCTTGAAGTTTAAGAGGACTTTCTTTTGTTATTTAGTAAGAACTCTCCCGGGAAATGGAAGTAGAGGCTCATAGGGAGGAGGTTCAAATCGTGGAGCATCTTTCTTTTCAATCCTCTTAGGCATCTTGTTTCTTCTTTAGTGATCATCTCCACTTTCACATCACTCTCACTAACCAACCCATCATCATCCGAACCGTAGAGAAGTTTGTAGATTTCCTCTACATATTTTTTGTGCTCATTACCATGGTCAGCCTTTATGTCACTTCCATGTCCCGTGGTGTCAACCTTATCCTCATTACTCGAGAAGATAATGTTACCAAACCCCCTTAGGGTTAACTTTAGATTTTTCCGGTAATGCTCCTCTTGGATTCTTTTAACTAGATGAAGCTTAAGAGACCTTAAGATCAATGGTATTCAAGTGAGAAGCCAAGCTAGTGATATTTCCATCAAGATCATTGTACATCCCATTCATCTTATTGTGCATTACCGCAATTTGAGTAGAGAGTTCTATTGCTCCCCTTCCTTGTCCTTCTAGTATTTGCTTTAAGAGAGTGTTAGTGTTGTGCTCATGAGATGGTGGTTTTGATGCACTTCCTTGGCCTTGGTTTTGATAGAACGTTTTGTTGAATGGGAATCGAGGATTTTGTTTGAATTTCCCTTGTTGGTTGTTGGCTTGAAAGCTTCCTATTTGGTTGATGGGTGGGTATGTTTTATCTAGGAGATTCTCCACATTTGGGTTCCTATAGGAGAACTTGGGATGATTCATATAGTTTGGGTTGAATCATTTGTTGTAAACTTAGCTTTGGCTACCTATATAGTTCATCTCTTTTTGTCACTCAACACAACTTTCTATTCCAACATCTTGATAACCTTGGAATCCATCACTCTCACCTACATAGTTGATTGTCCTTTCATTGGCTTAGAGGAATTTATCAATTTTCTCATTCAACGCCTTAATCTGTTTAAAGTGGCGATTATTCATTTCAACATTATCTCTCGATATGCGATCGTAATCCTCACCATAGTTACCATCACTTTGAGCTAAGTTCTCTACCAACAACATTCCATCGTCCGCACCTTTTTCCAAGAAATTTCCATTACTAACGATATCTAATAGCATCTGGTACTTAGGTAAGACTTCGCGGTGGAGTGTACTCAAGAGAGACTCTTTAGTGAATCCATGGTGTGGGTATTGATATGTGTAACCTTTGAAGCGCTCCCATGCCTCATAAAATCTCTCATTTGCTCATTGTGCAAAGCTTGAGATCTTGTTCCTTACCTTGAGATCATGTTCCTTAGCCAAGAACACCATCTTGCATTGATCCCATGAAGTGATAGAATTATGGGGCATATTCTTCTCCCACACATGGGCTTTATCGCCAAGCGAGAATGGGAAAAGCCAAAACTTGAAAGCGTTTTCCGAGATCCTGTTTATCTTTACTGTGCCAAAAAACTGGTCAAACTGATCCAAGTGATCAAGTGGATCTTCCATTGAAACCCATGAAACTTCAAACTTTGCACCATATTGATCAAACTTGCTTTTATCTCAAGTTATTGTTTTATATCATAGGAGGTCTAATCCCCGTCCTATGACCATGTATGTTTGGTTCATCATAGGCTCCTATCACTAATCCGGGTGTTGGTGCATTATGAGCCAATTCCTTTCGTTACCTTCACCATTTCCTTTACTCACATTCGTGGGACCAAACTCGTGTCCCTCATTCTTCATGTTACCTGGTGGTGGATTGCTGTCCATGTTCAATCCCAACCTCTTTTCGTTAACTAACCTCTCTTGTTCTCTCCTAGCTCTATTGAGATCATGTTCCAACCGATAAATATCCTCAACCCAATTAACTCGATTTGTAGGTCTGTGACTCCGTATGTTCATGCACCTAAGGTAGGAAGATCAAAACCAAAGCAAAGAGATTAGATGGTTAGTGAAAAAAAACTGTCTCAATTAAAAATCATATCCAAATAGCTATTGCATTGCTTCTCCAACAATGGGGCCAAAATGATAATGATTAAGACTTTGACTTAACCTATTGTACGTTTAGTATGCTAGGATCAATCCAAGAGGAGACAAGAAAGCACACTAGGAATTAAAATTTTCAAATCAATTGAAGTTTGTGTTTTTGGAAACCAAATTCAAAAGTAAACAAAGCGGAAAAAGGGAAAAATTGGTTTTAAAATTTTAAATAAGAGAAAACAAACTCTTGGGAGTGAGATAGATGACTACGACGATCAAATACTAACTAGTGGAGTCTAATCTACTTCAATAAGCTAATCCATTAGTCTTAAAACACTAATCTCATGTAATCCACTTTCATGCACTAATCTTTTCACTAATCATCCAATAATCAATAACTATTGTTAGCTATCAAATAATCAATGAGCATTACCAGTAAGTCTAAATAACAACTAAACACCTTAATCAACTATTTTCATAGAGAAGGAATGTAAAGTTTTGATACTTTGGTTTGGGCATTTCATCGAACACCTAGTGGGTGTGAAAATGTCTAATTCCTAAACTAACATGATCAAAGTTAATCTAGTATGATCAAAACTAATCTAGTATTAATAACACATATCAAGCATGATTCTAAGTTGTTACAAGCATACACTCCACTAATCAACAACCAATTACCCTAAATCTAACATTCCCAAAAGCTTTAAAATGAATACTCACTAGCAATTATGTTAACACAAAGCAACAAGGTTGATCTTTGGCTAATCATGATTATTAAGATAATAGTTGAAAGATTTAAAGATAAGCATAGATTTGAAAGATTAAAATATTGAAAATCATTCAATGTTCTTCAAAATCTTTAAAAGAGGCTATGAGAAATCTAAAACAAAGTATGAGACGATAAATTAGGTTGTAAAGAGTATTTATTGGAGGAAGCAAAAGAGGTTGGTCAACTTAAGTTAAACCGGATTTGACCCGGTTTAGATGTTGGTTAACAAAACTCGGAGGCATCTCATGGGCGGGGGTCATTTGGCTGATAGGTTTGGCTGCCGGAGGCTAATGGGGACGTCTGGCCACTGCATATGGCATTTTCCTGCCACATTTCCAGGTGAATTCGTCAACTTTCTACCAGTGTTATCTTGCCGCTAGAAGCCTCCAGTGTTGTCTGGCTGCTGGAGATCTGATTCTTAATCAAATCCACTATTTTGATCCCTTTTTCTTTATTTTGTTCACTTCACTTCCTAACCTACAAAAATGAGAATGGTATGCAAATATGCACCTAAAAACCTAAATATGCAATGTAAAGACAAAATTTTCATGAGAAATGCAAACTAAAAACAGTAAAATCTCAATATATCAACAAGCCGTCAAGAGGGTACTTTGTTGTCTCGCCGACACTCCAACCCATGGAGTCTTTCGCAGTCGAGACAATCTCATATCCCTTCATGTGTTCTCTGAATCCGATTGGGCTAGTGATACTGATGATTTCCTATCCTCAAATGCTTATATTGTGTATCTTGGAAAGAAACCAATCTCTTGGTCCTTGAAGAAGCAAAAAAGCGTCTCTTGATCCTCCACTGAAGCAGAATACCAAGCCGTTGCAAACACATCCTCTAAGGTAACATGGATTTACTATCTGCTCACTAAGCTCAATATCTTTTTACCCACATCACCAGTTATTTACTATGATAACATTGGTGCTACATACTTGTGTGCTAATCCAGTCTTCCACTCTCAGATAAAACACATTGTTCTTGACTATCATTTCATTTAGAACCAAATTCAAGTTGCTACACTTCGTGTAGTACACATATCAACGAAAAATTATCTCGTGATGCCCTCACAAAGACACATCCAAGACCAATGTATCAGCATCTAACGATCAAGATTAGAGTTTCAAAAGCCCCTTTGTCTTGAGGTGGCGTATCAAGGATCTCTATATATGTAAATAATATATTGTAGTTAATGCTGATTAGGGTAACCAAACATAACCAATCTGTGATATGTGTATATATACTCTTTTACTCTGATGAATAAAAAACAACGATTACACCATTTTTATAGAAACAACATGATTCTATCGGATGATCAAGTTCTCGATTAGATTGATCGTTTGTTTCTCACTATGTACCTTGAAGATCAGCGACTACTTAGATTCTAGCTTGATGTGCCAATTCGGTTTAGATAAAACTCATATATTTCAATATCATAAGCATTTTGGTTTATTATATTTGGTGATTTTAACAATTGTTTTTTCAGAAAAACTTTACATGGAATACTCAATGGAGCAACGTCTAGTGATTGAGCAATTCTTTAAGGCCATGGCTAGATTGTTATAAATGGTAGAGATTTGCTTTCTAGATATGCAATGACTAATGTTAATAGTTTTGTTCATATATTTCTTAAATATAAAGCTTTATAACCCAAAAAACTAATCAAAGATTTAAATTTCTTTTTGCGACCTGATTTTAAAAAGAAAATCTATGTACAAATTTATTTAGATTGTATTATAGAATTATAGTCATAGACATGAAATTAGTGGCAAAAAAAATAATAAGCTATACATAGCTAATGGTGGATAAAATATGTAGGATCCGAGATTCCATCTGAGATCGGCTCTAATCCAATCCGGAAAGTAGGATATCCAGGTTCCTGGATCTGGATCCGCATCCGGATATTTTAATTTAAAGATCAAGATATCCGAATCTGATTGAGATATTTTACTAAATTATGTATGATATATATATATATATATATATTTTAATTGTTTGAATAATAAATTGATTATAAAGAGAAATAGTGTATGAGTTCTGTACAAGAGCAGTTTAGAAAATTTAGCAAGCAACAAAGCCATAAAAACATAACAACATCAGAAACAAAATAAGCATAACTGGCATGTTCTCCCTTCAGTGTGGATGCAGCTGGTGACATCGATTTATGGGTTTAGTCTGAGTAGTTTGTATCAAGAGATGCATATATTCAATGTGTGATGAGGTGGTTCCGCAATGATGCGAGTTAGGTATGTGTGAAGGTGGGGCTGTTGCTAATGATGATGTCCACTGCACTCGTGCCAAACATGGTAGATGGAAGATTTGAAAAACAAGACGGAGTAATATCTGATCAGTATTACCAAATGTGTAAGTGCTGAGACAGTGCAATGTCCTTGACCAGTCCGACAAGATGTTAGAACCAATGGTAGGGCGTGTTAAGTCTGTCCAAATCATAAAAGATAATGAACATGCGAAGAAGAGATGATCCTGAGATTTATCAAGCCCTCACAAAACATACACATTTGAACTTGATCCCAAAGCCACATATGAGGTCCAGTTGCTAATTTGTTTTGATAGCTAACCATGTGATAAAATCCCATCGCGGAAAAGAGATTGGATACCAAACCATTTTGAACCACGTGCCTTTATCTCGATGAAAACAAAGTTGCTCCCTAGGTTTTCTTAGCTGAAAAGTGTGGTTTGAAACTGCAGGAGCATGCCGCCAAAGAGGAATATATGTACCTACATCACTACAAAGCAAGGGGGATTGACGAATGAGCTTCTCAATTACAGAAACATCTTGTCCGCAACAACATCTTAAAACCCAACCCAATGATTGGCACACTTTAGAGACTAAAGCATATTTCCTTACTCTCATCATTTCCATCCCTAAGTCCAAGACCAGTCTATATAGTTGACCTATTGGTAACCAATGATCAAACTAAAAAGAAGTAGCCTCACCATTTGAAACCTCCATTTTTAAGAAACCTGCATCGACATCACGAAACTTCCACCATATCCATGAGCCTAGAGACCCATATTTAAAGTCCCAAAAGTTACTATTATGAAGAAAATATTTTATTGTCCATGCCACCCAATGAGAGCCTGACAATGAAAAGAGACGCCATATATGGTTGAGCGTTAAAACCCGAGATGTGTCCTTCAATCTCCGAATACCTAGACCTCCTTCCAAAATTGGATAGCACATCCCATGATACTTTGGACTTATTCATGTCCGTAGGTGATCCCGACCAAAAAAAGCTCCACACATGCTCTCAATCTCATTTAGGCATCTTGAAGGAAGCCTAAACGCTGAACACCAAAATTTTGAGATACTCGAGATAAACGACTTGATAAGTTGTTGCCGGCCTGCATAAGATAAGTTTTTTGACACCCATGATAAGAATCAGAAGCGGATTTTTTCTATAAATTGTTCATAGTCTTGTCGAGTCATAGATTTTTTAGTGAGAGGAAGGTCGAGATAACGAATAGGCAAGGTGACCGAAGGAAGTCTGATAAGGGGAGCAGATTGATCTATTTTATTTCTATTATTTCCAGCTGAGAAGATATATGACTTTGACACATTTATTTGAACCCTGGATAGCTTTGCAAACTGTTCAAAAAACTCCATAATCCCCTTTAGGGAAGACATACTACCATCCGTAAAAAAACAAGATGTCATCCGAGAAACTTAGTGCGTGAGGCCCACTTCTTTGCACTTAAGGTGGTATTCAAACAACCCTAAAACAACACCTATGAGAATAGAAGAATTAGTCTTAATATTTTTGGCACTCTTTCTAGACTCGATCATGTATGGAGAAAAACTTGGCATCTGTTATCTGAAGATATTGAGGGAAAGAAAAGAGAAGAGTTCAACGATCCATGTTTGATTCATAATCTACAAAAATTATTCTCATATACAATAATATACTTTATCCGCATTTTTTGGCTACTTTAAGTTTTTTCATTTTAGTATTGTAATGTTCAAACCTACATCTAACAAATGAAGAGAAGATGAACTATACTCTTCAAGAAATAGAGATATATTTTATCGAATAGAAGTTCTCTCGCAGAGATCAGGGAAATGCCTCAGCCAGATAGAAATGGCAGAGATAATTCTAATCGATTAATATCATGTGAAAGGAGATATGATCGTGACGAATTGAAAGAAAAAAAATCAGGAGTGGGTTAAAATGTTAACATTGGAGAAAAAATGCACATATGACGAGATCAGAAGAGCAGTGTTAGATAAGAATGGTGGAGTATTCTTTGTTTATGGATTTGGTGAAGAATCATGATGAGTTTCTAATTTTAAATGTTGTTGATCCTATCGAAACAATAACTAGAGAAATTTATGGTGGTCCAATGCTTTTATATGAGAAAAATGATCCAAAATTCTTTTAAGAGAGTTATTTTAGCTCCAACGAATGAAGACGTCAATTCACTTAACCTACATTTGCTTGAGAAATTGAAAAGTGAACCTACAATTTTTTAAGCATTTTGCCAAAACTTTTGTTTTTTCATGGTCAGATTTATGTGTCTTTATCAAGGGTAACATCAAAGAAAGGTTCGAGAGTGCTTATTCTAAACAAAGAAGGCAAAATTCAGAGACAAACAATAAATGTGGTTTTTAAAGAGGTTTTCAGAATTTGGAAATAATAGATTAGAGGGTGTCATCGCATAAATTCCAATAGTACGTTTGTAACAACCCCATGATTTATGATTACAATGACGTTTTCTGATGAAAATACTATTATAAATACGTAATCTTAATGGATGTTAGTTATTTAGATGTTTGGATTTTTTTTAATGATGTCTGATACAATGGTTTAGGTTTCATTTGGTTAGAAAAAATGGTATTCGGATTAATTTAATATGTAATTTGGTTCTATTTATACGTACGTATTAAGCATATTCTCTTAACGTAAGTTATACATAACATTAATTATTTACCTACTAATCACTTTATAGATAAAAAAAATTGTCTTTTATTAGTAATCTGACATGTTAAAAAATGAAGTAACCGTGCAACATCATGAGACCGCAAAAAACAATTAATTTCGTATACGTACAAAAAAAACGCTCACACTTTACATCTCATGAAATTAAAATTACACGAAACAAATAAACACATTTATAAACACTAAAAGAACAAAAAACTATATATATATATATATATCATATACAAAATAAATAAAAATTTAAAATAATAGAAATTTGCTACATGAATATAAAAAAGTGATCCGCGGTACAATATGATATAAGTTCTAACAAACGGAAAAAAAAATTCATATAAAAAACGTTATATACGATTCTTATAACAAAAAATACAAACATTTTTTTTGTTTTCTTTAACAGAAAAAAACATTATACAAATTTGCAAAAACTTTTTGATAAAAATAATCCATTTGACGATTTTATGACCTATTTGGTTGCCTCTAGATAGAAGATAATAGGCGTGTTCTTTTTTAGTCGCGTTACCAGCATCGGTGACAGAAAAATAACACTACGAAGAAGGCAGTTTGGATAGCGACGATGTGTTTTTTTATCGTTGGATCTAAGACAACGACAAACAGAATTGATGAAATCCGATGCTGAAATATCAGCAACAGAGGGGACTTGTTTTTTGGTCGCTGGATCTCTGTTTTCAAACTGGAATAACAAAGCTGTTTCGTCTTTAACTGTTACGATGGTTGTTGCTAATCCAGCGACTAAGAAAAGAACAGGCCGAATTCAACTAAACCTATAAGCTATTCTCTGTTAGTCACTGAAGACTCCTTTTCGTCATTATTCAGGTTGATTCAACTAAATCTAAAGCTATGCTCAGACTAGTCTGTGTAATCTGTCAATGCAGTGTCCTTTTTGAAACTCAAGATCATACAGAAAGAACTTATGTCTATGGAAAGAGATTTGAGTGAAAATCCATTGTTAAAGCTCAGATCAAGTCAATTTGGCCAGATTCAATTGCCCCTTTTACAATCTTGTAACGTATGAAGTAGAGATCACCCCGCTCCATCTCCACTGTCTCGGGACTCTCTCCTCTGCCAAAATAAGAGAAAACCTACACTTAGATTACAGAGGGTTGTGTGTGGAGAAATAATGTTTAAGAGACTTCTCACTCTTCATATAGATTGAGAGAGACAAAGTTCTTGCTTCTACACACAACAAAGGTATCCAAATGTGGCTGCGGCACTGTAAATCACCAAAATCCAAAACTTTGGTCATCACTAACGCTCAACAACAATTGTGTAGGGATTGTTCAACTACAATCACAATCTTAATCAACTGAGATTATGGTTCAAAGTGATTAGGATTAGCTACGTACCCATATCATCCACTTCACTTATAAGGGATTGCTTGAGAACTGATTGATAATTCTCAGGCAACCTAAGCAGTACACTCTCTTCGAAATGCTTTGCCAAATCATCAGCACACCTGTAACCATTCAAATATATGTCTCAGTCTCACAACAACAGCCATTAACGTAAACTATAAAAATAAAATAAGAAAGCAAACCTTGTAGCGAAAACCTTCTCTTGCTCAGAAAGCCGCATTTCCGCTTCTTCTGACTTGAGGTTATGGAACATGAACTTCTCTATCTGCAACAATCAAAAGAACACCATTGGAGATGACATAAAAGAAAAGTGTATTAAGCAACATTTTGTTTCAAATATCACAAATCTCTTTACAGGAAACACATTTGTACAACACACTTAGAACAAATGTTGATAAACTCACACAGCTAATCTGAAACTCGTGGCAGTGGAAGAAGAAAGAAATAGATCAAAAAAACACAGCACCTTGAGAAGCCGAACCCTGAGATATGACCTAAGTAGAAACTGGGTTCTGTCCAAATCCATCTGATAAAGTGACACAACCAAAGGGTCGATGCCATTTTCCACATAATCTTCAATTGTTTCTTCCTGTAATTTACAAAAATTTCAAAACTGAAAATTTCCAAAAGCTACGA
This sequence comes from Cardamine chenopodiifolia, assembly GCA_963922655.1. Taxonomy (NCBI): domain Eukaryota; kingdom Viridiplantae; phylum Streptophyta; class Magnoliopsida; order Brassicales; family Brassicaceae; genus Cardamine; species Cardamine chenopodiifolia. The sequence continues at coordinate 9,367,787 of OZ000464.1, forward strand.
TGCAACCAATTTTCTGACATAAACACTATCCAACTCTAACCAAGTTTGAAGCGGAAATCGATTAATTAGGATCATGGAATATAAAAGATTTCTGATTGAATGGTAAATTTCTGGAATAATTCAACAGAAAAAATTAGGGATTTAGAAATTTTACCACCAATTCGATCTGCTCTTTGGCTCTTTCGACAAGAGCTCCTTCGTACTGAAGAATCTCCGGCGCCGCCTTCTCGTTACGCTACGCCCTCTTCAAGAGCTCCATGTCCGATGTAGAGATCAATGTCTCAAAATCCGCCGATCCCACATCCGAATTCGACGCCATTAAATCGGATCTCCCTTTCTCTCACTCACTTCTGAATTCTTAATCCCTCTGTTAATCACATATGTAACTTTGAGCACTGCACAGGCTTCTAAAAAAAGGAAATAAATCTTTTCAGCAATCAAATTCACAGCTGCAACTAACTCATATGCCAACGTCAATAAATCAACTTGATAACAGAGCAATCAGAATTTCTATAGGGGACACAGAGCAAGTACTTGAGACCTCAAGAACACAAAGAAGAAAGCTTCGTAAGAAAAAGAAATAACTCAATAGAAAACTCTAACAATTGTCACAAGTTTTGAGCTCAAATTTGCTCAAATGATAACAACAATGACTTAAGCCATCAAAAGATTCAAACTCATTGTAAGCATTTATATAATCCCAATTTCTATTGAAAGAAAAAAAGAATCTTTAATCCTGACTCTCGTTGTCACTTGCTAAAGATGTTTTTGTTTTTCATTTTACCAAAATGACCTCCACTTCTAAATTAATTTTGTTTTAATTTATTTTTAATGTAAAAAGTGAGTAAAAAGACAATATAACCTATCAAAAATCTGTTTATTACAGATCCAACCTGTTCAAATGTCAATGCTCGTTTCTGGTGCCAAATATCTGAAAAACCAACAGATAAAATATCTGAAAATTCAATCTAAATCTCTAAATTCCGAATTCAAGAAAAAAATAAGAAGTGAAAATGTCACGTCCATGAAACCTTCTTCGAATCTCTTCGGATCTTAAAATCCCTAAATCTCTACGAATCTTCAAGCCGTTTCTTGTAGCTTGGGATTCGTTTCGAGTCCACTTGGTGTCACTCCCAGAACTTCGTTTCGTCGCTTTGTAATCCGATCGAAATGTAAAAAATTTCAATCTCAACAGATTTTGTGATTCGTATTTGGAAATTTTTGAATTTGGATTCAATCTCCTTCAATTTGCAGCGGAAACTTCGGAGAAATCTGTAGAGATTATGATGAAATTCTCTGAGCAATACGCTCGTCGTTCAGGAACTTACTTCTGTGGTGGTAAAGGTATAACAATTAATTGAATTTCAGTTTGATTCTGTGAACTATTTGGAGAAAATTGAGTATTCAAGAAAAAGATTGAGTTAACATTTATGAACAATCTTGAGATTTAGTGGTTAACTAATGAAGTGGCTGAGTCTTTTTACTTGTAGAACTTGAGTTTTTGAGATTTAATGCATTGAAACTTCAGTTAGATTTGTGAAGAAAAATTGAGTATTCAAGAAAAAATTGAGTTAACGTTTATGAATTATCTTGAGATTTAGTGTTTAGCTAATGTAGTGGTTGAGTCTTCTTTTACTTGTAGAAATTGACTTCTTACGATTTAACAGTTAGCTGGGTTAAATTTTTTGTGAGCAGAGGTTAGCTGAGCATAAAGATTTATATGGTGCACCGCTTTGTCCTTGCAGGTGATCTTTTGCTTCTCCGGGGAAAATCGCTATTTTACAAATATTTGGAATGCTTGTACTGATATGATGTTATGGTTTCTTAAATTTTGATTCTTTGTTGTTGATGTAGACACTATGATGATAAAGCTGCTGAGGTTGGACAAGGATTTTGGAATTGTCCATGTGTTCCAACGAGAGAGAGGTAAGAACTATCTTCATATTGCTGCATAGTCCATAAGCATTGTTTTTTGTATGTCTGTCGTATAGTTAGAAGTAGAATTAAGAACATAAGGTCGTTTAGGAAACACTGGTTATATGTTTATTAAGAGCTATAGATTGTCTCCAACTTCGTTGTGGTTATTATTAATGCTCAGGCATGTTACACTTTCCATTACCAATACTCCTTATTGTATCAAGATTGATGCAGAGGATGTATTCGCAGATTGTTAGGGGAGTGGAAGTTGATTTACACGATAGTTAGGAACAACTGCTAAACAGAATAACTTAAGCTCTCTTGTATACAGTTGTCCTATGTGGTGGCTCTTTTTACCAAATTATGGCTACCCCACTGTCTTATGCCTAGTAATCTTTTCAACACCCTGACTGATATTTTTGATTTGACTTATTTTCAGGTAAGACCAGAGGATGTGCTGGAAAACGCTCTGTTAATGGTTCAGGATTCTCAAAAGAATTATCTTTACAAATGTGATCAATTAAAATTTATTCGCCAAGACCTCACAGTACAATGGATACACAATCATTTAACAACTAAGGTATACTATTGAGTTCCGATTGATGTTGAATGTTCTTGCATGTAGGATCCATTTCCTGGTGGAAGGTTTTATCCTAGTTACAAGACCGGTCACCAACTTAGCATGTTTGTGATGGTTCCATGTTCAATGTCTATTTCAGGTTTATGAAACACATGCTAGATTGGCTTTGGAGGCTGGGGATTTACCTGAGTATAATCAGGTGGATATGCTAGCACAGACTGTTCAAATTATAGAAAAGTAGTAATTCAGATTGTCTACATCAAATTCGGTATTAAATACTTTTATCTTTAATGAGTACCAACCACTGCTAGAGTTGTACTGGTGTCTCATTTTCAAAAAATGAAAAAGCAACATGTCATGTGAGACCTCAGTGTAAAGTGAGTTTGGAAGTCTGAAAACTTCCAAGGCATTGATAAAAGCAATAGAAGCAGTTTCAGGACAAAACTCGAGGATTAGATTATCTGATGAGATGTTTAAACTGTATTCTTTAACAACAGAGGTCTTCGAGGGTTTGTAATCTCTGATTAGAGTGAAATTTTGAGCTGAAATTGAGAATCTAGCTGCGGTTAGATCTCGAGAAGCAGAGACAAAGGGTAAAAAGTAAAGGCGGATTAAGAACCAACTGTGTTGTTTGATCGGAAATCGGTAACTTGATGATTCATCGGAGAATACCCTCGCGTGGAATCAAAGATTTCCCGACCAAGATTGTTTTCTGACTCGAAGGTTCTATTATTGACGGTTATATTCGTCGGTGATCCACAGTTGATGAAGAAAGTATCAGAAGCAGAGGAGATGCGTGAAGAACAGAGAACAGTTAAAAACCATAACTTTAGCCATAACAAGAGCTTTACGTTTATCATAATAACCAACGAAGAACAGAGAGATCAGTAGAGATAAGTGAATTCAAGAACAGAATGGAATAAAATTCTTAATTTTTGACGAAAAATATCACGAAATTTGAACTATTTAGGACAATTTTGAAGGAAACAGAGCTAAATGTTGGAGAGGATAATGATAAAAAGCTAGAGATGTTTTGCAAAAGCTCCGTGAGCCCATACATTAACATCATTTCAATGTTGAGATACAGTTAGGAACAACTGCTAAACAGAATAACTTAAGCTCTCTTGTATAATTTGTTTGCTTCCATTTTGATTTACATGGACAATACGTAAATTTTAGGAATGAATTTATCTTTAATAAAAAAACGTCCACCATACAAAAAGAAGATTAGCAGGCCGGTCCGCGGATTTAATTTTTGTATTTAAAAAATATTTTAAAATAATATGTTATTCTAAATAGAAAAATAAATTTTTATATTATTATCATTTTATAAATGTTCTAATTTTAATATATTAAACTCATTTTATTGTCATATATTTCAAACTCATTCTAACGTTAGTTTAACATAATTTAAATAGTTTAACTTAGTTTAACGAAGTTTAACTTTAGTTTAACGTAGTTTACATTAAACTCATTCTATTGTCATATATTTCAAACTTATTCTAACGTTAGTTTAACATAATTTAAATAATTTAACTTAGTTTAACTTTAGTTTATTTTACATTAAAACGTAATTTAACGTAGTTTAACTTTCATTTTACATTAAGTTTTATGCAGCTGCACTTTAACTTTCATTTTACTTAAGTTTAACTTTAGTTTATTTTTAATTTAACTAAGTTTAACTTCTACTATATGTTAATATAATATTTATTATTAAAAAGTTTTATTAGTTAAATCAATATTTTATTTGAAAAATACGGCGCCAACATTTAAAAAAACGGCGCTGTCATCCTTTTACACGTAATTTAACTAAGAATCTAGTTGGACAAAGTTACTACATAATTTAACTTTCATGATAAAACAAAAAACCTAGTTAAACCTTATTAAAAACGAATTATTTTCAGTTTAACTTTCATAAATAATATTTTAACACGCATTAAACATTGTCTTACGATCCAATATATTTTAACTATCATTTATATTTTATTTTTCTATTGATATGATAGTAATAACAAAGTAACCATAAATGTACAAAACATATACGGTAAATTAAAGAAAAACATGTAACCTAGCATAATTTCTTTTTAAAAGTTAGTTTTATCTTAATTAATGCATATAAGGGGAAATGAAGAGGAACATGTAAAATATATATAAATTTTTGTTAACCTTTACGATTTGGAAAAATAAAATTGGTAAATATACATAGTTTAACCTAATTTAACAATTTATATTTGATACATCACGTACATAGTTTAACTTAGTATAACCTAGTTTAACTTAGTTTAACTTAGCATAACCTAGTATAACTATTAGTTTAACTTAGTATAACTTAGTTTAACTTTGTTTAACTTTATTTAACTTTGTTTAACTTTGTTTAACTTAATTTAACTTAGTTTAACTTTCTCATGATAGTTTACGTGGTTGAACAGTAAGGTAAAACCTATTTCAACTTACTCTAACTACCTTAATTCTTAGTTTAACGAAGAAGAACATGTAATATATATATATTTTTTTATAACCTTAACGATTTCGGAAAAATAAAATTGGTAAATATATATGGTTTAACGTAGTTTAACTTAGTTTACATAGTTTAATAAATTTAGATAGTTTAACATAGTTTAACATAGTTTAACCAGTTTAACATAGTTTAACTAGTTTAACTAGTTTAACGTAGTTTAATTAGTTTAACAAGTTAAGATTGTTTACATGGTTTAACAAGTTATACCAAATACATCACATACACATCCAGCAACATAAAAACTATTACAAGTCTTATTTGAACACATTGACATAAAATTGATAATTATAACTTAGTTTAACATAGTTTAACATAGTTTTACTTAGTTTAACATAGTTTAACAGAGTTTAACGTGGTTTAACAATTTCTACCTAATACATCACTTATACCTAATACCTAGTATAACAGAGTTTAACCTGGTTTAACAACAAAGCATGTATGCATCTTGTTGTATGTTCTAACAGACCAATGATCTTATCCCTTACCAGTCGTATCTTGGACAGACCATTTGCAACCAATACCTCGACATTTCAACACATACAACTTAGTTGTATACTTGATCGTTGCGACTTCAAAACAATGCTCATGTACAACTCTATCAACTAAATCTTGGATTTCACGCTTACTATCAAATTCTTGTTTTACCCTCTTATCAATGTCATCATCTCATTCAACCTCTGAAACTTCCACAACCTCATTTGCAATACTCCATGAATGCAACTTAATTTCAGCATCGTCGATTCATCTGCATTCACTTTTCTACGTATTTTTCAACCAACAATGAGTAATTGAATTCCTCTGCACTACCAAACGTAAATAAAGTTTTGAAGTTCTTTTGGATTCCATTTAACAACATCTCCCCTATGTGAATAATATCTACCATAATCAAAATATATGAGCGTCATTGGCCTTTGCGAACAAATAATAAACAACATCAATATATAATTTATCTTAATTTAACTTACTTTAACATAACTTAACTTAGTTTAACTTACATCAAATTGTTTACCTAGTTGAACAGTTACCTAAACTTAGTTAAACTCCCGTAACATAGTTTTAGTTAGTTTACCTTAGTTTAACTTTCGTCTTTAATTTACCAACAGTAATTGGATTCAACCCAACCCAGATCAACTCAATCCAAACCCAGATTTAACAATGAGCTAAAACCCAAACTCGAAATGAAGCTATAACCGATAAAGAACACTAAGCAACCAAGAAGAAAGAGATTCAAACTCACCTGCAAATTTTTGAAAAAGAAGGCTGATGTTTCCGACGAAGATTAGCGGCGTTGAGCAGAGGATTAGCAGTCGAGAGCTTTGGTGCTTGTAGAAGAAAGAGAATAGAGCTTCGATGTTGTCGAGAGCTTTGGAGAAGAAGGATTTGATTTTTGTCGTCATCTATGCGTCGAGTGTCGTCGTCCTCGTGCGTCATCGTCTTTATCATCGTGCGTCGTCGTCATCATCGTCGTGCATTGTTTTCGTTGTGTTTTGGTGTTCTCGAGAGCTTCGGTGTTGTTGAGACCTTCGGAAAAAACGGATTTGATTTTTGTCGTAGTCGTCGAGTGTTGTTGTCGTCATTGTCGTCGAATGTCGTCGTTGTCGTTCGAAATAACAGAGAACATGACATCGTCGTCTTTATTTTGATTAAATATAATAGATAATAAAAAATTAATTTGATTTGACTATTAAAATTAAATTGAGTTTGGTTTATTAAAAAAAATGGGGTGGTGAGGCGAACCCCTTTATTAATGATTAAAAAGAAATTTATAATATTTTATTGTAAGAATATAAATGAATTATTACTATGGAAGTTACTGAAGTTGATGTAAATTATACAAAGGTAAAATATATCTCTTTTTTTCTTTTAGGGTCTGGCATTTGATCCATATATACATGCCCAACAATATATAAACAAACCTTTCTACACTACCTTAATAATCATTTCGAAGATGAATAAACAAGAACTAAGCTTGTTGGAAGTTAATTCAACCCAATCTAGTAAAATTATCAGTTCATATTACAAAAATTCCAGAATTTCTATTACCAACCATGAAAATGAAACTTCTTGTACAACTTCAAACCACTTGTTACAGATTTTGAAGTCCAATTTGAAGAAAAACTGAAACCCAATTTGCCTAATCACCTTAGCAAGTATAGAAAGAAGTTCTCATGTAACTCATTTGTCAAGCTAACGAAGATAAATACAATCTCAATCAAACAAAAACAATTCCCCAACAATCAGTTAACCATTCAAAAAACAAGGATTTTGGTTTAGAAACAAAATCAAAACCTAAAAATAAACGTTAAACAGAAGGAGAAGCAGGAAACGAGGACGAAGGAGGGAGAATTTACATACAGAGACGAAAACGAAGCAGGAAGAAGAATCATTTCCAAGGATATGAGATTCTGATAAATCGTTCACAGAGAAATTTAAGGGTTTTGAGAAATTTTGATTTATTGTTTTTTCAGAAATGGTCAGAGACGTTATGTAAGCTTCAACGATCTAACCAAACCAAAATTACAAACTTAGATAGCTAAACCAAACTATTGAACCGAGCTAGATTAATCAGGTGGCCTAGAGATCTAGACTTCTAGTGCTTACTTGTGATGCGTTTCAATAGTTTGGTTTAGTTTGGTTTAGTTTGGTTTAATTCGGTTTAGTTTGGTTTAGCTATCTAAGTTTGTAATTTAATCGATATGTGGAAAATGGAAATGCATCTAGGTGGCCTAGAGATCTAGTGCTTACTTGTGATAAATAACAGAAGGCAAGGAAGAAAAGATAATTGCGTTTCAGGTGCGCACTTTTTATTTTGGTGGTTGAACTTTACCAAGTATTGGCAAAAGACTACCAAAATATTCCTTCTTTAAAAATTATACGATCAACAAAAAGTTTTAATTTTGTAACTTGTGTTTAGGTGCAATTTTATGTTCTTGGATTATTAAAATAGTGTTTTACTGTTTTATGTGTAATTTAGAGTTTCGTTTACAGATCCTGAACCCTGGAATAGAATGTTGAAACCAGGTTTTCATTTTTTAGTGAAAAAGAACATATCAACTTAAATTTATTGAGTTTACTGAAACAAAAATGAATTGGAGACTGTGCAAGTAATTCAATGGACAAAGGAACTGTTACAGTATAGAGCAAATTTCAGGCTCAGCTGATTACAGCTGCAACTGCAGGCTCAGGTGGATTAGCAACAATGACATTGAAGCAGCGTCCACAGAGAGTAGGATGGTCAGAAAACGACCCCACCTGGCCTGAGTAATTCCAGCACCTCTCGCACTTGGACCCCTCAGCTCGAGACACACCAATCCACACTTTGTTCTCTCCCTCCACATACTCTCCGCTGTGCTGCACACTGCTTGTAATCTCCTTCTCCATTGATGACAATACCTCAACCTGTTTATGCATCCACAGCAGTTTCATCACTAACACTAATAGAAATATACTCAAACCCAATGATCAAATCTTAACTTTAGTTGAAAATTGTAGATCACTTAGATCTTGGGGTCCCAAAACTATATCTAGGTTATACAAAAACGGCCCTACATGTCAAAATCTGAGGAGAAAAAACCAGACTGGATCAGAAATTTTGCTGCTTTGTGCCTAATCCTATTTAACACTAAATGTCTTAGCTGTTCATATTGAATCTTATGGAGTGGCTATTATGATCAACTGAGCCTAGTTGTAGTTCGACCTGAACCTAACACAGAAAAACCCAGGTATGGCCAGTATAATATTTGATTATATCTTGATCTATAACTGGGATATGAATTTTTTCAGATAAGTTACTAACCCCCCCCCCCCCCCAGAGATCTAGTGCTTACTTGTGATGTTATGAATATGCGTTGCAGTGTGTCGGCCTCGTTCTGTGCTTCAGACATCTCTAGTAATTTTGTAGCCATGCCTGCATCTGCAGTATGCAGATACACCTTTGCTTCTAAACTGGAGCCGATCATTTTCTCATTACGTGCGAGCTCCAGCACTTTGTTCACCTCGGTCCTCAACTGTCACGCAAACACCATGAACCTTTTAAGATCCTCATTACGCATATCAAGTAAATGTCATATTGAGGAAGAAGAAGACCAGTGGGTTGAGTTAAGGAAACAAAAGATTCAATAATGCTATATCTATAGAACTGGTTACACAATCAACATGGCATAACATCGAGTCAAATATTCTGATATTATCATATTCCATCTAGTTCATCTCATTTCATCTACTTCATCTCCATTATGTAGCTAAGGAACTCTACTACTTTGATTATAAGTAGAGAGTATAAAGATGGGGAAAGATTAGGAGAGTTTTGATACCTCGAGAAGCCTTTGCCAGAAGAGAACATCTTCAGCAGGAAATGAAAGCCATTGTTCGTTAAGCATCGGCCATTTAAGTTCAAAGACAAATTTTGCTGCAGAGCCATCCTCATTTCTGTACTCAAATGGGAGATTCTGCCAGACATCTTCCGCTAGGTGAGGTACTATAGGAGCAATCACTCTCAATATGGATAAAAGATGTGTTGAAAGAACGGTTTGACAGCTTCTTCTGGTAAAACTTGAAGTGCCCCTGAGAAAAAGATTTTTGTCCAGATTACATTGAATATAGCACAGACGTTTTGACCAAGGTCTACACAGGTTGCAGCAAATATCAACCTAAAATAAGATGAGAAACTTACCCAGTATATAGTCTATCTTTAGCAATATCGAAGTAGAAATTTGACAGATCAACAATTGTGAATCGTTGTATGATCTGAAATAAAGAAAACTCATTTAATAACACAGATGATCTAGAACATGAACTTCAGCCTCCTGAGGTTCAGCCGTCCATCGCAGATACATCAACCTCACTCTCACCTCAATAGTGATCAAATTTCTCAAACCTGAATTAAGGTTTCTTAGACATATTCTTCTAACTGATAAACTATGTCTTATAATTGTAATCTAGTCCGGTTCTCCTTCACAGGCAAAGGAAAACATACGCGAATGTGTAGATCATTTAGTGGTTTCTCCTGTTAGAGTTAATGTTGCCTCTCTCCAATATCAAATTTAAACAAATAAAATAAACTGGCACAGTCAGAAAACATGACACATCTAGAGAGACTACTTTGCGTACTGATCAATTCAACTGTACCAAAATAAAATGAAGAGGTTTGGGACCTGGAATATTTTAAAGAACTGGTAGTTCTCGTAACACTCTTGTATGTTCTTTACAACATTTTCAAGCTGGAAGAGAGCATGCTGATCAATGATAGGCAAATCCTGGTATGGAACAGCATTATCAACCTACAAACCACCACGACTTAAATATTAAAAGATTGTCACTGGCACCAAACAAAAGCAAGAAATCTTGATTAGTGGGGAAAGAGAAGACCACCACTACTCTATATAAAGCTGAGAGTTAGAAACATACTCTCCAATCATGAAGATTTCCCAAAAGATATCTTAACGTTCCTCTCAACTTCCTATATATATCAGACATTTGACGAAGAATCTGAGGACCTATCAGTACATCCCCTGTGTAATCTACACTAGAGACCCAAAGACGCATAACATCAGCTCCATAAGCAGGTGCATCCTGGCATAAGAAGACCAACCCTTATCAAGAAACAGATTGGATGGATAATAAAAATGATTTTACACAATATGCTTGGTTGTTATACCTTTGAATTTTTCCCTCCTTCAATGACCAAACATGGGTCCACCACGTTACCTAGAGACTTACTCATTTTCATACCCTTCTCATCCAGTACAAATCCATGTGTTATAACAGCAGAATAGGGGGCTTTCCCTATATACAATCATATAAAAAGTGAAGAAAAATTGAAAAGGCATCTTCCACCAAGAAAGCTAAAATCTGTATAGTAATCTCAATGCATAAGGCAATTATTATGGCACGCACTTATCACCTTTTGTAGCGATGCTTGTTAACAAAGAACTCTGGAACCATCCACGATGCTGATCTGTGCCTTCTAGATACACATCTGCAGGGAAACTAAGACCCTCGCGTTTGCCTAATACACCAGCCCAAGAGGAACCTGACATACAGATGAGAAATAAAGTAATTATAAAATAGTTATTTGGCTCTTTGTGAGACTATCTGATTTTCGTTGACATTCTTTTATCATAATACCTGAGTCAAACCAGACGTCCATTGTATCAGTCCCCTTTTCATAATCAGCTGCTTTATCACGATATTTCTCAGGAAGTAGGTCTTCCACTGACATGTACCACCATGCATCACTACCCTTTTGGGAAATTATAGCTGCCAGACAAGGTATTCAAACAAGGAATAACAAAAAACACAGCCAGAAAATAACAACAAAGAAAAAGACCATACTCTCTTATAAGCTCTTACATCTAACATGGTTAATTGTCTCTTCATTCATGAGGGGTTCTTTTGTCTTAACATGATAAAAGGCAGGAATAGGGACACCCCATGTCCTTTGTCTCGAGATGCACCAATCAGATCGACTGGAAGTCATGGCAGATATTCTGTTTACTGCCTGAATGACAATTGCCAAAAAAAACAGGTACCAAATTAAACTCAAAATAATATAATAAGCAGCTCTTAAAAAGACAATAAAATATCATCCCAACAGTAAGAAAATCCGACAGCAAGATGGATCAGAGCATGTGGAATATGTGCCGTGAGTCTCCTTTCACAGACAACATCCACATGATAGTTTCTCTCAGAAACTCAAGAACAAATATTAACTTATAAAACTCAGTATGTAGTCAACTAGGTACCTGATGTGGTATCCATTTTACATTGTGGATTGCATCCATAGTAGCCTTGCGAAACCCTTCCACTGATGCAAACCACTGCTCAGTCGCTCTAAATATTGTAGGTTTTTTAGTTCGCCAGTCATATGGGTATTTATGGGCTGCATGAAAAGGAAGGAAATCAAATCATGAGACTGAAGCAAATGTTTGCTCAAATGGTTGGTCAGAAAGCATCTGAAGCAAACTCACCATACGATTCTTCCATGACCAGAGACATATTTTCATCCAGGTAATTGACAACAGCACTGTTCCCTTCTCCAAGGACGGAGAGCCCACTAAACTGCCCAGCTTCTTCAGTGAACTTTCCTTCATCATCCACCGGAGAGACTAGAGGCAGCCCATACTTCAGGCCGGTTGCATAATCCTCCTGACCATGACCAGGGGCAGTGTGGACCAACCCTGTTCCCGATTCTGTAGTTATGTAATCACCCCCTATAACGACTGGGCAGTCCTTGTTTTCAATTGGATGTGTGTACCTACAACCATGATGACACACCATAAACTAAGGGGTTGAGTTTATAGCATCACATGCAAAACTGAGGTTCCTTTTATTCTCTAAGTTAAAATGTAACCTGCAGTTTTCAAGATCTAAACCAAGGAATGTTTTACTTATGATAAGCTTCACACCCCATTTTGCTTCTAATGCTGGCACAAGGTCGGTTGCTACAATAGCGAAAAGCTTTTGTTGATTCTTCAGAACCTTCCCAGGTACTTTCTTTTTATTGCCTGTCAACGCAGATTTATCTTCTGAGGATGACTGCACTTCAACAACGGAGTACTGAAGCTTTGCATTCACCGCGACAGCTAAAAGTTAGACAGCTAAAAGTCACTAAATGTGCTAATATAACATTCAAAAATAGTAAACGAGAAAGAAAGAAAAAAAATTACTTATCCTTGCAAATAAGTGGACAAGAGAGGTGCGAAAGAAAGAAAAAAAGTAAGGTAGGATGTAATTTGGCAGCTGAGTGTAACAAATACTAATATGACACTTACCAGCATTGGCTGGAATAGTCCAAGGTGTAGTTGTCCATACTGCCAAGTATATATTAGGAGCAAACTCTTCTAAAAGGCTTGTTTTCGCTCCACCAACCAATTTTAAAATAGCATATATGCTTTTAGAAATATGACCCTCCGGATACTACATATGAAGGCAGAAATAGGTGGGACTGATATAAGATAACCAAGGTAAAGTGTGGAATTGCCTAAAAGTTCGCTTTGCGGCAAGCATTAAGAACAAGGATAGATTACTACATTAAATCAGTGGTCATCGAGGATATATAAAGTAACAATTTGGGTCTAGTGGATTATAAATCACATTATAGTAAAATGTCAACAGAAGTAAGAAAAAGAGAATATCAAGACTGATTTGATTTTAGCTGACTCTATTTTGGTCTGAGCTGGCCATAATATTATTATTCTTCTCAGATTATCTGAGTTGAAAACGGGATTCAAGTTTACCTCTAGTTCAGCTTCTGCAAGAGCAGTCCGAGATGAAGGGCTCCAGTGAACTGGTTTCCTACCTCTATAGATGTACCCTTGCAAGGCCATCTGGCCAAATACTTCAATCTACAATATACAATAAAAAAATATGTAGACTTCATCAAGCTTTTGAAACCTTACAGAATTCTAACAATAATTAACTACTGTATGGTTATTTAAACCAGTACTAATGTGGGAGGTAGGACCATTACCTGGGCTGCTTCATATTCCGGATCAAGAGTTAGATAAGGATTGTTCCAGTCTGCCCATACTCCAAAACGCTGTAAACACCAAGCAATTGTGTCGTATGAGTTAAATGTCAATGGAATGAACAAAAAAAACATATTTCGTATGAATAATATCTACAAATCATAATGACTGATGCATTCAAAACAAGAACTCAGGAATGGATAAAAGCTTGATAGCCACCTTAAATGATTCCATTTGCGTTTTGACAGTTGCTTTCGCAAATTTCGCTGCCTTTGCCCTTAATTTTATTGGTGTAAGTTCTTTTCTCACTTCCTGATCCAGGGACTGCAGAACTGAAATGTTTGACAGTTACAGCCAAAATTACTCAGGCAAGTAACTAACTAGAAAATAACAAAAAGAGTTACTTTTTCATTGTAATGGCTCAATGGTCCATAACCTATTATGTACTTGCCTTTCAACTCAATTGGAAGGCCATGGCAATCCCACCCAGGAACGTACTGAACTTTATAGTTTTGGAGTAGCTGCATGACGAAGCACAGAAGCAGAAAATTTGATGAGAAGAAACTCCTCTATTGGATAAGTAAACGGATATCCAAGTAAGGAGAGATGAGTACCTTATAACGATTAATGATATCCTTCAGTATCTTGTTAAGAGCATGACCCATATGGAGGTCACCATTGGCATAAGGAGGTCCATCATGAAGAATGAAACTTCCCTGAAATTTCAACTAACTATCAGACACTGATTTCTCAAAGCAAAGTTGACGTAAGAGAATCTTGAGAAACTCACTCCATTGTTATTATCAGAAACTCTCTTGAAGACCTGGTGCTCGTCCCACAACCTCTGTAGCTCAGGTTCCCTTGTCAAAGAATTTGCTCTCATACCAAAACCTGTCTTAGGCAAATCAACTGTGTGCTTGTACTTTCCATCTTCTTGCTTTTCTCCTAACCAAACACAACGGTAAATGTGTGCCACATGGCATAACAGTTAGAGGAAAGAAGTGCAAGAAGTGAGAATGCAAACCTTCAGATACTTTCTTTGCTGCCATAACAGGCCCACGAGACCTTCGCTTTGATGAATGACCAAACTCATTGTTTGGTTCAGTTGAATAGCGTGAGACATATAAGAAAGAAAACGCTTTGACAGGAGACCTACCCTTGGCAAGAAAGGAATCCAATGGAGTGTTTCTCCTTAGATTTGAACAATTTCTACTTGACAATACCTGAACAGACAAATATCACATGTCAAAACTAATTCATACAAATTTTCAGCAAGATACAAGAATTTCTATAAAAGGACAGAACCTGGAAATAGAATTAGTTTGGTTAATGAAGGCTCCAAGTATTACAGAGGATGCTTAGAAAGTCAGAATTCAAGTGAACCACTACAATTTCAGTTTTTTTTTCTGTAAAAATTAATACACTTTTATTATTCAAAGATGTAAGCAATGGATAAAAGTCACCCTAGAAACATCTGAAATTTTATCGAACAACTGGTGTGCAATAGTAAACTGTAAGAACAACCAATCTTCTCACGAAAGTATCTTCCTACCGTTTACGTTATAACAAAAGGAGAACTCCTTTAACGAATCCCACAAATCAAAAATTCCATAGCATTACTAATAAGGACCAATTTTGAGACAAATGTGTGTTCAGAAATTGAATTTCCAAAGAAAAGCCTATCATTTCCCAGTACTCAAAACAAATAAAGTAAACGGAGCAGACGGATTCAAAGTAATAATTTTTACTTTCACATACTCTGTAAGATGAGGATTGCACCATCGCCATGGCAGCTGCTTCCCTGGGATTTCCCGCAAAAGATTTGAAGAAAGAAGACATTTTCTTCACTTTCTCTCTCTGTCGCTTCTATATTCTCAGCTCATTTTCACGCTATCAGCGATACAAGAGTGAGAAGGAAGGAAGACAAAACGTCGCCCAGCTCAGCAAGTCTATGTGTGTTGTGTATGGATAACTGAAAGACTTTGAAACTAAAACCAAACCTTAGAAACCTCACAACTACAAATTTCGGGTTTTATCCGTTAAATTCCTAAATGTCTTTTTTCTACAAAATCTTCTTTTTCAGTCTCGAATATTAAAATAGAATTATTAAGACAAAAAATAAATAATTTCATGAACCAATAAAATAAGTCGTTTGTTATAATTATACTATAACATATCACAGAAATAAATGTAAATAAGTAAAAACAAATTTAAAAAAAAAAATTACAAGCATAATAACACTATGGATTAGAGGACTATGAGAATTAAAAAAACACCAATAAAAATGATAATTTCGTATGTATATATCTTAGATGTAAACAATATTATAATTAATTATAAATGTCATATAATTTTTTATGTCTATTTTATTTATTTATGTGTAAATGATATAACATAAACTATCAAATCAATATTTAAATATTAAATTAATTATACTCAATTTTTACAAACAAAATAGTTTTTAAAAAAAAATTAATAGTAATTGATGTAGTTATTAGCATTTGACATACAACAATTGAAAGAAACTCAAAATCATCAATCCAGTACTTCGATAACTTTTTCACACATTGCAAAAAGCTCTCGAAGAAACTAATTGATAGATTTTTCAACTTTATTATTTTCTGCGGAGTGTAAAATGTGATGTATAAACCGGTATTAACCAAGTGACATCGAACTCTTGGTTATATGTAAACCGAAATATCACACATATATAATCTGCATTGTTGCTGTAACAAACTTTTAACAGAAATAAAAATCTCTTTCGATTTCTTCTTCTTCTTCCTTATGGAAATTAACATGGTATCAAAGCAATTGCTATGTTTCTCTTTACAAAATTGCTCAATTGATTGAGTTCTTGTCATCAATCAAGCTCAAATTCATCTGTATTTTGCGAAATCTACAGGGATTTCAAAATTTTCTTTCTGAAATCAAAGAATTGAATCTAATCGGTTAATGTGATGGTCACCGTCAAGAGAGCACGGCGTCGCACGGTTAGGTCGAGTTCTCCGGCATCGGAATCACCTCCTCATCATGAACCAGACTTGAATTCATCGCAAAATGCTCCAATTTCTTCGATTGGTTTCACAGAAACGATGAACTCGCCGTTCAACCTTACAAATGGTGACAATCCAGGAAACATGATCATCACTGAGGTACTAGATGGAACAAACTTTTCTTCCTGGAAAATAGCTATGACAATTGCATTAGATGCAAATAATAAAATAGCTATCATCGATGGTTCTTTGCCAAGACCTCAAGAATCGCATGCTACCTTTAGAATATGGTCTAGATGCAATTCAATGGTCAAATCTTGGTTGCTTTCGTCAGTCACGAAACAAATCTATCGAAGTATATTGCGATTCAATGATGCATCTCAGATTTGGAATGACTTGATGACAAGATTTCACATCACGAGTTTGTCTCGCTCATATGCTTTGACTCAGCAAATTTGATCTCTACAACAAGAAAATATGACTCTCTCATAGGTTTATACATCACATTTTACACGGAGAATTCAAATTAAAAATTCCCAAATAGATATACGTTTTTGTTTAAGAGAATATAATCAACTTTTCGTTTTGTAACGAGATGAAAACAAACCTGGTTTTGCCATATCGTATATATATATATGTTTGGTTGTATTTACCAAATTGAAAATCAAGGAGAGACAAAAAAAGTGAAAGACATAGACTGTGATTTTAACATTGTATAACATTTTAACATTTAAAGTTGTAGGGTTTAATATTTTTATTTTATCGGTAATCAAATTGGTGGGCTTAGGTGATTTGGTATCGACTTAGCGATGGTTTAATAGGGTTTAGTAATAATTGTTGACCGTTGAAAGTTAAAATAAAAGTGGTTTGCTGGAACCAATATAAAACCGAAACTGGGTATTTCATGTTTCCTTTTTTATAAGTTAGGGATTTCTATGTTTTCTTTTTTTTTGTTCTGATACTTCCTTATTACATAGACGAGGGTGGCTTCATCTCTCAGTTCTTGTCTTTCTTTTTCCACAAAAAATATTTTCTCTTTGTCTCTCTCTCAAGTCTCTGTAGAAAATAAGAATGGTGAAAAGGGGAGGCACGAAGAAGAAGATTGCCGTAGAGAAGATAGAGAAGAGAGATTCGCTTAGGGTTACTTGTACCAAACGCCGTGAGGGTCTCTTCAGTAAAGCCTCTCAGCTTTGTCTTCTCTCCGGCGCACAAATCGCAATCTTAGCCACTCCTCCTTCTTCCGAGTCTAACGTCTCTTTCTACTCCTTCGGTCACTCCTCCGTTGATGATGTTGTCTCCTCTTTTCTCTCTGGACAACATCATGTTCCTGTTCTCGAAAGAAACAACAAACAGATGAGGGAGGACGTTGGTATTTGCTTTACTCGGAAGGATCTAGGGTTAGGGTTTTGGTGGGAAGACGAGAGCCTTAAGAGATCAGAGAATCCCGAAGAACTGAGAGACGCGATGGACTCCATGTGGACGTTGTTGAGTGATCTCAAGGAAATGAAGACCAACGTCCATAATGATCGAAGAAATCATACTCATCAAGCTTCCGTTAATGATGATGAGGACTTGAAGACGAGACATGCTGTTTTAGGCAACGGAACTCAAGAGCCGGATCAAACCCTAATTCTTCAGTCCAGTTCTTCAATTTGTTGCATTCCTGATGATCAAATCATTGTCATCGATGATGATGATTCACCTGCAAATTTCAACAAGATCATTGAAGAGAAGGATCAGATAAACGAGATTTGTGAAGTTATTTGTGTTACGGATAACAACAACGCTTTACCTCAAGGATACTTGGATTACGATCAAGAGATTGATATTGAACAACTCATTGATTTCGATACGCCTTTTGAAATTTCGTTTGACGATGATCATGTCTCAATGGAGACAACACCGGATACAATTCTGGGCTCTTATTTTGAAGGCCTTGAAGATGAAGATGATGGCCAGTTCTCTGATTTTTGCAACAACTTACCCACCATTGCACCACTTTGAAGCTCATCTCTGCTTTTCTGCGATTTTTGCAATTAACTTCTTTATGTATGCATTGTGGTTCGGTTAACTTTGTTTTAGATATGTTCTGTCTTATCATGTAATGAATGAATGATCTGGTTTGACTTCAATCAATTTTCCATATATGAGGCAAATTGATTGAACTCAAACTGGTTCAGCTTCGGTTTTGGTTTAATAATATAATTTGTTATATGTTTTGTATTTGTAGTTTCAAGTCCAAATTCATGTGTGTGTGTTTTGTCAATCTTTATCTACTTGCAAAAAAAAGGAAACATCTTGAATCAACTTAATTATCGCTTATCTTATCTGGTATATTAAATTAGGTAGCTAACCAAAAAGATAAATAATAGAATCAGTGAGCATATACTTACAACAGAAGCATAACCAAAAACATCTGTTCCTCGCAATCTCTGGCTTTCTTGTTAATGGCCTTCCATGAGATTCTTTCTGATGGCTCAGATTCACCAACTTCTAGCATCTAGCTCCAACGGATTAATGTTAACCTCTGCTAACAACTGCTGATTCTGCTTGCTGGAAGTTTCGCCGACGTCTCTACACCACCAAACGAACACATAAATATATACATCTCTAAGTAGATATATTATGTATCCAATTCAATATACCTCTGCGGCAGATGGCGATTCCATAGACTCCCCAGGAGACAACCAGTGCTTCTGTTTGTTGAAACACCGATGTTTAACAATTCGGCATTGTCCTGCTTCAGAATATCGGATTACTGTTTCTTTCTGTTTAGACAGAAATGGCTGTATGAAACTGCAAGAAAGATGAGTCTTTGATTACCGGCTGTTAGCTTCTGCTCGATCTAGAATCTTACAACAGCACATCTCCGACATGGGGAACCATCGATCTATGCTCCCAAAATGTCTACTTTGTGCTCCTTTGCTCTTATCCTTGCTTCCTATGCATTAGACTCCATCCAAACGTGTCTCAAACCTTTATAAAATTTAGAAACACCAAAAATACTCTAAAAACCTTTGAACACTTTGGTTAAAATGCGTCAAAACTACAATACATCACAAGACCAAAAACGAATAAAGTAACTACCATTGGACTAACAATGATTGTCGCAAACGATGGGAAATGACACTAAATTCTTTCACCATATCACACTTCACTCATCTCCGTTTCACGCAATTTTTTAAAAAACTTATTTATGTATGTATTGTGCTTCGGTTAACTTCTTTATGTTTGAACTCAATCAATTTTCCATATATGAGGGAAATTGATTGAACTCTAACTGGTTCAGCTTCGGTTTTGGTTTAATGGTATAATTTGAGTTCTGGTTATATGTTTTGTATATGTAGCGAATGCGCATTTGACAAAAAACACACAGTTAATTCGTCCCACCAAGACCAAAAACGAATTAATGTGTGTTTTTTCTCAAATGCGCATTTGCAAGTCAAGAACAGAAGCAAAGTAGCGAGAGAGAATACCACGAGAGACTCCACCACAAGCACAGATCCTCGAACTACCACCAAGTCACAAAAGGTATTACTATTTGAAACGGAGAAATTAGAGGTTTGAAACCAAACCAAACTAAAAAAAAAAACATTCCAACACTCATCTAACTCCTTATTGTTAAAATGTGCGTTTAATATGATCTCCATGTTCAAAATGAATAGCCGAACTAAACCGATTTAACTAAACAAAATCAAACAAAACAGAACCAGACTCAACCAAATCGAACCATTGGAGATCAAGGAACAAAATACCAAATCGAACCATTGGAGATCAAGGAACAAAATACCAAATCAAAATGAGACCAAACTGAAGTGGAACCAAACCAAAATCAAACCATACAGTTATAGTTTGGCAAGATTTTTGAAAAAACAGAGTAAACCATACTGAATGGAAACCACTCCAAGTTTAAGATATATGTACCGTGAGGTGCAAGGGCACTCAAGGGTCTCTTCCTGATGAGGTTTACGTGAGCCTCTGCGTGTAGAGGCAATGAAATTCTCTCGGTGCAGTCAAGGAAACACCCGTAGCTTCCCATGTCACTCAATTTCAGAGTCAAGATAGCCCCGTTCTCTCCTCCCTACACGATATTTGTGATGTTGATATCAGGAACCAAGAACATTCAATTGAAAAGATAGATGCTTGACTTTACGTGATGGAGCAGCTGTTGCATGAGATCGTTGCATTGCTTTATAGTTCCACGAAACCTGATCCCGCTAGCTTCGACATTCACCTGTTTAGAAATGGCGGCGTAAGTTTGAATTGGCTGCCATTGGAACATGTTTTTGAACCCTAGCTCTGTTGAATTTATAAGCTCCGATGGTAAGTTTGTCAGCAGAAATCCATCAGTGACTTCCACAGAAAACGTTACTAAGAAATGAGATTCACTACCTGACATTTTGCTTCCATAAGTCTAGAAAAAGGATTGTAGATAGCTTTAAAGTGATCTAGAGTGAATGGTGTTGCTAAAAATTACCGGGAAAATTAGTAAGATCTGAATCTCCAACTGAGAAGTTGAACTTGTCTCTTTCCCGGTGAAAGATGAGTGATTCACTCCCATTACTCTCCAACATTATATATTGAGGAACATTAATAAACGGTGGATCATTGACAGGTTCAACAAAAACCGGAACATCAAGATGATTGATCCCATTCTTGTCCCTTGTGGACAGCCGAAGAGAATCAACACCAGCAAAATTCTCATTTCTGAGACAGGTAGGGCCAAAGGATCAAGTTATAAGTTGGAATGAGAGTGAAGATATAACATTGAGTACTTGTGATTTAAACCCGAGATATTGAATCGACTGTAGTGCAGGATTAATAACTCCTATTTTTCCTTCTAAGATTAAGAGCCTTCCATCTTCACCTCCGTTGCTAACTGAAAGTCTTCCACTTGCAGGCGGTCTAAATTGCATCAGCATCGGAGCCAGAATGACCGATCCCGAAAGTGCTTGTACTGTTACTGAAATGTTCTCCATGAGGTCTGAGTAGCTTATCTCCAGCCCAGAGAAGCCACTGCAGTAACATTCAAGAACAAGATTAATATAGCTGAAGTGGAATATTATTAAAATAAACTTATGTAAGCAAGAAAAAATTAAGGATACTTGCCCAGATCTATCTAGGACTGATTAGATCTTCAGTTGCTTGAAATCCACCGGAAAAAGAGACAAACTGGGGGAGCAGTAAGGACAAAGATACCGTAACTGCGGCTAAGTTTCCATTGATGTCAACTATTGTATAAAGAAAGGAGTCAGTTCCTGAAAAAAATTTCAATGGCGTGTATCTAAGAAGGTTTCCATCCCTTAGTAGAGAACCATGACCTGGCTAACACCCGGAAATTAAAGACAAAGATTATCCAACTGTCAAATGATTTAACTTGTGAGAAATGCAATTTCATTCCTTACTTGTGAAACCGAGAATGCTTGCATTGTCGCCAGCAAAATAGTCGTTTTCAAGTGGTTTGAAAGATATTGACTCATCTTCCCACACATTGACTGGATCATCATAGGCTCTTGGAAAGTATCCACCTAAATCATGGCACAATCTCATAACACATGTAAATTAAGTATCATGGATAAAGAAAAGAAGTAATGGACTTACTGCTATACACATTTACGTCAAAGGAGCAAGGTTGGATATGTTATTGTCAAACATTATGCACATTCGGTAAGTACCAACCTCCATGGCTAGATAGCTACCAGTATACGTCCCATCATTATTATCGATAAAGTTCCATGTAGTGAAACTTGATGTGTTAGCCGAGGTAATCTCTAACTTTAGCCAAGATGGCTGTGAAGGCACAGGATTGTAGAACTCGTCCAAGAGCAACACCACAATGTCATTCTTGATTTGCGTTGGCACGTTTGCATTGGATATGGTCACACTATAAGCTGCCACATTCACTTCACCTGAGAGAAGCAAGACTGTGATGATCACAAACAAGAAGAATGTGCATTTCCCAACCAATAGACACATGGAGCATGATACCTGCATTGAGGACTATGTTTCCAGATGATATAAATATGTTATAAATTCCACTCCTTTTTGGAGTATAAGTTACGTCAAAAGTACTAGCTCGAGTCGCTAGGCTGCTTGAAGCCTGAAAGAAGGAAACTCCCTTAAGTCTCCAGGCCTAATCTGGTATGCATAAGCACATACGCAGATAATTCTTACTCTTGCGCCATGTTTCTCGTACAAGGGAGTAGCAAATTGGTAACTTGATCCAGTGCCTATTAAATCATTTGCTAATATAAGCCACAAGTGAAGACATCAACCAATAACGAAAGTAAGCAAATCAGTCTCTTGTACGATACGGACCTGAAGTCTATCCACTTAACTGATGAGGGATAACCATAAGCATCTTTCAAGTAAATAGAGAAGCCAAGAGAATCTCCAGCAATAGAAGCATTGATCCCTGAACTTACTATACTTCTTGATCCATCACAATAACCTGTCAAGAGAAGAAATGAGAGAAGTGCTGCAGAGAACATTCACCAAAGAACAAAAAATAGCAGTTGAGGAAAACACTGACCTATATATACTGTATATGCATATGGCATACCAGAGATGCTCTTATTGTGCTTCATATCAGAAAGAGTAAGTAGGAAATTTCCTGTTTCGGAAAGGCTGAAAGACATCAACTGGATCCCTGGCTCTATATACTTAAACTGGAAATCTGCGACCGGTATGGACAAACCAGTCTCTTTTTCCACCACATCAGCATCAAATTCGTAAAATCTGGAAACAAGGTTTCCGAATCATCGATCTTTCTAGTGTAACAAGATCTCCATTTTGGAAAATACCTGCCATGTGTTCAACTCTGACTTCCATATATTAACACAGATGGAAACATCCAAAGGTC
The DNA here is from genome assembly GCA_963922655.1 of Cardamine chenopodiifolia. Classification (NCBI taxonomy): domain Eukaryota; kingdom Viridiplantae; phylum Streptophyta; class Magnoliopsida; order Brassicales; family Brassicaceae; genus Cardamine; species Cardamine chenopodiifolia. The sequence continues at coordinate 9,391,125 of OZ000464.1, forward strand.
CTGCTCAAAACCAACAATGTATGGAAAAAGTAGCTCAGCTTAAAATCCAATCATCTAAAGATTCTGAAGCTGAAACGTTTATGAAACAAAAAGCAATCACCTGAATTCACCACGAGAGGTAGTGAAACACCATTCAATGTTTGTCTCTCCATCTCCACAAGCAGTAAGAATTTTCCAGCGGTAACAAGAACAAACTTGATGGAAATATAACCAGATTCAATCCATCTAATTTGTGTGATATTAAGAATACTAGCAATTGAACCATTTTCATTAAGAAGAGACAACGAAACTCCATTTTCTTCCCGGAAAACGAAATGTTATTCCCAAATGCATCCTTGGGAAGAATCAAGATCGATGCATTCATCCCGGCTTCAAACACGCTTGTAAGACCCATCCAAGAACAACACAGACTGATGGGTACGTTAACCCTTCACAATAACAATTACAACAAACACTATATACTAATCATAAAGTCAAATTTTTAGTATTCTTCTGATACTACATAACAAAACCATGAAGCAGAAGAGCTTGAGGAAAATCAAAATACCCAGAATCTCTCGATTCCAGGAAAACGTGGACAGTACCCTAGAAGAACTGGCATTGCTTGCCATCCTTGACCTTCGCCACTCGTAACACCTAACGTTTGAGGTTATTGAACAACGGCATCGCCTCACAGCACCTAGAAAGCACCTGGAAACAGAATAAAACCCCACAAGAAATCACCCAATTGGAATAATTGGCTTCTTTTATATATCCTCCCATGACCAGCCAAAAGTATACTACAAGAGAGAACTGAATCACAAACTGACCTCAAGTGTATCAGGAGACAAATAGAGTTCTTGAATATTTCTTAAGCCATTAATGAGCTTCCACACATTACCAAGACCAGGAAAAACACCATCCACCAACTCATCATTATTAAGTGCTCTTACTTGCTCGATTTGACCTTGGTTCTAAAAGATTGATGTGAGCCTCGACTAAGTTTTTCAAGTTAACTTCTGGATAATCCTCAGCAAGAGAATCATAGTAATAAAAGTAAACATGAGTTGGAGCATCAAACGAAAGGCTCTTCAAAGATACTAAATTAGAGCAACCATAGCGATCAATAGTTAGCTCCTTGAGAATCAGACTTGATACAGTCACATTTGAATCCATCCACAACATATTAGTCATCTCTAACTCCTCAAGCACAGGGCAAACTAAAAGAAGCAGTTGAAACAAAATTCCACTCAACCCGGTCGAATCAAGAACGAGGTTTTAAGCATTGGTAAGCATACATCCTTAGGCCACCAATGAAGATCAAATCTACTTCCTACTCTCAGCTCAACCAATGTTTTACTAACAGAAACCTCTTGAGGCAACCAGTATATCTCAAAATCAATGAATAGATAAAGATCAGAAACACCAAGTTGAAGCACATTACGTATCCAACGATTTACATTATCTGAGTCAACACCAGTTTTACTCTTAAGTGAGAACTTCTCTATTAAAGAATCACCTTGAAATTCCAATACTCTATCCACAAAATCCATGAAGCTCTGTAGAATTTCTAACCTTTCTCGCTTACCCTCTTCAGGATGTAGATAGACAGAGTCATCAATGTCGAGATTAGGGACAAAAGCAAACAGATTTCACCATCTTTTAGAGAGAACTGATGTCAAAGCAGCTTCCTTTGTGGTAAGCAAGGACAAGATATGACAAAGAAGCTCGTTTGGTAGATTACTGAAGAGATCCATCCTCATAAACTAAAGATCGAAGCTTTTTTTAATGGATCAAATTTGATTCAAAGAAGAGATTTTTAATGGTCGTCGTATAAGAATATATATATATATAGTTAATGGATATATATTTTTTTAATGGATCAAATTTGAAAAAAATATATTTTTTAATGGATCAAATTTGAATCAAATATAAACTTATCAAATCTTGCCAGTTCATTGTGGTCCTGTGAACTAAAAATATATATATTCGATAAGTTTATTTCCATTATTAATATGTAATAATTCGTAGTTTCTAAAAAAGCTTTCACACGTTAAAATAAATTTTATAATTAAGTGAATTATTTTAATAAAGTTCAAATGTATAATCGGATTCTAATTTGATTTTGGTTTAGTTTTATTTATTTGGTTTGAAAAACGGAACAAACCAATCCGTTTGCCAAAACTAAAACCAAACAGGAAATGGTTGTTTATTCAGATTTGACAAAACGTTGTTTCTATTTGCAGAACGTTACAAAATGGTGTTGTTTCACCTGTTTATAAGATTCTAAACAATAATCTCAAGTAGAGTTTGATCAAATAAAGCATGAGGAAATTTTCATATTCATCGACTTCATTGTGTAGTCCACTTACTATACAAGAAATCGGGCATTAGCAGGTGAACACCACAACTTGATAACTAATTGTAGAGGTCCAGGAGCTTCGAAGATTGTAGTACCCTTCTCTTTGGCATATATCTCCATCTCTTCAAATATATGGAAAGGACTCCCAGAAATGCATGATCATCTTTACTTTGAGTCGGAATGGCTCATGCCCTGAGTTAGAAGAGGCACATCAAAATTATGGTTTTTGGTCGCGATAAAATCACAGTTTGTACATGGATTTGTCAATATTGTGGATAAGTCTACTACGAAAAGCACAATGCTTGAAAAATGTGGTTAGTTTGCGGGTCTACTCGTTGGGGCCGATCACGTATTGTTTTTTCCAAAAGATAGATAAATTTATCAGTTTTTCTTGGAATACTTCCGACAAATCTTATCTACGTGTATTTCAAATTAGTATACAGAAAATTAAAGGGTTTTTGCAAATAAACCATCAATTTCTTTTTGTAAAATCAACTCTCATCTGAAAGTTGTAAAAATCAATCAAACCAAATCAAATCTAAAATCAATCAAACCTGGAAATTCATCCGCAATCAAAACTAAAATTTTTATTAAACCAAAACTAAAATTTTTATTAAACCAAATCTCCTTGTAATCCAAAATCAAAACTAAAATCTTCATTAAACCAAACCAAAATCAAAGCTTGTAAGAGTCTCAAATCTCTCGATCTCTCTCTTAATCTCCTCCACTGGCGATTCTCTGATCAGTCCTCCTCCTGATTATCACTGGCGAGTGCTATAGAGGCTTTTTCAACTTTCTGTTTGGGGCTCATGTCGCCTTATCACCTCAACAGCAAATTGAACTTTGGAGATGATTTCGGCGACTTGGGATGAATCACGCTCGAGTCGACTCCGTACTAGGCTCTTGTAGACGTGATGTGATGCGACAAAAGTTTCTCGGGAGTGAAGCTCTAGAGAGAGTGGAGTTGATGAATTGAGGAAAACCGGATCAGATTCGGATACGAATTTGGGTTTGATGGTGGTAGTGAGTGATATGGCGTCGAGAACGGCCGTTTTAGTGAAGTGGATAGAGAGCGAGAGGAAGCATCAGTCGTGGTAAGGATTTTTCTGGAAACTTCATCTCAGATTGAAGAATAACGACGGTGGAGGTGATGGTGGTGATATGGCCGTGGTGAGGTTAGGGTTTTTGGCGATGATGGAGAGTGATATGGCGGTGGTGAAGTGAGTAGCGGAGGTGAAATTAAGAGATGGTAAAGCTTGGCTGTTAACAGCAACGGCAGCAATATCCATGGCTATGGCTACTACGGTGGCCGTTGAGGTGTCCCACAATTGCTCCCATTTCTTCAATCCCATCTTTCTTCTTCTATTTTTCGATCTCTGACATTGACTCGTTGAGTTGACTCGTTTTGGATTCGATTCGTTGAGTGAGGCGGAGGAGATGGATGGAAGATGGTTGGGAGGAGAATGAGACTGGCGGTTAAGGTGACGACGGCAAGGATTAAGAGAAGAGATACTATTGAGATGAATTTGATTTTCTTGGTCTAATACTTTGTCGTAGCCTTTCAAAGTGGTGATTGACTCCATTGGAGTTGAAGCGTGACGCGTGGAGTTGTTGTTTCAATGGTGGCTGTGTTGTGGAGTGGCCGTCGATGGTGGCTCTGTTACTTTGGTGGTGGTTCCGTTGTAAGGACGAAGGAAGAACGATGAGTTATTTTTATTTTTTATTTTTATGTTTAAATATATTAAATAAAAATAATAATTAAACAGAAAGTTTGATGTTTTGATTTTTTAAAATCATGTTGTTTTGAAAAAAAAATGTTATTTTATCAAACTAGTTATGCGATATTTATTAGTCTGTTTGTTTTCTAACATTCATAAACGGAGACACGTCAACGATATAAACATAGATTGTATTATGGGTGACTTTGCATGTCATAAAATTAATTTGCACAATTTTCAGAGAAAATTTACTTTTGCGAAAAAATAGTTGATAGTTTATTTGCAGAAAACTTGAAAATTAATCCAAAAGTTAACAGTATTCAACTCATATAAATGAATAAGGGTGGACATGAAAAACACAAGATCTAAAGTAACAAAAAGTTTAAGGTTAATTATAGATTATTTAAATTCGTAAAATATTTTGATAGAACCAAATAACTTTTTCCCAAAATATCTTCGATTTTACTTGTGTTCGAATTATTTTTTTTCTTTTTTGTTGAAGAATTTTTTCGAATATTGCTACTCTAAAATGACAATATAAGAATCCTTGAATAGAAAAAGAGTTGCTGCAAACAAAAAGCTAGTGAAAAATATGAAGGGGCACATGTTAAGAAAGGCACGTCATGGTACAAACGGAAGGTAATGAAACAGAGGTATCGAGAGCTTCAGAAAATGACAACAGTTCTTATTTTTAAACTTCATTTCAAATTCGAACCACTCAGATGCTTACACGTTACATTGTTTCATTAATGCTCCATCAATGATTTTATTTTTTCCAACACGAACAAACTCATAATTGTTGTGTCAAGTTTACGTTTAATTGAGCCTTTACTTTATTCTTGCAAACCCCTGTGAGTTGACAGAAGATCAGTGAGGGTTTGAGATTGGTTCGTGGACCAAACTTTATCAAATTCATTTAATTAATTTGAACTGTTATTGATACAATTGGTCAAGCAAAAGTTTTGATGTAGACAAAGAACACAGTGAAAAATATGAAGGAACACGTGTTAAGTAGGGCATATCATTGTACGAATAGAAAGGTAATGAAGGTTTTTTTTTGTTTTTTTTTGGGTTAAAATAGTGTTCTCTGTAGTTTGCAGGTAAAAAACGTCAAATTTCAAAGGTCTTAGTATTTGTTAACAACAAAGGAAACAAAACATAACGTGTCTCTCTTTATCTCCTTTCCACCCATCTCCTTCTGGTTTTCTTCCATTACACTCAAATAGGTTCTTGGCTAAGTAAGATACTAGACTTACTATTACATCCTCATTAATGATCTTATAAGTTTAACCAAACTATAAATAGTTTCGTATAGTAATTTTCTTAATATAGTTAAATATTAAGGAAAAATCATGAATTATATTATATATATGTTATGAAAAGTCTTAAGAAAGGTTTAAGGTCGAATATTCAGCTACACTTGTTATAAAAAAGTTTTTTTTTAAATATAATTTTACATAATATTTATAAAAAAAGTCTGAAGAAAACTGCCGTACAATCGCCAGCAAAATTAATGGTGACTGTGATGCTTGCTTCATTATAAATCTCTAAACATACTAACTGCATTTATTTGTTATTAAGGACACCGTTTATTCCACTACCAATATGTAAAAATTAGGTTGGACTAAGTTTAATGAGAATGAGAAATAATATATTTCCATATTTAGTTGAAAGTAAGAGTTTAAAGCTTTAGTAGTTGGTGAAAGATAATTAAGGTGAAGAAAAGAAGCGAGAAGCCATAAGGACACTATATGACGCCTATTTTGGTATGGGTACACATGCACATGCTTGCACATGTGTTCCGGCCAATTAGCTCTTGTTTTCCATGTGGTTCGGTATCTCTATATACACTCATGCACCCCATTTATATATTACACGTCATGGTCATTGCCAATCCCATCCATTGAAGTCGTCATCACCCAATCCATAATCCACTCCCTTCAATAATGCAAAATCTTCAACATTTATGGTTTCCATAAAGTTTTACATTCTTTTCTTGTCCAATGAAAACACTTACATGTATGTATATATATATATATATATATATGGGAATTTTGAACAACAAAAACAGAAATGGAGATCGTATGAAGAATATAAAGAAGAACAAAAAGAAAAAATATATATATTCGGTTAGTGTGGTAGACCTTCACATTTGACAACAATTTGATCGACATTAGACGAAACGACGTTTCTGCCCACCAAATCATGAGCCTTCAAGGACTCTTTGTTCCAATCTGTCTTATAGACAACGGTCAAAATGGAGATTGCACAAGCGAACTGGGCCCCAAGTAAGCCATAGCATAGACCCATGAAGCCTAGCCTCCACACAAACGCTAAAACAACAGCCACTGGTGCTCCAACTACATAAAATGCGTAGAAATTAATCTTGGCCCCTTTACGTGGCCTTGCACTGCCACGTAGGATTCCACAGCTAATGGTTTGAGGACAGTTGGCAAGCTCACAAGCTCCTATCACCGGAAGAACCGCCGCTGTGAGCTCGAGGACAACTCCGTCCGCCGTGAAAACTTTCCCCCAAGCCGTTCTCCCCACGGTGGTCGCCGCAAGCCCGAACACTGAAACAGCCACGGCGGCTCCCACAGCAACTGCCGCCGCCGTACGTGCTTTCTCCGGCCTTCCTGCTCCCAACTCATTGCTCACCCTCGTGGAAACCGCTGCGGAGAGCGCCGTCGGGATTGTATACATCAATGACGTTGTTTGGATCACGATGGCGGCCGCTGCTAAGGCCACCTTTGGCTCCGGGAGATATCCAGCGAGGACCGTCATGAACTCGTACCACCACCATTCCAAACAAACCGCTATACAGCTTGGGACTGCGAATTTGACCAGCGTTGACCAGGCTTCGTCGTCACCGGAGTCTTTTGAATCAGACAGCATTAACGGCGTTCCAAGAAAAAAAGACGAAGAACTAGTTTTGGCGTTGTTATTATTGTTTTCCAAGTAGATGTAGCAAAGAAGAAGCGCCAAGGAGATGAAGTTGGTGAGAAAAGAAGAGACGGCGACTCCAACAACGCCAAGAGAGATGTAAAACGTGAAGAAAGCAGTCATGGGGAGATGAAGAAGGACGGAGACTAACGTGCACCACATCAAAGGCCACGTGGTTCCTTTACAACGTAAGTAAATACGTAAAGGATGAAGGAAGCTATTAGCGAGAAGATCAGGCAAAGAGAAGGAGCAATAGAGAGATGCGACACGTGTTATGTCTTCTTGTTGGCGGAACATAAGCATTAAAGGCTGGAGGTTTAGCCAAAGGAGTGATATGGGAAGAGAAGCTAGGAGAAGGAGCAAGATGGTTCGCTTGAGAGTTAAGGAAGCGAGTGAAGGGTTTTTGGAGCCGATGGCTTGACCGCAAAGTGGTTCCATACCGGTGGCTAAACCGGAGAGGACGGAATAACCGGTTATGTTGGTGAAACCGACGGCTAAGGCTCCTCCGGCGAGCTCAAGGCTACCAAGTCGACCCATACACACGACGGAAGTCATGTTCTTTAGATAGTTTAGTATGCTCATGGCGGCCACCGGGAAACTTATGTCCCAAATTCTCTTCATCTCTTCCACCACCTTTTTAAAATTTGGATAAAATTAGATAACAAGTGAGGAGATATTTGCAAGACTCCGGACGAAGTAGAAGTTTACTGAGAATAGATATTTTAGATAAAAATTAAATACCTCGGGCATTGTCGGGTTGTACTTGTGTTGGAGATTTACGAGACGTGAATCTTCTTCGACCACCATTGTTAGTGTTTGTTCTGATTGAGATGAGAGATTAAAAATATGAAGAGAAGATGCCGTTTTATAAAGATTTTTTTTGTTTGGCATGATGCGGATTTCCAAAATATTTCTTTCATTATTTGGTATCCATTTATTTTGCACCTTGTTTTCCTTAAATATACAAGTATTCAAAAGTTAATATTCAATCAAACACTATTTTGTAACAAAAATTACTATTTTATTATATATGTTTAAAATTTTTCTCTCAAAACTAAATATCCAAAACTCTTTAAAACTCTTTAAAACTTTTAAAACTCTTGTTCTCTCGTAAAACTCTCTTATTCAATTATCAACAATTATATTTATAATACTTTAGCCACTACCTATTTCTAATAGAATTACAAAAACTTATTAGATAACTCCTAATATATATTTAGATAACTCGTAAATATAAATTATATTCTTATCCTAATCTCCTAAATCCATACTCGGTTAGGATTACTTTTACTTGTGGATCAAACTATCTTCAAGCTTATTCCAACATTCACCCCCTTAAGGTTCAAGTTAGTCTTGGTGAGGTATTAAACTCCTATTAAGTTTCTCATCTCCTTGAACTTGATCCTTGTTAGGGCTTTAGTCAATATGTCTACACATTGTTTTTCTCCGGATACATGTTCCACCTTGATTTGATCATCTTCAACCCTCTCTCGTATGTTTACTTCAACCATGGAACATGGGATTCTTTGTTCCAGCGATTATAGAATCGTTGTCAATTCTCATGACAACTTTCTCACTAGTCATCGGTTTGATAAGTTACAAGTGTTGCTACCATAAACTTGGCTTGATGCAACTTGACAATATGTTGGAAATTGTTGCTGCCATAAACTCAGCTTCTGGAACCTAAAGACATAGCTCTGTCTTTTGTCTCTCAATGAGGTGCAACACCTCGAACTTAGACTAGATTCGGTTTTCATTGTCTCTTTGTCAATAATTTGGCCCAGCTACATTTTAGGAGATTGACTGAGGCTCATAACTTGACAATCTCCACCTTGGACCTTCGTGAGTCCAGCCCAAACATTATTTTGTCTCTTTCCTTTCGACAATAAAGAAGAAACGATGCTCTTCTTCTCCAATGGCTAAACAACAACACCAGATGCACGAACCTTGCATCCGCTGGTGATGTTTCCGCTGGCGAACCTTGCATCCGCTGGTGATGTTTCCGCTGGCGAACCTTGCATCCGCTGGCGACCGCCTCTTCTGCCGCCATTCAAAGCTTTCGCCAAAAACGATGAGTTGCGTCTCTTTCTCGATGCGAGCTTATCTTTTATGTGAGTCTTTGCATCTTCCTGCAATTTCTCTTGTCTTGTAGAACAACTCTCTACATAGAATTTTATTTATAGGGATCATCAACTTTTAATCCTAATAGAATTTGTAAACACAAAGCCTTATCTAATCCTAACTAAATCTTGTTTGTATTTATTCTTATCTCCTAAATCCTATCTTGTTTAGGAAATACTTGTTCCTCAAGTCATTAGGAATTATTTAACATTCTCTCCCTTAATTCCTAAACTTGAATTAAAAATTTTGAATTCCTAAACATGATATGTCCAAGTTTCTCATAGTAATAATACCTTCGTGGGGTTCTCCTCTTAGTTTTAGTTTTTTGAAACTTTGTTGGAACATGTTCCTCCTTGATATCCAAGACCATAAGTTGTCTTTACAGTTCGGAGTCCTTGTGTTGGAACATGATTCTCATCATCAACGATACGCTCCTCGTATAATTTGAGCCATCCTACTATATCTTCAAAATCAGTATTTTTTAGATCTAGGACTTTCTCAATTGATGCTATGATGTGTATAAACTTATTTCGTGGTAGGCTATTAAGAAACTTCTACACTAGCTTTGGTTCTTCCACGATTTTTTCTAGTGTTACTGACATCGACGCTAGCTCCGATAGCTTTCCTGAGAATGAGTCAATTGTGTCCAAATCTTTCATCTTGAGTCTTTTGAATTCGGACACGATATGCTCCAAGATGTCTTGCTTTGATAGCTTCCCATATCACTTTTGGCGAATCAAGATCACCAACTTGTAATATGAGTTCTCGAGTATGGCTTGAAACAACAAGGCAATTGCCATGTTGTTCTTCTCGTCTATGGTTGATCCTGGCTCGATCGTCTCCCATACCTTGTGAATACGAAAGTTCACTTTCATTCTCATCGATCACACCGTGTAGTTTAATGAGTTGAGAATTAGACATTGAATAAATGAAGGTCCAAGCTCCTTCGACCTCGTCATGGGGACACTAGCATTTCCCATGGCTCATGTATGCTTCTAGTGTTTGATTGATTAAATATTAACTCTTGAATTGGTATCAGAGCTATTGGTTATCAATCAATCAAACACTAGAAGCATACCCTAGCATGGGAGATGCTAGCGTCCCGACGACGAGATCGAAGGAGCTTGGACCTTCATCTATTCATTTTCCAATGCTCAACTCATCTTATTTTCTATTTTATGAAACTTTTTATTCATTGATTCTAAATCCCTACTAGAATCCGAATTACTCTCACTTGATGAAAGCACTTGTTCAGCTTTTGAGACTCTGAGGTTAGTTTTCTTTCTAGCTTCGTTCTTACTCTTTGACGAGCTACAATATTCCGTTGAGTCCTTTCCTGCATCTTTAATTTCATCCTGTTTTGTGCATTTTTCCAAAGAATTTTGATCTCTCATCAAAATCTCGGGTCATCTATTGTCACAAAATCTTGGCTACCAATCAACTAAGCTCCTTGATGTGTAAGTATACTTCTTCATTTGATATAGATCATCTTTTTTCACATAACCATGTGAAGAGTCATCATGACATTGATAATACCTTTGCTCATTCATCAATGTCCTCATCCTAACTTGAAACCTATAGGAAAACCTCTTGATATTGGTATCAGAGCTAGGATGAGGACGTTGATGAATGAGAAAAGGTATTATCAATGTCATGATGACTCTTCCCATGGTTATGTGAGAAAGGATGATCTATATCAAAAGAAGAAGCACGTTACACATCAAGGAGCGCAATTGATTGGCAGTCAAGATTTTGTGACAATAGAAGACCCAAGATTTTGATGAGAGATCAAAATTCCTTGGAAAGATGCACAAAAGAGGATGAAAGTGAAGATGCAGGAAAGGACTCAACGGGATATTGTAACTCGTCAGAGAGTAAGAACAAAGTTAGAGAGAAAACTAACCTTTAGAATCTCAAGAGCTGAACAAGTGCTTTCATCAAGCGAGAGTAATTCGGATTCTAATAGGGATTTAGAATCAATGAATAAAAAGTTTCATAAAATATAAAATAAGATGAGTTGAGCATTGGACAATGAATATATGAAGGTCCAAGCTCCTTCGACCTCGTTGTCGGGACGCTAGCATCTCCATGGCTCAGGTATGCTTCTAGTCTTTGATCGATTGATAACCAATAGTTCTGATACCAATTCAAGAGTTAATATTCAATCAAACATAAACTTGTTTTGTAATAAGAATCACTATATTATTATATATGTTTAGAAACTCTTTTTCAAAACTAAACATTTAAAACTCTCTAAAACTCTTATTCTTTCGTAGAACTCTTTTATTTAGTTGTCATAACCCAAAATTATATTTATAATAGACTAGACACCACCTATTTTTAATAGAAATAAAAAAATTTATTAAATAACTTCTAATATATATTTCCATAACTGTTAAATATAAATTATATTAAAATCAAACCGATTTTTATTGAAATTCGAGACGACTATATCCTATATTTTTATTTAATCGAAAAATTTCTTGACCAAAAGTACGAATCCTAATCTGAATTTTGTCGTACAAAAGCATCACATAAACAAACGAAAGTATAGGCATGTGGCAATTTAAAACAATAATAACAAGTACAACAACTCAAATCAAATTCCTTCTATATGACAATCAAATTATACAAAGTTCCATTTATGATTATCTCATTATTTAATCATCAAATCATTTTAAAAGTATTTTTTGTTAAGAAGTCAACTATTTTCTCATCGAAACTTTTCATACCGATGTCCAAGTTTCAGAACATTAGTCGTTATCTGAATTTCGTAAGAATGCGTTTACCATAAATAATATTTGGATTAAATTCATAAACGATAAATCAGTAGAATATAATCACTTGATTTTAAGAATCGACTTTGCATCTCAGTAATGGAACTATTTTAAAAATTTGATTCGAAATAACAATTTAATGAATTGAATATGTTAATTATAAAGTAAGAGAAAACTAGTCCAACGTGCTTCGGTTCAGTGATAGTTAGATCTGGAGTAAGGCATAAATTTTGCTTTTTCCTAGATTTTTTAATTTCCACTAACATTACGATTGTATGTATGTTGAAAAGTAGGGTTCGGGACCGTAGTGTTATCTGGTTCTGACAAAACAAATTAAAATTGATGTGGTCCAGTTAAAAATTTCTCTGTTGAAATGGGTCACACTTGAAGTTAATCAGGCGGCTCAAGGCCATTGTGATCATGTTTTAATCTTTTATTCCAGTCCAATGCTAATCCAAATAACCAAGATTATTATAAAAAAATCGAGAGAAAACTATTCTTTGGATTTAAAAAAACTTGAATATGGGTCTAAATTTAAGTTAAAAAATATTAAACTTTATGTTGTAAAAAGAAAATTATGCATAGAACTAACAACAACCTTTAATATTTCTTTTTGTCCAAAATAAAATGTGATAAAGATATTTGTGAAACTCAAACTAAAGATATTAGTAGAAAGTGATATGATTGGTCAATCACTCTAGAATTGAAACTAGTTAAAACTAGGTATAGCGCAATGTCTCGTCTCCCTCTTTCTGTAATTATCAACCCAAAATCGACGTGAAAATTATGTATACCTTTCCTTTCTTTTCTTTTTCTCCATTTTCATTATTATTCCCACTCCACTCCTTTTAACTAGAATAAACAGAAATTTGGTACGAAATTTTATAAAAACAAAACGAAACAAAAATTTGAAAACAACAAAAGATGTTTTAATTATGTCTCATATAAAATTTGGGATGGGAACATGATGGAAGGAACAAGACAAAACATAATGAAAACGAGAATTCCCAAAAAATAAATTTGACAAAGAATGAACTATTACAAATGTGTTTGTTTAATAATCAAAGGCTTAGAATTTATAAACAACCCAACATAATTTTTAACATAAATTTTATAGTCATAAATCATCAAAATCAAAATTTCAACAATCTCAAATCCTAATAAACCAAATAACTGCCACAAAAATAAAATTAAATAAACCAAGTAACTTATCTTCCCTTGGATCATTCCTCGTGCACTTGTTTACCGAGTTATATGCATATAATTAGAAAATCTACAAGAATAGTAGGTAGTTAGGAAAAATATACATTTAAACATACAAAATATCAAAAGTTTATATTAAAAGAATAAAAATTATGGTATGGGATATATATAAAATAGCTATATTTTTAATTGGAAAGCATTCAATAGTAAAAAGCCTTTAAAATGTAAAATATTACATGAAATATCATTGATATTGAGAGTTTTTAAATAAAATCATTAATGGTACAATAGCAATCACAAATTAATATAATTAAATTAAAAATTGTAAAATAATTTTAAATAATTATTAGTTTCCAAAAAAATTAACTCACTTTCTCTCTGTCTTATTAATTATGGATGAAAATTAAAATTAAATTTTTAAAAATTTGTTAATCAATCAAAATTGAAAAACTAAGATTTGACATCTAATTAAACCATATTATTTATTTTCATCTATTATATTTAAAAGATTTTGTTAAGATTTAAAATTATGATTTTTCTATCATCTTTTTTTTTATATTATGATGAGTTATCATATAATACATATAGTTAATAAAAATATAAAAAAATTTCTACACATGTTATGAAAAAATATTTAGAAACGGAGATATTACTTAATAAATAAAATAAATTGAGCAATGATTCCGTAACATATTATAAAAATGACCAAAATGATTCAAAATCGAATGAGCAAGAAGTTTGACTTATTAGACGTTCAAAATTTAAAAGTTTATTTTTTTAATCTGATTTTTAGTTAAATCAATAATTTTACCAAATAAAAGAAAAAAAAATAGTTAAAATCTATAACAAATTTTATAATATTATTAATATTTAAACTCTTCAAAATTTATAATATTACAAATATTTTAAATTTAACTATTATTAATCTATACTATTAAATGGTGATCATCTATATTATTAATTGGAATAAATAATAAATGAAATAAAAAAAACTGGAATATAAAAAGTTAAAAAAAAAAATTAACGGATTTATGCATCTATATTATTTATGTCTGATTTCCATATCAATTTGATTGATTTCCACATCCAAACTAACAATCTTAGAATCAAGGGATTATGACTTTTTCTACTAGCAAATGAAGATATTAATTTAGTAAAAAATATAAAATTTATTTTGAAGATTTTTTAATAAAGTATTGAATTTGAATCAATTCTATGAATTAGGAAGCATTAGAAAGTTAATGAAAAATTGTAAAAAAATATAAAATACCATTGGAAAAATGTAATCAGTGGACTTTTTACAATATTTTTATAATATTATATGATGTATAGATTTACTATAAACATATAAATATTTATAAAATATATAATAATATTTGTATTTTTCTCAAACGGAACTTTGAGAATTCTCATTTCCATCCTGAATCGTTCCCAATCAAGATTACAAAATGTGTCCTAATCGACAATGCATTCTTTTATGATACATGAATTTAGAAACATAAACAGAACAAAATAGAACATGAATTATGTCAATTTCTAATAAGAAAAAATTCAAAAATTTATCATAAAAATAAAATTGTCATAAGTTCTTTTAAATACGTGGATCCAGTTCAAAAAATTTTAATCATCAAAATTCGAATTAGAATCTGAATCTTAATATATTTTAATTTTTACAATGAATAAACACGAGTAAAGATGAATTATGGCAGATAAACACGGATCATGACGTGGAAAAATGGTCATCATACAACTGAAAACAATACACACACATGAATATGTTAGATATTCAATTAACAATATGTTAGATATTCCATGTGTGGTTTTAAATACAATATGATAAGTTTTCATGACATACGATGTAAAATTATTAACTATTGAAATGTAACACCAATTCCTTTTGTGTTAACAAATTTTTTTAAATTAAAACAGTTTTGCCGTAAAAAATAAAACAGTTTAAAAATCTAAACCGGCAGTACATAATCAACAAACATAATCTTGTTCTTTTTATAAAGACATTATTTAGTAAGTTTTAGCATTCTGTTAGTGTTATGTTTGATTTTCTTATTAATTTTTTATACGTTTGTGTGTTTCCTTAAACTTATTTCTAAAGTTGTTTGGTCTATTTAATATTAATTAGCTAAACCTTAAAATCACTTAAAACTGTAGATACAATTAATAAACAAATGATATTCTTTCTCTTTTTTAAATAAATGATATTCTTTCTCGATATGAAAATACGTTTCTAACAACATGTATATCTTTTTGTCAACAATATACAATATACAAGACGTGATTTTGAATTTAAATAGTGACACACCCACAACATTAATATAAAACACTGATATTACATATATTGGTCAATTATATTTGCATATCATTTTCATAAAATTGCAAGACGTATTTTCAATAAGACGTAAATTGGCCACAAGATATGATTTTTGCAGAAGTCATGAAATCTACATTTTCCTACCGTCAATTTTGTAACACAGGTGTCATGCATGCGTTATATGATTCTATATAGTGCATGCAGCATGTGTACTAATTATTAATGTGTATGCATATATATAGATATGTCATATGTGTAAATATTTAAAACCAAAAAGATATATATATGTAAATATTAGTTAAATCGTATATATGTGCAGAAGAAAGTTGCGTAAATCGTGGGTGAAACTAACTGAACGGAGAAAATAAACACAAGTAGTGAAGGAGAAGTACAAATAGAGACAGAGTCGTGATGTTCCCAATACAAAGGAAACATATCCTCACTCCTTTCGTCACATATATTCTCTTCTTCTCTTGTTTTGCTTTTTCCTCACGTGTCTATTTCTCTGACTTCCATCCCACCGTTGATCTAGATGCTCTTTCAATCTACACGTAACACATGCACATATGCCTATAACCTATCTGTCTATACACGTAACACATGCACATATGCTTTCTAATATTCATTGTATTCTGTATACTAAGATGGTTGGTCATAGAATTACTATCACTAGCTAACATATATATGTTATCTTTTTTATACAAGGAGGTGCACCAATTACTAAATAATACATCCCCATAAGCTATGCTTTCTGTTGATTGATGATATTTGATTATGTGATGATAACTTCAAAACTTTTGTAGTAAATGTACTCGAGTTATGATATAAAACAATGATTTGAATGAATTCCTTATTATTCTAGACTATAAATTCCACAAAGGTATATTATTTTCATCTATAAAATTCCACACAGAAAATTCCACCAACCGAGTTGCGCGGTAGTGGCGTTTACTAAAGTCCCCTTAGGGAGGAGTACTTTGGTTCCGGGATTCAATTTTCAGTTGGGACGGGGTGATATATTTTTTCATAAAGATATATTATCGGCTAATCTCGAATATAAGGAGACTAGAACTTAGGCCTAAATTTTCTACGGCTTGGGGGACACAGTCGTACCGAAATAGGACATAGAAAGTACTCCCCAAACCTAATTAATTTTTTATTACATAAAGGGACTATTAGTTTATATGCTGATGTGGACAATCTCCTATTTATCATAAGGATTTATTTACCTGCTAATCCCAAGTATAGAGAAACTAGGAGTCTAGGACACTATAAAAATTAGGTTTTATGAAGAAAAACAGAAAATGAAAGATGTCAAAATGGACCAATAAAGTGAAAGTGAATCGGCTATTTTATATATGTGCTTTATGCTTTTCTATTCTTTTTGTCAACCAAACTTTAAAATTATATGATTTATACTTTTTGTGTCGCTAACATGTTATGTAAATTAGTGTCTCCTCCTATTAGAATTAGTTTAATGAATCACGACAATTTTCTTTTTCCCGACATTTGACATTATATATTTATCAGTTTCTGCTTTTGTTGCATCCATAGTCCACTTGATTTAATTGGAATCAAAGCAAAGGACTTTTTGTACATAACTCACTTTCATGTATACGTCACTATAATAGTTTGTGATCGGTTCTTATCAATGTTCTAAAAATCGGTCAATTCGGCGGCTAGACGGCCGGAAAAGCGCCACTTCACTCCCAACCGCCACGGTTTGCTTCAAATCGGTGGACCAATTCGGTGAGTCGGATAAAACGGAAGAAATCGGTGAACATCGGCACAAATCGGATCAATTCGGATTAATCGGAGGGAATCGGTATAATCGGATTGACAAGTAGGAATTATCAGTGGGGAGGGTCGTTGATGTCGTTGCAAAATAGGATCACTGAGGAATTGAAGAAGGGAGAAAGGAAGAACAGTTGTGAGTTGTTGAAAGAGATTAATCAGATTGAGAAGAGTTCGAGATTAATGAGTGAGTTGGTTGATTCTGTTCAGTTTCCTTTGTCGGATGGGAAAGAGATGGTAGTTAGGGAAAGGGTTGAGGAATTGGCGCAGCTTCAAGAAGCTTTGAAGAATGGTTTGGATCCGTTTGAGAGGAAAGTAAGGGAAGTGTTTCATCGAATTGTAAGAAGAGAACAGAGGGTCTTGATTCTGTTGGAAACCATCACACTTCATATTGATACTTTTAGTAAAATTCAATGGGACACCATTTGTTATTAGCAGTGTAATCTTGAGAAGTTGAAATTTGTTTGTCAATTGTTGGTTTGTTTGTTTGAATGTGAAGAACATAGAGAGCAAAAAGCTGATGAACTAGAGAACATCGAAATTGGAGAAGGTTTACAGGTTTAGGAGAGAAAAACAACTATTTTCTGATTTTTGTGGATTACTTATGTATTATTTTCTTGCAAAGATTGTTAATTAATACTTATGTATTTGGTGCCATTTAAAGGGATCGAAACTCCAAGTTCCATTTCAATATTTCTAATGCACACTGGTTAAAATGTCTTTTTGATTATAGCCTTTAATTAGGGAATTTTTCATGATACTTTGGAACATGTATAAGTAGAAAATTAAAATAGAGAACACGAATTGAAGAAAATATACAATCTGCAAGTGTTTTTGACCAATATAAACGGTATAATTTTAAATTGCAAATCCTAGAACAATCTTGGGAGCTTGAAATTCTTCTGGCTGACTACTAACTATAAAACTTCAACAAACGAAAGGACAAAATCGAGGGTCAGAAAAAGGATCAAGATTAAGAGACACAAAAATATTTAATATAGAAATAAAAAATTTAAAAATAAATTTTAAGTATACTAATTTAACATATAACTATATAAGTATAAAAATATTTTAAAAATTATATAAATAATCTATTAACGCCTAGGTTCCGTCTAGGCCCCAATTAATCCGCCTAATCGCTAGGCCCTTAGTGAGCGCCTAGATAGCGCCTAGCGAATTTTAGAACATTGGTTCTTACTAACCAAGGCAATAATTTGTAAGTTGTTATATAACCATACTAGATAGTTATAGATTATTATTAGTATTTTATTTTTAGATTTATTTTATGTTTTAACATCTTACTTATCTTATTTATTATTATTATATATGGTTTGTGTTGTGTTAGTTAAGTTTTTCTCAAATTATATTTCTTTTTTTCATCAAAAACGGAGTTAGTTCTCATGATCTTACTTGCTATGTTGTGTATTGTTTTGATCTTGTGTATTGTTTTGCTCAAATCTCATTTTAAGTTTAACACGTAATACCTGGTTATATGAATCAGACTTTTAATTTTTGTTTTTATTATAATTTTAATTGGTTAACATAATATCATATAATATAATTTTAAATCTTACTTTTCTGATTGAATAACAATTTTTAAAATTTAATTTTATATTTATTAGGAGAGAGAGAAAATAATTTTTATTATTTGAAACTAATAATTATTTAAAAGATTCAGTTTGAATTTTTATTGAATTTTTTAAAATTAATTTAAAATTTTCGTTTCTATTTATATTAATTTAAAATTATTTAAATATTTTTTTATGTTAATTTTAATATGAAAGTTAATTTTATTTTTAATTCTTATATTAATATCAGGTTCAAAATGAATCACACTTTTAATTTTTGTTTTTATTATAATTTTGAT
Source organism: Cardamine chenopodiifolia (assembly GCA_963922655.1). Lineage (NCBI taxonomy): Eukaryota > Viridiplantae > Streptophyta > Magnoliopsida > Brassicales > Brassicaceae > Cardamine > Cardamine chenopodiifolia. The sequence goes on from OZ000464.1 coordinate 9,410,215, forward strand.
TGGTTAACATAATATCGTATAATACAATTTCAAATCTTACTTTTCTGATTGGATAACAATTTTTAAAATTTAATTTTATATTTTCGTTTATATTTATTAGGAGAGAGAGAAAATAAGTTTTATTTTTTCAAAACTAATAATTATTTAAAATATTCTGTTTGGATTTTTTTATTGAATTTTTAAAATTAATTTAAAAATTTCGTTTATATTTATTAGGAGAGAGAAAATAAGTTTTATTTTTTAGAAACTAATAATTATTTAAAATATTCTGTTTGAATTTTTATTAGATTTTGGTTGCATAAATTTGTTACAATTTTAACCTTCTATAACTTGTTTAATTTAGTCTTAATTTTATAAAAAAATACAATGACAATAAGTGTAATATAACACGTAATAGGTGGTTAAACTGTTTTTAGAGTTGCTTAAATAATATATATGACATGTGCCAAATTTAGTAAGTAATTATAAATAAGATCATTCTCAATTATGCTCGGTTCTTTATTTCATTAAAAATGTTTTTGATTTTAAATAAATTAATAGTGACTCAGCTTTTAAAAGCGTAAATTATCGGCAAAAAAAACTTTTGAAAGCTTAAAAGTGGATTTTAAACAAATTAAATTTAAATTAAAGAAAATAATTTTAAATATAATTATTCAAATAGACAAAAATCTTAAAATTATTCAATAGTAAAAATTAAAATAAAAAAGTTTGAAAATCTACGGAGGTAGTGGAGGGTATTGCACGAAGAAAGCATTCATTCGTTCTTCCATAGCTTGAATCTTCGCTTGATCTAATGCTCTCTTGTCATCCATAGCTTTGATCTTCGTTTGATCCAATGCTCTCTCGCCTCCATACCTTTGATCTTTGCTTGATCCAATGCTCTCTCGTCGCGTATTGCGTCGATATCACTCTTTAAACGCTCAAACTCGACGGTTTTCTCTGCTAGTTCTGCTCTAAGTTCGATGGCTTCTTCAGAATGCGGGAAAAACTATCAAATAGCAAAGAATGATAGTATTGGAGAGTCCAAAAAATATGACCTTTGCTATGCATAGTTGTCTGAAAAACAAATTAAATGTAAAAAACATAGAAATGTAAATAATTTATTGAAAATATGTAAATAATAAATGTTACTTACTTGTATGACCAAATCGTTCCACATCTCTATAGGCACTTTCGGTGGAGGCATTCCTTCAGCGACCGGATGGATATAATGTATTCTTTTTCTAGCTTCTTCACGTTGATGATTTTCCGACCAACCAGATCTTGAATCTCACTGGTCTTCCGGTTGGTGTGCGCATCCTCGAACAACTTAAGATACAAGGGACACACACCATATTGTTTAAATTGCACAAATAAACAATCAATAATATAGGTAATAAATTAAACAAATTTAAATTCATGAAATGAAAACAAATTTACGAGTTGTTCTTCCTAGGAAGTTTTGCTCGTTGTGCGTCGCTATCCTTTTACCTTTACGGTTGCTCATCCGGTTGCTGGATTGAATCCTGAAAATTCTACTAGTTTTCTCCTGATTCTAATAGTCCACAAACCCTTTTCATAGGTTTCTGTTCCCAATAAACTCTTTTGGTATTTGCTCGGTCCTCCACTTTGACTTCCACTCGTCCAGCTTACTCGAATATATGATTCCACCTTTTTTCTCAACTTCTGCCTAGCTAGGACCGTAAATTTCTGGTCACATGAAAATTAATTCTGCAAAATTTTAGAAAAAATTATAGAAAGTAAAATTAAATTAACACATATTATTTAATTTGAAAGTAAACTAAAGAAAGTTAAATACTTACCGCAAATATCCTAAAGTACATCTCGCAATCTTCTGGAGGTATGGTCGAAAACTTCTCGTAAGGATGCTTTACATTCTGATCATCATGTTGTTGATTGCCTTCAAAATTCTATTAAAAATTAGAAGATATAATCAAAACTTATAAGGCTTACAAACTTATAAACTGTAAATTATTAAATCAAAATTCAAACTTACCAAGTAGCTATGTCAACACAAAGCAGATGAAGTCTAGTGGTGTGATGTCGGCCCGGTTGAGAAGCGAATTCTTCCACGGACATTTCAATTAGCTATTAAGTCGGGTCCAAATCCAGTATAGTCTCTGGGATATGAGTGGATTGGGTTGCGAGTTACTCTTTCCTCGCCTCGCACGACAAACTCCCGGTGAAGAAGCGTAATTACTGGAATCCCTAAAAAATAAAAATAATTAAAATTAGCAAAAAATCAATTAATAAATAAATTTTCTAAATTTCTAAATAAAGTTTCTTAATTCAATTAAAATTTCACAATAATCAATAATAAATTTTCTAAATTCACAATAAAAATTTTAAAATTCACAATAAAATTTCTAAAAATTATAAAAATCCATAAATAAATATCATAATTGTAAATAAAATTTCTAAATTTTTAAATAAAATTTCTAAAATTCACAATAATCAATAATAAATTTTAAAAATTCACAATAAAATTTCTAAACATTAGAAAAATACATAAATCAATTCCAAATCTAAATCCATAAATCAATTCTAAATCAATTCCATCAAAATTCATAAATCAATTCCAAAAACAGAAACACTAAATCTAACCATCAAAAACGTAAATCTAATGAATGAAAACCTAAATCTAATAATTCAATCACAAAATCACTTCCAAATCCAAAATGGATTTATATAAATGGATCAAGGTTTTGGTACTGGTACCAATCCGTTTAACTATAAATGGATTTATATAAGATATTTTATTCATTTGTATGATAAATTATGTTTGAATCATCTTCTTCACTATCAAAAATATCAAACAACTAATTTTCATAACATGTTTCATACATACATCATCAAGTATAAGATTCGCTATCTAACACTTGACTCTGAAACATATGAAAATTTGTAATCATGCTTTATAACTTTTTTAAATGGTTATTTTTTCTTTAATTTTTGTGAATAATGCTTAGAATAAAGTTCCAATGCTTATGTGACATTTCTAAATTAAATTAATATAAATAAAGTTTTTGCTAAATCTAGATTGGTTTTAAATTACATATCATTTTTGAATTATTACTACTAATTGAATAATTTTCATGATTAATTGAAGTATGATGTCCAAAATAAAATAAAAAAATGTTTTATTTAAATTAATATTGGTTTTAAAATTATTATAGTAGCCAAATCTGCAATCCCAAAATGGATGCTTACTAAGTAGTCGCATTTGGTTGCAATGAAATATAATTGTTATGTACAACAACTACATAGAAATATTACACGTGAACACATAAACTATTATAAAAACAATTATTTATAATAAATAGTAGGTAATTAATTGCAATTATTGCGACTAAAATTAAATAAAATATTTTTTAACTTTAAATTATGTATGTTCACGTTTTATTTGTCTATCTAAATTGTTGAACCTAACTCCAGAAGTTATATAGTAGTAGTAAAATAAAATCAATATATATCACACAAACAACACTTTTATTATGCATCAAAATATATTACAGAAAAAAATATTTCCCTGAAATGTCTAACTATGGTATTAGTGACGAAAAATGGAAACGTTATCTTATTGAACATTGGAGGACAACACATAGTTCAACATCCAACTCGCACTTTGAATTGTTTGCTACAAGTCCTCCCATGCTCCAATTAACGCAATACCATTGCCATTGTCTTATCAAATACCTTCCACGCTCCAATTAACGCAGTACAAGTACAGATCAGGTAATGATGGTGCACAACCAATAACAATCCAAGACTTTGTTAGGGAAGTTCTTGCAGAGCCAGCTTCTTACAATACTGATTTTAGTGAGGTTCGTTGGACGTCAGCTATTGATTATCTTAGAGAAGAAAATAATGTAAATTTCAAGTTTACTTTTTTTTAGAATGCATTATAGTCGATATTTTTACATTCAAAATAACTTAAAATGTATTACTTATTAACCATGAGCATCGCGAAGGATAATGGAGTAACCATTTTGGACAAGTTTGAATGCACTTCTATGTAGTAACCAAATCTGGGAGAAAGTTAAAAAGGTATTCAAGACTATAATTTATGGAAACATAAATGTTTAAACTATTAGTAATCCAGAAAATGCATCGTGTCGATCGCGACTATGACAAAAAAATTTATCCTACTGGGTGAGGTGATGTCATGGCAACTCTGAAGGATCTGACTGGGACCATTGATGCATCGATTCATTGGAATTTTTTTGAAAATACAGAATACAAACAAATTTTGGGAGTGGGTGCCATCCTAATTATGAGAAATGTAATATGCCTCTTTATTATAAATTAATGTTAGCTAGACTACCGTTTTTATATAATATATATGTTATCGTCGTTAAGTTTGAAAGAATGACTAAGTATCTTAACATAATTGTTAATAATATTGTGAAAGTAAATTTCAATTTCACTATCAATTTAAATATATGAAATTTCAATAGTTTAACTTAAACTATTAACATGTAATTGGGAAAGATGCAATGATTCAACAAAATGTTAATGAAAATGATGACAAGTGATGAGCAATTGAAAATGCTTATTACACTAGATTTGGAAGATGAGATGTAGAGCAAATGGGATAAACAAAATTGGAAAATAAGTGATTATGTGTCTATTAACTAGATTTCTAATAAATCCGTAATATTTATGTTTTTAAATAAGAATTGACTGTTGTATGCTGTGGAAAACTTTAATGTTTAAAATGTGTGTTTGTTGTGCTATTTAAACTAAAATGTGTACTTTATATTTAACTAATATTCGATAACTAACGAGTTTTACCTTCCATTATGATAGCTTATAAAAAATTTTATAGACCTTTTTTTTAATAGATTATAAACAACTTTTCGATTTACAAAGAATATGATGAACAAATTTAGGACTTACAATCGAAAGTATGATATTTTCATAATCTTGCTATATGAGTTCTGTATTAAGTAATATATTAAAGTTCTATGAAGATGCAATTTTAGTTATGTACTAAACAATGATATCTACCTATACATATCACATAATTAATATTTTGTGAACCCAAAATACTAAAATATATAGAGAAAAGAAAAATAAAGATTTTAATTAAATTTAAAAATTATTTATACAATTTAATTGAAATTTGAATGTTTAAAATTTTCTGAAACAGAAAAGTGATTGCATTTTAGTTGCATATAAAGCAACTAAAATGCGACTTCGTTTGATTTATAAATTTATAAACAATTAACATATATAGCCCAATTTAAAAAAAAAACATAAAGAAGTTGTATTTTGTTGCTTATTAAGAAACATATATGTGACTAAGTTATGATACCATATATTATTTTTTATTTAATCAACTTTTTAAAAAAGTAATCGACGAAAATGCGACTAACCTCAAGTTATTTTATGGTTAGGAAGCGACTAAAATGCAACAAAATAGAGACGATGTTTTAGTGGTATTTTAGTTGGTTATTGTCGAATTCTAGGTTGGTTGATTCCTCTTAATCTTTTTTTGCGACACAAGTTAATTTGCCTCATTCTCTCTTGCAAACCGCTTTTTTACAAACTGATTTACCTACGTCATTTTTTGGTCGTAACAATTACCAACAAAAATGCGACTAATGATGTAGTCTTATTTTTGTCTCATTTACGTTGCAATATTTTGAAACTTCAAAGAAGGAGTTGCAAAACAATCACATTTTTTCAACTGTTTTGCGACTACTTGCAGAGTTGGCATTTTAATTTTATCTTACATATTCATATATTAGTCACTTATTTTGCTACTATATGTAGTCGCATTACGTAGTAGCAAAGTAAACAATTAACAGTTTTAGTCCTAAATAAGTTGCAAAATATGCAACAAAAATGCAACGACCAGTAAATGCGATGAGTTATTTTTGACTGATTATTTTAATCGTATTTTAATCTCGTTTTTTGTATATGCGACTATTATGATACTAATAGTGTACTCCTATTTTAATTGTTTTCTTGTAGTGGGGAACCTCCAAAAGTATACCTTAGTACACTGTTCATAGGAAAGAAAGAACAGAAGAATAAAACCTCGAACCTGAGTGATTCTTGTTAGAGACTAAATGGTTTTTCGATTGAGAAAGCTGCCGAGAAACCAACGGAATCAGAATCTATAAGAAATTCTGACGGTTTTCTAACGGTTTTACGGCTGGGAATTTTCAACGGATCCTCTGTCCGACGGATTTCCAACGGACAAGCACAAATTTGTCAGAAATCTGTCAGAAATAGTATATGTTACGTTCCGACCGATGTCCGTCGAAAATCCATTAGAATTTCGTCAGAAAGTTATCGAATAATAAGAACGTTAATATGACCATTGTATAGCTGTTGTATTCCGACAGACAAGATTCTATATATATGTTTCCACATTCTTCATTGATTCACACCACTTACTACTCATTCAATCTCTTTATAGTAAAAGTTAAAAAATGTCTTCTGGTAATTATTTTCGATCATGCATGGACGAACCTATGATGGATCCGGAGTCAAACTTATTGAAAGATGATTATGCACGAGAAATCTATGAGTTCATGGGATTGGCCGGAAACCAACAGGGAGTAAAAAAAATGGTAAGATTAAATGTCCATGTAGTATATGCATGAATTCTCATAATGTTAAGCTTGAGTTAGTTTGACATCACTTATATAGTAATTGGTTTATGCCCGGTTATAAGATTTGATATTTACATGGAGAAAAAAATTATGATTATGGTAGTACTAGCGAACCAAATGTTGCGGATAGCATAGGAGATAGAAGGGAAATAGATGTAGGTGCTGCTACGGTTGAGATGGTGAATGATATGTTTAGGGAGAACATGCCGTCGGCCGGTTATGATGGAGATAGGGCTGAAAAACCAAATGCAGAAGCGCAATTTTTTTTTGATATATTAGATACAGCGAAACAACCATTATATAGTGGTTTTAGAGAAGATCATCACCATTATCATTTGCAAGTACAATGATGACTATTAAGACGGACTACAATTTGACGAAAGAATGTGTTAATGTCATAGCAGATTTTGTGAAAGATATTTTGCCTAAAGATAATCTTTCATTAGCATCATAATATGAGGTACAAAAACTAGTTGCTCGTCTTGGTTTGTCGTATCATACTATAGATGTGTGCATCGAAAACTATATGATATATTGGAGAGAAAACGAAAACCGTAAAAGATATAAATTTTGTCAAAAACCAAGGTTTCAAGAAATTAGTGGGAAAGTTTTCAGTTCCATATAAACGGATATGGTTTTTACCATTAACGGAGAGGTTGAAGAGGTTATATCAATCTCAACACACAATAGAGGCAATGAGATGGCATGCAGAGCATTGTCAAGATGGAGAGATTACGCATCCGTTAGACGCAGAAGTGTGGAAACATTTTCAATCAATGTATCCAGATTTTGCGTATGAGTGACGAAATGTATACCTCGGATTATGTACAGGTGGTTTTAACCTTTTTGGAAAACATGGAAGACAATATTCGTTGTGGCCAGTAATTGTAACACCTTACAATTTGCCACCATCTTTGTGCATGTGTAGAGAGTTTTTGTTCATTTCCGTGATAGTTCCTGGCCCAGGATAACATTAAAACTTCATATCCTAGGTATTGCACTAGAGGATATGCAATTAGGATTCTTGAGGAGAGAAGAACAAGATCAACTTCACACTTTGGTATTTCAGCGCAATCAGGGGATGTATTTTACTACAGCATATTGAATGAAATCTTAGAAGTCTGATATCCAGGAATGTTGGACTTGAGGTGCATTGTGTTTAAGTGCGATTGGTATGATCCATCATTGGTCGTGGTATTTAAATTGACCAATTCGGCGTGACATTGATACATTCAAGATGAAGACTTCTTAAATACGATCCATTTATTCTAACATCACAAGCAGACCATGTATTATTAAACTAACATATTTTCTTGTTATTTAAGTTACTAATATATTTCATTTTTCACAAATATAGGTTTACTACATTCGTTACCCTAGGGTATCTTATCGGTCAGATCCTTGGATCACAGTTACTGTAATTAACACACGAGAAAAAATAAAAGGAGTTTCAGAACTTGATGCCCTGCAACCAACTAGAATTTTTCAAATGGATCATGTTGAGCATTCGTTTGACATTGAGCTCGTGGTTGATTTCACACAAAACAGAGATGATATAGTTCATTCAGACTCAGAGGAATCACGTATCGAGTTCGAGGACGATTCAGACTCAATTCCTTCGGACGGATCTTCAGAAGATGAATAGTAGTATGTTTGTATTTTATATTTGTTATTTTAATGTATTGTGTATTAGTTAGATATGTTATTCTTTTGTCAAAAACACATGATCCGTCGGAATTTCCGACGGATTTTTGACGGATTCGTGGTTTTAAAAAAGTAAAAATGTTCCGTCGGAATCTCTTAAAATACCGATGGATCATTTAGTATTTTTTTTAAAACCACGAATCCGTCGTAACGTTCCAAGGATTCCGACTGATTTGGGGTTTTGGAAGATTTTAGATACATATTTATAGACATTAGTTTAAATTACTACATTCTAACACTTGGTGAGACAGTATATGCATTTAATATCATATAAAATGATGTATTTTATAAAATTCTAACATTTAAGACAATTTTGATTAAATGATACTTATAGATACATATTAACTATATAACATAATCTTAGAAACTAACATAATTTTTTGTTTTTGTAAATTAATGGCTTATATAAAGCTAATGTTGTAATTTCATCAATGCAATGATTACTATGACTTATAACAAACGTATTTCAGTCCCAATGTTTGGAAAAAACCTTCAAACCCCTAAATCCATCGGATTAGAGGTTACATGTGTAGGTGTTTAAGGTTGACTGACCAATGATATGACATGCAATTTTCTTGAATCCGTCAGTATTTTAAGAGATTCAGACGGATTCGCGAGAAATGTACCGGAAAATAACTTTTGGAATACCGTGTAACGTGAATTTTCGCAAAGCGAAAATTATACCACAAAATAACTTTTGGAATCCCGCGTAACTCTGAAATTTTGCGAATCTGTCGAAAATTCCAATGATATGTCCGTCGGAAAGTTCTTCCTATATACAAAGCCTTCTTCTTCGCGAAACTATTCGCAAAAAAACCTAAAAACCTTTCCAAAAATCTCTAAAAATCCGTCAAATCTTCCATTTAAACTTCAAACTTAACCAAACTCTATTCCAATGGATCCAATCTGCCCAAATATGTACGTTTTTAAGTTTTTTGTTGATTTAGGATTTGAAATGTATGTTTAGGGAATTGGAATTTAGATTTAGGGTTTATGAATTAGGATTTAGTGTTTTAGATTGAAGATTTAGGTTGTTAGACAATTAGAATGTACATTTAGGTTTTTATGAATGATATTATGGTTATTTTTTGTATTATTAATTGTTTAAAAATCGTTTTAAAATTTTCTAATTATAATATTAATTGTTTTATAAAAAATTTTAAACTTTATAATTATTTAAGATACTTTTTAAAAAAAAAAATTATATTTTAAATTTTTTTTTACCTATTTATAATAGTTTTCCCAATTTTTTTTACATTTTATATTTTTTAAATGTTTTCATAATTTTTTTTATTTATATTTTTTAAATGTTTCTAAATTTAATAATTACTTATTTATTTTTATATATTTTTAAAATTGGTTTTTATATATTTTTGTATTTTTATCAATCTTTTTTATGTTTATAATTATTTTTATAAATGTTTTTATTTAAAAAAATATATTTGTATATTTTTATATAGGTTTTCCGATATGTTTATTATTTATTAAAATTTCACTGTTTTGCATATGTTTAGAATTTCATTTTTTTTTCATTTTCAGGAATTATGGTTGATTTCATTTTGTATTCGAGTTGGGTGGATCGAGACATGGCCGAGGATCGAGTCCAAACCGCTTCAGTCCTGTTTCGGAGACGCAATCTCCTTCAGCACTCATCAAGTGGGTTCCGCTCCGATCCAGATGAGCATAGAGGACTTCGTTTCTCAATCCGGTCAGGAAAGATTGCCCCATCTTCATCCCGATTGTGAAGGCAACAGTATTTGGTAACTTTATTTATAAGTTTTTTCTAAAACAATTTTAAACTAATTTTGTTGTATAGGTTCCATATATCCCATAATAGGATATCAAAGTCTATCAACCATATGTTCAACAGAATGCTTCAATGTCCGTATGCGACATACGCCCTTTATGTTGTTGTCTGAGTGTGATCTATGGTTTTGCCAATTTGCGGTATGTTTTACTTTACTTTTTAACATTAAAATTTTAAATTTTCATATGTATGATAATTAAGTTTCTATAAAGTTTTTATATTTTAACCATTTCATTTTGCAGCAATATTTCACTTGGGATAGAGATCTCACGTTTCGGGTTAGACGTGAGTTCGATGCTAAGGCATCGAAAGTCTACTCAAGGAAACTGAAGAAGTGGAAGGACAAGTGGAACCAGAATGACATTCCTAAGAAGCTGTTTCCAAACCCAGACCTCTTGAACGGGTAGGTTGAATATTGGCGGATGACTAAGAGTCATGCAACATCGGCTACTCAATCAACCAACTCGAAGGGCAAAAGAATTGCCACTCACAATTTGGGAGCAACGAACAAGGGTTTCCAAGAACAACTGGTAAGTGTTTTTAAATTTAAACTTTAATTTCACTTTATTTACCTATTTTAACTTTTAATAAAATATTTCACTTCCATCAAGAAGGTGTCCGTCCATCCCATCTTACTTTGTTACAAGATGCGCACACGAACCTCAAGACGGGACAAATCCAAGATCCGGTTGCTCGGGAGATCATGGAGAACGTGACAAGATTAGGAGAGGAGTTTCTGCAATCACAGTTGACGGAACTCCTCTTTGCACCAAAATTCCTTTTGAGAAGCTCAACAAATTTGTCTAGAAGTAAGTTAAATTTAATTTATTTTAATTTTCTTTTTTCTTTTAACTAACTCTTTTCTAATGATTTACTTTATTTTGTTTCGTAGGTCACTCCAAAGTCCAAAGACCGTATTTTTGGACTTCTAGAAAAGTACTAGTCGCCATCTTCAACAATTCGATGAAAAGTCAGCCGAGATCGAAGCTCTCAACAACAAGATTAAGACTATCGAAGAAAAAACACGGCTGCACAGCTCAAAGCAATGCAGATCAGATGGATGCATTCTTCTGTGTGTTCCAACCGTCTCCTCAAGATTAGAAATTTTTAGATTTCTAATTTTTTTTGTTTTTTTAATTTCGCATAATTTATATTTTTTTTGGAATTCTTTTTATTTTCGTTAAAACTATTTGTTATTTTGGTTTCAAAATTTTAATTAAATTTTATTTTTATTAAATTATATTTATAATTATTTATTTTATTTAAAAAATAATAATTAAAACATCCATCGGAAATCCGTTGGAAACACTTATCAGAAATTTGTCAGTAATTCGTCGGATTATAAATCGTCTTAAATCCGTCAGCTATTCCGTCGGAAGACTATTCGACGGGTTTTCGACGAACTACCGACGATTTTTTTCCGACGGATTTCTGATAATTGTTTTATTTTTGATTATTTAGATCAGACGGATACAGCCGCCAGTTCTGCGATGTGTTTTCTTATAGTGATAGTCATTACACTGTCGACTTGAATCCATGTCCGCGAGTTGACGCTTTACATTCTCGTTATTAGCACATATGTAACACTAGCAACAATGATCCAGTTTTAACGAGATGAATTAATTAACATCTTTTCATGTGACGAAAATATTAATATCTTCTCCTATCTTTTGGATTATTTGTATCACTTGCCCTCACCGTATGTTAATAGTTCCAAGAGTTAAGTTTAATCCAGAGGAGAAAACCTATCGAGTTTTGAATACACATGCATGTTAACAAAAAAAATATGTACCATTTTCAAACGTTCGAAACTGGTATAACTTTGCACTATGAAACAATCAGAACAACTTATTCAGAAAGTTAGATCTTGGAACGTTTAATTATTTCAAATTATTAGCACTTAAAACGAGAGAACACAACAAGATATTGAAGAAGAAATAAAATTAGGATTAAACGAACAAAATAGGAAAGCAAGGAAAATTTGTGTAAAGTAAACGATAGCAATTGGGTCCTAAGCTCGCAAATAATTAGCAACCATATTCTTAGTTATTATGTCTTGTCTATGATGTAATCTTTGACGATTAATCACATGTTCATTCATAAATAAACTTTTAAATTGCTCTGGACATTTTTAAATAAGATTCTAATATTTGTTTACTTTATAAATAAAAAGACATGTAGTCGATTAGGTAAAAAACCACTATTTGTAATTTATTTCTGTTTATTACTAGAGGACCATGCAATGCCGGATTTTTATATCTAATTTAGAATAAGTAAAAATAATTGCGAAATAATGGAACCCCAATTTACTCTTATTATTTAGAAATTAAACAATAACAGTACTTTGAACAAAAAAATAAAAATAACAATAACAATACTATTCAGCATTTTCTAGCTTTGTATCATCAATTTGGTTATGATCATTTTCTATATAAACGGCAAAAGAAATAAATAATGGAATGCTCACATTAATATCCATATTCCAAATTAAAAGAGTAGATTCATAGATTTAGCAGAATCATGTTTGCAAGAATGTCTACGTGAAATTTTAATTATGTTTATGTGTGTTTGTTCAGTAGTCTAATCATCAACAAATAATAGTAAAGAGTGATGCTTTTTCATAATCAACCTTTGCTAACCAACAACCCTACATCTCCATAGAAAAATATATAATGAGATAACAGCATTATTTGAAAGAGAACATTCGTATATGTTAAGTTGTTAACGGACATAATGAAAATGAAAAATTAAGACTAACCCAATTATTAACAATAAAAAGAAATTTTTTGGGTCCACAATAGATGGTCCCTAGATGAGCTGATTTTGTTAGGAAAATCAATGCTTCGTCGTAAAAAGAAATCTGTGAACTTGTTTGGTCCTAAATAAGGTTGAACTAACTAACACTTAAGGTCTTGTTCTTTTAAAAGTTATCAGCGACTGTTTTTTAAAAAGCCAGCGGCTCCAGAATAGTCAGGTTGAAGGAGCGACAGTCGCTTTTTTATGACAAAGCTTGGGTGGGAATTATTGTTATTTGGCGACTTCGGAATTCCGAAAATGAAGTCGTAACAACACAGAGATGTGGAGAAATAAAGAGCAGGTGAAGAAGAAGCAAAGACATTTTTTGGTCGCCGATGGATGTCGCCGCGACTCACTTCCGAACAGACCCTAATTGCAGCCTTTGACCAACTAATTGTTAAAAAAATCTCCATCTTTTGCGTATTATTAAAAATATTTAATATAATTATATTACAAATTAGGTTATATTCCTTAGGGTTTATGATTTAGAAAAAAAAATTGGTTGATTTTTTAAATAAAGTGTGTGGATGTAAAAATTTTATACCAAAATAACACATTTTTATTTTATATCAAATTATTCTTGTGTTGTATCTTTCACTTATGTTGCTGGACAAAAGGTGATATCAAAATATATATCATATTTAATTTAGTAAAATTTTACGTTTTTATTTATTTTTATTAAATATTTAAAAGAGATTTAATTTTTGAAAATATAAAAAATAAAATAAAAATATTTAAAAATATTGTATTTTGTGTATCAATTAGTCAAAATTTGATTAAAATTGTCTGGTTTCTAGTGACAATTTTAATAACATTTTATAATTTTAATGTTAATTTTATAAATGTAATTCTCTAATATTAGTCTAAAGATTATAATCATCAATCGAATTAAATTATCTTTAACACATGTGATTACTAAAAATGGCTCCAGAGAAGGCAGCTGTACCTTGATTTTCAATGAAAGAAGGACGAACAATGTATAACCTGCAAGGAATCAAATAGACCCTTGATTACTCCTTGAAGAGGCTTCCACACTAGCTTTAATTAGGGGTGAGCCTATTACTAGTTTTATTTATAGCAGGAGATTTAATTTTCAAGTATGTAGTCGGGAATTTAAAATCTTAAAGCCCTAATACGCATCAGAAGGCTTTAAGACGTCAAGCCTTTTTGCAGGTCCACAGTCCACACCGAAAGATACTCGGCTACATGTAACGTATAAAAATTTTCGCTGAATTTTGTGGTTGTTATGTTAAGATTAAAATCCAAATACTTCACTAATTTGTTTTTTTTCACTATGAACTGAAGTAAAAATAGAATCAAAGTGAACAAAGAGTCTTGTTGCTCAGATCCAGTTGTCATTGTTCTTTGTTTTCCTAGATTGAGCTTGTATTGTAATTGTACTTTCAAGAGATGTTCTAGGTACAACCCATCAAAGCAAATTACAATTATGAAATATCAAAATCAAAACAAGCTATTGAAAAAAGATGATAAGATCAAACAAAGTCACTTGCGGGTTGGGAAGGAAGACTAGGCTTAGGCTCAATTAAAATCTGGTGTGCAAAATAATTTCTGTTAGGCTAGTGCATCCCTGGAAATAATCGGACGGTTTAAGTCCGATGTGATTGTGTTAGGTAGTTATATTGACCCAAATCACCCAATGTTAAAAAAAATCTATAGCTAGGAAACTCTAATATAAGTTATGACACTCGAAACAGAGTGTTATAGCCATAACCAGGCTGTGAATTTGAAAGGCCTAAACCTAATGGATAAAATGTGGCCTCATTTTATCTTCTATCACTAATTTTTTAAATTAAACTCTTAATAACATTCTTGTGTATTATAGACATATACATCACGAGGATTATGATCTTTCAACTTTTTTTTTAACAAGATAAATTAAATATTTAAGAAATTTCTATAGCACATATATAAGTTTTTCTTTTTAAATAAGCCAGCATAATATTAACATATAATCAAAAAATAGATAAACCAGTCACAAATTAAAAATTATTATTCCCACACAGGAAGAAAGGCTAAGCAAAGACGTCAAATTGAGGGAGGGTTGTAGGATTAGCTATTGTCAGAGCTAAAAATGTAATCAGGGAGCTAAAAATCGAAGAAACTAAATAAAAACATCGAGCTAACCTATGAGTAATTGTTAGAGTGGATGGACGTTGGTGGAAGCATCAAGCTAGTCTCAATACACATTTGCTCGGACGACGACATGGATATGTTTTTACTTATACGGGTGGAGCTGTGAAAGAAAGCTAAACGGTTGCAGAAGATGAAAGTTTTATCCTTTATTGATTCGTTTTCAACTTAGAACAGAGTATTACATGATTATGCCTTTATAAGCTTTTGCGTTTTCAAGATAAGATTGACAGCTCGATTGCTCATAGCTATAATATTCTTTTTGTTTTATCACGCGTCTTCATCTTGGAGTGTATCAAACCAATTTTTTGTCTCTATTCTAAATCCCGTACTTTTATTTGCCAGCTTTAATATTCTCTGGTTTTTGTGTTGCTCTACAGGTTGTCATTGGAGAGAAGACTGATGCAAAGACTTGGATTGAAGCAGAGTCTTTGTCTCAGAAGGCTGAAGCAGAGATTTGGATAAAAACAGTCTTTGTTTTAAACTCCGTTTGTGTCTTGGGCTTCGTTTTGTTTTGGTCCACTTTCTCAACCTAAATCTTGTTTAAAGACTCTTTCTGATTTAGAGGTTTTACCCGTTTTTCAACATATGCAGCATAGTTCATCGGCCATGTCTTCATATTCCCCCTCAAACTTTGGGCTGGTGGAACGACAACACCAAGTTTGAACCTTAATGCACAGAATGATGCTGCAAGAAGGTATTTTGTAAAGATATATGCGATTTGGTGATAACATGGAATATGTTTGACAACCAAAGTTCCAAGTGCCACTCTTTCTCTGACATAGTGATGGTCAGTGTCAAAGTGTTTTGTGCGAGCACAAAATGCAGGATTTGAAGTAAGATATACTCCAGAGAGGTTATTGCAATAGAGAATGGAAATATCAATAAGAAGGATACCTACATCCCGAATAGCTGATCCAATCCATTTTTAACTCTGAAGCCACTTCGGACAAGCTTCTATATTCTGCTTCTATGGAGCATTTTGAAACAGTTGGTTGCTTCTTTGATGAGCATGAGATCAGATTATTACTGAGATATGTGCAGAACCTTCCAGTTGATTTTCTTGTGATTCTACAACAGGCAAAGTTGTTGTCACTGTAAGCACTCAGTGTACAGTTTGTGTTTTTGTTGAAGCTAATTCTCATTGTGATTGTTCTTTTTACATATCTTAGAATCTGGTTTAACAACTTGTAGTCTGAGACTGAAAGAGCATGCATCTTTTGACACACATAATTCACTAAAAATTGTATATATAGTCTTGTCAGAGTAAGATATTGAAGCTTTCCTGCTAAACTTCTGAAATATGTAGGATTTGAAAACAACTCATTTTCTTCTTTTCCTTATGTAAATTTGTCCAACTAAAGTGGTAAAGGTGTAGGCATTGGTTGACAATCTTTCATTGCTACAATTGTTCGTAAATTTTCAGCATATTTCTATTGAGATAAGAACAAACCTTCTACGTGAAACTGAGCTTGAATGCCTAAGAAGTAATGGAACTTTCTCATATTCTTCATCTGAAACTGTTGAATTAACTCATGAAACAACCTTTTCATGGCTGAGGAATCGTTGCCAGTTATAGTTATATCATCCACGTATATAAGTAATAGGATAACATCCTTTCTGTGAATGTAGACAAACAAAGATGGATCTGAATTACTGCAGATGAATCCAAAATCCAGCAGAAGTTACTGAATTTATCATACCATGCTCTTGGGGATTCTTTTAATCCGTATAGGGACTTGTGTAACAAGCAAACATAATCCAATATTGCTTTGTCTATGAATCCTATAGGTTGCTACATATATACTATCTCAGTAAGATCACCATGCAAGAAGGTGTTTCTCACATCCATTTGTTTCACATCCCAGCTCATGATTGTAGTAGTATGCAGAACTAATCTTATTTTTGCAGACCTTACAACCGGGCTATATGTTTCCAAGTAGTCGATTCCTTTTTCTTGGTTGAACACTTGTGCTACAAGTCATGCTCTTAGTTTGTCCAAATTTCCATCAGTCTTCAATTTTATTGTAAAACCCCATTTACTTCCGAGTATATTCACATCAGAAGGGACAGGAACTAAAGACCATGTTTTCGGTTCCGAGCAGTTTCCAATCTCTTCTTCTATAGCTTATGTCCATTTTGGATCTTTCAATCTATAAGAAGTGATCCTATTTTTTTCATCGGGTCCGGGTAGAGACCAAAGGTCTTGAGCAACTGATCCGGCAGAACAACTCAAAGCTTCTATTATGGTTTTTGGTTGAGTGTATGACACTTTTCTTGTCAGCAGAGCATATATGGGATTAGGTTTTGTTATTACCACTTTCGACCAAGTGATCATGGAGTGTGATTTGGTGACTTAATTATTTCCAGATGCAGATGCAGTACCGATATCATTTGATGGAGGAAGAGAGATGTTGCCTACATGAAAAAGGTCAAAGATTGTCGTACACCCATGATTCTCTCCTTCAGTAATGATAGACACTGCTTTTTTTCTGGTTCGTTGTAGATCATCAAGTGATGTGTGTATTTTTGCTTCTTTACTGTTTTTCAGAGTATGAATTTCCTGAGTTCGACTTTTCTTTTAAACTTATTGTTTGAGAGTGGACAAATACTTCATCGGAATGTTGTGATGAAGCTGTTGGGTCTGCTACTAGTGGTATAAATCCCTGAAGCATGATGTTTCACTGTTATTTTGCGCAGGCACTGGAGCTGGAGACATGCACTTTTCCCACGCTTCTAGCAATACAATTTTTCTTTGAGTTTGTGACTGTTTGTATATGCCTCCAAAAGGGAATTCTTCTTCATCAAACAACACATGTCTCATGACATAAACACGACCTGTTGGAGGATATATGCATCTATAACCTTTGTATTTCATTATACCCAGAAGAATAGCACTTAAGTGACTTTGGATCGAACTTGTTCTCAGCATAATCCCTGAGAGTTGGAAAACATGCACACCCAAAGGTTCTCAAAGATGTATACTCGAGTACCTTGCCATTCATTGCTTCAAAAGAACTGATTCTGTGATGGTAAAAGGCAAGAGATTTATCAAGAAGCTTGCTGTGAAGAAGGCTTCTACCTAATATTTTTTGTGAAACTTTGCTTTGAAACATCATTGATAATCCCAATTCAGTAACATGTATATGTTTTTTCAGCTAGTTTGTTTTGTTGCGGAGTATATGGACATGAGATGAATTGTTTGATTCATGAATCTTGTAAATGATGAAGAAATCTTTTACTTGTAAATTCACCTCCACCATCACACTGAAATGTTTCAATATTTGAACCAAATTGAGCTTCCACCAATTTTTGAAACATGATGAATATTGAGCAAAATTTTGATTTATTCTTTAATAGATAGAACCAACAATGTCTTGAGAAGTTATCAATGAGGATTACATAGTAACGAAATCGTTGAATATACACTATTGGTGCAGGACCCCAAAGATCACAGTGAACCCTCTCTAAGAGGTTTAAAGCAGAAAAACAGGAAGCAGAAAAAGGTACATGTTACTCTTCCCTAACTGACATGCTTCAGACATATTGTGAGAAAACTTATTGAGACTAATGAACTTATTCTGAGAAAGTTACAAAAGGAGCTTGTTGTTTGGATGACCAATTCTTTTATGCCATACTTCGAAGCATGCTGATTGTTATCGATTTTAGTAAAACACTTGAAACTTTGGATCTTCTAGAACATACATCCCTTATTGTTTCTTCCCATTGTCACTATCTTCTTTGTTTCCTTGTCCTTAACACGAACCTCATTAACATCAAACTTAAAATGCATGGATAATTTGAAGTAAGTCTAGAAATAGACAATAGAGAATTTGCAATGTCAGGACATACTAGTACATCTTTTAATGAGAGATTACTTGAAGTATAAGGTAAGCTTGATGACCCAACATGTGTGATTGTAGAAAGCTCCCATCTCCTATCAGGACTATATCAGAACCATGATAAGGTTAAACTTGATGCAGTCTTTGAGTTGAGTTTATGATGTGAGTTGTTGCTCCAGAATCTGGATACCATTCATTTCCTGAGGCGTCAGTGACATCAGTTATTAGCAGAGCGGCTAGAGTTGATGGTAGCTCTTAAGATTGGTAGTTATCAAAACAATGCAACATTTTAGAGCATGATGACCCAGTTTCCCACAGATTTGGCATATTGGTCTTTTGTTATTGTCGTAAGAGGATAGAGAACCGGAGAATGATATTTGTTGATGAAAATCCTCTTGCTCTGGTTGAAAATGTAATGTTGAATGCTAGATGAGGAGAGACGGTGAGACCAGTTTCATACCCCATTATCTTATTATCATAGTTAGTGAGCCTTGGGACAATATCTTCAAATGTTGGACTTGGTGTTGTATCCATCATACCTTCATACTTGTTTTAATAGGTTTATATTCACGTAAAAGACCATGGAGAGCAGTGAAGATTTTCATCTTCTTCAGCACATGACTTCCAATGGATAAAAGTTGATCGCATGCGTTTTTTTATCTCTTTCAGATATGTAGTCATAGTTTTGTCATTCTTGGAGATCGTCTGTAGTTTTCTCTGTAGTTCAAAGAGTCTTGATAAAGACATTGTGTTGAAATGATTGGCTAGAGCACACCAGAAGTCTCTTGATGTAGGAGATTCAACCACTACACTCAATATATCTTCTTAAAAAGAGTCTAGAAGCCATGATTTGACTACTTGATCAGCATGAACCCATAGTGAAAAATCTGGATATGTTGTATCTTCTAGTCTTTCATCAATGGTTGGAACAGGTAACCTTGGCTCTGGGTGTGGTGTTCCTCCATTAATGAAGCCTAAGAGACCCTGATCGGAGATAAAAGTTTCAAATTGAGATTTCCATAGAATGTAGTTCTTCTCAGTAAGCTTAATAATGACACATTTTGTGGTATTTAGTGAAAGTTGAGAATAGGTTTTGAGAGCCATTTTTCCACTCTGATACCATGAAAGAAAGCTAAAAAGCTTGCGGAAGATGAAATTTTTATCCTTTATTGATTCATTTTCAACTTAGAACAAAGTAGTACATGATTATGCTTTTATAAGCTTTTTGCGTTTTCAAGAAAAGAATGATAGCTCAATTTCTCATAGTTATAATGCTCCTTTTTCTTTATCACGCGTCTTCATCATGTAGTGTATCAAACCGATTCTTCGCCTCTATTCTGAATCTCATACCTTCATTTGGCAGCTCTAATATTTTTTGGTTTTTGTCTTGCTCTGCAGGTTGCTGTTGGAGAGAAGACTGAAGCGAAGACTTGGATTGAAGCAGAGTATTTGTCTCAGAAGGCTGAAGCAAGACTTGGATGGAGACATGGTCTTTGTTTCAGACTTAGTTTGTGTCTTGGGCTTCGTTTCGTTTTTGCCCATTTTCTCAACCCAAATCTTGTTTGAAGACTTTTTATGATTTAGAGGTTTTACCTATTTTCAACATATACAACAGAGTTCATCGGCCCTGTCTTGATAAGCTGCACAAGCTCAATTTATATGTTGTGCATTTGCCGAAACAAAAGTAATGCTGGAAGTGGATGATTTCAATGTTGTTTTGCTGGCATACGAATTTACGTTTGCGAAATCTGTGAAGGAGAATGAGAAGAGAAAAGAACCGAAAGTTAGTGATACATAGAGTATTTTTAGTGAATACATCATCTTAATTCAACCACGGCAGGAAACATGCGATGCGAACAAAAGAGTTTTGATTGCTTGGGCCTGAGAAACATACCAAACGGGGTAGTTTAGGGCCCTAGATTGCAGCTCCACAGAGAATCTGCCATGCTATGGCTTGCATAGGGATTTGTTTGTTGCTGAAGTAAGATGGGATAAGGCCTGTCAAAAATGATTTAATCTGCGGGTTTCGCGGGTTTTGACCTGCTTCGGAGCAGATGCGGATCGACGGGGAAAAAATTTTGTGGATCAACTGCGGGTGCGGGTTGAATATTTTGTTTGCTGGACGGGTGCGGGTCGTTGGTTCAAAATCTTCGGATTAGCGGATAACCCGCAAATGTTGGCTTTTTTTAATAGATTTCGGCTGGTTGACGGATCGTCAACCCAAAAATTTGTAACTTTTTTAAAATTCTTTAATAAAAAAAAAGGGTAGCGGGTTACCCGCGGGTTTTACGGATTTTGAGCGGAGCGGATGCTGGTTGATCGATTTTGATCCGCATGTTGAATGGGTTAAAGATTTACGGATAAAATTTTAAAACTAATCCGCAGATCCGGCGGATAAATTACTTTGACAAGCCTAGATGGCTGAAGAGAGACATGTTTTCACTATTTGAAAAATAACGTTATGTTATTAAAAGAAGAGATTTTTTTACAAAAATTGTATTCTTTTACAATTTTAATTTTTTTAGGTTTTAGAGGACGGTTCACCAGCAGCTTGTGTGATTGGTTCGGGATTACAGAAATTTTGATTTTTTTCTATTTCTTTTTTAATTTTTTTTCAGTTCTATAAAAAATGGTCTGTACATTTTTTTCCAACAACCAGTTTTATCCTAATTAAATTTTTCGGTTTTTGATTTTAAAGAAGCCACCATCTTTTATTCTTTTCTTAGACAAACCACTACTTCTATATGTTATAAATAATATCATAGACAGATAAAAAGCCCCAAAATTAAAAAAAAATGGAAAGTACAGCTCTTATCAGAGATTTTTCAACCAATTTAGCATGCAAGAAACTCACTTGCAATCTCTGTATATCATTGTCAATTTTTTTTTTGTAAATGTCACTTAAATGGGAACATTCTGTTTAAACATGAAACATCAAGATTCAAGAAATAACCAGTTCCACGTACAAAGAAGTTTGCTACTACTTACTTGGAGAGACTGTAATTGTTATACGCAGTAAGCAAAGCCGTTCTCAATACCCCCAAGGAGTTCTCACCAAATTTTCTAATTGTAGCAATCGAAAACAAACCGCAACTGTAAAATGATGGAAAGCCCTAAGATCAGATTTGACTAACGCCACAACATCTTACCCCAGTGAAGGATCCTGCAGAAGAAGAACAGTTCCTTGGATCTGTCTAACAACAGAGGCTACTCTAGTCTCTGCTTTAGACCCAAAAAAACCCAACAACTCCTCCAATCACTTTCCTCTAACAAAAACCTTTTGAAGCAAGAAGATACACAAGTGAAGGCAAATCTTGTAAGTCTATACACTTAATGCCAAGAAACACCTTCTCCACCAATTCACTCTTCCTTCCTTTATCCAGAAATGAAAATTCCTTTGCTAGAGAAACCATTTTCGTCAACAAACCTTTCTTCCATTCACAATTAAGCAGACGAGCGCGGAGTTGATGAAATCGATTTCACTAGCTTTAGAATCTCTCCACAATAAATCAAAGCACATAGGCACTAAATCAAACAGCTGAGCTTCATCGACAGTGATAACTCTAGACACATCCGATAAGATCGAATCGACGACGGATCTAAGCTCCTTTATATGTAAGTATCGTAAAAGAGTACCGAAGAGCTGAGAGAATCCGAATCGCTTGGAATTTTGCCGGAATTGAAGATTTCGGTGTAGTTGATGAGAAGAGAAGCGAGGAGAGTTGTGGAGTAGTAGGGGAAAGAGAGATTAGAGATAAGAGAGCGATTACATACTCATATACAGGTTTTGACGGCGATGGTGAAGAAGAGCCAGATTGAAGGTAGGAGAGAAGCGAATCGTGGGAAGATGAGGAGAGAATGTAAGGAGGGAGAGAGAAGCCGGATTGGAAATGTTAGTATTGCGCGAAACGAACGATGTCGTTATCGGTGAGAGGTCTCTGAGACGGTTCTTCGGCGGCGACGACGGTCATTTTCTCCCGGCGGGATAACTCAATTTTCGAAACTTTTCGGGGAATATAGTTTTAGCCTTTTAGGAGTTTAACAAAAAAAAAGAAAAGAAAAGAAAAAAAAAAAGATTTATTTTCCTTTACGCGGGAGAATTTATTTGGGCCTTAGTTTCTATGGGCTTAAAGGCCTAAGAAATCTGGACAGAGTTGACTAATGATATGTGCATTATGACAAATTATCTTATTTGAATGTCAGAAAAAAAAAAAGATGTGAACTTTGAAGATGTCAAACAAAAACAACATTATTTGATTTTCCTTTAAAAGCCAATATTCCTATCTCTCAGTTTTAGATTTTTTTAAATCCTCCTTTTGATACATAGATTTTAGGTTTTTTAAATAAAAAATTAATATAAATCCACTTAGTAATTTAAAAATATATATTTGCAAGAAAATTGGCTAGAGATAATTGTACAAACATCAGCCGTTTGTACCTCATAATGATGTCAAAATTTTCTTATTTATCTTGACTATGCACATGAAGATAAAACCGACCATCGTCCATACGTTCGGATGAATATGACACGTTTATGTGCCCTACTCATTCACATGATGATATATGTATTAATGTATATGCCGCAGTTTCTAATTAAATTACAGGGGTGGCCTTAATCCAACAATCAAGGTAAGATTATTCGTAAAGATTTATATTTAAATTAAGTATTAAATAAACAGATAAAACGGCTGTGATGTATGGAGCGAGCTCAGGCTTTTGTGAGCCTGTCCATGCAAATTAGCATTTAATGTAGGTAGCTAATTATTTTAATCCAACTCGGTCTCTCCATCAAGCTACACTATTACGTGAAGCATCTGTATTTTATTACAACACCTAATTTACTACCTATACTGTGATGTTATCATATAGCCATGTATCAATCAATGCAACAAGGAAATAGCAAGTCAAAACATGAAATAAAAATATGAAATAGTTCGTAGGTGCAATTAGCTCCGAAGATGGCGTGACATATTTCCCATTCTCTCTCCGTTTACTAGAATAAGACAAAACAAAATAAAAGCTGAAGGATGTGCATGGGAGCCTCCTCTTATCCATCCAACGGTTCTTATTTCAAACTTACGCTCACCGTAACTGTAGATTTAAGAGTTAATGAGTGTGACTTGTTTGAGGATCAAACAAGAACAAGAACAAGAATCAAGAAAAAAAAAAGAGATAGGGCGTTCTGAGTTTAAGGAGAAAAGAGAGTTTTTTGTGTGTAATACTTGATTCTTTTTATTAATTAATCAGTTCTAATTACATAGTTATATATAGTTGAGTAAAGATAAAACCAGCTGTTAAAACCAGCGGCTGAAAACCATAAGCACTTTTAGTATAGAGAAATATCAAGCAGCTATTTTTTATTTTCTTGATATGTTTATATGTGTGCCTTTTTTGAATGTGCTTGTTTACATTTTACTGGACCTTATTGGATTTGTCTGTTTTGGGCTCTCCTCTTGGATCTTTCTTCACGTCAATAAAGTCTAATGGTGGAGAGGTGTGTGCTTTCTCCCTTTCAACATTCCTCTTAAGATAGGTTGTTGGAGATCCAACAAGCCGATTTTGCAATGTAATGTATCACACACCTTTGAAGATGTTGCTTTTGTAAAGATGTATGCCATTTGATCCGAGCTCTTCACACATGATGGAATGATGACTTCTTTTTGAACTTTCTCTCTAACATAATGGCAGTACATTTCTATGTGTTTTGTTTTTCATGGAATACTGAATTGGATGCTATGTGTATTGCCGCTTGATTGTCGTAAGGCAAGACAATAGGCCGAGATGATTCAATGCCCAAAATTTTAAGAAGGTTTTTTAACCAGACAAGCTCTCTAGTAATGTTTGTCATGGTTATGTATTCTGCCTTAACACTTGATCTGGTAATCGCTTTCTATTTCTTTCTCTTCCAAGTCACCAATTTGCCTCCAATAAAAGTACAATATCCGGTCGTAAATTTTCTAATAACTTTATCTCATGTCTAGTTACCATCACAATACCCTATAATATCAGTGTTGGAGTTGCAACTCATAATTAACATATGCATACCTTTGCATGGTGTACTTTTGATGTATCCCAAGATTCTTTCAACCATTCTCCAATGATGCCTACTTGGAGTATGCATATGCTGGCTCACTTGGTTGACTGCAAAGAAGATATCATGTCTAGTAATGGTGAGATAGATCAGCTTACCACCCACCATCCTTTGGTATTGTCTTATCCGCAGCTAGTTCCCCTATAGGCTCATCCTTATAGTTCTCCTCAATATGTGTTTTGCACGGTTTTGAACCAAGCTTCCCTGTCTCTGACAATAGATCTAGAGCATACTTTCTTTGTGAGAGAAACAATACATCATTAAGCTTACAAACTTTAATCCCAGGTAAATATCTCAATTCACCTAAGTCTTTGATATCAAATGATGTTTTAAAAAGCTCCTTGATGTGTTTAACATCATCCACATCATCACCAGTTATGATTATATCATCAATATAAATGAGAACTACAATAATACCTTTTTCTCCTTGCATTGTGAATGAAGTATGATTTGCTTTTGATCTCTTAAAACCATCTTCAAGAAGGCAACTGCTTAACCTTTGGTACCAAGCTCTAGGTGATTGCTTAAGACCATAGATTGCCTTCTTGAGTTTGCATATTTTGCTTCTATTAGCCGAATCATAAAACCCCTCAGGTGGTGTCATGTAAACTTCTTCTTCTAAGTCTCACTGCAAGAAAGAATTCTTGACATTCATTTGCCAGAGATCTCATGATAGATTAGTTGATATTGATAAAAAGAACTTTTATTGAGTGCATCTTAGCAGCAAGAGAAAATGTCTCCTTGTAGTCTTTACCATAATTCTAAGTGAATTCCTTGACAACTAGCCGAGCTTTATACCTCTCAATATTTCATGAACTTGTGTACTTGATTGTGTAGACCCATCAACATTCCATAAAAATTTTCTTGCTTGGTAAATCAACCATGTCCCAAGTACCATTCTTGTGCATGGATGCAATCTCTTATTTCATTGCTTTCACCAATATTTCACTCAAGCATGCTTCCTCATAACCTGTGGGCACCTTGTGTTGCTCGATCTTGGAAAAGAAAGACTTGATGTTCACTTGGGAGATGGGAAACATAACAATAGCCTTGGATTGGATGAGCAATGGATTTATTACTGTAGTAAACCCTTGTGTTCTTATAATTTTTAGGGTCATGTCTCACTCTTTTACTCCTTACAGGTGGAGCCGTTTTCCCTTAGATTATGTCTCCTCATAATCCTCAACAACTTCACCTTCCAATGAGGAAGAGATAGATTCATCTTGTTAAGATTCCCCCTCTCCAATATTCTTATCAAATTTTGGAGTAAATTCTTCTTCTTCAATGTGATCACTACCTTCACCTTCATCATCAGTGTCTTTAATCTGAGTTGCTGCTTGATTGATCTCTCTGTACCTTGTTCGTGTTGGTTTTAGACTAACAAGTGTGTTTAAACTATCAACTATAAATCGCAAAGTAGATGTTATATCTTTGGGAGAGGTGAGGTCTTCTAAGCTCTTCCATTTCTTCTTATCAAAGAATCCACTGGCTTCATCAAACTTAACTTCTGTGGAGATATACGTTCTCCTAGTGTTTGGGTCATAACATATATACCCCTTTTGTGTTGAAGAATACCCTGTGAACATACATTTGATGCTCTTAGGTTCTAATTTATTTTTTTAAGCCTTTGGAATGAAGATATAACACACGCATCCAAACACCATCAGATGATCAATGCTTGGGGTTTGGTGTCATTCAGAACCTCATATGGATAAACTTCTTCAAGTTGTTTGGTGGAAGCCGATTGATCAAGTAAGTTGCGGTCATGACTGCATCTCTCCAATATTCTTTGGGAACCCTCTATAAAACATAATGGTCCTTGCAATCTCCATTAAGTGTCTATTCTTGCGCTCAGACACTCTATTCTGCTGAGGAGTGTATGCACAAGATGTATGATGAACAATACCATGCTTCACCAACAAGTTTCTAAACTGCTTACTTGTATACCATTGTTACTTCTGAAGACTTTTATCTTAGCTCCATATTGTGTAGACACATAGTTGTAGAACTTTGTAAATGCTTCAAAATAATGACTTTTTAATGGCAAGAGAGTAAACCATGGATACTTGGACTTCTCATCAATGAAGGAACACAAAGTATTTATATTGATCTCATGAAGTACATGGATTTGTCCAAACATTAGATTAAACTAGATCAAAACACTTATCATACATAGTAGTTTACTCAGGAAAAACCACTCTACAATGCTTCCCTAAGATGCAAGCTTCACATCCATAATGTTCTTGATATAGCCTTTGCAAACAAGTTTAAGGACCTGGGAGTGTGGATGACCAAGTCTAGCATGCCAAAAAGAATTAGTGCAATCGAACTACATAGCTGAGTAAGAAACAACTAGTTGAATACTATCCAAAACATTGAGGTCATCCTTAACACTTCCTTCGCCAATAGTCTTCCCTAACTTATTGTCCTAAAATCACGCATCATCAGAACTGAACACTTCCAAACACTTATGAGTTCTTACTAAACAACTCTAACTCTCCAATTCCTCTAACCGTTATATCATGTCCATTAGCAATACTAAATTTTCCAGAATATGGTTTAACATTGGACAACAGTTATGAGTCACTAATCATATGGTGTGAGGCTCCTAAGTATATAAAAATGGGTTTATGAAGCTTAAAAGTTGAGAAGCTCTAACCCGATTCTGTCAGCTTGGTGATGTTTTTGATGAGTGCTTCCAAATCTGACCTTCTCACAACATCATCAACTCCTACCGTAGCATTTCCTCTTGTGGTATGACTTATTCCTCTCATAGACTTGGGTTTCAAGTGAGGATTGAGAGTCAAGCATCTCTCCTTGGTGTGTTCTGACCCTTTGCAACGACTGCACCATAGGTTGTTCCTTTTCTCAGTTTGTTGAAATGAGCCTTTACTCACATATGTTATTTTACTAGTTTCTTATAAGAGACTTTTGATCCTTCCTCCTTTTGGATCACCATGCACACTTCATTCAGGCTAGGAAGATTTTCAAACCTCAAGATATGGTGATCAAACCCTTGAATGTTCCATTAAATATAAATAGGAGCCCAAAGACTTGATTTTGCTCACGTTTTTCATTCAACTCCTTCACATCAGTAATGGGTGGTCTAAACAGCTCCATTTCTGTCCATAGACCTTTGAACTCTCCAAATAAGTCCTTGAACGATTGCTCCTCTAGTTGAATGTTGTTCAAGGCTTTCTTAACTTCAAAGATCCTGCAAAGGTTAGAAACGTTTCCATATACACTTATGAGAGTATCCCAAAACTCCTTTGAGTTTCACAATATGAATATGCTGCAAGGATGGATTGCTCTAGTGAGCTTTGGAGAACCGCAAGAACAAGTTGGTCCTCTTGAATCCACTTGGAATCATCTTGGTTGATGCTAGAATTGAGTGGTGACTCCACAGCTCCTTCATCTGCTTCAGCCGTTTTTCCTTTGTCTTTTGACATCTTTTGAGAACCTTCAATATGCTCCCATAAGCCACGGCTTTTCAAGACATTTTGTGGTTCTTTATCAGAAAATATAGTTATCTCTTTTGAGAATAACTAGAAGATTTGCTTCTGATTCTCTATTTGGAAAACATAATAATAGTGTTCGTGTTTGTGAAAGAAAATAGATTTTTAAAAGCTAACTTGCTCTGCTACCATGTAGTTAAGAGTTAATGAGTATAACTTGTTTGAGGATCAAGAACAAAAACAAGAATGAAGAAAAAAAAAGAGATGGACGTTTTGACTCTAAGGAGAAGAGAGTTTTTATTTTCTGTGTAATACTTGATTCTTCTTATTAATTATTAAGTTCTGATTACATGATTATATTTACTTGAGTAAAGATAAAATCAGCTACTAAAACCAGCGGCTGAAAATTAGAAGCACCTCTAGTATAGAAAAATATCAAGCAGTCTTTTTTGACTTTCTTGACCTGCTTATGTGTGTCTTCTTCCTCATGTGAGTGTACTTGTTTACATCTTACTGGACCTCATTGGACTTGTCTTCTTTGGACTCTCCTCTTGGGTCTTTCTTCACGCCAACAAAATCTAATAATGGAGAAGTGTGTGCTTGCTCCCTTTAAACAGTAACAACCAACATTGGATTCTTGTGTTGCCCATATGATATATATTGAAACAACAAAGGAGGTTTTGCACAAATGATGATTAGAGAAATTTACTGCTTGAGTCGATTACGAAGTAAAAGAAAAATGAAGGAGTCTAGAACTTTTATGGAAAACAGAGTTTTATGGAGCTTTATGTTAGGTATACATCGAATACTTTATGGCCGGATATGAAAAACAATAATAATGGATTGATATTAATTTGTCTTGGATGAAAAATATCATAAGGTGTTGAGAGGTTGGGGTATTTTTGCCACATTTCAGATTATGCTCGCGCCAAATATGATATAATATAGAATATATCTTAAAAAAAAATTGACATAAAATTTAAATAACTTTATAATTTTCAATATCTTTGAGTCCAGGGATATACCTTTTATCAAATAGAAAAAAACATAAGTGAAGTATGTAAAAAGAGAATACAAAATTAACAAAAAAAAAAAATTGGTGGGGACAAAAAATAGATTACATTTCTATGAAAGTGACGAGACAATATCGCAATGGTGTAATAAGCTCAAAAAGACATGAAAAATCAATGTTGTTTTGGAATTTGGACCACTCTTTTTTCTTCTCCATATTCACTACCAAGATTCAATCAGCCGCTAATCTAATAAAATGTCGTCGTTTGGTGTGAGAATTGATGGCCACGAAAACAATTCGTGATGTCCGTTTAAATTTATCATCCATTGCGATTCATTTCTAATTAGCTAGTCCAACTTGTTTTGATATTTTTTTCATCATTTCTTTTGAAATATCTAAATAAATTGTAAACATAGAATGTGAAACAAATAGTAAAATTGAATATTCATTTGGCATTTAACAAAGAGTCGCCCGGAGTATATCTCCTCCAGTAAACTTTCAATTAAGTCCGTATCTTCACAAAACTTTACCTTTAGTATGTAACTACACAATTAAACTATGACACTATAAATATTCCTGCAAAATTTTAATTAAATTTGTGTCTCCACAAAACTTTAGCTTCAGTGTATCACTACACCATGAAACTATGACAGGTAAATCTCCACCAAACTTGTAAT
Organism: Cardamine chenopodiifolia; assembly: GCA_963922655.1. Lineage (NCBI taxonomy): Eukaryota > Viridiplantae > Streptophyta > Magnoliopsida > Brassicales > Brassicaceae > Cardamine > Cardamine chenopodiifolia. The sequence goes on from OZ000464.1 coordinate 9,440,376, forward strand.
TCGGGTTACAGCTCTACCATCATTATTGGCTAATGAATTCCATCTAATCTGACACTAAATCGCATTAAAATTGTAGTTAATCGACAATCTGATTTTTAAAGGTAATAACCAAAACTCAATTTCTTATACAAAACCATTCTTTCACTTGAAGGTTTCAAGGAAAAAACAGACAGACGAAGAACATAGATTATGGAGAAAAAAAGAAAATAAATACTAACATCGAAAGAAGAATGATACAAAGAGATCTAGGCGTAACTTGATTTGAAAGGGTACATACACTTTAACATAAGTAGTCTTGTCCAAGAATACTTTTATACTTTACAGTGAAAAATATTAAGGTGTGCATATACTATGATATTTAGGTGTGCATCATAATTGAATATGGTATTCTTGTAAAAATTTGGTGTTTTATAAAGGATATGATTTCTTAAGTCAATGTGTTTTATAGAGATGCTTGAGTAAAATTGCTGACGAGTAATGTGTTGCATTGTTTTCCAAGTTCCTGATCAAAGAACCGTTACAAATCAAGCTATGCCCATATCTCTTTGAATTGTTCTGTCTTCGCTCTCGTTTTGATCTTTTTTTTTCTCCCTAACCTATGTTCTTCGTCTATCTTCTTTCCTTTTTAGTTGTGTTTTTTTCTCCTTGAAACCTTCGAGTGAAAAAAAGAGTTTGGTATAAGAAATTGAGAAATTGGGTTTTGGTTATTACCCCTTAAAATCATATTCTCGATTTACTTCAACTTTAATCTGGTTTAGTGTCAGATTGAACAGAAATTATAAGCAATTAACGATGGTGGGATGTAATCTGAATTTTAAGTTTGGTGGAGATTTACATTGTCATAGTTTATGGTGTACTTATTAACCGAACCTAAAGTTTTGTGGAGACGATAGTGGAGTTGTAACTGTAGATTTTAGAGGATATGAAGATGATTTTAAGGGAGGAAGATTAGAAGATAGGAGTGATGAAGATGATGAATAGAAGTTTATAATTTCGTGTGTTATGTTTCCTTACAATCCCATACACATATATGCACGATTTACATGAATTATTGAGTGAAAAATATCTCACCAACACCTCTACACAAGTATAGGCGAGCCATGCTTCTCCCAACTGCTCCCACCTACTCCTCTTTGCAACTTGCTCCACTTGTGCTGAGTGAGAAAAAACTGGTCTGCTTCTAACCAATTCAGTTCCTTCTCCACTTCTTGTTTGGTCTCATTTTAGTTGATCTTAGCTACTCATTGGTGTTTTATTTCATGTGCAATGCATGGTATACCTTCTCTTTTTACTCCTGAGCTTTCACCATATTCCAACACACTTGCTATACATGCTAACTCTTTCCCTTTGATATTGTCCCCTCTCCTTTCACGTGCACAGACCTTCACATCCATATTCTCAACACTCCCCCTCAAGATAGGCTGGTAGGGGTCCATTAAGCCGATCTTGCCATGGATGTATTCACAGATGCGTGAAGAAGTAGCCTTTGTAAATATATCCGCCATTTGTTCTCCACTCTTCACAAACTTGGGAACCACAACTCCCTCCTGAATCTTGTCTCGGATGAAATGACAATCCACCTCAATGTGTTTTGTCCTTTCATGAAACACCGGGTTTGAAGCTATGTGTATTGCTGCTTGGTTATCACAATACAATGTCATTGGTTTGTCTTCTTGAACTCCCAAGTCATGTAGAAGCGCCTTCAGCCATATCATTTCTTTTGTGGCTTCTCTCATTGCTCTATACTCAGCTTCAGCACTAGATAGAGAGATTACCTTTTGTTTTTTGCTTCTCCAGGTGACAAGATTCCCACCTACGAATGTACAATAACCGGTTGTAGACTTTCTATCTTGTCTATCCCCAGCCCAATCCGCATCACAAAACGCTTCTACATCTGCTCTTCCATGACACTCTAGCCAAATACCTCTTCCTGGGTTTCCTTTTAGATATCTCAAGATCCTTTCAATCATTCCCCAATGGTGTGTTGTTGGCGCTTGCATGTGTTGACTTACTTTATTCACCGCAAAACAAATATCTGGCCTTGTTATGGTCAAATAGATTAGTTTACCAACTAACCTTTGGTACTGCTTGATGTCAGACCATATCTCCACGTTGCTCTCTTCTTGGTAACCTTCTTCAATAGGAGTCTTAGCCGGTTTACACCCAAGCTTCCCAGTTTCTTTTAGTAAGTCGATCACATACTTCCTTTGCGATATAAACATTCCCTTTTCCTCTCTGCTCATCTCAATTCCTAGGAAGTATTTGAGCTCTCCTAGGTCTTTTATATCAAACGTAGAGTTTAGATCCTCCTTAGTCCGTTTCATCTCCTCACAATCACTTCCCGTAACAATAATGTCATCCACGTAGATAAGCACCACAACTATCCCATTTTTGCTCCTTTTGGTAAAGAGAGAGTGATCCGCTTCAGATTTTACAAACCCTTTCTCCAACAGGCACCGGCTTAACCGTTGGTACCAAGCTCTAGGAGATTGTTTCAAGCCGTATATAGCCTTCTTTAATCTACACACTTGATCTGAACTTGCTCCATAACCTTGTGGAAGTTCCATAAACACTTCTTCTTCTAAATCCCCTTGTAAGAAAGCGTTTCTCACATCCATTTGCCACAAATTCCATGACAGATTAATGGCAATGGATAGTAGAACCCTCACCGAGTGCAACTTCGCTACTGGAGCAAAAGTTTCAGTATAATCTTCTCCATATACTTGTGTATATCCTTTTGCCACTAGTCTAGCTTTATACCTCTCAATTTCACCATTGCTCTTGTATTTGATAGTATACACCCATCTACATCCCACAAGTTTCTTCCCACTAGGCAATTTTGTCAAGTCCCAAGTATTATTTCTCAACATAGATGCAATCTCTTCCCTCATGGCATCAACCCATAACTTGTCCATGCTTGCTTCCTCATAAGAATTAGGTACTTTTCTATCAATAGTGCTCAGAAATGCCTGATGATCAGCTGGAGTATTAGAAACCGAGTAGTATTCTTCAATAGGATATCTTATGGCTATCTTCTCTTCTTGTGCGGTGTTATGCTTAAGGGACAAGAAGGAGACGCTGTCGCCTATAGGATCAGGATCTAAGCCTGCCGTACGCCCAGTACATCCCTCTCTTGTCCCAAGCACAACATCAGTTCCCATGTGATCTTGATAAGCCATAGCCATCCCATTGTAATACACTCTAGTATTTTTCCAATTTTCAGGTCCGTGTCTTATCCTTTGGCTTCTTCTTAATTGAGGAGCTTGCACTTCTTCCACTTCTTCAGATTCTATCTCCCCCTCACCTCTTGTACTCTCCTCTTCTTCTACCAGTTCTGAGTCTAATGGTAAAGTATCCAGAACTATCGGAAGCTGCTCACTTTCTTCTACTTCTGCTTCACCCCTCTGCTCATTATCATCACTCTCCCGGCCATCTATGCTTTCCCAAATGCTTCTTAGAACTTGATCTCTATCTGCATTTGAGTCCATAATCTCATCTAAGTCTTCCCATTTCTTTTTTTCGAAGTAACCATACTCTTCCTCAAATTGCACCTCCCTTGACACATACATTCTATTAGTCTCCGGGTTAAGACATTTGTATCCTTTTTGAGTACTTGAGTATCCCACAAACACACACTTAATACTCTTTGGCTCTAACTTATTTCTTTGTGCCTCTGGAACAAGGACATAGCATCTACACCCAAAGACTCTCAAGTGACTGATACTCGGCTTCACACCATTCAAAACTTCAAATGGTGACTTGTAACTCAAGCTTTCAGTGGGTATGCGGTTGATTAAGTAAGCTGCCGCCATCACTGCATCTCCCCACAGATTCTTAGGAACTCCCCTATCAAACATCATGCTCCTAGCCACTTCTAACAAATGTCTATTCTTCCTCTCTGCTATCCCATTTTGTTGAGGTGTATAGGCGCAAGTTGTCTGATGTACTATCCCTTTCTCATTCACAAACTCCCTAAACTGTATGCTCATGTATTCTCCGCCATTATCACTTCTTAGTATCTTAATCTTGGTATCATACTGATTGAGCACATAGTTATAGAAGTTCTGAAATGATTCAAGCACTTGATCCTTAGAGCGCATCAATGTTACCCATGTATACTTTGATTTTTGATCGATGAAGGAAACAAAGTACTTATATTGATCTCTTGAAGTACACGGAGCAGACCATACATCAGAGTGTATTAACTCAAAAGACTTCTTATACATAGTAGTAGATTCTGGAAACACTTTCCTACAATGCTTCCCCAAAATACATGCTTCACACGCCTCCTTGGGTACTGAATGGTTGGGCAAGACCATGCTGAGCACCTTGTGACTTGGGTGACCAAGGCAAGAATGCCATAAAGGGCTTGATCCAACCGAACTGACCGCAAGCGCTTTCAACTCTTTATCCTTTTTATTCAATATGTACAGACCATCTTTCACACCCCCTGATCCGATCGCATCTTTGGTTTCATTATCCTAAAACTCAACACCATTAACTCCAAAAACAACTTTACAATTCAAGTCCTTAGTTGCCTTATGAACCGATAGCAAATTCGAAGTAAATTCTGGGATATATAGGGCTTTAGTTCTCTTCCCAAACACCTCTAAGTCCCCAACCCCCTCTATTGGAACTTCTTTCCCGTTTGCTATCCTAACACTACCCTTATGCGGTTCTACATTCTCCAGCAACTTAGCATCACAAATCATATTATGACTTGCTCCAGAATCTATTATCACGTTTCTCTTAGCCTTAGAGGTAAAGAAACCCTTACCAGATTCCGCTAGCTTTGAGATACTCTTGATGAGGCCCTCCAAATCGCTCTTCCTCACCAATTGGTCTCCTTCCATGCTAGTTACACCTGCAAAGTTCCTAGAGTCTTGACTACTTCCCTGGCCATTTCCTCTTAGCTGGGCTGGTTTCAAGTGCGGGTAAAGTGTCCAGCACTTCTCCTTAGTGTGCCCTTTCATCCTACAATGGCTACACTCAACAGCTCTCCTTTCTCCATGCCCAAAACTTCTTTGCACCACATGCGCCATCTCACTAGCGGGTTTAAACAACACTCTAGCACCTTCCTCTTTCTGAACTTGTTGACACACTTCATTTAATGTTGGAAGCTTGTCAAATCGAAGGATATGCTGAATGAGTCCCTTGTAAGAGTCATCAAGTGTCAGTAAGAGACCAAACACTTGATCTTGCTCTCTCCTCTCATTCAACTCCTTTGGGTCGTTTGTTGTAGGTCTAAGCATTTCCAGCTCTGCCCACAACCCTCTAAACTCCCCAAACAAGTCCTTGAACGCCTTCCCATTCTGCTGAAGGTCATTCAATGCCTTCTTCACCTCAAAGATCCTTGAAATGTTTGAGATGTCTCCATAAACTCCCTTGAGCGTCTCCCACAGCTCCTTGGAGTTCTCACAGTATGAATAGGCCACCAGAATAGATGGCTCAAGGGAGCTTTGAAGTGCAGCCAAGACTTGAGCATCTTCTTGCTCCCGCTTCCTCTCCATCATACTGCCCTCTTCAGCCCTTCCTTCTTCAGCATTTCCCACCAAGCTATCAACATACTCCCACAGCCCTCTTCCTCTTAGGACTGTCTTTGTGGTCCTTGACCACAAAATATAGTTATTCCCCTTGAGAATAACTGGTAGAACCATATTCTTGGAGCTTTCCATGACTTAAAATTTTTGGTGAATAGTACACACGAAACAGAAAGAAAACAGAGTGATTTGAAATGTTTGAGAGATATGAATGAGTTTAAGATCTTGTTTAGGACCTTAATTGCTCTGATACCATGTAGATTTTAGAGGATATGAAGATGATTTTAAGGGAGGAAGATTAGAAGATAGGAGTGATGAAGATGATGAATAGAAGTTTATAATTTCGTGTGTTATGTTTCCTTACAATCCCATACACATATATGCACGATTTACATGAATTATTGAGTGAAAAATATCTCACCAACACCTCTACACAAGTATAGGCGAGCCATGCTTCTCCCAACTGCTCCCACCTACTCCTCTTTGCAACTTGCTCCACTTGTGCTGAGTGAGAAAAAACTGGTCTGCTTCTAACCAATTCAGTTCCTTCTCCACTTCTTGTTTGGTCTCATTTTAGTTGATCTTAGCTACTCATTGGTGTTTTATTTCATGTGCAATGCATGGTATACCTTCTCTTTTTACTCCTGAGCTTTCACCATATTCCAACACACTTGCTATACATGCTAACTCTTTCCCTTTGATATTGTCCCCTCTCCTTTCACGTGCACAGACCTTCACATCCATATTCTCAACAGTAACCCGAATTTTAAGTTTGGTAATGATTTACAATATCATAGTTTCATGTAGTATTCTAAAAAGTGGTTTAGGCGGTTGCCTAGGACCCGTCTAGATAACCATCTCGACCGCCTAAAATCGCAATGTTTTCGTTTTAGTGTATTTTTTTCAATTTTCATTTACAGAAATTTGAATTTATAAGTTTTACTTTCATATATGTACAGTTACATTGATATCAATTAAATAATTGTGTTTGTCTAATTTTGTTTATGATTTAATATTTTTATTTTTCTAATACATAGTTTAATATAATTGTCTATGTATAATATTATATTTATAATGTTTTATATTGTAAACGCCTAATCCGTTTTAAATTATTTAAGTTTCGATTAGACGTTTTAAGCACTAGATTAGGGATAGGCAATCGGGTATCGGGTTCGGGTTCGGGTAAAAACCAATCGGATACGAGTATTCGGATATAGGAATTTTATACCCAATGGAATAATTTTTCGGGTTTGGATTCGGTTTGGGTAAAAAAAATTTGGGTTCGGGTCAGGTTGAAGAGTTGAAACCCGAAAAAATCCGAAAAATTTGGGTATTGATTCGCTTCAGGTTCTGGTTTTTCGTGTTTTCGGGCCGGGTTTTGGGATTTTTCGAGTTTTTTAGATTTTTCGGTTCGCATTCGGCTTGATTTGTGTATATTACACATATAAAATTCCATATAAAATATTTATAAGATAGAGTCTTCGAGTTAGGGTAGTTTCTTATGGGTAGTTATGTATTTTCTGGTACGCTTTCGGATTTCGGGTTTTCGGAACGGAACGGGTTCGAATTTGGATTTTCGGGTTTAGAAATCTCGTACCCAATAAAATAATTTGGTCGGATATCTTATCGGATTAAGTTCGGTTCGGATACGCGGATACGGATTTTTTATCCATTCCTACATTAAATGATGGATCACCGTCCACTTAATACGTAGCGCTTCCTTAAACATTGAATATACCAATTAGCTGAAAAACTTCAGCTAGTAAACTAGCTATTCTCACTTTGGCTATTATTTTACCAATTGAGTTTAAACAAAACATTAATCATCTTTTATTGTTTACTCCGGTTACTATTAATAACAAACCAAAATAGCATGGTTTTTTCCTCCACAATTTTGTAGAGTAAAATAAATTACTCAAAAAAAATTCTCCTCTTTTTTTTACTCATTTCATCTTTTATTTATTACTCTTAATTACTCTATTTTTACCGATCATACCCTATATTTTTCTTCATTTTCATCTAAAAGCGACCGACGAATTTTTTTTTTATTACTCACATTTTTGTTTCTCTTGTTCATCCCATTTACTCTAGTTTAATCAAATCGTAATTTCTCCAAAGCTACCAGTCACACCCTTCACCATTTCTTTTGTGGATTAACACATATTAATCAAATAAATTTTATTTTATTATTCAATTAACTACATCTCCTGGATTTTTTGGGTCAAACATCTCATGTTTATATTTCCTCTCATATACTCTGAATTACTTTACAAATATTACTCTAGCTTTTTACCAATCATACCCCAAGTCTTGTGAACGTGTTGAGAATTGTTTGAAAGGTTTTGGAAACTTCAATAAAATTAAATTTTCTTAAACTTTACAAAGAAATTAGAATATTTTTGGAAAGTTAGTGTTTATAACATATATTATTTTATTCCATTCTGATTTGATTAGCGGAGAGTTTTCAGGAGAATAAAATTCATTTTTGTTTACCCAGAGATCATTATTACCATGCTAATATGACATGAAAACGATTTCTGGCAGGCAGTCTAAAAAATCGATCATTCATCGATTGTCTACAGTGGCCTAGCTTGTTTCACTTCCAATTGTCAAATCGTGTATCTTCTTCTATTCACCAACTATTCTCACACAAACAATATTTCTTCATAAAATAAAATTTTGAATCGCCTAGAGGATTCTGAAGATGCGACTCCAACACTATGCTAATGTCATCGTTCTGTTAGCAACTGATTTAAATGTATTACAAGTTGTTAAGAAAACAAACATACATTATTTTTTATACATTTTTCAAAATAGTCAAAACTAGGGGTAACGTATCCGGATATCTGGATCTTCAATTTACTATCCGAATCCGGTACAAATTAAAAATATATATATATATATATATATATTTAAAATGCGGATATCCAATAAAATAATTTTTTATACTGAATCTGAATATCCACAAATATATATTCTAAAATTTTTTAGTATCCAGATCCATATATGTTATTCTGGATATTCATATTTTTATCCGGATATCCAACAGATCCAGATATTTCTATCTAGATCTAGTCAAAACTGTTTTTGGTATATCAGAAATATATATTTTCACAACTTACTTATACTAAACTGAATCAGTGATACAACATCACAATTAAGACGAAACCTTTTGACAGAGTATGTTTCTACACAAATGAAAGGAAATACAAGATAAAAAAAAGGATAGCAAGGTATCCGAGGGATAACCATTAGCCTCTTTGGGAAGACTTAAGAAATGATCGAGTTAAAGCCAATCTTCAAATTCCGGACCCGCTTGAGATCCAATGAAACTAATTATGCTGCCTTGAGAAACGAGCGACGAAACTTTGAGTTCGTAATGTCTTTGAGGGTGAGCTTTTAAAAACATTCTTCATAAATGAGAAGATTGGTGGCATGATTCTCTCCATATCGAAGGATAATGCTACTGATGAAAGCATTCTCCCCCTCAATTACATCGTTCTCCCCCAAAGGGATAAATTTAAAGACAAGGATCTCTCCAAAATGGAAGAAATTGATAGATTGGTCGGACCCAAATCTGAGCCGGTGAACTTAACAACATTCCAAGGGCTTATACGAATTAGGCTGAAATATAAAAGCATTGTCCAAAATGGGTTGTAGATTGCACCAAAATTCACACAAGCAAACGTAGGTCATGCCCAAACTGAGCACATGTTGAGAGAGTGCAGATACGGAGTTAGCGGCAGAGGTTGACTTGTAGTGGAAGGATGAAAAAGCAGCAAGGAATACTGAAAAAATAGCCATGAAGAATCAAGATTAAACGCCGGCGAGAAATAAGTTTACGATGAAACGTTGTGTGAGTTTTCTTTTCTGGTGGGAGAAAAGTCAATGGTGATGCTCAGGGAGATACATTTGGAAATCTGGAGATCCGAGGTTTTTCTGGTTGGCGGTTAGTAACTTCAACCCTAAACTGAAATCTAAATGCTAAACCAAACCTTTTCATTTTTAACATTATTAATAAATAAATAGTGTAGATAGTAGTTAGCTTTAGCTGAATTTAATAACACTACTGAAAATACCGAAATAGTAGAAAATCCACGTGGATGTGGAATGCATAATGGCGCCAGAAACCTTTTTAGTCCACATCCTAAATGTTGTTACAGAGAGATAAAGAAAAGATTCGAGTTGAGAACCTTTTGGAAGATTTGAAGAGCTGAGTCATAATAATCAAATTATACACAAAAAATAAGAAGCTTAGAGACTAGACTAGAGAAGCCACAAAACAAGTCAGTATCCTACGTGCATCTTGGAACTCGACCCCTCTCTCTCTGCACAAACCCACTCCTCTCTCTTCTCCTTCATTTTCATTTTCCTCTCTCAAAAGAAGAGAACACAAATAATCTCAAAAGCTCAAAACTTTATCCTTCCTCTCACAACAACAACACAAAAACAGAGGAAGAAGGGTTTATCAATGGTGGAAATGGTTGATGGATTGCAATGTATAAACCATCCATTTACAAAAAACCCAGGTGGGCTCTGTGCTTTTTGTCTTCAAGAAAAGCTTGGAAAGCTTGTAACTTCATCTTTCCCACTTCCCAAACATCTTTCTTCCTCTTCTTCTTCTTCATCTCCTTCCTTCAGATCTGAACCTGTTGGTAACCCAACCACAACCTCCGCTGCTAATCTCTCAGCTTCTCTCTCTCTTTCCGTCTCCGGAGCTAGAAATGTCACTAACAACAACAAGCTTCCGTTTTTGTTGGCTAAGAAGAAGAAGAAGATGCGTACAGCTTCTGCTTCAGCTTCATCAACTGCTAATGTTGTTTACAAGAGAAGTCAATCAACTAGGACGACGAAGACAACGTACGGAGATTCAGATTTGAGCCCGAGAAAGAGAAATGGGGTTTGGTCTTTTCTTCATCTTTACTCTTCAAAACATCATAGTAGCAGTAAGAAAGTTGGAAACTTTCATCAACCCATAAGCCAGACTGAAGCAAAAACAGAGAAGGGAGATTTAAATGGGGGATCTTCGTCTTTTTCGTCATCTTCAGTGTCTTCTTCAATGTCAAAGAGAGTGTATGGAGTTGGTGGTGTGAGTGGTAGTAACAGAAGTGGCATTGATGTGATAGTTGAAGAAGATGGAAGTCCTGACATTGAAGTGACACCAAGTGAGAGGAAAGTTTCAAGATCTAGATCTGTTGGGTGTGGAAGCAGAAGCTTTTCTGGTGATTTTTTTGAGAGGATTACAAATGGGTTTGGAGACTGTACTTCGAGAAGAGATGAGTCACAAAGAGAAGGTAACAAAGGGAAGGTCAGTAGTAATAGTAGTAACCCTAGTAATGGTGGTGTGAGGGAGATGGTTAGATGTGGTGGGATCTTTGGTGGGTTTACGATAATGACGCCATCTTCATCTTATTCTTCATCATCATCATGGGTATCTTCATCATCAGCTGAACATCAACATCATAATCATAACATGGATCATGGTGGAGGAAGGAACAGAAGCTGGGGATGGGCATTTGCTAGTCCTATGAGAGCTTTTACTTCTTCTTCTGGTAAAAGAGGCCGTACGATTTCAGATTCTACAAGCAAGAACACAACTCCAAACTTGAGTGCAATTCCTTCTTTGTTGGCCGTCAGAAACTGAATTGAAAAGTTTTAATCTTTGCGTTTCAATAAGTTCTTAAACAAGGAAAACTACATTATAATTAATTAGTTTCATCTTTTCATAAATGTGTTTATCTTGTAGGTGTTCGTTCTTGAAACATTGGTTGATGATCTTTTGAAATGTTATTAGTATTGTAATGTTACACGACGTTCAAGTTCATCATCATCTTTTGTCAAACAAGTTACTTTGGATACTTTTATTTTATTTATTTGTCTTTTTCTCTTCATTATTGTACTCCTTATTTTGTTTCTCTAATTTCGCTCTGAATCATGTCTCTTGCATTCTGTTGTGATCATGATACATTTATCTTTAGGTGTTCTTGAAACATTGGTTAAATATTAATGGTATTGTAAATGTCACACTACTCTTCCATGTTCATCATCATCTTTTGTCAAGCAACGATTGGGCTACTTTCTTTTGTTTATTTGTCTTTTCTTTTAAAAGTCTGTATTATTGTGGAAGACAAAATTAGTTCATGTATATTTTTAGTATCCGAATTGATATTTAGTTTGTAGAATTTTTTCTAATTATTTTAGTCCCTATTTTATTTCTCTAATCTCTCTTAGAACCATACGTCTTACTTCATGTTGTGAATCTTGTGATTATGAGTGTTATAGAAGTATTAATTAAAATAGTAAACAAAACCAACTGGAAAAGCCAGTCAAATGGGGAGATTTTGAGCGATTTGACTGGCTTTTAATTGTGTGTTTTGTGTTTAAATAAGTGAATCAAAAGGCACATGCATTATGATTCCATGGTCCTCAAAAACTTCAAATTTTTTTCTTGTTTTTATCTTTTGTGACCCACAAAATTAAAGCATTAATAACGGTTGCACTGCTACGTACATCGCTGATCACCTAATCTTTTAAAAATCCACACAATGCAAATTTGGTTTGACATCGATATTCTTATGTGGATTAACGACAAAAGATCAGAAGGTTTGTTATTATATAAAGTGTTGAAGAGGACATAAAGGGGTCCATGAGATGAAACTACATATGAGCAATTCTGCAAAGCCAAAGAGACAGGGCAAAAAGGCCTCCTTCTATCATTTACTCTTTTTGTTTTTATTTGCGTTTTTATTTTATCTACTTGTATTTTTTCCATGTGGATTCATCCATGTTCCAAAGACTAAAACTATTTATAATAGATTTTTTTAAAGCTAATCATGTGTCATTAGATCAGTTTTAGTAGGATCGTTCAATAGGTCAAGAAGATCTCGATAAAAATACTAGGCATGTTCGTTACCTTGCTCTATCTTTTTAGAGCTTATAACTAGATTAGAATTTAGAATCATTAAAACATGGAAACACAAATACAACCAAAAATAAATAAAAAAATTAATAACGATTATTTAAAAAAAAAACTAAAATATAATTATGACAACAAATTAATTTTGGTGAAGACTAAAATTAACATATATTTATAAAATTTTGAACAAATGTCGAAAAAAATAACTTCCTAACGTCTAAACTGTAATATCAAACTTTTTTTTTAATTTACTATCCCGCATATATATACATAATATAGTTTAAATAAAAATGGTATGCTACAAATTTTTACTTAACGCAAATTTTATGCTTTTGAAGAAAAATTCAAATCTTTTTTGTTAAAAAAATTCAAATCTTCTCTAGACATATTTTATAATATAGTTTATTTTTCAGTTTTTCGTTGTAAGATATTCGTGGCTTTTACATTTACAAATAGCAAAAAATATAAAACTTGCAACACCAATAAGTTGTAGTTTCCTTTTGAGAGAGATAAACACTTTTATTATAAAATACTTCATAAACGCAAAAACAAACGCAAAGAAACAACCGTAGTTATAAACTTATAATATGAATGAATCACGGTCCACTACTCGACGGATCAACATTCTCTAGAATGCTTAATAGAACACAACCACTCATTATTAAATTAAATTTCGAAGATAAGTGTAATAAACTCATTATAAACTTATAAGTAATTCAAGTCCATAGATTAGATATCCCTACCCCAAAAAAATTAATGATTTTTGCCGACCCATCGGTTTCAATCATGTCGTGACAAGAACATGTTGGGTCTATAAATATTATTCATGATGGGTCAAACCCATCCATTAAATACCTCTATGACTTCAGGCTCATGTGTTGCGTTGTAAGTTTCGTCGATCGTTTTCATAGTTATTGCCAAAGCGAATCAGAATCTAAAGCGTTTGCAATTGCCAAAACCTACTTGTCATTAATGAAGACATGATAATTCTGCTACATAAATTAGAACGACATGCATTTTATCACCGTTTGCTTAAAACAACCTGTAGTCCAATTTGTGTGCTTTTGTTGTTCGTCAAGTTCCCATTAATGTCTACGAATATCATCTTTTGGAGCATAACAATTTGGAAACATATACAACATTACAAATAAACTAGTATAAGATCTTCAATGATTTCGGACCCCTCAACTTGTCAGATCTTAAATGATTTTTTTACATCATTTGGATCGATAAGCTCCGATCCATAGTCCAAATCTGATTATGTGAAGTAAAACAATCTACTGAAGTTTAACTCCAGCGAAAAGCCACATAAGTAAACTGGTAACTGTAGGAGCAAAATTTTGGCAACATTACGTAATCAAGTGAAATGCAAGAACATAAATGTTAAGGAAGAATAACGAGTGGAGCCAAGACAATAATGTATTTCCTTAACTCTTTGAATCATATGCATTATAACAGTAATATGAAATTCAAGAATCGCAAGATAAAACCACAAACAACCGATTTCGCAATCACTCGAAACACGGTTTTGTACAGATTTTAACTCTACAATACTCTCGAATAAAATTACTTAGAGTAAGAGAGATTGCTGAAGTTTTGCTGTTTGATATGTGTGTAATCGTCTTTTTATGAGAGGAAGAACTCTTGAATATATATAAAGGTTTTTCGGATTGATTTGATTTGAATCCGTTTAACAACAAATTGAACCAAGTCAAACACAAATCCATGAGAGGTGGATAACGAGACGAAGCAACGATCTCTGCATGAACCAATTCTCAAGAAATTGTGAAAAAAAATAGACCGAGTCTCAAGAAAGCACAAAACATAACTCGATTTGACTCTTGTTTTCCACACCATTATGGCCCATTTTGTATTCACACACTTTTGATTTTACTGAGCCCAATTAGGTTTAAGTAAAAAATCAGTCCAACATTAATCACTTGAATAAAGACATTTTCTGATTTTAAATAATTCTCTTCATGCAAAATTTGCATTTTTTCCTAAAGCAGAATAAGAAATTTACAAAACATTTGATCCTATTCGATTTCCATTATTGGTTGGTGTTAGTATATGAAGATATATTAGAATGACATGCATTTTACCACCGTTTATTGAAAACAACGTATAGTCCCATTAGTGTGTTTTTGTTGTTCGTCAAGTTCCCATCAACAGGCATGGATGTAGAGAATAAGTTTATGAAGGCCATAACTAAAATTGGTTAAAGAAATAGTGTTAGAATTGTAACTAACAAGAGGGACATTACTAAAAATATCAAGAATTTATATGCAATTGAAAATTTTACCCGTGACAACTGTCTCCATTTTGTACTACTTAGATCCGAGCCCATCAGTGTCTAGTTACATCTTTTCGATAATAATAACTTTAGAAACAAAAAAATTACACATAAACTAGTGCAAGATATTTTTAAAACTTCGGACCCCTCAGCTTGTCAGATCTTAATAATTCCATTCATGAAATTTTTGCATTTTTCCTACACTATAATAAATTTACGAACTATGTTGGCCCTATATATACCCTTTTCTTTGTTGGTTGGTATAGAAGATGAGAAATAATTTGATATTCCCAAATTGTAAATGGTCTATCCCGGATATAATTAACACGACAATTGTTGATTGGACAGTTTGGATTGATGCAAACAAAACTGAAGAAGATCGGATAACAACAAATCAAGCTGAAACACAAAAATGATCTGAAGTACAAAAAAGAGCTCCAAAAACATTATAAAAAACCTTAGAAAAATATGGGTTTGTGACTTTATAAATGTTTCTTGGACATGTGCGAATGAATATATCAGAGTTAGTTGGTTTCTCCAAACGAAAATAAGTAGACAAATTGTAAAAGAGAAGCCATGCCACTTCAAGAAGAATAGTTGTTAATGATCAAGTTAAAACTATTACTGTTACTGTCAGTTTAAAATCTTATTTTACGATTAATAGTATAACATCTTGTTTTACGTGAAATAATTTCTGGTGACCAACCTAAACCTACGAAGGCTCATAAAATATTCTAAAACTACACAAACTAGGCAAAACATTATTAAACTTACCGATTTGTGGATTTTGTTTTGAACAAATCAAAATAGAACTACAAATAATCTAGTGCTTATAAAAAGATTGAGATTGTTTTTTTCCTTTTTCAAGTGTGTGCGCGTGTTTTTTCCTTAAGTTTTTGACCCTTAACAATATACAAAACATTTTTGTTATTCGAACTTGAGGGCTTTTGACAAAAATTTTATAGTAAAAAATTTCAGTATATTAATCAACAATTATAATAGTTATACATTGGCTTCACGACCCTGGTTAGCGCCTAACACATCAGACAAGCAAGAAGACGTGTTGAGACTAATTGCTACAAAATCACACAAAGAATGCTTAAAATATTAGCATTACCTAACGCAGCGAAATCCTCTGCAATAACTTCCACATGATACTTTCATTTTCTTTTATATCTTCATGTACACCATCACAGTGCGCAAATCAATAATCCATGAAAAAACTTAACTCAAAAAGGATAGATTGAAAATGAACCAAACCATACACAAAGTTTCACCAATCTCATTGACCATGTCAGAGCTGACGACACTCCTCAGCTCAAGTGCTTCTGTCTGTGAGATCTTTGCCGGTTAGCTAGTATTGTATTTGATCTACCAAAGAATTAGAAGAAGAGTCAAAGTCTACTTACTTGATTTCACTTGTTACCGAGCACCTGACTCAATCCGCATCCCAATGTCTACTCTTATCGAAACCATCTACCTCGATGACAAGATTGATCAAGAGAGTATCGATTTTCAAGCCCGGATTTTTGAGAGGTCCTGGTTAAGCAACGAAACCAGCATTCCTCCTACCTTGTTGGAAATACCTCTCAAGAAATCTCTCTCTGCGGTCCGAATCGAAACCATGACTATTCTCTTCACCTCTGTTGAGGATCTCTTGAAGAAAAACAAACTAAGTCCGAGAATTATAGATATACTGAAACAAATTTCAGTTTGCATTCGCCTACACCGTCTCTTATTGCAATGGTGATCAACATATTCCATATGAGAAGCAATATCAAGAGCTTTAACCTGTCCGGGATGGGCTGTGCAGCTGGGATTCTATCAGTCGGTTTGGCTAACGACTTGCTTAAAGTTCACCGAGGCTCATTGGCTCTTATTGTTAGCACGAAGCGTTGAATACGCATTGGTATATTGGCAAAGATAGAGGAGGAAGAGCTGTGATTCAAGCCATGGAGATGAACCTGAACTTGACAAAAGAAGACATCGAGCCATCAAAGATGACTCTTCATAGGTTTGGGAATACTTTTTCGTAATCCATTTGGTACGGCCTCTCTTACTTGGAAGCAAAATGGAGAATGAAAAAAGGCGATAGGGTCTTGCAGATTGCATTTGGAAGTGGGTTCAAGTGTAACAGTGCAGTATGGAGGCATCCGAGAAGTGGAGCCCGATATATACAACAAATGGCTTGACTTTATCGACTCATTTCCTTTAGACGTACCTGACTCTATAAATATCAGACCAAGCTAGCATGTGCAAGTAACATAACTTTGAAGATAGAACTCAGGAGGGCTCTGAGTTATTTGTTCAATTCATTCTCAATGAACAAAAAGACCACTTTTCACAGGTTTTAGAATGTACTGTGGTCTTATTTTCACGCTCGAAGACATAGGAATTTGATATGTTACTCTGGACATGATCCTTGTTCAAATCTAGCAGTAAAATTAGCATTTGTATTATTGACATAACATATGACCAAGAACCGAGATTCTTGAACCAAAAATCCTAAAGTTCTAAAGGTAAAGCAAATAGAGCTACCATGACCTTCCATGAAAGTCATCAATAGAGATAGATCTGACTTGAACAAATCAAAACCTTATATTAAAATGTAATAAAACTACTATTTGCTGTGTCTTCTAGAGAGAATTGTTGGAGCCATTTTTTAATTTATTTATTTTGAATCATAATATGAGTATAGCAAGTGGTACACTTTGTTGTTCTCAATATTATCCTATGAATCATTATCCCCAATTCCATATGCACCAAACAAAAGAGTTTATAGCTAGTTATCCTCCTTATACACATGACACATTACCGTCTATGCAGGTCAGCCC
Organism: Cardamine chenopodiifolia; assembly: GCA_963922655.1. Lineage (NCBI taxonomy): Eukaryota > Viridiplantae > Streptophyta > Magnoliopsida > Brassicales > Brassicaceae > Cardamine > Cardamine chenopodiifolia. Next base: position 9,457,959 of record OZ000464.1, read on the forward strand.
CAAGAACCTCGGGAAAACATCAAAATTTGGCAGTCTTCATGGGAGCTGATATCATATTGGTATTTGCCTGTTTTGTGTCAAGCAAACAAAGGATAAAACATCAATAATTGTTGCGTGACTATAAAAAACGTAACACTAGCAAAAAGAAAATGTATGGGTTCTATGTTTTGTATGAGGGACATAGGTTCCATGTGTAAGGCCATGTTTAAGATCTTCACATGACAAGAAGACTTCACTTGTTAAGATTTTAAAGATTGGAAAATTCGCCTTCTAATTGTGGAGGAGCTTAGTAAACATGATCATGGGGATCAGAAGTAAGAAGTATATGATAGAATCCAAAACATAAATGTAGAGGGGAAAAGTGAAAGCTGTTGGTTACCTGTCAACAAATCCGCGATCTTGAAGTTCATTTCAGTGAGGGATTGGTATCTTCTTGTTCCACCGCCGTTTTTGGAGCTCAATGCCACAAGACTGGTAAAGAAAGTGTATGTACTCTTTGATCACGTTGCCCTATAGATTAGCTCGAGCAGAGCTACCGAGCGGAAACTTCTCATCAAAGGCTGATGATAATCTAACATAATCTCCATATTTTGTGTCGTCTTTGGTATGTGATAAAACTGGTTCTTGTATAGAGAATAGTCGGGATCAGAAAAGGGTAGATAAGCCAGCAACAAAAGCAGAAAGAATGGTAGAATCTGAATAAATGTCAAACAACTTGGTCCAGCAGCCACATTAGGCTCCAACTCTCGGGGTTGAGTATGTGCTTGTCTAGTCCTATACGCACGAGAAGTGTGAAGAATATCCCACATCGGAAACTAGAAATGGATTTGACTAATATATAAGCGATATGAGTCAACCCACTCATTGCCAATTGGTTTTAAGTTGGAAAAGCCCATAGATCTTAACATGGTATCAGAGCCTGAACACACGTTGCCCCACCGAATTGAAATCGATCTGGTCCGTTGAAAAGTGACATGATCGATCTTGAAATTAATCCTAAAGTGGGATATTGTCGAGATCAATGGTTAGAAAGACCATGATCTCGAGGGGGCGTGTGAAGAATATCTCACATCGGAAACTAGAAATGGATTTGACTAATATATAAGAGATATGAGCCAATCCACTCATTGCCAATTGGTTTTAAGTTGAAAACCATAGATCTTAACAAGAAGCACGAAACATATCTCTAAAAAACGCCCTGAATATCTCATCGGGATCATACTCATCATCAAAGAAATCATTCCGCGTGTTATATCTCCTCCTCGGCCTACGATTCTGCCTCTGGATATGATCAAACTCATCAACAAATCCCACCTGATCATACTGGCTTCTCGAGCTACCATAATTGGGTATTTATAATTTTGTTTGGTTATAAACTATTAAAATTAACATTTTTAAAACTAATAATGACTAAAATAAACTAAAACTAATAATTTGGTATCCATAGTTTTTTAAACATTAAACCATATTTTATATTTTACTTATATTTTGTTTGTATTTTGTTTATATTTTAATTTTTATTTATTTTTGTCAATTCGCCTTTTCTTATTAAAATTTTTAATCATATATTATGTAAATGTAAAATTATTTTTAATAAAATTAGTTAAAAAATTTAATTAGATATAGTTATTTTCTGTTCCTTTATATATATATATATATGGTTTGTGTGATAATTAACTAAATTTTTTAGTGATTTCAATGTTTATACATTAAGTAACCCTAGCCGCAACTCTTCTCGCCACCATTTATTTTAGTTTTAATTAACTATTTTACTAAGATATATGTTTTATCTTTCAGTGATAAGTTTACGAGGAATGAAAACTTTCACATTCATAGAAGAAAGAGTCACAAAAATAAAATATTTAAGTAAATAAAGTAGATTGACACATTACTTTTAAATAAAATTTATTATTGAAATAAGATTCTTTTATTTGTTGAATATGTCTATCAGTACTTTTAATAAAGTTTATTATTTGAGATTTACATTGGGTACGAACGAAAATAAAATAAAAATTAAAGTGAACGGTTTGATGACAAAATCGTAATATTAGATGAGTTGAAAAAGTTAAGCAAAAGACATAAATACCCTCATCATTTATCACACACAACTCTTCTGTATTTTTTCTCCCTCTCTTTATTTTAATCAAAACCCCTGATTATGGTTATTCAAATTATCTAAATTGTATAAATCTTTTTGATTTATTTAAATTAGTATGAATTTTTGATTATAAGGCACTCACTAATCTATAGTAGATATTTATATACATAGTTACATATTAATATATCACAATATATGATAATTAATATTGTTATACATTTATAAATCTTGATATATATATATATATATATATATATATCAAGCTATATATGAATATATTACGCGAAGACAATACATCATAAACGTAGAATAATAATTTTTTGTTGAAAAACGTAGCATAATATCATAATAAAAAAGAAAGAGATAAAACAAAAGCAAGACATGTCCTCATGATTATCATATCAGAAAACAAATTAAGATTTTGCTAAATACTATGATATTGTTTTAAATAGTTGTAGGATCAAATTTAACAGGGGTTTTGTGCAAAAAAGACCATTAATTAATTTATTTTTGCAAGAAAATTTTTTATTCTAAATTTGTGCAGGTCAATTATACCATTTTCAAAATCATCCGCAATATAGGAAATCCGCATATTATTAACGTTGTCATTTAACTTACCGTTAGAAAAGTAACATAATCCATAAAACAATGTCGTTTTGTATCATTAAAACAACACACCATTTGACCTGGAGTGTCGTTTTTGCTTCAGTAAAACGACATGTTTTCTTCACTCGCGAAATAGGATTAAGATTGGAGAAAATAGAATTAGAGATAAAAATTAGGGTTTGTCTTCTTCATCTCTCACAATCGCGATTCCGATTTTGTCTAGGTCAAGCTTCAACAATCAAAATTCTGTAAGTACGTAAATCTAATCTGTCTATATTATCTCTATTTCTAAATTTGTTGGTTCAGGTAAAGATAGAAAAAGAACAGAGTTTCACGACGCCCATTAGCAACCTGGGAAAAAGATTCTGAGATCAAGACACTTGAGTACGTCTTTAGCAATCTCTATGTTCTTAATGTAGTATATGATATGTATAGTATATTTTGAGTGTGTTTTTCGATACTTACAAAAAGCAATTTCAGGCCTCTTCTATTGTATCACATACACATGGCTACATCGAGCACACATGTAGAGATTTAGGAGCCCATTAAAAAACTATGGTTCTCATCGTTCACTTTTCACTATGTTGACTTTGTTCGCCTTCTGTCTTCAGTTGCAAAATGCAGTGACACTGTTAAATTCGGGAGCTGTCAAGGTCACAAGGTTCCTTTGCCGGTACCTAATAACGCAAATTTTTCTACTTTTTTACCTTGTGATACACTCGCTTACCTACTCAATTTCATTCGCCTTACTTATGAATTTGTGAAACCTTTAATGAAATTATGAATTTGCAGGTCTTTGTTTATCTCTTACTGATGTATCTAATACATCGGCTCCAAGTATACTGGTCCTTTCACACTGAATATCACCTCACATACAGGCATGGAATTAAAATTGTTGTCGTATCTAATCTCATGCTTTCGTGTAGGAGCAAGCCGAGGCCCAGGAGTTGCGGCAATGGCCAACAACGTCTTCAGACCATAACAGATTTCATAAGAAAGCTACGAAGGGGTTTTTTTTTAAGAGATTGCTGAGTGGGAAATGTGAAAGAAAGAAGCATAATAATTGATTATAGAGAAATTTAAACTTTTTTATTTATAGGATGCTTCTCACATATTCTGTAAAGCATAAATTTTGTTTCTCTCTTTTTATTGTTGGAATGTGAAGAACATAATGTTTGGTAAATGAGGTTTATACACACTTTACAGGCATGGTAGCAAAACATTTGAATATGTGTTTGTCGGTTTATGTATTTTCTGAAACCCGAACTCTAGTAACCAAAGAAACTCGGTAGTTTTGTTATTCTTATGTGACTAGACAAAAATTTAAATTCGAAAAAAACTTAAACAAGAGGCTTGTTTGTCTTTATAATGAATCAACACTGACGGCTCAACCGCTTCAGATTTGTCGATCTGAAGACAAGTGTACAAACAAACAAATTGGGAGGGAAAAGTAGTAACAGAAGAAATCTTATAGATGTGGATCCAATTAGAGAAAACAAGTTTTTTGGCCGTTTGAAAGGCGGAATTTGGAATAACTTAGGGGAAAACTAGCTGGTGTAGAAGTCTCGTTGTTTCGGGATACCCCAACATTATGTTAAGATTCTGCAACGCTTGTCATGAAGCTCTTTTCACGAGATTATCAATCTGCAATACCTAAGCGCATTTTATACACAATGGCATTGTGGGAAATTTAAAGATCAATTTATCACAGAGGATGGTTATGCTTAATTACCACTGAGATTATGATAGCTTGTCCAGGGATACGATCATGAAATACATTCATATGACAGTAGTTGGATCCTCTAACGTTGTGTGTCCGAGGAATAAAGATTCGCCTCCTTGACACCACGTCCTGATGAAAATTTTCATATTAGTTAAGAAACTAGAAATATTATATTGCATCATTGTTCATGCATAAAAGTTCACGGAGTAAGCTCAAACCTGCTCCACTTACACCAGATTTTGCGTCGATAATAATTTGTTCATGTTTGATGAGATTTGCCTGCACCAAAATCAACAGATTTTGAGTAGAGTTGAAAAGAAGACTAGACAGTCTGAGAAAAATCGCATTCCAGAAAAGAATTAAAAAACCATTATTAGAGGAACAAGAGGAAGTTGAATCGAAGTCGGGTAACAGCCTGGGTTAGCCACAAGTCATGCCTTCTGATGTCCTCCCTTAGTAACTTTTTTAGACCATACACAACTTCTTTTTGAACCCAGGATAACAGTAGGTAAGTATAAGCATTATGAAAAGAACATACCCAAAATAAAGCGAAAGAAAAGTACATGTAACTCTACTACTTTGTGTGGCTGACCATGCCATTCTTCATATTCTGATAATGTGGTGGGCAGTTCCTTGATGATTTTTTGTCAAAATACACACATTAAAAAACTTCCGTAAAGCGAGGAAAAGTCTAAAAACAAAGTTGAAGTAGAAGAATAAATAGAAAATGGACATGGATTGTTCTGTGGGGCAAACAGTAGAATACCGTATCCACAGTAGAAAAATTGGCATCTTTTGCAGGTATCAATCTAGGCATTTTGTAAGGACAGGAAATAAAAGGTTAATCATTGATCACTATACGCCATCACAAAGTGTCATTGAACAGATTCATCACTTGGGAATTTTATTAGAGAAATCACTTATATTTGAGCTCGCACGAGCGGAAAAACACTTTCCATTGACTGGCCAGCTTTTCTATCAGTAGTCATCCGAGTGACACCGAAGTGCGAATTATTCACGTGAAGCCTGACGATCTGTAATTCAACAAAGAAGGGATTCAAAATCATTTGTTAAAATAAAAACTTACTAACTCATGCATTTGAATCAAAACTTAGAAATAGAGATAATAGAGACATATATTAGATTCACGTACTTATAGAATTTCGATTGTTGAAGCTTGAATCCAGACGAAATCGGAATCGCGATTGTGAGAGATGAAGGATACAAACACTAATTTTTATCTCTAATTCTATTTTTCCAATCTTAACCATATTTCGTGAATGAAGAAAAATATGTTATTTTTGTTTTAGTAAAACGACATGATCTCTAGATTAAATGATGTGTTGTTTTAATAATACAAAACGATGTTGTTTTATGAATTCTGTGATTTTAGTGGTAAATTAAATGACGATGTTAATAGTACGCGAAATTTTTATATAACAAATATTTTAAAAATAGTATAATTGACTTATATAAATTTGGGATAAAAATATAGAATGAATCTGGTAGTTAGACATTAATAAAGCTAGCATGATTTGTTTGTCCTTGGAACATTATTATCCGCCTTAAATGAGTACGATCTTCGATGTATGGTGGGATCCACATTAAAAATGTTTATGACACGGATGACGCGATGTCCGCCCACTATTTCAAATATTTTCGTCAACAGCGATTTGTGCTCTGACATTTTTCTTTCTTCCCTTGAAAATAACGAAGCCTTTTGATATGAAGTCAATTATTTTCTATTATTTTGGTATTTGACCAACTCACTTATTATTCACCGTTTCAAGACACTAACTTTTAGATGAGTCTATCTGCATTTGAAATCGGCTTTTGGTGATTTCTAGTCCTCGGCAATTCGAATTTAGGTAAAATCCGATTCATTTTGGATTTAACTGATTGACTTATTTATTTTTAATATAATAATTTGTAAAATTTAAGTCAAATTCAATTCGGATACAATCGGATTTAGATTTGAATGTAAATTTTAAAATTCTAAAAAATCCAAAATTCTGGATATTAGATCGGATAAGGTATTTTGTATTTAAAACTCAAAAATGCTCCTAAAATTTTGATATTGCTTGCATAAAGAAAAGTAAGAAAACATACAATTGTAACTCGAAATTTAAATCCAAACGTGGAAAAAAATAGATAGTTTTAAGTATAGTTACAAGAAATCCAAGGTACCGAAAGCAAAGACATAGATAAAAGAGAGGAGAGTACATAATCGGCAAATTAAAGTCTGTTGTCAAATGAAATTGAAAGTCTGAAACATTGATAGAAATTTGAAGATGGTTGATGACTTAGTTAATTTGTGTAAATACCCTGAGCAAAGACAGATGAATTTTGACTTTGGATCTTTCTTGAAATACAAGTAAAAAGATGAACTAGCCTCTCAATTTCATGGTTAAAGACTTAAAACAATGTCAAATACTATAAGACTTAAAGTATAAACTATAAACTTGTAAGACTCAATGACTCACTCTAAAGCCACCAACATGTTTGAATTCAGGTTCAAACTATATAGGAAAATGAAAATTAAAGAACAACAAGTTAGAAAACAAACTTGTTAAATGTAATCTGTAAAACATAAATTAATAGAGTTCAAGAGAAACCAATTACCTCTCATAAGTTCATCTTCCAACTCTACTTCAGCAAGCATTCGTTGAATTGTTACTCATTTTTCATTGATATGAATTTCATATTTTAACCATTTTTGGGTGCAAATCAACACTTCAATCATGTAGTGTGTCAAACAACTCATGTAAGAATCCAAAACTCTCCCACTAGTGCTAAAAGCATATTCGAATGCCACTTAAGACACTTGCATTGCAAGTATATCTTTAACTATTAGTGATAGCACTAGAAACTTCCCACTGTTGAACTTCCACCAAGATAACAAACCATCTTTTGCATCTTTTACAATATGTGGAGTCTCCACATTCTCATTAAAGTACAAATCCAACTCATTAGATGAATTCTGAATTCCTGTCTCTTTCACAATCTCATCGTTCACAATCTCATCGTAGATGTTTTCCATATTCTCATATCTCACAAAAATCACTTCTAACTTGATCTTTTGACTGAGCCTTACACCACGACTGAGACTGTGACTGAGTAGATGTCACTGACCCACTACCAATTTTGTTCAACAAACTGGCTCTGCTATACTCATCATACATATCCTTCAAGATCTGATGCACTTCATCAGAAAGATGAGTTGACTCCACACTATTTTTACCATAAAGCGTATCAAAACATAGCCCAACAAACTTCATCTTCTTTCTAGGGTCAAAAACACTAGCAACTATCACAAGCCTATTTATTTCAACCTTATGCCAAATGGATCCTAATACTTCCCTAACTTTCTTAACATACCTATAGTTTTCTCTTGCAATCCTTATTCTAATCCTAGACTTGTGCTTAATGCAGTTAGGTTTTTGGTAATGGTGACTATCTCATTGTACAGCTTATGAGAGGCAACAAAAGTTAAAGCAGATATCACTAATGTGGATTTATAAAATAGAATAAGAATTTGAACTAACCGGTCAATTGCATTCCAATCATCTCCCACAAGTAGTCCAATCCTTTTCTTTCCCTCCTCATTTCCAGAAAGTAGTCAGTTATACCTTTTATCTTCAGCCACCATCTTCTCAAATGTCAATCTAAACTTTAGACCTTGTTCTATCATGAGATAAGTAGAGTTCCATCTAGCCTTCACATCTAAAGAAGGTTTCCTCTTTTAACTAACCGGTCAATTGCATTCCAATCATCTCCCACAAGTGGTCCAATCCTTTTCTTTCCCTCCTCATTTACAGAAAGTAGTCAGTTATACCCTTTATCTTTAGCCACCATATTCTCAAATGTCAATCTAAACTTTAGAGCTTGTTCTATCATGAGATAAGTAGAGTTCCATCTAGCCTTCACATCTAAAAGAAGGTTTCCTCTTTTAATCTTCCATGTTTCAACTCGCAAATCAAATGATTTGAAACTATTAGTTGAAGACCTCACAAATTGAATTCCATTGCGAATAGCAGCCACTGTTGTCAACCTCTTGTAAACCTTCCCTCACAATCAAATTAAGTATGTGAGTAGCAGACCTTAAGTGCATATACTCACCTTTCAGTACCACTGCATCATCTCCAAGCTTCTGCATTACTTTCTTAAACTTAGAAATTGCAGAACTGTTGGCTGTAGCATTATCCACAGTGATGCATAACACTCTCTTTATATCCCACTCGTCTAAATACTCAAGAAGAACATTAAAATTTTTTTACCCCTTATGATCAGAAACATTCTTGAATCCTATTATCATCTTCCTTAACTTCCACATAGCATCCACGAAATGAGCTGTTATTACCATATAACTGGCTCCACTACTAGTTGAAACCCATATATCTATAGTCAATGACAACCTCTGCTTATTATGCCCAATGATCTTTTTCATAGCTTATTTCTTCATAATATAAAGCTCCACAATTCTTGTGGCAGTTCTCCGAGAATGAGGCCTATACAGGTTAACTCTAGAGAAGAAATGTCTCCAAGCTAAGCTCTCTATGAAAGTTAATGGCAACTCGCCTAAAACCACTATCTCATTACAAGTTTTCCTAAACACTGCTTCATAGACTTTACTAACTTTAACACTACCACCAACACCATCAGTTGTTAAGACAGTTTAAACATTGACTTTGTTAGCATTAGCATTTTGCCATACCTTGAATGTCTTGCAGGCCCCCTTCGATATGATTCTTCAAAGTAGTGGTCCCAGACTTGGAAGGACAAGCCAACTCTTTCCCATAATAATAGCAATTGCACTTGTCAAGATTTTTTTCTGTTTGGTGAAGTGATCTCAAACCCAAGATTTTGTCTTCCTCTTCTTAGAACTGCTAACTCCTTCATCTTCAATGCTACTCTTTTTCCTCTTGCTCTTGTTATCAGGCGTTTGATTTTGAGCATCATTATCGGTGCTACTTAACTCAGCAGTATCATCGGGTGGTGGGTTATCACAAGATGCCATCTGCATAAACAAGTTTACTAAACGTTAAGATAGAAAGTGAAAGAGAGTAACACAAGAATGCCGAGAAAGATGATGCAATGCAACATTCACGAATACCGAGTATGATGATGATCAACATTGAACAATGCTGAAAGTGAATGAGAGCATCACAAGATAACAAGATTCATATTAAACATGTTCAGTAGCTCAAAATCAATTCAATTATCGTAGATTAATCTTAAACAATCCATCACATAATAAATTCATAAACAGCCAAATCCTCTCAATCTCAATCTCAATCGGACATCGCATAAACTCGATCCAAACATGCACTTGCAATATATTGTCTAGCCAATTACCAACCTAGTCCTCTCTATCTCCATCGGCGAAAAAATCGAATTCTAAATTGAAATAAACCTAAATCGAATCAAACACAATCAAGCTTTGGCCGCGACATGATTTCGAAATCGAAATCAACAAAGCCAAGAAATTCCAGAGATAGAGAGTCGAAATCAACAAAGCAAAGTAATTGAAGAAATTCGAAAAACTGTAAGTATCGGAACACAAATAGAGTAATCGAGAAATTGGAATCAAACACCAACGCCTATCAATTACATAGAGCTTAAAAGGGAACTGACACAAACCTCTGATTTATTTTGCGACACTGTTGACGTTTGCGGGTTTATCGGAATCGACAAAGAAGGTAAGCTATCCGAGAGTTGAGCTTAAGCGACTAGGGATCCCAGTTTTGTTTTGGGGAATTGAGAAGGAATTTGAGCGAATAGCTTCAGCAACTTGCTAAGGATCGGGCTTCAGAGGTTGACGATGGGAGTGAGATGAATCGGGGAACACAAATTCCCAAATGCAGAAATAAAGGAATAAAACCCTAAGTTCTATACCTAACTAATTCTTGGGTACCCATAAACCCGAACGGGTAACGGGTCGTTTCAGGTAAAATCCGAAACCCGCAGGTTCTACATCAGAGCACCCAATAAGAGAATTTTGCGGGTTCCTTTTTTTTGCCAGATTTGTTTGTCAGCGTTGTTAGCAACCAAATGAAGATGAAGATGCATATTAAGATGCCTTTACTAGATTCCCCTGACAATTATTCATTGCATATGAATTATGAATTAACAGATACAACAGTTGAAGATAAATTTTGTAAGCTTTTCTTGTAAATGCTCATTGGTTGTATATTTATCTTTTTGGTTTGGTACCAAAGTCAACACAGCCATAAGTTTATCTCTCGCTACTTTGCTTCTGTTCTTGACTTGCAAATGCGCATTTGAGAAAAAACACACATTAATTCGTTTTTGGTCTTGGTGGGACGAATTAACTGTGTGTTTTTTGTCAAATGCGCATTCGCTACATATACAAAACATATAACCAGAACTCAAATTATACCATTAAACCAAAACCGAAGCTGAACCAGTTAGAGTTCAATCAATTTCCCTCATATATGGAAAATTGATTGAGTTCAAACATAAAGAAGTTAACCGAAGCACAATACATACATAAATAAGTTTTTTAAAAAATTGCGTGAAACGGAGATGAGTGAAGTGTGATATGGTGAAAGAATTTAGTGTCATTTCCCATCGTTTGCGACAATCATTGTTAGTCCAATGGTAGTTACTTTATTCGTTTTTGGTCTTGTGATGTATTGTAGTTTTGACGCATTTTAACCAAAGTGTTCAAAGGTTTTTAGAGTATTTTTGGTGTTTCTAAATTTTATAAAGGTTTGAGACACGTTTGGATGGAGTCTAATGCATAGGAAGCAAGGATAAGAGCAAAGGAGCACAAAGTAGACATTTTGGGAGCATAGATCGATGGTTCCCCATGTCGGAGATGTGCTGTTGTAAGATTCTAGATCGACCAGAAGCTAACAGCCGGTAATCAAAGACTCATCTTTCTTGCAGTTTCATACAGCCATTTCTGTCTAAACAGAAAGAAACAGTAATCCGATATTCTGAAGCAGGACAATGCCGAATTGTTAAACATCGGTGTTTCAACAAACAGAAGCACTGGTTGTCTCCTGGGGAGTCTATGGAATCGCCATCTGCCGCAGAGGTATATTGAATTGGATACATAATATATCTACTTAGAGATGTATATATTTATGTGTTCGTTTGGTGGTGTAGAGACGTCGGCGAAACTTCCAGCAAGCAGAATCAGCAGTTGTTAGCAGAGGTTAACATTAATCCGTTGGAGCTAGATGCTAGAAGTTGGTGAATCTGAGCCATCAGAAAGAATCTCATGGAAGGCCATTAACAAGAAAGCCAGAGATTGCGAGGAACAGATGTTTTTGGTTATGCTTCTGTTGTAAGTATATGCTCACTGATTCTATTATTTATCTTTTTGGTTAGCTACCTAATTTAATATACCAGATAAGATAAGCGATAATTAAGTTGATTCAAGATGTTTCCTTTTTTTTGCAAGTAGATAAAGATTGACAAAACACACACACATGAATTTGGACTTGAAACTACAAATACAAAACATATAACAAATTATATTATTAAACCAAAACCGAAGCTGAACCAGTTTGAGTTCAATCAATTTGCCTCATATATGGAAAATTGATTGAAGTCAAACCAGATCATTCATTCATTACATGATAAGACAGAACATATCTAAAACAAAGTTAACCGAACCACAATGCATACATAAAGAAGTTAATTGCAAAAATCGCAGAAAAGCAGAGATGAGCTTCAAAGTGGTGCAATGGTGGGTAAGTTGTTGCAAAAATCAGAGAACTGGCCATCATCTTCATCTTCAAGGCCTTCAAAATAAGAGCCCAGAATTGTATCCGGTGTTGTCTCCATTGAGACATGATCATCGTCAAACGAAATTTCAAAAGGCGTATCGAAATCAATGAGTTGTTCAATATCAATCTCTTGATCGTAATCCAAGTATCCTTGAGGTAAAGCGTTGTTGTTATCCGTAACACAAATAACTTCACAAATCTCGTTAATCTGATCCTTCTCTTCAATGATCTTGTTGAAATTTGCAGGTGAATCATCATCATCGATGACAATGATTTGATCATCAGGAATGCAACAAATTGAAGAACTGGACTGAAGAATTAGGGTTTGATCCGGCTCTTGAGTTCCGTTGCCTAAAACAGCATGTCTCGTCTTCAAGTCCTCATCATCATTAACGGAAGCTTGATGAGTATGATTTCTTCGATCATTATGGACGTTGGTCTTCATTTCCTTGAGATCACTCAACAACGTCCACATGGAGTCCATCGCGTCTCTCAGTTCTTCGGGATTCTCTGATCTGTTAAGGCTCTCGTCTTCCCACCAAAACCCTAACCCTAGATCCTTCCGAGTAAAGCAAATACCAACGTCCTCCCTCATCTGTTTGTTGTTTCTTTCGAGAACAGGAACATGATGTTGTCCAGAGAGAAAAGAGGAGACAACATCATCAACGGAGGAGTGACCGAAGGAGTAGAAAGAGACGTTAGACTCGGAAGAAGGAGGAGTGGCTAAGATTGCGATTTGTGCGCCGGAGAGAAGACAAAGCTGAGAGGCTTTACTGAAGAGACCCTCACGGCGTTTGGTACAAGTAACCCTAAGCGAATCTCTCTTCTCTATCTTCTCTACGGCAATCTTCTTCTTCGTGCCTCCCCTTTTCACCATTCTTATTTTCTACAGAGACTTGAGAGAGAGACAAAGAGAAAATATTTTTTGTGGAAAAAGAAAGACAAGAACTGAGAGATGAAGCCACCCTCGTCTATGTAATAAGGAAGTATCAGAACAAAAAAAAAGAAAACATAGAAATCCCTAACTTATAAAAAAGGAAACATGAAATACCCAGTTTCGGTTTTATATTGGTTCCAGCAAACCACTTTTATTTTAACTTTCAACGGTCAACAATTATTACTAAACCCTATTAAACCATCGCTAAGTCGATACCAAATCACCTAAGCCCACCAATTTGATTACCGATAAAATAAAAATATTAAACCCTACAACTTTAAATGTTAAAATGTTATACAATGTTAAAATCACAGTCTATGTCTTTCACTTTTTTTGTCTCTCCTTGATTTTCAATTTGGTAAATACAACCAAACATATATATATATATACGATATGGCAAAACCAGGTTTGTTTTCATCTCGTTACAAAACGAAAAGTTGATTATATTCTCTTAAACAAAAACGTATATCTATTTGGGAATTTTTAATTTGAATTCTCCGTGTAAAATGTGATGTATAAACCTATGAGAGAGTCATATTTTCTTGTTGTAGAGATCAAATTTGCTGAGTCAAAGCATATGAGCGAGACAAACTCGTGATGTGAAATCTTGTCATCAAGTCATTCCAAATCTGAGATGCATCATTGAATCGCAATATACTTCGATAGATTTGTTTCGTGACTGACGAAAGCAACCAAGATTTGACCATTGAATTGCATCTAGACCATATTCTAAAGGTAGCATGCGATTCTTGAGGTCTTGGCAAAGAACCATCGATGATAGCTATTTTATTCTTTGCATCTAATGCAATCATCATAGCTATTTTCCAGGAAGAAAAGTTTGTTCCATCTAGTACCTCAGTGATGATCATGTTTCATGGATTGTCACCATTTGTAAGGTTGAACGGCGAGTTCATCGTTTCTGTGAAACCAATCGAAGAAATTGGAGCATTTTGCGATGAATTCAAGTCTGGTTCATGATGAGGAGGTGATTCCGATGCCGGAGAACTCGACCTAACCGTGCGACGCCGTGCTCTCTTGACGGTGACCATCGCGTTAACCGATTTTGTGTGGAAAAGGAAAGATAAGAACTGAAAGATGAAGCCACCTTCGTCTATGTAATAAGGAAGTAACAAAAAAAAAGGAAACATAAAATTCCCAATTTCGGTTTTTTATTGGTTCCAATAAAATCCTTATTCAGAAGCAAACCACTTTTATTTTAATTTTCAACGGTCAACAATTATTACTAAACCCTATTGAACCATCGCAAAGTCGATACCAAATCCCTAAGCCACCAATTTGATTACCGATAAAATATTAAACCCTACAACTTTAAATGTTAAAATGTTATATAATTTTCAGATGTTAAAATCACAGTCTGTCTTTCACTTTTTGTCTCTCCTTGATATTCTATTTGGTAAATACAACCAAACATCTATATATAGTATATAGTTCAACCAGGTTTGTTTTCATCTCGTTACAAATCTATATGTTGATTATATTCTCTTAAACTAAAATGTATATCTATTTGGCAATTTTTAGTTTGGATCCTCCGCAGAAAATAATTTATAAAGTTGAAAAATCTATCAATTAGTTTCTTCGAGAGCTTTTTGCTATGTGTGAATAAAAGCTATCGAAGTACTGGATTGATGATTTTGAGTTTTTTTTTCAATTGTTCCATATGTCAAACGCTAATAACTCCATCAATTATTATTATTTTTTTAAAACTATTTTTTATTTTTAAAAAATTGAATATAATTAATATAAATATTTAAATATTGATTTGATAATTTATATTATATCATCTACACATAAATAAATAAAATAGACATAAAAAATTAGATGATCTTTATAATTAATTATAATATCGTTTACTTCTAAGATATATATATTGACTTGTTGACACAAAAAAAGATATATACATTAACAATGAAAAATTATATAACCTCTAATTACTAAATGTAGATTTATTCATAACACCAATAAAATAAATAATATCGATACAAAACTAACCTTAATAGTTATTTATCAATTACACGTAAAATCTAAAGAATGAAAAATATTGATAATTATCAATAATTCAAATTTACGAAACTATAAATATATAAGGGGGTTTTGTGCAGTACCCTATATTTGTAGATTAATTAGGGAAATACATTTTGGTCATAATTTTTTGGCAAATAAATTTTTTGATGGTGTGAAATAACAAAAATATCTCTGAGTCAATCGGTAAAGAGACGTAGATAGATCGAATGATTAAAAAAGAAATAGCATGCATTATATTAAAATAACACAAAATATATATAGATAGATTAGTGATATAAAATCTTTTACTATGACAATACAAAATAACATAAATTTTTGGATAAAACGAAACAAACATTCTTGAAACAGAAAGACAAATCTAGTGAAATGGAAAGATAAATCTAAATAACTTAACTAACATTGTGAATTATGTAAAAATAACATGATAGATGTAAATAATTGTGTTTCACTTGGAATAATGTGTTATATTAAACAATACCAAGGAGATAGTATAACAGTTTTGACGCATTTTAACCAAAGTTTTCAAAGATTTTTAGAATATTTTCAGTGTTTTAAAAGTATTTTTTGATTAAAACACGTGTGGATGGAATCTAATGCATATGAAGCAAGGATAAGAGCAAAGGAGCACGAAGAAAGCATTTTTTGGAGCATAGATCGATCGTTCTCTATTCAGATCGATCGATCCAACATAAGGAGATATGCCGTGAGATTCCATATCGACCAGATAAAAACCGGATTGATCCAGCTTTAAATTGACCAAATCGCATAAAAAGAAAATATATGCTTTGCCAGAATATTTTGACCTAGGATGTGTTTTAATCTATTTATTCTATTTTTAGGTTCGCTTTATTTTCTATTCAAATCTCTTGGTTTTAGCAATTTGTAAGCTCTGGGAAGATGAATATCTGAGAAGATTTTTGAACTTCTTTGGATTTCTATTTTATTGATCATTAGTTTTTCTTCATCTATTTATTGTTTCTCTGTTTTTATGTCTGAGTAGTTCTTAGTTAGGTTTAGGGTTTCAAGAGAATTCATGAATCATTGAATTAGACATAAATAGAGAATTATCTTAGGGTTTCTTCATCTATTGTTAGGGTTTGATTAACTACCTAGTTTCTAATCTTAGATTGTTTAACACATCAAAAGTGTAGCTTAAAAGTCTGAAATAACATAGATGAGTGGATTGTCCTTAGTAAACGAAAGATAATGTTAAGGCGATACGTGAACAAATCAAACTTGCTCATTAATGCTTGTTTAGAATTCTAAATTCAAATAACAATTTAGAATAATATGTTGCTAGATAAAGTGATTGCTACCACGGCAGTGGATCGTTTATATGTTTATTTTTGAGTTCAAGACTGTGTTCATCTATCCCTAAATAATTGTCTGGTTCATGATCTCTGAATTCCAGCGAATCACCCATGACCTACCGCTTTATTTAATTGATCTTTACATCATTTTAATTGCTATTTTTGTTACATTGCAACCAACACTCATAGCATTGTTTTAGCTCAATTTCATTCTTAAAGAATCGTAGTCTAATCTTGCTTTCTTTGGATTTGATCCCATCTATGCTACTGTGATTTTATGTGCACTTGCAGTCTTTTATTTTGGCTAAAACCTCTTTGTATCAAGTTTTTAGCTTCGTTGTTGGGGACCACTTGCATTACCTTCGAATCTAAGATTGAAGCTTAGTCTAAGATTTACTAACAATTTTTATCATGCTCTCTTGTGTGTTTCAGGTGTATGCAAAGATGAAGTGACGTCTCTGATAACCTCCTTAGACTCACCAACCAGGAATTTTTAAGGGTAGAATGAACTAACAAGAAAACTAAAGAAGGAAAGTTGAAGCTACTTGACAAGCGCGATAATATCGACAACTGAGCACTTGTTAATGCTCAGGCTGCTACAACCACATAACTTCAGAATGCACAACAACATCTACATCGATTGATGCAGCAACAACTACAATAACATACTATTGGGGATGTAGATACACCCCATACTTTCTACCATAATAGAGCTACCATTTGTCAACCAGAGATTGCGAGGCAAAACTATGAGATCAAACCTCAGATGATCGCATTGGTGAAGCAGCATGTGTACCATGGTTTTCCAGTTAAGAACCCCATGGATCACATAGAGAATTTCGAAGAGATTTGCATCACTACTAAGTCGAATGGAGTACCTACTGATTTACTTCAAGTGTAAGCTCTTCCCCTTCTCTCTGACAGAAAAGGCATTGAGATTACTTAAGTCACTACTTGTCATATCATTGAGGACTTGGGTTGAATGTATAACTGCTTTCTTGGATCACTTCTACACCAAGTCATAGAAAAATTCTCTGAGAAACAAGATCACTAATTTCGAGCAATATTCAAGAAAGTCTTTTTGTGAAACTTGGGAGAGATTCAAAGAATATCGCAAAGAGTACCCTCATCATGGGTATTCATATGAGCATATTATTTGGATTTTCTATGATGGAGTTGATTGAGACTACAAAAATGCTCTCAATGCTGCAAACAATGGAGACTTCATGACTAAGAGTATAACATGAGAATACCAACTGGTAGAGAACTTTGCTGCAAGTTCCAGCAGTTGATGCTTAGAGTATGATCAGTCTAAAAGAGTCAATAGTGTGGACTCTTAGAAGATTGACGAGTTGAATGCAAATACAAGTTTATTGGTGAAGGAAAATCAGAGAGGTGTGCAGCTTTGTGATGGAACAAATTCAATTTACTGTCACGAGATTGCTGAGGAATAGACTGCTAAGTTCCAAAAATTGAATTATGTGAATGGACATGGGTTCATGCAAAATAGGGGGTTCAACTAGAATTACATAAATCACCCAAACTTGTCATGCAACAATGAATTATGTGAATGGACATGAGTTCGTGCAAAACAGAGGATTCAACCAGAATTACAGAAATCACCAAAACTTGTCCAAACTTGCAATTTACTGTCACGAGATTGCTGAGGAATAGGCTGATGAGTTCCAAAAAGTGAATTATGTGAATGGACATGGGTAAGTGCAAAACAGGGGATTCAACCAAAATTACAAAAATCGACCTAAACTTGTCCTACAAAAGCACAATTGTTGAAAATCTACAAGATCAAGTCTACTCATAACGATTGGTCGCTCAGGGTCAATAATTTTAGGAAAAAGCATTCGTGCAAAAAGACGGGTGTCACTAGTGTTTCTCAGAGATTTACTGGATAGATGGGCATGCAAAATCAGAGTTTTCAGAAAAAATTTCTCAGGGCTTTCAAGGGAAATAGTTCGTGCAAAACTAGGGCCAAAACATATTTTAGGGTAGATTCCAACAGAAACAGTCGTTCAACAATTTCCAGACGATAATCCCACCTTCATTCCAAGCTCCTACAAACTCAACAAATGATTCTCAAGATGAAATCAATGTTCTTCTGCAACAACTCCTCTTCCAACAACAAAAGTCTGCTAATGAGATCAATGTAAATGTGGAAAATATGTACAATGATCTCAATAGCAAGTATGAAGCTGTCTTTACTCATATAAAATGATAGATACTCAGGTTGCTTAGATTGTTGATATAGTAAAGAGACAGCAGGGAGTCCTTCCAGGGAAGGGTGAGTAGAATCCTAGGAAGAAGTTTGTTAATGTCACTGCACTTAAAAGTGAGAAAGTGTTAGAACATGTAGCGCGAAAAGAAAAAAATGTTGATGTGGTTATCGATCTAGAAGAGAGAGACGAATAAGAGAATGAGAAAGCTAAAGATTATGCGGAGAAGCCAAATGTGCCACCGCCTACGTGTGTCTATGCTTCAAGGATCCCATACCTTACTCGTCCTATAAAGTAGTGGAAACACCTTGAAGAGGTGAAGTGTAAAGAGTTGTTGGATGATCTTATAGTGAAGCTACCTCTTGTTGATGCAATCCAAATGATACATGCAATGAAAAGATACATGAAAAGTTTGGTGATAATATGGATGTCACCATTTTTGGTTTATGTGTGGTGACTGCGGATTATGGAAAGTGGATTAGTCTTGATGATACTAATCCACTACAAAAAAACAGCGCAGAACTGACAGCTGTATTCGTCTGTTCTAAATAGTTAGAAATAAAACAATCGTCGAAAATCCGTCGGAAGAAAACCATTGATAGTCTCTCAGAAATCCATCATATAGTCTTCCGACGGAATAACTGATGGATTTAAGATGGTTTATAATCTGACGAATTACCGACGAATTTCCAATAAGTGTTTCCGACGGATTACCGATACCGCTTTTCTGATGGATGTTTTAATAACTTTTTTTAATAAATAATTATAATTAAATAATTAATAAATAATTATAATTAATAAAATTATAATTATAAATATAATTAAATTAAATAAAATTTAATTAAAATTCTGAAACAAAAATAACAAATAGTTTTAACGAAAATAAAAAAGAATTCCAAAGAAAATATAAATTATGCAAAATTAAAAAAAAAAGAAAATTAGAAATTAAAAAAAAATTAATCTTGAGGAGGCGGTTGGAACGCACGGAAGAATGCATCCATCTGATCCTGCATTGTTTTGAGCTGTGCAACCATGTTTTCTTCGATAGTCTTAATCTTGTTGTTGAGAGCTTCGATCTCGGCTGACTTTTCATCGATTTGCGCCTAAACTGAGAATCTCCGTAGAACCTCGAAATTTTTGAAGATGACGACGAGTACTCTTCTGGAAGTCCAAAAATATGGTTTTTGGACTTTGAAGTGACCTACGAAACAAAATAAAGTAAATCATTAGAAAGAGTTAATTAAAAGAAAAAAATAAAATTAAAATAAAGAAAAAATAAATAAATTTAACTTACTTCGTAGACAAATTTGTTGAGCTTCTCAACAGGAATTTTGGTGCAAGGAGTTCCGTCAACCATCGGCTGTGATTGCAGAAACTCCTCTCTTAATCTTGTCACTTTCTCCACGATCTCCCGAGCAACCGGATCTTGGATTTGTCCCGTTTTGCGGTTCGTGTGAGCATCTTATAGCAAATTAAGATGGGATGGACGGACACTTTCTTTACGGAACTGAAATATTTTATTAAAAGTTAATCTAAGTAAACAAAGTGAAATTAAAGTTTAAATTTAAAAACACTTACCAGTTGTTGTTCCCGAGAAGCCTTGCTCGTTGCTCCCAAATTGTGAGTGGCAATTCTTTTGCCCTTTCGGTCACTCTTCCGGTTGGTTGATTGAGTAGTTGATGTTGCTTGACTCTCAGCCATCCGCCAATACTCAACCAACCCGTTCTAGAGGTCTGGGTTTGCAAGCAGCTCCCTAGGAATGTCATTCTGGTTCCAGTTGTCCTTCCACTCGTTCAGCTTTCTTGAGTAAATCTATATAAAATGAGGATAATTTGTGAAAAATAAAATATATTAGTAACTTAAATAACAGTAAAATATGTTAGTTTAATCATACATAGTCTGCTTGTGATGGTAGAATAAATGGATCGTATTTAAGAATAAATAGACCGTTCTAGAGGTCTGGGTTTGCAAGTAGCTCCCTAGGAATGTCATTCCGGTTCCACTTGTCCTTCTACTCGTTCATTGAGCAAATCTATATAAAATGAGGATAATTTGTGAAAATGAAATATATTAGTAACTTAAATAACAGTAAAATATGTTAGTTTAATCATACATGGTCTGCTTGTGATGCTAGAATAAATGGAGTGTATTTAAGAAATCTTCTTCTTGAATGTACCGATGTCATATCGAATTGGTCAATTTGTTGTTTTTTGCATTATGATTAACTTCTTTGTCGAGCGATGATGGGCTTCGTTCTACCAGAAGGCTAACTGATTTCATAATACATGATTCAGAAAGAGTTTCACAACCTGTGGAGATGTTGGAGATTAGTGATATATTCATTTCAGGTGTTATCTTACCTTCATATGAATGTTCTGATAAGGAGAAAAGAAAGGGTGTGAGGTGTCAGTCTTTTGGAGGGGTTGAGCATTAGCATATATCTGGTTATGAAGATGGGTCACTGGTGATATTGATCTCTATTGAGTTGGCGGATTATGATTGTCGTAAACCGAATACTAGCTATAAGAAGATCTATGATTATTTCTTTCAGAAGACGTGTGCTTCAGTTGCTGTTTATAAGCGATTGTCCTAGTTTGCAGGTGGGGATCCTAACACGAATCTTGAGGAGTTGATTGTCGTGGTTATCAGGTCAATAAACTGAAGCAAGTACTTTTCTAGCGGTGCGGCCATCCAAGACTTTGTTATATCTCAGGGAGAATTTATATATAACCAACTCGCTGGTTTGGACGAGACAACCAAGAAACACGAAACAAGCTTTGCTAAGATTCCTGTTTTTACTCTCAGAGATGAGAATAGTAAACTTGACAAGGCTGTGCAGATGGAAGGGAAACCTTCTAATGGATCTCTGAGGATTAATGGAGTTTCTGAAGTTGTGGAAAGTGAGGGCTTGACCAATGATCAATTGGTTGATGGTGCTGACGAAGATAGAAGATTTCTCCATTGACTTTCCAGAGGATTCATTGCAGGAGGTTGGTGCAAAAAATGGGGAGGAAGAGGTTGAAGAGGAGGGCGAAAATGAAGCAGATGTCGATGAGGATGCAGTGGACACTGTACCAGAATCTGTTGAGGTTCAAAAGTCTCATACACCTAAGAAAATTCGTGGCAGTTCTAGAAAATGGAAATAAGATGGGATGGCAAAATTCTAGGAAAAACTTCTTCTGGTGAGCCTCTCTATCGTCAAGCCCTTGTTGGAGGGGAAATGGTGGATGTAGGTGGTGCTCTCATCTTGGAAATTGATGATCCAAATGAATTTCCTGCCATCTATTTTATGGAGTACATGTTCGAAAGTTTAGATCACTGCAAAATGCTACATGGTAGACTCTTGCAAAGAGGATCCGAGACTGTTCTGGGGAATGCTGCTAATGAGAGGGAAATATTCCTGACTAATGAATGCATGATCGCACAGCTTAAGGATTTAAAAGGAACACTCAGTTTTAAGTTTCGATCTAGGCCATGGGGGCATCAGTATAGGAAAGAAGCCATCACTGAGGATAAGCTTGACCGAGCAAGAGCAAAAGAAAGAAAAGCGAAAGATTTGCCAACAGAATACTACTGCAAAAGCTTGTATTCACCTGAGAGAGGGGGATTCTTTAGTCTTCCACTGAATGATATTGATCGTGGTTTTGGATTCTGCAATTCATGTAAGGTAAGGGAGGATGAAGACAAAAGGTCCAAAATTAAACTCAATGTTTCAAAGACAGGTTTTTTCTGCAATGGAATTGAGTATTCTGCTGAAGATTATGTTTATGTCAACCCCAACTTCATAACAATAGATGGATTAAAGAAGGACAGTCGATCTTCTTTTAAGTCTGGGCAGAACATTGGGTAAGAGCTTTTGTTATTTGCCAATTGCTGGAAATCATCCCAAAGGAATCTAAGAAGGCTGATTTAGGCTCCTTTGAGGTTAAAGTGAGAAGGTTTCATAGGCCTGAGATATTTCGGAAGAGAAGGCATATGCTTTCGACATCCAAGAGGTAAGAACGATGTCTTATGTAATATATCTGGTAATGTTTTAAGTGATGGAGGATGCTTTGTTGGTTTCTTCATAAGTTTATCTTACAATCTTTTCTCTTTCTTTTTGCAATTTCTTAAGTTGTGTTACAACCAGGACACAGCTGATCATCTCCCTCCAGAGGCTCTAGAGGGAAAATGTGAAGGAAGAAAAACGATATGAATTTACGCAGTGAATATTCAATATGAGACCATATTTTCTTCTGTGAACTGTTCTATGATTCCTCCAAAGGTTCTCTCAAACAGGTACATATATGTCTTCACTCCTTTCGCTTTTCATCAATAATTCTTGTACTTAGTTTAACTGTTTCTCTTAACTATTTTGTAACAGTTGCCCGCTAGTATGAAGCTAAAGTTCTCTACTATTAAGGACGATACACTTCTAAGAAAGAATAAGGGGAAGGAATTAGAAAGTGATATAAGCTGTTATTGTTAAGCCTAATGAAGCACCTAAAGACATGCGTTTGGCTACATTAGATATTTTTGCTGGATGTGGTGGCCTGTCTCAGGGACTGAAAAATGGCGGGTATGCATAATCTTGAGTCATACACAGTACCTTTCAAAATGAACAAGTTGTATTAGAGGACCTTCATTGGAGGTTTTTAAGAGTTTTTTTAAGAAGGGTTCTTAAGATTAAAAAAATATAAACTACATCGATAAACATGTTTTAAGAAACTCTTTTTAAAAACCGGTTTTTAATTAAGAGTTTTAAAAACCGGTTCTTGAGAAGAATTTTTTAAAACACATTTACCGATACAGTTTATAATAAAAATATTGCTAAGAAACCCATCAGATGAAGATGGTCTTAATATGCATGCTATATGTACAAGGTGTATCTGATACAAAATGGGCAATCGAGTATGAAGAGCCAGCTGGGCAAGCTTTTAGACAAAACCATCCTGAATCAACAGTTTTTGTTGACAAGTGCAATGTGATTCTTAGGTAAATAGCCAACAAAACACTTACTCGTCCAATGTGTATATTTCTTGCATTGTGAGCAGGTTTTGAGATTAATTGCAGGGTTATAATGGAGAAATGTGGAGAGGAAGATGAGTGTATCTCTACTAAGGAGGCAAATGAACTTGCAGCTAAACTTAGTGAGGACCAGAAGAGTACTATGCCACTGCCTTGTCAAGTGGATTTCATCAATGGAGGCCCTCCATGTCAGGTATATATTTCAAACTCTTGCTATAATTGTATACAATTTTAAGTGAATAAGTGAAAAGCTCTTAACCTGTGCAATTTGGCAGGGATTTTCTGGTATGAACAGGTTCAACGAAAGCTCATGGAGTAAAGTTCAATGTGAAATGATCTTAGCATTCTTGTCCTTTGCTGATTATTTCTGGCCAAGGTATTTTCTTCTGGAGAACGTGAGGACCTTTGTGTCATTCAACAAAGGGCAGACATTTCAACTTACTGTGGCTTCCCTTCTCGAAATGAGTTACCAGGTAAATTCATAATGATATTAGTGTAATGCTTGCTCTTTAGAAGAAGCTAGCATGCCATGTGAGCAATGGTTTCCAAAATACAGTCCGTGAAATTGAAACTCTCAATATTTGTTTAATATGATGTTTTCCAGGTGAGATTTGGAATCTTGGAGGCAGGTGCATATGGAGTTTCCCAGGCTCGTAAAAGAGCTTTTATTTGGGCAGCTGCACCAGAAGAAGTTCTTCCAGAATGGCCTGAGTCGATGCATGTATTTGGTGTTCCGAAGTTGAATATCTCATTATCACGAGGTTTATGTTATTCTGTTGTTCGTAGTACTGCACTTGGTGCACCTTTCCGTCAATCACTGTCAGAGACACAATTGACGATCTGCCACCAGTAGAAAACGGAGAATTCAAGAGAAACAAAGAAGTATGGTAACACATGACTGCATGAGGATAAAGTATTTATACATTACATTGACGTTAACAGAACAACCTGAACCTTGTGTGTCTTGCAGTTTCAAGTTGAGCCAGTCTCGTGGTTCCAAAAAGCGATAAGAGGAAACATGATTGCTCTCACTGATCATATCTGCAAAGGGATGAACGAACTAAACCTCATCCGATGTAAGAAGATACCAAAGAGGTCAGGTGCTGATTGGCGTAATCTCCCAGACGAAAAGGTCAGTCTTATCAAATGGACAGCCGGAAGATTTGATCCCTTGGTGTCTACCAAATACAGCTAAGCGATACAACCAGTGGAAGGGATTCTATGGAAGATTGGATTGGCAAGGCAATTTTCCAACATCAGTCACGGATCCTCAGCCCATGGGTAAGGTGGGAATGTGCTTTCATCCTGACCAGGACAGAATTGTCACAGTCCGTGAATGCGCCCGATCTAAGGTAATCAAAACTCTTTTGTTCATATGCAGTCCTCTAGCATCAGTAATAGGGTTCTTATGAAATTGTGGGTGTTTATGAAAACTGTAGGGGTTTCCAGCTAATTATGAGTTTGCAGGGAACATAATACACAAGCATAGACAGATTGGGAATGCAGTTCCTCCACCATTGGTGTTTGCTCTCGGTCATAAGCTCAAAGAAGCTCTACTTGTCAAGAACTCTCTTCAACACCAACCTTAAAATCACTCAACTCAGCTTTATCCTAAGTAGAGTTTTGTAAAATTCTTATTTTATCCCTTGTTGGGTCTTGATTATGTTTTTTCATATATAATTAGTACTTTGGTAGAACTGTCAACAATGTTGTGCCAATGAAGAAAGTTTATCTGCAACACTCGGAACTTCAACATCACCATTAGAAGCGGAAGCAAATACTTGTTTATGGCTATACAATCTACTTACATTGATGGGGTTTTCAAGGATTATCTTTGAAAGAAATTCACTAATTCAATTATTGCTCGCTTGATTGACAAACATAATTACTTAATTACTATGAATTTTTTTTGTTTTTTCATACTAATTCAATTTAGAGTCTTGGTGAATGCACTCTACTAATAAATAACAATCTTTAACAAAAAAATAATAATTTGACAATATAATTAACAATAAATTAGGAATTAGAAACACCTACAAACAGTATTCAATCATCTCGAGCTGTCGAGTCACACTTTTCATCAAACACATCTAAAACTAATAGGGCCTAGTGGGCCCAAAACTGAAATCTTCAAACCCAAATAAATCTTAATTTCTTTTTCCTTTTTTATATCCTATAAAATCTTTATAATTTTCTGCAAATAGATGTTTTCTCACGTGACTAAGTAAACGGGACCAGACATAGAAGAAGTAGTGATCCTCTGTTGCCGCTCCATGTTAAGCTCCCGTAGACTCATATACTGAATCCCCGACGACGTCGTTCTTCGGTACGGCGTACTCGAACCACTCCAGCTCTCCGTCACGTAAACCGGACCCGAGATCGAACCGGCACGAAAATTCCTAGCTCTAGCAATATGAACGTCGCTTTGATCATCAAACTCCATTTCTCCGTCGCTGGTGCATCGTCCGACGCCGTAGTTTGACCACTTCCTCCACTTGAAGAATAACAAGGCGTTCTTCAACCTGAACCAATGTTTCTTCTTAGTCTTCTTCTTGAGAGTGGTTCGGAGCAAGAAGAACGTGTCAATGGAGGACTTGTGCTTCTTCACTTCTTCCAAAACCTTAGAAAAAAACATGGATGAAGAGAATCTAGCTAGCTATATTGAAACCCTATGAACAATGTGAAAGAAGGAGAAGAAGATGGAGAATAAACTAACCTGAAAGTAGTGGATCTCGGGATCAAAGCCATAGTCGTTGAAGTGTTGAGATTGGAGCATTGGGAAAATTGGAGATTTGTTGTTAGACATTAGTTTTAGTGTTCCAAGAGAAAAGTTGTGTTTTGATTGATTCAATGCTTCTTCACTCTCTTGTCTCTTTCCATCTTTTTTTTCTGTTAGTCCATATCTCAAAAATCTTTTTAAACTATATTAATAATGGACACAAAGTATAAATAAATATACTAGAATTTGTCTTCTGTAACCGATCACATGGATATGGTTTTAACATTTTCGTAATTTTGGAGTTTTTTGTTTTGTTTTTCTAAGATGACCCACCAGAAAACAGAAAGTCATAGAGTACTATTTACTTTTGAGTATCTCAAGCTAAAGTTGAAGATCCATTGAACATTTAAGAGTACCAAGGAATTATCATGGGCCCTTCTCTTTCATTATTCTCTCACACTTACCATGTTTATGTATTTAAGACTTTAGAAAAGATAACTATCACATTATCACAAAAAGCATATGACTTTTTTTACCAAGACTTTACGGAACGAGTGGTTCTTTAATACAAGCTAGACGAGTGGTTCTTTACGAACATATTCTTTTAGGTAACTAATTTTAAAATCAGATTTTAATATATTTAGTAGGTGGTTTATTGATATTATATAGTAATACAGTTGCATCGATTTATTGTACACCATGTGTAAAATAATTAAGCAAAGATTATATTACCATTTTTAATCTTATATTGTATTAAAGTACTTAGACTTGAATTCTAAATACCGGTTTCCTTCAGATTTTTTTGTGTTTTTTTTTCTTTTGTTTATTGCAAGAGGATATCTTTTCTAGGCTCCAGAATCGTTTTTAAAATTAAAAAGTGTAAAATACCTTTTATCTATATGTTCTATACCATAGACATTTAAATGATCAAAATACCATTAATGCAATTGTAACCTAACAAACCTTAATGAGGTTGGTTAATTCGATTTGTCGGCCACAAGTAATATTCCGTGTTTATGTCCAAATTAAAAGAAATGAGAAACCCTTAAAAACCTTAAGAAGATGTTATAAGATATTTACCATAGTGACATATGTCTTATGCTATTGTGTATATAATCTACGACCGAACAAGTTTTGATGTTAATAACAAAGGATCATGTTCTGAATAAAGAGGATGCGTATATTAAGTACTCTTATTGTATACTTTGCCTTCACGAAAATGCTATCCAACGTTAAGTACGTATATGTTTTTTTAAAGACAAAGACGTGATGACATGAGTAGAAAATATTCATTCACCCTTTAAAAATAATTTTAAAAGAACACATATGGATAGTGGAAGAGAAAAATCAACTACAAATTCGCCGTGTAAGGCACACGATTTTGTGGAATCCACGCGTTACCACGTAGAAATCTAGCTGGAGTGAACCGAAGAGCTTGCTTAGGCGAGAGTTTCTTAATTCCAGCCCACTTAACACGTTGGGCTTGGGTTGAACCAGGCCCACTATTCTCATACTCAGAATAATAAAGCGTGTTAAGTGCAAAATCACCATTCCAAGGAGTCCATCCCGCTGGATCAATAACATCGTCAATGGTCGTTTTCATTATAATGGTTCTTGAAAACTCCTTCCATGGCCTTCCAAGATATGCTTTGTTTACAGATTTCACCGGAATATACGCCGGTTCTCCGGTGATACGGCAGTTATGGAGAACTATTCCGGTGGATTCACGCTCGTCGGTCCGGCCTTGGGCAGTTATCATGCAAGATTGACGTCCCATTGATTTTCTCACCACAATTTTACAGTTTTGGAAGACTGCTTTTGCATCGCCGAAGATGAACTCAACGGTGCCGGAGATTGTACAGTCACGGAAGAATTGGCGATGAGAATGGACCTAGAGAGTGTCTTGGTAACCATCGATCTGGCAGTGTAGAAAACAGCATAGTCGGCTGAGATTCTTAGGGCCACGGCTTGATGTCCTTAGGGACCAGCTGTGTTCTCAAATCCGATGTTCTTTGCCGTGAAGTTATCACCGTTGATCGCTGTAACAATTGTATGCATCATATTAAGTAAATAGTGGGGGAAAAAACAGTGGCAAATTCGTAATTGAAGAATGCAGTTTTGCAGGGATGATCCTTTTTACAAGTAGAGAATATAGTGTAATCTCTATTAAAATTTTGATTTTTTTTCAAATATGTGGTAATTCACGGTTTACAAATAGAATTGGACTCACCGACAGTGGCAGTCTGGTATGTCTTGACCTTGCCGATGGCAAAGTTGAGACATACCGGTGATCTTAGTATTGGTTGGTCCATCACCGATGAAAGTGACGTGAGTCATCTTTTTGGGGACGTCAACTTTCTCATTATACACACCTTGCTTGATGTAGATAACAAATGGCTTTTTGTTGGCTTTAGACACAGCGTTTAAGGCCTCGTTGATACTCTTGTATTGACCACTTCCGTCTTTTGCCACCACCACATCAGCTTTCACACCTCCTTTCGTTGCCATGAGCCGTCGAGTGTCTGGTTCCACCCAACTTGGCATACCGTCTTCTGTCGACAAAAGGTTTCTTGCGTAGTTTCCAACATCTCCAGTTAATCCTATCA
Organism: Cardamine chenopodiifolia; assembly: GCA_963922655.1. Taxonomy (NCBI): domain Eukaryota; kingdom Viridiplantae; phylum Streptophyta; class Magnoliopsida; order Brassicales; family Brassicaceae; genus Cardamine; species Cardamine chenopodiifolia. Next base: position 9,486,996 of record OZ000464.1, read on the forward strand.
CCCAAAATGTCAAACATCGTTTGTTTTATAGTGTTTGCGTAGGACCTAGACATGTATTTCAAGATTACCTGTGATGTTGAACTTTCCGAGAAGGCTTGAGATGTTAGTAATCATTGTAAGACCATTACTAGTGAGTTCTTTAGATGTTTTAAATAATTTGTGCATGTCTTGTGAAAGGTTCGACTTAATTTCCTCAAAAGTACCCATACATGTTTGTTGATATGCAATGGAGCCACTAAGCCAAACACGAAGATCTTCAACGAAATCCTCAATCTGAGTAATTGCGAACCTATAAAAGTTATCAAAACATTTAAGTAAATCGTCTGTAGCATCATTCATAAGCTTCTCACACAACTCCAAAGCTCCTTTGGTCTCCTTGTCTTTGTCTGCCTTGGCTTTCAACTCGTTGGAAGCTTTCTTGATGCTATCTTTGATGGAGCGAATGGTGATATCGAAGCCAAGCTTAACGAGGTCAAGAGGTTCAGTGAGAAGCATTCGTGAGACTTTTAACACATGTCTCTTTGAAATCAGTAGGTGCACAAACTGCTTGAACTGCCTTGGAGGTTGTTTTGATCTGCACATCGGCAGTTATCTTTAGAAACATATATTGAGATCATCTTCATATATTTAATTCTATATAATATTGCTTATATAAAATAAATTTCCATTTCATTTAAATTATTAATAATATTTGTCTGGAAACATGAAAATTTCTTATATTTTAATTAAAATTAATATTTCACAATTTAAAATTAGTAAAATAACTGTTAATCACTATTAACTTGATAAATATTTAACTACAAAATTTGCAACCCAATCTACAATCTAATATATTAATTACGAAATTAACAATAATAACTATTTATATCTTAAATATATCTTGATATATTTCAAACAAAATAGATTTTAGAAACAATAAAATCAAAAATTAATAATTAGAATATAAAAATATTTGATTATGTATAATATATAGATATTTTTAGGTATATAAATGAATATTTATTTTAAAGAATAGTTGATAAAGATTTCGTTAATAACTAAATTAAATTAAGATAAAAGACATATTTGCCATTAATGAGAATTTTTATATTCTTTATTCCAATGGCAATACATATAATTTTATTAGAATTTTAAAGTTTTTTTACAATTTTTGCTTCACAATTAATAATATAGATATTGCATAACACTAACATTTAATAGAATTTTAAAATCAATAAATTGAATAACACTAGAGTTTAAAATATATATAACTGAATAAAATTTTATAGAATACTAAATTCTTTCAAATTTAATAACATTTCTATGTTGAATAACCTCTCCTAAGTTGAATAAGAGAAATATTTATTTTTGACTGAGTTCTAGAAAATGGCTTAAAAAGTAAAAGCCTAAAAGTTCTACGTGTAAAGACACCATGTAAACTTTTTAAGTGGTGAAAACAGATGATGAAAATGAGTAATTAAACCGGATAAAATGAACCGAAATCGATTAAACCGGATTATTAACCGAGTTTCCTGTCAAAATCGCCGTTCTTCTTCTTCCTGAGCTCTCACCGCACGGTTCTCTAATCTATCAAACTCGCTAATCACAGTCGACTCAATCCTCCCAGGTAAGCTTCTTCCATTTTTCCTGTTCAACCAATTTAGCGTTCGCATTTCGTAAACTCTTCTGCTATTGATAAACCCTAACTGTTCCCGTTCCATCCTAGAAATTTCAAGACTAATTGTTGCTCCGATGTAGAAATACTAATTTCGGATGTGCCCTTTGTGTTTGAATCTGAATCTATAGATAAAAATGGCTTTCTGCAATAAACTAAGCCGTCTCGTGAGGCAAAGCGAGAACACATCCTTCATTGGCTCTCTCAACTCTTCTCTTACCAAACAATACCTCAAGTCATTCTGTGCAGAAGCCACTCACCATAGATTCCATCAGGAGACGCACAATTTTCTGGAACCAGAAAGCTATATTGGTAGCTGGGAAGCTCCGAGTGATCCTAAAGATGCAGAGAGAAAGCTTGCACAGCTTAGGAGAGATTATGCTAAGAAAGTTAAAGTGTATCGTAAAGAGTTCATTCATGAAATTGAGATGCTTAGGGTTGAGAAGCAACGTAAGGATGAGGCTAGATTGTTGGCTGAACGAGCTGCTAATGAGGAGAGGCGGCGGTTGAAGGCTGAGGCTGCTAAGGTTAGAGCTGAGGAACGCAAGATTGCTGATGAAGAGTTCAGGAAAATGCTGGTACTTTCACTTCTCTGTTCTTGATTCTTCTTGACGAATGTTTAATCAAGAAGTTGTTTTTTTGTGAGATGATTCTTGAGTACATGGGGAAAAGGGGTTGTCTGGATAAGTTTTGTATGGTATGTGGAGAATCAAAGTTTTGTTTATCTATTGGAAATTTGGGAATTTTTCCTAGTTATATGCTTCACGGTGTAGTATCAAATAAATGAATGTTTATGCTTTGTGATCGACTAGCTTTAAATTAGAGCTTGTGGGGTTGTACGGTTAAGGGATTGGATAATTGTCGCTTAAACTCAAGTGGAGATTTGATGAATCCTGTACCATCATGGTATCGCCACATTTTCTGTTGTTCGGGTTACACCTTGTTAATCAAACATAAGATGGATCTTGATACTTTCAATGGACCCAATGACTTCGAAAGAATTGAACGAGGAGCCGTATGAGGTGAAAATCTCATGTATGGGTTCTGTAGAGTATCAGTAAGGGTAGGGCAGTAAAACTTATTAGCTAGGAGTTCCATTTGTGTGAGCTGTAGGTAGAGAAAACTCTGTACACTCACTCTTAAATGATTTCATGTTCGAGTACCACTGATTCATACATTGTTTTCATGTCCTAGTGTCTGCAAATTAGTTGAGAAGTGTAAGACTTCCAGGTTTCTAATTTTTGTTTGAGTTCCTCATGTCTCTTGGTCACAGCCTAAGAGCAGTAATGTTCATAGTGCTTTTCTTTTCAAGTTGTAAAACCGATTTAAGAAAGGCTTGATTCATAGACTGGTTTTTGTGTTTGGAAAGTGTAGATGAAAGAAAGAGCAGAAAAGCTGGAGATCTGGAGGATGATGGGTAAAAAAAGGGAAGAGAAGATCAAAGAGAAGGAGAAGCTATTGCGTGAGCAGAGTTCATTGTGGATCGAGCAAAAGGAACTGGAGAAGAAGATTACTGAAGCCTTGGTTGACACCACTGTTCTCTAGACCAAGCTTTTCTTCTGAATCTTTGTTCTTTGTTTAAGAAAGAAACATTTTACTCCTTTTGTCGGAGACGAGCTCTATTCTTTTTCTAATAGAGAAGAAAGCAAAGGCGTTTATGGCCTTTTGCATTTAAGCACATAATGAAGTATTGGCATAAAGTTAAAATCGGAATTGTGGCCAATCTTTGTTTGTGGTTTTGGTGACGTAGTATCATTAATAAGAACAAACTTTTCTTTTCATTATTTGATTGTATGGTTATCTATTCATAATGTGCCCGTTGCTTTGAATCTTCCTCAATGGTTGTGTTGTCTTCTTTCATTATTCTCTGTGATTCTCACGACTTGAGTAATGAGCACTATAGCCCATTAATTTCGAATAGGTTGTTTTTCTTACTTCAGAATTTACAATTGTGTAAACCAAACGGAAAATACAAAACCGAAAATTGTATTAATAAACCAATTAGTTTCAATCGAAATCGGTTTTAGTGGGAGATAAATCCGCTTTAGATGTCAACCCTACTAAAATTATTATAGAATTACAGTTATAAACATAACCTAGAATATCTAGTAAACATAATATAAAAATATATCATTTCATTAAAGGTGAAAATGTTTTAACAATTAATTATACTATCACTATTATCAAACATGACTCTAAAGAAACATATTCTACTATCTATGTAATCAAACAAGTCTTACACAATATGCTTTTTAATGTTTTTCTATTTTATATGAAAATAAAATATTTACAAAATCTATCTCCAAGTTCTTTCAAAATAATTTTTAAAATGAATGATTAAAAATTAAAACGAAAATAGTATTTTAAACAATAATTGATTTTTAACTAATTTTAAATATATATTAATTGATATATATATATATATATGTATGTATACAAACCAAAAATCTAGACAATAACTCTACATCTAATCCAAGCTATGAATCTTAAATTTTTTTATAAGTCATAAGAATTTGACAATTGAAAAATTGCTAAACACATGTTATATCCATATTTGTTTTATAATTAAATAACTAAGTCAATTCAATGTGTTGAATAAATATATTTTAAATATCTTATTAAATTACAAATTAATATGCGAAGGACATAATCTAGTTAAACTAATAAAGTACTAACAAGAATGAGTTTGAACCAGATCCGGTTAGATTTCGATTCTCTTTAGAATTTAGGATGTAGTTGGGTTTAACTTGAGTTTTTGTTATATTCAAAAGTTTTAATCCGTGGCCCATGTAATATTTTATGTTTTTCAGAAACATTCTTATCAAAAAAATTTGCAAAAAGTAAAAGAAAACAAAACAAAACTGAGCTATCAATATTAAAACTTGGATGAAATGAAAATAAAAGAAATGGGAAAGGTGAGAGGAAAAAAATACAAAGTGGCATGCTGGCAAATTGGAGGTAGGGCGTGGAAGAAATATTCGGAGAGGGCAGTAAAAAATTTTAGAATGGATATCCGTAGATATCTGAGTCGGGTTTAAATTATTAAAAAAAATTATAAGATTGTAATATAAAAATTGGATATCCAGTGAATATCTGATAACAGATTTAGATTCAGATATTAAAATTGGAGATTCGTTCATCCTAAATCCGAATTCGGATATTAAAATTATGGATCCACCAAATCTAAATTCAAATATCTCTAAAACATCCGAATATCCAATATCTAGATCCGTAACACCTTAATTGGAAGATTGATAAAAGTGGGACCCATTTGTCATTCAGCCTCCCCTGTCAGCCACATGTCTTGAGTCTCCCCACATTTTCTTTTTTTTAGAGCAGCCTCATTAGAGGCTCTAAATAGAGGTTCTAAGCCTCATTAGGCCCAAATTTAAATAAAAAAGAAATTATTCTACTAGAACGGTTCTCGTAGAAGGATTTTGAGAGATGTTTAGAACCTATGATGTGCTCAAACGCTATTAGTCCATTTTAAAAAAATCAACTAGATTTTTCTTCTTTCTCTTCGCTCCTCTCCTTTCTCTTCGCCCTTTCTTCTGGGATTCCTCTCATCTTCTTCGAATTCCCTGCTACCAACATGGAAATCTGCGATTCTATCAATTATCTTCATCGTTTTGTTAGCTATACTGCTTGATCTGTTTTGTGTACTTGAAGATCTTATGTGAACCTTAACTTGCAATCTGGTTCTATCATTGCCTTTGACAGGACTTTGTTTGTAGACTACCCACAAGAATCCGAAAAATTGAAGAGAGAGCTCAAGGAAAAGCCAAACAAGCAGCCAAAAACGTACCATTCAGCTGGATTTTTGGTCGAGAGAACATGGCTTAAGAAGTTTACTACACAATTATCCCAAATGTAAGCCATAAAGTTCTTCACCAACGTATGACCAGTTTTAAGACCACGAAAGTTCATTTGATTTCCTTAGAATTTATGATTAGATTGTAGTTTCTCAGTTTGATTTCTTAGCATTGTTGATTTAGATTATTTAGGATTGGATACATAAACAGAATTAATAAAAGGTTACAATCACATGCAATAATTGGGATTTGGGGCTGGTAATTGGAGTAGGAACATGTTAAATGTTGCTGATGCAGGTAGATTTAATGGGTGAGATTAACTGCAAATATGGAGAAGGAAATCTGGATTGGTGATCATGATCAACAACGAATCAAGGTAAGTTCTGCTAATCTGTATCGATTCGAAGTGTCATAAATGGGTGTATATTAATTGCAAATTGTCTTGCTTAGTGGTTGTATGTCAATTGAAAGTGTTCTACTCATCTTTTAATTGCAAATACATCTCTGCTTTGTGGTTGTTTGTCACTCGAATTGGTTATGTGATAGAGCATTGATTGCATTAAACTTAAAGCATTGATTGCACTAAACTAAACTGAAACTAAAGTAAAAGTAAACTTAAAACTTAAACCTATGAACATACTAAACTAAACTCAAAACTAAAGTAAAACTAAACTTAAACTTAAAACTTAAAACTTAAACTTAAAACTAAACTCAAACTTAAAACTAAACTTAACCGAATCAACACTAAAACTTATAACTTAACTTAATTGAAACAACACTTAACTAAAAAAAAAACTAAACTAAACTTAAAATTCAAACTAAAGACATAAAAAAACTTTAACTAAACAGTACTAAACTTAACAATAAGAGATGTGTAAACTGACGTTAAAATTAGGAGACAAACTGACGTTAAAGGCGTTTCTGGTTTTTCTTATACACTTACAGTTATATGTCTATATATATTAAAGTATACACTTACAATTAGCACAATAGAAACTTAAAATTTTCCCCTTTCTATGAATCCACTTAGTCACTCTTCTGGTTTCATGGAGCTTTTAAATAGCCAACAAGATAGTTTTTCCCCTATATTTCCACCTGGATCATCACAATCCCCACAGTTTAGTACCCAAGTTAGTGATGATCCAAGTCCCCTAGTTGAACCAACATGTGAGGAGCGTAAGGAAGGTAGATGCAAATGGAAAATGATGGAAGATATTACCCTCATCAGTGCATGGCAAAACACCAGCAAGGATGCAGTAGTTGGAATTGAGCAAAAAGCAGCTGCGTTTTGGAAACGCATAGCTGCTTATTATGTTTCAAGTCCAAAAGTTGCTGGTCTTCAAAAGAGAGAAGCCAACCACTGTAAGCAGAGATGGGGAAAGATTAATGACATAGTGAGCAAGTTTTGTGGCAGTTATGAAGCTGCAAAAAGTCAGAAAAGCAGTGGATATAATGAGGATGATGTTGTTAAACTAGCTTACCAAATCTTCTACAACGATCACAAGATAAAATTCACACTTGAGCATGCATGGAGGGAACTTCGACATGATAAAAAATAGTGTGGTAATATTAGTACCAAAGGAGAAGGAAGTTCAAAAATAAGGAAGTGTGATGTTGCAGGTTCTAGTTCCAGTTCTGGAAATATTAGCAATGTCCAAGATGAATCAAGTCCAAGACCTCATGGTGTTAAGGCAGACAAAGCAAAAGGTTCTAACAAGACGAATCCAAAGGAGAGAGATGGCAGTTCTCTGTCAGAATTTCAGAGTATGTGGGAGATAATAGAGAAGGATCTCCTTATGAAAGAAAGACTCAAGTAGATGACACTTCTTGATAGTTTATTTGTGACACGTTTTCTAATTAGGTAGTGATACATGTTTAATGTTATGGTATGATAAATGTTTTCTATTATGATCATGATTAATGTTTGTATGAATGTTTGTATCAATGCAATTTATGTTTTCTGTTAAGTGTTATGTCCTGTTTATGTACTAATGTGAGTCTACCTTCCTAATCTTGTTGTTGTGAGTCTGTGACATGTTTAAGTCACAGAGAAGAATTATGATGGATGATTATGATGTGGCTAAGTTCGGACTGACAGATTTGCGCAGGGTCCTAAGTATCATACCACAATCACCAGTTCTTTTCTCAGGTTTGTTTGTAATTTTAAAAAATAGTATGATGTCTTGCATTCTGTTGTTCATTATGAGAACTGTTTCTTCTTGTTAGGGACGGTGAGATTCAATATTGATCTATTTAGTGAGCACAATGATGCTGACCTCCGGGAGGCTCTACAAAGGGCGCATATAAAAGATGTCATCAGCAGGAATCCTTTTGGCCTAAATGCAGAGGTGTAGTATATCTTAAAAGACATAGTTTAGTAATCAGAGTTCTTAATCATAAGCATTCTTTGTTATGCTATGATTGAGATTATTGATCAAACTCTCACTCACTATGAGTCTGTGAAGGTCGCTGAGGGAGGTGAGAATTTCAGCGTAGGGCAACCTTTTGCACATTTTCATTAATAAATATTTAGTGGAATAGGTAAAAACGACAGGAAGGTTTCACATGACTTTCTTGTTGACTTTTTCATGCTCTGTTCTACTCTACTTTTTTTTTTATCCTTTATGATGAAATCCCAAAAGACAAAAAATCTTGGATTTTTTGCAGTATGAGTGACTCAGATTTTGGTGGACAATTTATACAGGTTTGTGTTTAAAGCTATTAAGATCAGTCTGAGTGCGTATTTTATAGTATAACGGGTGTAATTTTGAAGATTTAGAGATGATAAGGTAATGTAAATAAAGATTACAAACCTATCTTTGGTTTTTTGTTTGTTCTGTTCTTACTGTTACTGGAAAGCTTTAGTGTTTTTTGGTCACTTTCAGTTTTCCGGAACCAATTTAATATTCTTATGCTTACTAGGAAAACTTTCAATATTCTGAGTATTCAGTTTGTGGTCATCTTCAGTTTTCAGGAAACCTATTTTTAATGGACATTTTACCAACAAGCAGTGACAAAAAAACACTAAAGAGGTGGTTTTTCATAGACAAAAGAGTTGTATAGTAAACGAAGAGTTTTAGAAGACCCATCGAATTTCTTATTTGAAGCATTTTTTTAAGTGTTCGATGGATTTGAATATAAACAAGACTCCCCCTGTTCTTACTGACCCTGCCCCAGTCAACAAATCAAGACTCGGATCATCCTTCCCTTCAGGAAGATTCATAATGAATTCAAGAAAAAAGATTCCTAAACTCGATGATGTTAGATCCAACGGTTGGTTAGACACAATAATAACTTTAGAATTATCATTTGTCTTTTTCTACCGACATCCGGAGGTTTTTTTATATATTTAAACAATTTCAAATTGTTTGTTTTTTTCTACCGACATTCGGAGGTGAGTTTTATTTATTTAAACAATTTTAAATTATTATTTTTTCTACCAACATTTGGAGGTGAGTTTTATTTATTTAAACAATTTTAAATTGTTTTGGTTCTTTCTAAGATAATGTAGTACATTTTTTTGGTTTTTACTACCGACACAACAAGTGTGGTTTCTTCTACTGAGAACCACAAACCATTTGTATATATATGTCTAACAAATAGTTGAAAAACATAATTTTATCATCCTCCTTCTCATATTTTCTTCTTCTATAATTGAACACTAAAACTATAATTTCACACCAAAAATGGCATCTTCATCTCGAAATTCTTTAGGCGATACAATAGATGACCAATTAGATGAAGCATTCAATGAATCATTCGACAATGTTTTCGATGATTTTGGAGATCGTCATAAGGCAACAAGGTCAAAGAAAAAACGAGCTTATATTGAAAGACAACGCGAACAAAGACACAACCACTTATGGAATGATTATTTTACTTAAGATGCAACATACCCTACTTCTATTTTCTGACGACGTTTTAGAATGAACAAGCCATTGTTCATTTATATTGTTGATCGACTCTCCAATGAAGTACCATACTTTCAACAACGAAGGGATGCTACCAGAAGGTTTGGTCTCTCTGGACTACAAAAGTGTACAATAGCAATTCGTATGATGGCATATGGTTGTGCGGCCGATGTGGTTGACGAATACCTCCGGCTCGGTGAAAGTACTGCAGCCCTATGCTTGGAAAATTTCGTCGACGGAATAATATCTCTGTTCGGCGATATTTACCTAAGAAGACCAATACCAGAGGATCTTCAGCGGCTACTCGATGTTGCAGAGATACGCGGATTCCCCAGGATGATAGAAAGCATCAATTGTATGCACTAGGAGTGGAAAAATTGTCTAATCCCTTGGAAAGGACAATATACACGTGGAGCTGGAAAACCAACAATAGTTTTAGAAGTTGTAGCTTCACATGATCTCTTGATTTGGCACGCGTTTTTTGGACCTCCAGGTACCTTAAACGATATCAATGTTCTTGATCGTTCACCGGTTTTTGATGATATATTGCAAGGTCGGGCTCCAAAAGTGAATTACTTTGTCAACGGATGCGAGTATCATTTGGCTTACTATCTCACAAATGGTATTTATCCAAAATGGGTTAATTTTATCTAATCAATTCTAATTCCACAAGGTCCAAAAGACTCATTATTTGCAACATGTCAAGAATCTGTCCGAAAAGATGTCGAGCGTGCTTTTGGAGTCTTCCAAGCTCGATTCGCCATTGTAAAAAATCCGGCTCTTATTTGGGATAATGTTAAAATAGGAAAGATTATGAGAGCATGTATCATACTACACAATATGATAGTAGAAGACGAGCGGGATGGATATACTCAATTTGATGTATTAGAGTTCCAACAAGGAGAAGACAACAAAAACTTCATAAGTGGATTTCACGTATTCTACATATATGCCTACAAATCTCGGTAATATGATGGGCATGCGAAATCGAATTCGTGATAGAACAATACATCAGCAGTTGAAAGCTGATTTGGTTGACCATATATGACAAAAATTTGGCAATAGTGAAAATAACAACTGAGTTAATTACGTTCTTGATCATGTTTTTCTATTTTTTATATCCTTTTATGGTTTTAATTTTCATAAAATGCAATATATTTTTAATTTATAAAATATAGTATGTTTTAATATGTTAACAAAATAAAGTATATTTAAAATTAAATAATTTTCAAATTATTCATTTTTTAAGAACCCCTATGGAGTTCTAGCCAATGGACAAAAAATAATTTATAAAATAATATTGAGGTTCTAAACTTAAAATATTAAAAACTATTAAAAAATTAGTTAAGAACCCTAATGGAGATAGTCTTAAATTCTCATTTAGTGTATCCCTTACTACGAACATTTCAAACTTTACTCATTTTAATTCTCTTGGTTTTTTTGTCTGACTACTTATTGTCTTATTTCTTTTTCTGTATCAAAATAGAAATTAAAAAAAATATGTTAATATCCCTCGGTATTAGTTCTTGAACATATACATATACTGATATACATAAAAGTCTCCTACCATAGTCCTACCAAGAAATTAAATCGTATGTTCATCATATCCTTTCGGTTGGGTTTTTTAACTTTTTGGAAAATTTTATTTTGAAGCCAATTAAGTAGCACCATCATGGTCAGCGCAAACCGTGATCGATTTAATGAAGATGTGGCTATGTGTTTTCCGTTTTCTTATGCTTGGCAGCATGAGTAGTTATTGTTTCTTAGCGTGTGTAGTTATAAACTTTTCTTTTCTTTTTTTGTTAAAAGGGTTTACTATTGAAATTGCAGGTGGAAGTGTTACAACATGAAAAAAATACAAAATAAGAATTATTCTATAGTGATCTAAAGCAAACAAATCAAAAAAGTATAGGAAAAGATAATAAAAAGGATAGGTTTGATTGATCCGAGTACACAACTCATCAGACAAACCACCTAAGCGAAGGCCTTCAAGAACCAAAAATTCCAATGGCAAACGGCGGCTATTGAATTGACAAAGGGGAGAGTTGAAACACTGGAAAAGATAAAAAAATCATCTAGCCGTGAAGAATCAACAAAACAAACCCTAGCACAATCTCCATGATCCTCGCAATCCTCGCAAACCACTAGATTTTCGGCGACCACAACCATAACTAAAGTAGCTTGGCTCACCCACACGGGAACCAAATGACACTTACCCCAAAGAGAGCCAAACCAAACTCTAACTCGGAAGCTTCCCTCGAAACAACACACGATGAGACAGCTAAGTGGAACACTAGTAAACTTGGACAGAGAGCTGACTAACATTGCCGGACACAAATTGAAGGATTAGAGGAGACGAGTAAGAGCACCACCACATCAAGCTGAGAAAGGAAGTTCAAACTCAAAGTGAAACCACCAATAGCTCCTCTACCTAACACTACAGAACCGGAATTCATAGCTACTCCTAACAAGCTTTGAACTCTCAACCTGCCTAGAAGAGGAAATGCTGGAAGCAACACTTAGATCCCTTGTTGACGAAAAGAAGGCGGGGGAGAAGAGGAAGAACGCCTAAACTAACACCAATCAAGAGTCAAACACCACAAACAGAACATTCCCTCGTCGAGCAATGCACAGAAGAAGAGGAAGAAGAAGCATCTTAGGGCTAGAGGAGCGGCTGAACCGAACCTAGACACCAACCATACAGAAGACAGAACCAACGACACCCAAAGCCAACTCCAGAAAAACTTAAATGGAGGAGAACTCAAACCGGGACTAAAGAGCTACGAACACAAAACCAGGGGCATCTTAAACTATGGCTAACCTAGATACGCTACTAAGCTCACCCATTTGGAGAATCGATAGGTAACAGTCACTCCCTAGAAGGAAGTCATCCTCGAACTACACTAGTAGAGAGAGATCACCATCTTCTTCTATCTCGTAGGCGAAATCAAAGCAAGAACTTACCAGAGTAACCGACGAGGGGAGGAACCCAGCGACATCTCTACGGATGGCGAAGATCCAACTCACTCTACCTACTGTCACCGCTCTCTAGCAACGAGAAGAGAGAGAGGACCGGATGCGTCACTCATAGGCTTGCCACGTAGTTATAAACTTACAAATACATTTTCTGGAATTATGAATTATGAATTATGAATTATGAATTATGAATTATGAATTATGAATACATGTTCTTTCTGAAATTATGTAGTAACAAATACATTTTCTGAAATACATGTTTTGCTGAAATAATGAATGCATCTCCGATACTAAGGTCGTGGACTGGCGATTTCATTAATATTGTAGACATTGTTCTGTCACATCGAGTTTGACTCTTGTATGTTTTTTTTTTTTCACACTAATCGGGTTTTGTTATGTTTTTGAATTAAGGTTATTTTGTGTTTGTTGGGCATCTACCGGTGTTTCCCTAAGTTTTGACCTCAACAAAGATTAAGTTGCTTACTTTTGCTGATCTTTTTGGGTGTTGACTCATCACCATAACTCTTATTAATGTGTGCGGGATTTATTTTGTTACCATGTATCTATTCGTATGCGAAATTATTGGTTGATTGTTTAGAATAAAATATCTTTCAGCGGAAAAAGATGTATTCAATCAAATAATTTGAGTGCTTTGTATTAATTAAATTGACAAATTACATGTTATTCAATTAAACATGGATTTTAAAAAGGTTTTTCTAAATCAAGTGTTATAGCACATGTTTGACGGAAAAGAAGCAGCATCGACCTAATATGGCGTCACGAAACTTCTACATGCCAGAATCTAGAAAATCAAGCTGAGAATCACTCAAATCCGACCCTCCTTGCTTCAAATCCATTTTAAGATTTCCATACAAAACAGATCCAATGACAAACTATTGTTTTTTTCAACACCTCCACAAGACATCTCCAACCACCCCAAAGCTTATTAGGACACTCCACTCCACAACCTCAACAAGGCCCTTCATCGGAGGAGCGAATGCATCCTTACCTGAAAAAGATTAGAACATATAAAAAAAAAGGAGATGAAGAAATTTTCTCATGGCCATTAGATCTTGGTTTCTTCAATGAATTCCATGGAAAAGACCGTTTCTGCAAAAACAAAAATCCGAACAGTTGGAAGGCAAAGAAAAACAAAAGATCTGAGCTTTGTCGTAATTAGCAATTAGATCCGTTTTTAAATTGGAGGAACAAAAATCCAAACGGCTTTCTTTCTCTACCAAGCACACTTAGCTAATTTACGTAATGTGTTACGACTTACGATTTCAATAATACAAAACGTAAATAACACTATCGATTTAAGAAAATTATACATAAAAACAAAACTAGATAACTTAACTAGTATAAAGATGTTTGATCGCACCATGTAATTTAGTGGTTGTACTAAATACTTGATAGAATAGTTAAGTATGATAACTTAACTAGTATAAAGATATGTTACCAAATATTTTCATATATAAATAGAATAATTATTTAATAAGTAAATAATTATTAGGTTGTTAAATTTTTATTACCAATAGAAATCAATATATCAACAAGGACCGACAAAATATTATGGATATACCCCGATCAGATACTTTAAAATTATTTAGATATCTAGATCCACCAAGATAAGAGTAATTTTAAAACAAACAAAAAAGGAAAGTCATATTTTCTTATTATCGTCGAATTGCTCCAAAAACCCAAAACGGTTTATCATTAATAGAATGTCTTGTCGGCTCTCTATAAAATATTGGTTTGGCTGCCGCACATATTTAATTAGGGTCGCTTTTCGTAAAATAATTAACAATATAAAATCAAAAGTCAATATCAAAAGAATGAATCAAAATAAAATAAATAAAATGCAATTCCTAATTTTAAATTGTTTTAATAACTATTTGAAACATATTTATTAAAGGCATTCTCGAAAATATTACACATCAAAACATAAACATATACCAAAATTTAGATATCCAATTGTTTCTAATAGGATTATGGATTTCGAATATTTTGCACATTACAAAACTTAGACATCTAAACAATAACACTATCACATCACACTGACGGCGACAAATCAATTAAAAAGACATAATAAAAACAAAACACATGCACTCTCCAAATAGGATTTTGTCTCTCTTTTTGTTTTCCTCTCCATCTCTTTCTATATGAAGAGAAACAAAATGTCTTCTTTTTCTAGCTCCTAACAATTAGCAAACATATAATACTTATTACAACAACTGGTATGTGACCAACTCCTATTTTATCGAAGAAACTCAACTAAAGTCTAAAGATGCTAGATAATTTGCTAACCATTCATCATTGACCATTGGATCGTGTTTCACGTTTATATAAGAAAGTATATTTTACGAATGTTATTAAATTTTTCTTCCTTTTTTTCTTTCTTAGTTATTAATATTTTTTTTCTTAAACGATCTAGTATAAGAAAACAAACACTATAATGAATCAGGTTAAATCATGACATTATACGGTATACTCCAATGATCAACATTATTACATATGATTTTGATAATTTAAATATTTATAACTATTTTAAAATATATGAAACTTCAACATTTAGGAAAAGGTATATTACAAGCGGCTAAGATTTTTTTACCAATTGTAACATACATAGAAAGCTGTGGGTTTCGCAAGTATTCACAAAAACACGACTTTTGTTCATTTAATTTTTTGCAACATTCTGTTGATGATGAACTTCCGCCTTGTACCGCAGGTAAGCATGGTTGAAGTTGTGAGATGACGCATCCATCTTTCTCCTCTTTCTTTAAATCTTTAACCACCAATGCTTTGGTCGGAGCTAGAGACGACATAAAAAAGCGATAAATATGAATGTAATGACTTTCATATCATGTTTTGTAACCTTAGCAACTTCTATCTAATTTTAGTTTCTTTTTTCCTTTGTTTAGAATAGATTTGATATTTTGATTATGAGATGTTTAAGATGGTAAACCTATACATAGATGGAGTAATGTTTTGCATTACGCAAATATGCTTTTTAAGTAGTGTATTTGTCTTTTTGACTAAGTTTCGTTTTTTTCATATTTATGTGACATAACTTTTTTAAAAATAATTAATGATATGAAAACATGTGTATATAAGTATTTAAATTGTGTTACATGTTAACAATTTTCTTTAAAATAATTTATAATAAAACTACATAATTAGAATAAAGCTAGCAAAATCTGAAAGCAAATCCCTTTATATAAATCTAAAATATTTAATTATAAGGAAATTACAACCATCAATGCACACTATATATAGATATATCCTCCTTAAATTGATAATTATTTACAGGAAATAAATCTGGTTCTCATTAATTAATCAAAGTATACAATTGAGAGTTTATAAACAAACATACTTTGGCCTAAACAACAACCTTAACCGGAATGTACAAAGTGGTTTATTGTATACCAGCTCACATAGTCTTATGTACAGTCTTATATACAAAATGATACAAAACTGTGTTTACGTACATTAATATTATGGGTCAATTTTTGAAATAGATCACTTCACAATTTTATTGTGAAAAAGATCTCTAGGGTTAAAATATAGATAGTCCATTTTTACAAAAAAAATGTAAAATAATCTATTTTTTAGAATTTTCCTAATATTATTTACCATGTTTTGGAAATTGATAAAAGTACACATAGATATTCATTAAAATCTTTTAAGTTTTTTTCTCACAAGTGGTCTGGTCTCAATTTTGGAGTAGAATAACCATAAACACAAAACAATAGAAAATCTTTCCATTATTTTATTTTTTCGAACCAAACATTAATTAGAATATGACTTTGATTAGTTGCCTATTATTATTTATTTTACTATCGCTTAGTTTAACATTTATGTGAAAGACATAAATCATTATCTTCCACATTAAAACTACACCGGCGCCAATACCACGAGGCAGTACACATTCATAATCATAATCTAATTTCATAACAACATCACAAACCACGTCATCCTTATTCATGCTTATTATTATTTCAAAAGTGCTTATACTTTTCATTTTTTTAAAACACCATTAAACTAATTACGGAGAGCTGTTTTCATATTCTTTTCACAGTTTAAAAAAAAAATCACATATTTAAAAATATATGTGGGCTCTTTAGAAAGCCCAGCCCAATAATGAAGAGCTGCTTCGTCAAAGAGACGAAACCATGCGCTCATCGCTACCAAACAAACACCCTTTCCTTTCCAACCAGCTCCATCTTTTCGCCACGTCCGTAATTAAATTACTAATTGAGTGTGCCACTAGAAATTGATATAAATCTCCATGATTTTTTTCTCCTTCTATTTTTCTCTCCTTCCTGATAAATAATATAATCAAAATTCCCCAATCCTGCATCTTCCCCAATCTCTCTAAAACCCTAGATACTCACTTCCAAACTCTTTCTGTAATACAAAGTACAGAACTTACAAGAACCAATCTTTACTCTCTTCTCTTCTTTTATTTTTTTCCAGGGAGAAAGAAATTTTTTTGACTTTTTTCTTTGTTTGTTTGTTCGATTTTGCCTTTTCTTCATTTGGGTTTTTGATTTTTGAAATTAGCAACAATGTCGGGTTCTGGAGGAGTTTCAATCGCACGTACAGCGATCCGTGGTGAAAATCGATTTTATAATCCTCCACCGATGCGGAGGATGCAGCAAGAGGCGCAATTGCAGCAACAGATGAAGGAGAAGCAAAGGCGTGAAGAAGAAGAAGAAGAAGAGATTTTGATGGAGAAAGAGCTTAGAGCGGCTGCAACCACCGTGATGCCTCCGCTGAGGAGTAGGAAAGGTCAAGGCTTGACGGAGAGTAAGAATCGGGTTGTTTCTGGGTCTGAAGTATGTGCCGGTTCATCTGGTTTTTCTTCCGGGTCGGGTCGGGTTCGGAGTGATGGGTCTAACTTGGATCGGTTCTTGGAACATACTACTCCTGTTGTTCCTGCTCGGTTTATTCCTATGGTACAACGATTTCAAATCCTTTTCATTTTGGGTTCTTCTTGAGTTCATAATCTCTGTTTAGGTTATTGTATTGTTGATCTTATGAAGTTAATGAGACTTTTGTGTAATACTTGGAGTTGAATTAGGAAAGACTTGAGTTTTTATTATGTGATTTAGTGTAGAAGTTAGTGCTTATTGCTGCAATTCGTTTTTGTAGAAGAGCAGGTGGGAACTTAAAACTCGTGAATCGGAATGTCATACGTATTTTGTCCTCGAGGATTTGTGGGAGGCATTTGCGGAATGGAGTGCTTACGGTGCTGGTGTGCCTCTACAAATGCACGGTAGTGACTCTACGGTGCAGTATTATGTGCCTTACTTATCCGGCATTCAGTTGTATGTAGACTCGTCAAAGAAGACGAGGTTAGTTGTTTGAGATGTTTTGGTTTGTTGCACGAAAGAGGTCCTCCTTTGGATTCACAGTTTTGATTATTGTCTTTTGTAGCAGAAATCCAGTTCAAGATAACGAAGGGAGTAGTGAAGGAAGTAGTGACGGTAGGGTTAAGAAGTTTCCTAATAATGCTAAGACTCTGGACAATGTGGTGGACTTGAGTGCTAATGAACTGAATAGAGTTAGTCTGAGAGATCAATCAATTGCTAGTTCGGTGTCTAGTGGAGAGTCTGAGTTCAGCAATCCTCAGGGTCAATTACTATTTGAGTACTTGGAGTATGAACCTCCGTTTGGCCGTGAACCTCTGGCTAACAAAGTAACTTTCTCCTAAACAAAGACAATTCTTTTCGTTGTTTACATTCAATGTTTTTTACAAAGTTTTCATGCGCCAGGTTTTAGATCTTGCATCAAGATTTCCTCAGCTAATGACATACCGAAGCTGTGATCTTTCTCCTTCAAGTTGGGTCTCTGTGTCATGGTATGTTTCGTGTTAACCCTTTCGTGAGTCTCGAGATTTTTTACTTTGGAATATATGTGGATGGGACCAGAAATGGTGATCTTTCAATTTGTTGGCGTGTAGGTATCCAATATATAGAATACCGGTTGGTTCAACACTACAAAATCTCGATGCCTGCTTTCTAAGTTTTCACTCTCTCTCAACACCACCTCAAAGTAAGTAACCTATGACTTAACCCCATGATATCGTCTCGTTGTCCTCTGTGTCAAAACCCCGTGAGATCTCTTACAGGTTGTTTATGTATTGGAGCAGGTGTTATAGGTGGCAGTGATACAGAACCATCTACAAAGCTACCCTTGCCTACTTTTGGACTTGCATCTTATAAGCTGAATGTAGCTGTGTGGAACCAAAACAGAACTCAAGAGAGCCAAAAGATCACTTCTTTGCAACAAGCTGCAGACAAATGGCTCAAGCGTCTGCTAGTCGAGCATCCGGATTACAGATTCTTCACTTCCAACAGCCCACAAATGAGATGAAAATGAAAGAGATTTTCTTGACCATCGATCTGGCTCTGGTCTGATCAAAGACCCATTATCTGGTGCTCTTTTCCACATATAAAATCTCTCTTTACATCAAAGAATACTGGCCAGGCTCTTGCGTGTTTTTCAGGCGATATAAGAGTTTCTGCTGTTTCATTTTCCAGAAGATGCGTTGTGAATTGTAGCCTAATCTTCCTTATTTGTTTTACTGAAACTAGTCTTTTGTTAGTTCCTGAATAAGGATTTGCTGAGGAGCCATATAGTGAGATTTGTCAGGAGTGCTTTTGTAATGTTGAGATGCACAACACTTTTGTGATACAATTTGATTACTAAACTGAAACACATCTTGGCTTATGTATCAATCTTTTAACAGTTTCTATTATTACTGAAAAGCTTTAATCTTTAACTAAAGACTAATCTCTTTGACTAATAAGAATTGAGAAATAGTACTTTCGTTTCCTGATGATGCACATACATAAAAGGTTTTGCTACATACATTGATACTAATGTAATGATTCCTTGACTCACCATTACCAGATAAGGTCGTAAATGAGAGACTAGAACTTGTCTTCAAGCATAGTTGACCAAAGCATGCCCCGCATAAACTCGCTCTTTCTCGCCTTCTCTTGATCTTCATTTGAAAGTGATACTTGTCTTATGTCGCTGTAAAGGAATGGCAAAAAGGCTTTATGTAAAAAAAAACCGAAGCAACGTATGTCTAAAGAGTAGAATATGATATTATACCTTTTAGGAGTGTCCTTGGGTGAAACTTTTGTTAACAAATCTCCTTCAGTCATGGGTTTAGCAAAAGGAGGATTAAACATAAAGGAAGAGAGAAAAGGATCAGAATATATATTGGAAGAAGGAATGAAAGTAGAAGATCCTCCAAGAGACTGTATGTTTGCTTCTCGAAGCTCTTTTTTAAGAGTAAGATAGGCAGAGCTATATCCACCTCTACGCAACCTTCTCCTTCGCTGCACGTAAAATCTCTAGCGTGAAGGAATACACAAAATTACTCTTCAAACTCTACCAACAACATTAAAGAGAATATCAAAATTTCAGAAGGATATCTTAAAAAAGTTGGCATGTTGCGTTGTAATATGGCCAACGATGTCCAATCCCACCCTCTTTGTGCAGACAGGACAACCCTAGTAAACAAGCAAAAGAGGAAGCTGTTTTAATATAACCATTTAAGCACTAGTTCTCCCCTCAATGATATCACATAAGAGAACATAACTAATTATATAATCTTCTACTTCAGAACCATTGCGAGAGAGAGAGAGATTCAAAAACCTAAGAATCATGGAACTCTTGTAATACTCAAATGTAAGGAATGCGAAAGAGCAAACTGTTTAAATTTTCCATTTAAGCACTTAGCTCTGGCATCAACATTACATAAGAGAACCTAAATTACTAATTGTATAATCTTCAAATAATAATAGATTAAAATACTCACTCGATTAAGCTAAACAATGCCTTAAAAAACAACGTTTTTCCATATCAAGCAAGCTTCAAGATTTGGACATGAAACCTTAACATAAACCTAAACAACCTGTAAAAATGCAATCTTTTCCAGTTCAAGAAAGCATAGTAATTCTCAAATCAAACCAAAACATAAACCTAATCAACCAAAGAAGTGAGAATCATGAAACTCAAAAATGAAAAGAATGATTACCGCGTTCTTGGCCTCAACAGGATGGTTCTCATCAATATGGCAACAAAGCCCAACAATATCAAACTCATCTCCACAAAATGGGCATATAAACTCTGCTTTCAATTCATCTTCTCCTTCCACATCTCCCAAATACAAATCTGCCCCTAAAAGTGTTTTTTTTTTCACCATTAAATTGCCAACAGAGATTGAAACTTTACATAAACAATTTACGCCATGCACTGGTCTTTACTCACAAACCTGATCGAGATTGGTAACGCCGTGAAGAAGACGATGAAAACACAGGGGGACAATTGACCCACGAATTCGAATCCATTTCTTGTTATTGTTAAAGATTACAAATACAAGATCAAAAAATTACAGAATAAGTTATTGAAATTAGGAAAAAATCGAATCTAATTAACCAAACCCTAGAACGATGGGAGAGAGAAGAGAGAGAGTGGAAAGAAGAGCTAATGATTCGGAGAGTTTGTTTGTATTTACAGTCTTGACCAGACCTAAACAAGTGGTTCTGTTTTACTTTCGCACGTGTGACTTTTGTGACTTGGCCCGTGTGTTTTCTCTTGTTCTTTTCTTTTTTCACATTTCAACCACTTATGTATATATATATATATATATATATTGTGCAACTCACTATTTGAATTATTATGCCACGAAAGTAATAGCAATTTCAGTTCTCTCGATAGATGCTGCCGATGAGGTGGACAAAGCCAGTTGCAGATTTGTTTACTATTCATATAATATAGTATGTAGTAGTGCAGATTTAAAAAATAAAATAAAATTGTTGCGAGCAATTATGAATTGGTTTTTAGAAAAAAATAAACTTAAACTGCAACAAGACTATTGTTCATCCAAAAAACATGAATGATTTATTTTGCTAATGGTTTACGTTAGAGATAAAGATCATATATTAATGATAAGGATTTTAATTAGATATAGATTAAATAGGTCATAATCCTAATAAGAAATAGTTAAAAGTCATGCATATAAATACCAATGTATTATATTCATAATCAATACATAGAACTATTTAAAACACAATTTACTTTTTAATAGTTTATTCCGCTAATGGTTTAATTAATATTATCTGCAACATTAATATATGATTTTTATAACATAAAAATTTGGATAGCAGTTTGTGGTACCACCATAATTGAGTTATTCTTATAGATGGGATATTCTATTTTGAAATGATTGCTTGAGTTTTTATCTCATTATGTTTAATCAGTCAAATTATTGACTTCTAGTCTTCCTTTGACACTAACTGAGTCTTCGGACTTATGTTCTCCGTAGAGTTGTTGGCATCAGATTTTTATGGAGCAATTGTAGCTTTGTGTTTTTTTTTTTGTATTCCCTCCTATTTTCTCCAACTCGATTAATTTTTTGGCCCATAAAAAAGTTAAAAACGTATAAATCTCAAATAGTAATTGTTAAATGAGTAACACGTGTGTAAATTGTATATGTTAATTATTAAGAAAGAAAACTCAAACTCAAAATCTAAAAATCTGTTACTGGGATAATGAGTTTGTGGGCCCCACTTCCTATTTTCTGTTTAAAGAAATGTTTAAATATCATTTTCGATAACATCGAATTTTTCTGGTTAAAAGGGAGAAAGGTAACTCTCAGAAAGTCACGCGGAGTGTTATACGCTGTGCCATCCAAACTCCTCCGATATGGCTGAGAAACACCTTGACGCCGGTGGTTCTAATCGAGAATACCATCCAAACTCCTCCGATATGTTTTCCGGCCACTTCCCCGAGGTTTTGCGAGTGTTAGTGTTCGATAAACATCAAAATTTTCTTCTGGAATTGGAGAAATATCTCAAAGGGTTTCAGTACGAAGGTAACTTTTCTTGGTTAATTTAGGTGTTTTCAAAGTAGATCAAGTGATGTTAAATTTTATGAAGTCCAAGTAGATCAAGTGATCTTAAATATATTCGAGATCCGAAACCATGGTTTTTGTCCTATTCTCTCTGAACCATAATAAATCACAATATGTTTTTCTGCAGTGACTTGTTGCAACGATGAGGAGAGAGCTATGTATCTACTCCGCAACCATAGGAATAGGTTCGACATTGCTCTGATGGAAGTACAAAAAACAGATGGTGATAAACTCCGGTTACTCTCGGAAATCAGATTTGAAATGGATCTTCCAATCATCAGTACGAATCTAATCATATTTGATATAATAATTTCATTCGTAATGTCATTTACATTGAGCTAAGATGTACTTTCGAAATGTAACAACAACAAAAAACATATTTTTGACCGCAGTAATGTCTGAAGACGATTCTACTGAATCGGTGATCAACTGGATAAGTCACGGTGCTTGCGACTATCTTTTAAAACCCTTAAAACTCGAAGATCTACGGTTCATAATATTCAAACACGTGGTAAAGAAGATACGAGGAAAGAGGAGTGTGGTGGCCGGAGAGGTAGAAGAGAAAGCAGCTGGAGAGAGGTCATCCTCTGGGGGAGATTGCACCATAAAACCCCCTAACAAGAGAAAAAGAAGCATTCTCCCTGATGAACAAGTCAACGAGGAAGATCATGATCTTGATCTTGATCGTGATCATGCTTCCTCCTCCAAGAAAAGACGAGTAGTTTGGGACGAGGAGCTTCACAAAAAGTTTGTGGACGCCGTAGAATGTATTGGCTCTCGCAGTAGTGAGTCACAATACACTAGGGTTCATAGTTACTATTTCACACTTTTTCTATATAATTTATATGAATAATGAGTTCTTTTTTCATGCAGAAGCTGTTCCTAAGAAAATTTTGGAGATTATGAATGTTGAACACATCAGTCGAGAAAACGTAGCCAGCCATCTTCAGGTAACGTTTCTTCTTGTTTATACATACCACCACGGCCGGGCTTAGACTTTTAAACCTCCAAAACAAAAGTAAAGTAAACAACTATGATTTTAATACAATCCTTTAGAAGTATAAATAATGCTGTCGATTATTAAAAGAACCTCTGATTATAATAAAACCATATTAACTTTACGAAAAACTATTATTTATATTGTTGGGGATCTTATGTATGATATTGTTTATGTAGTGTAGTCTAACTGTTTGGAAATATGAGATACATATGATATTATTTTAACTTAAAAAAATCTTATTAATTTGAAAAATAATAACTAAACATAACTTAACTAATTTAAATCTTTGACTTGTAGTTAATCTACTTAATACTTATATATTAGATTTTTGTTGTTTCAATTATATTTTTTTAAATTGGTTTTGATGTTTTACTATATACTTAATATATATTTACGTTTTCTAAATTTTTGTTTTCGCGTTTGTAGCCAATTATCACATATTCTACTAATATTATTTTCGAAATACGAAAAAGCGTACCCCAAAAGTTTATATGTAGTTACTTACAATGTCATTCAAATATTAAAAAGCAATTATTTTAAGGTTATGTTATTTCCTTTAAAGAAAATTTTAAATATATAGAAGATACTAGCATTAAAAAATTTAAAGATTTTGTTTTCAATGTCTTTAAGTCAAATAACATATTTTATTTTATTAATATTATTCTACCATGCATCATTATTATATATAAATATATAATGGAAACATTAAAGTAAAAATTTGGCTAAATATATAAATATAAAATACCAATTTCTTATTATTTTAAAAATAACTGTTATCCGCGGTTAATAGAAATGGGAAAAACTTTTAAAATGGAGAAGAACTATTTACCTAAAATATTAATTTAGTTAAATATAATAAAATATTTATATACAATTAAAGATTTACTCTTAAAAATAAAAACATTTCCATTTTTTTATATTTTAAAATATAATTATTTTAATATAAAAATAAAGATATAAAATATTTAGAGAAAGCATTTTCATTTAATCTTTTTTTAGAGAAAACAATTATAAAAATTTTTGGGAAAAATAATTATTATATAAGTATATATATATATGTTCCATATAATAAAAAGATACATTAAAAATTAACGATATTTTTCATTCTTTCTCAATATTTGATCTTATTTTGATGTGAACTGTGTGTTAGTAGCATTTCTAGGCTGAACATTTACATTGCATTTCGCATGATAAAATCCCATGTTTCCAACAATAGTTTAGAATGTCAAATACTAAAATATGTATCAGTTATTTTAAAAGATTTTCTTTACTTTTTCCCAATTCAATCTCAATAAGACTATATTCGACTATAGTGATGATTTTGGAATCCCATCATGAAATAGGAGGACAATCACCATTTGATAACTATGACATGATTACCTCTATTGCCAATTATAACGGCAGTTTTTTTGGCCAAATAACTATGAAATAGTCAAAAATGGATACGGATTTTGCTATTTTGTTAGCCGATTGATGGTCTTGTATTGATCAATTTTGATGTTCACATCGATTCGTATTTATCAATTTTCTTTCTTTTGTCGATTATTTTATTTTATTTTATTGAGTAGTTATCCTGAATTTCCAAGTTTTTAAAGTGGATAAAAATGTAACAGATCAGACTGTGCGTTACGGACAATTTATATGTTTATTATCTCTACTAGACAATATGTTAGGATAAATAATAGAGATATGTTCAAATATAATTCTGTTTAAAAGTCACATCAAATATTTTGTTTATAGACATTTTTCATTTGCTAATTTTTGTGCAACTTTAATTTTTCTGTGGAAACAAGAATGGAATTGTACGTTCTGCTTTATTTTTTATTTTTTTTGTTATTTGTGTAATTTTTTATCTTCGTGTTTTACTTTTTTGTATAACGAAGAAACTCATTTTCTGGATCTAAATGAATATATTATTTAATATGAAATTAATGTAAAAAGTAGAACTGAAGAGAAAAGAGGTGTCTCATATAACTAATTAGCGGTTATTTATGTTTTATAAAATACAATCCTAAGATACACGAAACTATATGAAACTTAATTATAATCTAACACTTTCCCTTAATTGAGTTTCATCTTCACGCCTAATTTCTCTCTTAAGTCTTCGAACCTTCTTCACTTTTGAATCCAATTTCCTTTGTGGCTTCATCAAATGCTTGAGGTTCTTCAACCATCACCAAACACATCTCATGTGTTTAAGCCATCTCCTATGTTTCATCGAACCATTGCATCAACTTGTTGATTGAATTGAATCATCTTGGTCTTATTGGAGATTTTTCTTCATCCTCAACCTGAGGGAACACGATGATACTTGTTCCTTGATCTTGTTGATCCCCTTAAGACATGGTTTTGATTAGCGAGAGGATAACTTTCTTCTCCCAATCCCGATTCTTCTCCTCATCGAATATCACATTCCGTGATATTTCCATCTTTTCTTCGTCTAAATCCGGCACTAGGAACACATATTTGATGATATGTTCTCCTTGGCTTATCATCACCTGCATGCTTCTTTTTTCAGCCTTCATTGCATTTTGACCATTCCTCACTTTGATCGGAATCATTACACTCCAATCAAGAGTGATGAAGTACTTCACTTCCTTGGTCACTTGTTGAGTGCATCTCCTATCAATTGACCATGTTTCATCATTCACGTTTGAGGATGATTCTTTTTCGACCGCACTAAACAGCATGTGCCTCTCTTCGTCATCATATGTTTCTTCAAGACTTAAGTTCGCTCTCTCGGCCTTCCTATGTTTGCATTCCTTCGCTAAATGTCCTGGTTTGTTACACACGAAACATTTTCTTTGCGAAACAACACCTGTGTTGTTCCAACAATTATTCTCATTGTGTTTGTCTCGTTCATCATTCACGTTTGATGATGAACCTTCTTCAACTGTACTGAACAACACATGACCCTCATTGTCACTTTCTTCGTCTGTTTCTTTTAGGCTTAGGTTCGCTCTCTCGGCCTTTCTAACCTTGCAATTCTTCACACCCTTAGGAAAAACAACACTTTTGTCGTTTCAACAATCACTCTCATTGTGATTATCTCGTTCATCATTCACGTATGACGATGAACCTTCTTCAATTGCATAGAACAACATGTTACCCTCATTGTCACTCTCTTCGTCTGTTTCTAGGCTTAGGTTTGCTCTCTCGGCCTTCCTAACCTTGCAGTTTTTCACACCCGTAGGCAAGCTAACATCTATGTGTTGCTTTCTCTAATAATCAATTTCATTGTGATTTTCACATGTACAAATGCCACACCATTTCTTGGCCTTTTTGACATTTTTTGCCACATTTGTTTCCATTCTTTGAAACAAAATTTTCTCCATATAACACTCATTTCTTTGATCGTTTTTCTCGTAATTCGACATGCTTCTCATGCGCTTTTAGTGTGTCTATCAACTCTGTTATTGATAGCACTGATAGGTCTCTCGTTTGCTCTAACACTGTTACAATGCTATCAAACCACTCCAGGAGATCAATCAAAATCTTTTGAACCGGTTAATAGTCCGATTTTTCTTCTCCGTGCACTCTAAGTTGATTATCTATCTCAATCAACTTTTTCATGAAAGAGTGAACGTTGTCACTTTCTTCCACCTTCAAATTCTCATACTCTCTTCGTAGAGATTGAAATTTTCTCATCCTCACTTGAGTACTTCCTTGGGATTCTATTTCTAATACATCTCATGCACCTTTCGCACTCGTTGCTGGTGTTATGCGTGGAAAGATGGCATATGAAACTACCATTTGGAATTATTTGAAGTGCCCCTAAATATCGCATGACTTGATTTTCCTGATCCTTTTTCATCTCCAGTGTGTTCTCAGTTGAAGAAACGATCGATGTCACCTAATTCTCAAAAACTTCTCATAGTTTTCTCGTCTTTAGAATAGTCTTTATTTTGACGCGCCAAAACCCATAGTCCTCTCCATTGAAGATCGAGATCACATGTTGTGATGTTATCTACATAGCTCTAATACCATGTGACACAGTACTCAAAGTATTTTGTGGGAACAAGAACAAAGTTTTATGTTATGCTCGACCTTTCTCTTATCTCTCTTTGTTACTTGTGTAAATTTTTATGATCGTATCTTATTCTCTTTGTATAACGAATAAATAAATTTTTGGATGTGAATGTCTATTTTATTGATACAAAATAAATATATAAATACAAGTGAAGAAACACAAACGAAGACGTGATTCTTTAACATAACCAACTAACGGTTATGTTACATAACAACCAACTAGCAGTTATTTATGTTATGAAAAATATTACACGAAACTATACAGACTTAATTATAATCTAAAATATTTAAATGTTAAAGTTCATGATCTCTTACATATTATCAACCAAATTAATTATATTTAGTGGTTTTAATATATTTTTTTGGGGGTATTTTAGTAATGGATAACCTAGATTCAACTATTTTCTTATGTAGAAATTAAGTAGTTGTACTTCGTATGAAATATATGAAGTAAAAAGGCACACGAAATAAGTGGCTTGCGTTGTTGTTAAATGCATGTTACAATGTTACTGCCTATTGAAACTCTTAACTTCCCATGTCTCAGCGAGTTCATCTAAACATCTAATTATTTACCAAATTAAAATATGGGTTAACACAAAATTTAGAACAAAACTAAAAGAATACATTTAATAAGTTGAAAAGAAACTTATTTTTCTATATATATTGTACTAATCCTTTTTTCCTGAATTGGATGTGTAGAAATACCGATTAAGTATGAAGAATAAGGAGAATAATCAGATAAAGAAAGAGGACATGATCAACAAATCTCTATTAACTCCGCAAGGGGGAAGAATTTATGCTGGACAAGAAGTACGAAGCTTCTATCAAGGAAGAAATGATCAGTTCCAAACACATCATATCAACAACATTCATCAACCTTCTGTGCAGCAACATACCGCGAACCCTAACAATCTCACAACGCATCTCATGTCACCTCTAGGACATCATCACGACGGAGTCTCTATCGCGGTTTCGGGTGGAAACCTAGTAATGGCTCATCAACATCATCTTCACCATCAAGTCTCAGATTTCAATGCAGAAGAAAGTCTGGATTATAACAACTTTAGCGAGGATGGGCCTACAAACTTGGCCAGCTTGTTCACACAAAACTCGGAAGAGGTGACTTTGTTCCCCTTTCAGAATCCGGTAATGCCGCCAATGACGATTCCCAACGATAATCATTTGTCTGCTTCTCTTGAAGTGATGAACATTCATCAAACTACCCCATCGTCCATTTTGCAGTTACCTTCGTTTCCTTCTACTTCTTACACACATAGTTCCTTTCTTAATCAGGTGATGATGATACTTATGTTTCTTATGATTCTTGAATAGACATCTTGCGGTAGTCTTCATTTTTTGTGTTCGTGTACAGCAAGAAAATGGAGAATTCAACTACAACAGTGGATACTCCGTAAACAACAACATGCTAATTTGACTCGGCCTGATTTGATTCAGTATCTAAAGACTAATCCAAGATGAGGATTTGCAAGGAGGGAACATGATGGGTCAAGCTCGAGACCAAACATGATGAAGACGGAAGATGATGTCCAGCCATTTTTATTTGATCTTATTATTTGGTAGGGTTTAGGGTTTGATATATACACTCTTGGACGGCCTAGGATTCTCTTCTCTTTCTTTTGTTCATGTTTATGTTAGCATGCATGTACTTTGTCTTTTTTGTTTTTTGTTTTTTTTTTATGAATAGCATGTACTTTGTCACCAAGCATTTTGTTTTATTTCTCATCCGAAATAAGTTGAATCTTTTGTTAGTGTGGTTTCAAGTCTTCAATAAGTGAGTCATCCTTCTGCATCAGGTACCATTGTGGTGATAGTTTCTCAAACCTTTTAAATGTTGCCCTTTCCTTGCTTTATAACTGTGCTCACATACAAACAGAATTAATTTCACTTGAAAACAGCTGATGATCTGAAACCACCAAAAATAGTTTAAAACTTAAAAAGATTATTGATAAAAAAATCAAAACAAAAATTGTTTAACAAATAAAAAGTCAAAAGATAATATAAAATAACATTTCATAAGGTTTATAATTGGTATTTAGCGAAAATAAATGTTTATTTGAAAGACTATGTAGTTTCAAAAACTGTATACAACCAAGATATAATTTAAACGAATTTTTGTGACTGATGCACACTTCGGGTGGGATCTGTAGAGTAAAAGTGAACAACACTGAATAACACTAAATTCAACCAATGACCATAAAACTTCAACTAAAAATATAACCAAAACTGAAAAGACGCATTAATTTGGAATAAGTTATAACTGCTTACAAAAGAAAATTACACCCTCTTATAACGTTAATATTGTCGAATCACGTAATAGTTGTTTACATGCAACATAAAGTGAAATAAGGATTATTGTGCCACCAAAAAAAAAAAATTTACACATTTACCATGTTTTTGCTTTCGATAACAGTTTACCATGTTTGGAGAGAAAAGAATGGCCGAAGACATCAAAAAGTAACCACTCAGCCACACATCTAAGTGGGATCATAGAGAAAACTGTTGAAACTCGTATCATATCCCTGCAAGGTTCGCCTAGCTCTAACCACGAGGACCTGTTTGCAGAGAAAAATTGTTTTTCTGTTTTACTTTCAAATTTAGTTACAACATTGTAAATATTTTCCATTCTTTTTCAATCAAATTAACATTTCATCCAAAAAAAAAAAAATTATACATTTTCTTCTAACAAATAGCAATGTAAACGTGATCCATATCTAAGTCGGAACAAAGAAGGTTTGACAAAGATCCCTCGCTTTCTTTGACCAAGGTCCAAAAACTTAGATTTTTCCTGTCTCCAAATCCAATTTTTTTTAATCAAACATTTCGTATAGAAATCCGGTCATTGAGTTCGGTCCGTTGCTTTATCCGTGATGAGATTGCCAAAAGTTCAACTATATATGTAAATAAATTCTTATAAATGTAACAAAAATAATTTGTGAAACATGGTATATACATAGTTTGTTTATAAATGAAATAAGAATATTAACTAAAAAAGTAAAAAAAAAGAATTCCTTAATAGGACTTTTGACAGATTCTCATTTCCATCTACGTAAAATCAATAGAATGAAATCTGTTAAAAATTTGATAGAATGAAATCCGCGAAAAGTGAACCGTCACAAATCAACTATTCGTGGATTATCGCAGAGCAGGCTTCGATGAAACGAGTCGACCGGTTTTAACATCTCTACTCATAGATAACAAAGGAAGCATCTCAATTAATCGATGAAAATATTTCCAGCCCAAAATTGAAAAGAGAACTTAACAAACATGACAAGAAAAAAAAAAGTAAAAGTAAACGTTCTTAGTTTAGAAAACAAAATGAACGAGTCTAATGATAACTATCATTGTGGCCAAGGTTACCAATCGATTTATGTTGGACGCATCCTTTTTCTACCATTGCGAAATTTACATGGAAACTGAAAATTCCGCAGATTGATTCTAATTCGACATAGGTTTCTTTCGTTAACAAAAGAAAAAAAAATCATTAATATGAGAAAAAAGCCTAAGTATTATAGTTCGGAAGAAGTGAAATGGGGTTTATATATAAGTCTTCGAAAGAGGAAATATAGGTGCTCAACAAATCTAAAATTAAGATTTTTAGGGATATTTTTTTCTGATTTTTATTGCTTTTATAGGATCATGCTAACAAATCTTGCTGCCTAGAAACAAGTTTGAATTAGTAAATACTAATCATTATCTAAATATAACCTAAAGGTTGAGAAAGAGACGTTGATTTTTTTTAAAAAGTTGAAAATAACTAGGTCCGAAAGTATTTGTTAAAAATTATATATATATAACTAAACGCTTTGGTTAAAAGCAAAACTTTTTTCTTCCAATTTTTTCAATCTAAATCCCGTTATAAGTATCCCTATATATATAGTATCTACGAAGCTAAGAGATAAAATTTGAAAATAACTAGGCGTTGCTATATCAAAACATTTATACTAAAAGTTTTTAAAACCTACAAGAATGTGCTCTTTTAGCCACAACATTTTCGTGCCTAAGTTACAAAATACGTTGCTAAACTGCGGCTGGCCAAGAATGACCATAGAAATATTTATTGGCAAAAACGATGGTCGCAAATGAGTAATATGTGACTATCGGTGCCAACTTATGATGGATTAGTACTCACCATTCCATGATTTAGAGTTTGAACTAATTTCAAACCCTCCCAAACAATGATTGTAATATTCAATCATATATAATATAAGAGAGGTCAAACTTCTTTCCTTTTTCAGGTTCAAACAAAGCAAACGATCCCTAATTAACTTAACACAGTTTTTTTTCAGCAGCGTTTATGTGTTAAAATTGTTCTAGAACCTGTGAGAAATGAAGGTGGAGATTATTAGACTATTTGAAAACGATATATTCGAGCGATAATGGTGAAGCCCTCGAAATGGTTTTACTCGAATCCAAGGTACGTTCAATAAATTAACTTACGTTTTTGTTTTATAGATTTTTTTGTTCTACTCACTTTGGTATCTATGAGTATAACATGTTTTCTATGTATATATATATATTTTTATCTATAGCATTGGTATTTCAAAACAATTGCAGCCGCATCAAGTAAAGATCAATTTCATTTTACAAAACAAATTAATCAATCAACAAAGCAGAGAACAAACAAAACCCTAATAATCTGATAATCGAATTATAAACGACGCAACAAAAATCAAGATGATCGACAAAACCGTGTCAAACCCATTTCTTCTGTCACCACTTGCAATCGGAAGCACATCAGGAAGCAAACATTCCTCGCCGTTAAATATCACTTTCGCCGGAAACCCGTCGCGCTCCGCCACTTTAATCCCCGGCGTGAGTTTCTTGCTGAACTGTATCACCGATTGCTGTTTACCCGGAACCCTTATCTTCTTCTTCGGATCTAAATCATCAGCCTCTGCCACAAGATACTCTAGACCTGGAAGACCTTCCATGAAAATGGTGTTATTGACACCTCCGTCCACACTTAAGAGACTAGCGTTGAACGAGTAGGCTTTTTCAAACCCTAGAAGCGCCGGTTTCTTCATTTGAACCGCTAAAAACCAGTTGGGGAAATCGATTTCTCCCCAATTAAAAATCGTGATCCTCACAGTCCAGCCACCTCTGTAATCTGAAGCCATGTGCCAATTAATCGATACGCCGCAATTGTCGCCACACGGCATTGGGTTTGGGAGGGTTTTATGTTTGAGTGCGTTCCACGCAACTGTTAAAGAGGTTCTATTTTCGAAAGGTAAGAGAAGAGCGTCTGGTGGGATAAGAAGCGGCGGAGACTCAGCGCTACAAGTTTGTCGCGTTTGGGAAACGCAACCGCAAGCGCAAGTGTTACAAGGAATGATCGAGTCGTTGAAGAAAGCAGAGAAAGAGACGCAACATTTTGGTGTCTCGGTTTTGGCTTGTGTGATATTGCAAACAACCTGCCAGCTGGCGAAAGATGATTTGTTAGTGGGCATACCACTTGGATCCGGATAAAAAGTCGGGCTGACCCGAACGGGCGGCTCGCATGAATAATCCGGGTTTAACGTTCCTTTGATCCGCCAGTTCTGCGGTGGGAAAAGCGCAGATCGGTTGAAGTCAGGAGGCATTTTGGAAACTTGCATCGTGAAGACTGAGGCTGATTTTGAAGGGTCCATAACACGTGGCAAGATCGTACCGTTCCTGCAGCAAGAAGGGATATTACCTAAATTAGGGTCATCTTTTTTGGTCGGGGGCAAGTCAACGATGACCGGTCGTCTCTCACAAGTGAGAACGTCGGCGAAATCAAGACCAGCGTAGATTTTAGACTGAGGACCGAAGATGCATTTTGTGGCGTCCACGACCGTTGGATATGCGCCTTGCATTTTCTGTATGAACTCGTCTCGTTTCCAGTCGAAACTTACCTCCCAATGGTCAAGCCGGCCTAGTGGGTTGTGGTTCTCCATGGTTACCTCGGCTAGGTAGTTTTGGTCGTAGGCTCGGATCACGTCGTACATTATGGTTAAGTCTCCGGGTTGTCGGGGAAGGAAGTTGTCGGTGATTGTTGTGTCGTTGACTTTAATGCTCGGGTCTCTCTTGCAGCACGTCGTTAGCTCTCTTTTGCCTAATTGACATATAATTCGTTGAGTCAAACTTGATATTTTCACTTCAAACTATATTGTATTGTTGTGTGATAATTTGATTGCATTATAACAATTACCAATGTTTTTTCTAGATGACCAAAACTGTTAAGATATTTTATTTTTGATCAAATCCATAAAAAAATGGTGAAAAAGTAAAGAAATATTTTTCTATATAAAATAAATTGTATAAAAATAGTTTTAGAATTAAAAATTATCTTCTTGAAATATCCCATATTAGATTCTAGGGTGAACTTTGTTATAAAAACTCTCAGATTCGATGGTATAAATAAAATGTTCTTTTAAAATTCAAATGTTGATTTTATGATTAGTGAAGATTTTCAAATCTGAAATATAAATATATTTTTCTTGACATCAATCTGAAATAAATTTCTAAATCGATTAAAATCCGTAAATTAATAAAAAGAGTGTTCCATTTCTGATAAAATTTTGAATATGAACAATTACCATATGAAATATTAAAAAAATAACCATAAGAGAGAAAGAGAATAGATTGGAGTAATTTACTTTGAAGAGTAGGCTCAGGACAGAGCCAACCATCGTTAACAAGCGATATGTTGGACGGCAAAGGAATCGCCGGAGGAGTCACCATGAACTGAGTCCCGACAAGCTCGATCCTAGCCCTCATTTGTTTTAAGTCTCCTGCGGTCTGAATGGCCGTTTTAAGGTCGGAAACAGGATAGCCACCCAAGATGGTACCGTTTCCTACCAAAGCAGGAAGCTCCGTTCCGTTGACGATTAGCGCATTGGTGGCGGAAATAAGAATCTCGCGGTGGCGGAATCCGACGAACACTCTCCACTCTTTGAGCTCTTCACGGCCGTTGTTAAGAACTATGAGGACTGACTCGAACCGATAAGGCTGATCAGTTGTGTCATTTGGAGGGATCTTACGACCGAGTTTGAATGTGTAAGACAGGAATATTCCGTTGCAGAGTTCTGCGGGCGGAGTTGGCGCCGGTGCCGGAGCCATAATTTTTGGAGGAAGCTGAGACAGCGACGGTGGAGTAGCAATGAATAAGAGAAACACTCCGAATAAAATCGGAAGGAGAAAGCCCATTGTGCCTTTCTCTAAAGAACTAAACACAGAACCCAAATGTTTTGTTTTATTTGAAACTAATAGTGTAACGCGAGTCCTATAATCTTAGGAGGTTGTGGTAAAACGTTGTTGGATACAAGGACGCACGTCGAGAGGTTTTGAGTTTAGAACTCGTGCCACGCACGTTGGTAGGTTGGTTCTGAAGTAGAGAATTGTAGAGTCGTGGACGCAATATTAAAATTATATTTTTTCACATTATCGGCATGACATGATCATTCCAACAACATGGAAATATATTTCCAAGAGATTTTAAGGGATGGCGACCAGCCCAAAATATGCATATATTTGTTTAGTTTGGTCTTGTATGGTCCGATTTAAAACATGTAAAAATACACCATTATTTAAAATTGGAAGCGTAAATCCTTTTATAAATACATAGGTATTGGAAGTCCCATACACATCGTTATAGAAATTTAAGTTTATAGTCTGTGATGTTTTAAGAATCCTAATTTTTCAGTGGTATTAAACTTTACATTAAATATTGGTGTGCATATTAACTTGGGTTTGTAAAAACAAATCTTATATCTTTTGTACTAATTATTGTAGAGAGCCCATTGATCTTTGTCCCACTGCCTCAACAACTTTTGTTGTTTGTCAATTACCACAACCTAAAAATAAACTATACTTAGTTTGGGTAGTCGTGTATTAATGGTCTGTAGGTTTTACGATTTTATCTAAGGTCAAATATATATATTTTTTCACCGTCTCAAGTCTCAAGGGAAAACACAGTATTTTTCATGCATCGATACATAATTTATAGCCTATTGAGAAAACAGAAAGATGTGTTGGAGCAAAGCTGGCAATTAAGTTTCCTTGCATGTGTATTTTGAGTTTTTCCAACGGTGCTATTACACAATAATTGAAATAATATAGTCTGATTTAAGGGCAATACATGTGAATTATAAACTAATACAATGATTAAAAAGATACTGGCAGCCTGAATTTAGCTGATTAATTGATACCAACTTAATTTATTACTGTTTTGTTTGACCATAGTCGTGAAAAACGACAGATTTAGTTAATTAACTAATAGTAAAATAAGTTGACGAATTTTATTTTCAGAGCAAATTAAACCCAACCGACAAAATAGTGCTAAATTGAACTAATTGAGTGTAAACCACTAAAAATAAAGTAGAGAAAGTAACATTTCTTTATTTCTGAATAACGAGTAATTAAAATGTTAATTATCAAGAAAAATTAAATACAAATTGTCAACAAAAAAAGAGTTAAAAACAGATCGAAGAAACTAAACGATATTCATTTGATCCAACCTCTGGTTTGGTTTCCATGATCAAAGTTAGCTAAACATTTGTAGATCTACCGATCTGCGACATTATTCCGATTTCTTTGTAATTTTCCGGCGATTTTCCGACGATTGCCCGTCACACTAAACAGAGGAAGACAGAGAAAAGAATATATATAATAGAATTAAAACCCATAAACCGATCTGACACAGAACCTGAAGCAGGTGGTGGAGTGTGATAGTAAAACGGGAAATAAGGGACGATGGGATTCGGAGGAGGCGGCGTAGGATAGTTTCCAGAATACGGCGGAGGATAGTAATAGCCTTGACCACCGTCACCGTATGGAGGAGGGTATTTGCCGCCACCGGATTGAGAAGGAGGAGGAGGAGAATAATAGTACGAGCCACCCCCACCACCTCCGGAGCTTGGAGGAGAAGGAGGCGGAGGACAGGCGGTGGTGGGGGTTGCTGGTGGTGGAGGAGAAGGCGGCGGAGGAGATGATTGGACGGGACTACAAGGATTGTCGCAGGAAGTACACATTGTACAAGAAACAACCTCCTCTTTAGATGTCACTGTCGGAGTTACTGACAGCAGCAGCATAACAACAAGAGTAGACAAACCGTACGATTGGTTTGCTTCCATTGTCAGAAATATAATTTAGAAGCTTAATTTCTTGGGAAGATATGAGAATGAGGAAGATGAGAGAGAAAGGATAGAGACAGTGAGAAAGAAGAAGCAGAAGCACTTTCAGAGGAGGAGGAGTGTTCTTTTTATCGATGAGTTTTAAAACAATTTATGAATAATTTTGTTTCGGTAGAAAAAGGTGCTTTAATAAATGAATAGTGGAAGCTTTTTCTTGAGTGTTTGACAAAGAGTTTATGTAACGTTATTAGACTATAATTATGTGATACGAAATAGAAACAATTTTAATTTTATTGTAGTGAAGGTAAAAACTATTGTCGTAATTTTAATATATATTAAAAGTCAAATTGTCTATCATCATATAAAATGTCTAATGTTAAAAAATAAAAATTGTGATGCATGTAAAACTATCATTCAATTTTTACATGGTGATAAATTTTTACCGGAAATTTTTTTAAAATATTTTAAATAAGTTTTGTTTTACCACCATGTAGAAAGGTATTTTAAAAAAGAAATGAATAGTGAAATTTAAGGAAAAAGGTTACGCCGACACGTTAACCTTTTAACCGAAGGTGTTGTAATAAAGCATCGGAAATACGCGGATGTCGGGGGCAAATGCGTCATGTAATCTTTTGAATTGTGGAGATTACGATAATACTCTGGTCCCTATAATTGTTGTGAGCGATCTCGTGGCGGCTGCGTCGACGAGCATGTAGGGTTGTGGTCATTATAGTGGCGCTTGACTCTTTTGCAAGCTTTCACACGTGGCCGTATTTTACTGGTTTCTTTGGTTTGGACATGGCAGCTTTCGAAGATTTTACGTGAAGATGACGGAACTCAGTGAAGTGAGCGTTTGTGCTTTTTCAACTACTTGAAATAATAGTGTTAAAGGGTTTTAAAAACAGAGAAATTTCGGTGAGTAGCTTGAAATTCAATTGTAAAACTTGAAGCATTTTTCTGTGGGTCTTCATCGAATCGAATATTAAGCAAATCATATATATAACAAGAAAGTTCTACTATAGCATCCACGTCAACATTTGTGGGCAAGTCCAACATAAATTACAATAGCCAAATAGACAATCTAATTAAAAGAACTTATATAGACCAATCGTTAAATTTGTCGAATTTTTTCGATGGAAAAATAGAGAAAATGAATTGAACAATAAGCCACTGCAAAGATTCACTGGCTTGAACAGAAAGTTGAAGCATAGACAGATCTATGAGCAGTTTGTAGTATTTAAAGAGAAAATTAATTTAGGTAGTTGTGGAGACCCATAGTTGAAGAAGCTTTAAAGCTTGCAAAAGGTTTCGAGGACGGATAGAAGAAGCATGATTTTGAATTGTTGCATCAATTGGGATAAGAATCGAAGTAGAGGGACAAAATTGCTACCTATGCAACTGATTATTCCGCTTTTTTCAAACGAAATAATTAACCGCTTGCTAAGCTAAAAGGATGAGATTTTTTTTCACTTTAGGATATGTTTAAAAATGTAAAATTTCATGGTATAATTTAATACTATAATATAATGGCGATTAGATTTGATTTACAACAAAACATAATGAAAAACATTTTCATGTGGCCAAGCCAAGATATGTGTTAGCTATTACGGAACATGTATTAATGATATGACTTTAGTGTTGAAACATACTAATTTCAACTTTATTAATACTTATAGAATTGTTTGATGCCTACGGAACTGACGAAGAAAAAAAAGAAAATTGAAATCTTAAAATTATTCCTATTACTAAACTTTAAACATTATTGATGATGTAATAAAAGATTATAACGAAATTGGCAGGCAAAATAAAAAACAAGATATTTGACGAAATTCAGAAACATTTTTTATTTTTAATTTAAATAATATTATAATTTTTTTCTTGCCATGCAATCTCAAATACTCTCCCTTTGTCTTGTCGTATCCGAGGTTGCTCCAACGTAGACTTCGATTGTACTAATGTACTGAATTTTTGACAACATTTGATGTATTGAAAAATACAAAACGAGTACTTGATGTGGTGAAAGATATATGTTCTCTTAGGGGCGTATAAATTTTTTTTTTGTTAAAAATTTTTCAATTTAAATGCAAAGAAAAAAGGGATTACATGTCTTGCTAAAACAATAAGATTTTGTGGGCAAGTCCAACATAAATAAATCCAGTCCTTACATAAATTACAATAGACCAATAGACAGTCCAATTAAAAGAACATGTGTGAACCAATCGTCAAGTTTGTTGAACCTTCTCGATGGAGAAATAGAGAAGATGGATCAAACAGTGAGCAGCTGCAAAGATCCACCGGCTTGAGCGAAAGGTTGAAGCCTGGACAGATATGTGCAGCAGCAAGATTTAAATGTGTTATTGTAGAATCAAGTTATAATGTACTGAAAAATGCAAAATGAGTACTCGATGTGGTGAAAGATATATGTTGTTACAAATTTTTTTTTTTTGTTAAAAAGCTTTCGATTTAAATGCAAAGAAAACAAAATTACATGTCTTGCTAAAACAATAAGTTTTTGTGGGCAAGCCCAACATAAATAAATTTAGCCCTTACATAAATTACAATAGCCAAATAGACTGTCCAATTAAAAGAACCTATATGAACCAATCGTCAAGTTTGTCGAACCTTCTCGATGTACAAATAGAGAAAATGAATCGAATAGTGAGCAGCTGCAAAGATCCACCGGCTTGAGCGGAAGGTTGGAGCATGGACAGATCTGTGAGTAGTTTGTAGTATTTAAGGAGAAGATTAATTTAGGTAGTTGTGGAGAGCCATAGTTGAAGAAGCTTTGAAGCTTGGAAAAAGCTTCGGAGACGGATAGAAGAAACATGATTTCGAATTGTTGCATCAATTAGGATAAGAATCGAAGTAGAGGGACAAAATTGCTGCCTATGTAACCCATTATTCTGCTCTTGCCAAACGAAATAATTAACCGCTTGCAAAGCTAAAAGGATGAGGTTCTCTTTCACTTTAAGATATGTTTAAAAATGTAAAATTTCATAGTGTAATTTAGTACTATAATATAATGGCGATTAGATTTGATTTACAACAAAACATAAAGAAAAACATTTTTCATGTGACCAAGCTAAGATATGTGTTAGCTATTACAGGACATGTATTAATGATATGGCTTTAGTGTTGAAACATACTAATTTCAACTTTATTAATACTTATAGACTTGTTTGATGCCCACGGAATTGACGAAGAAAAAAAAGGAAAATTGAAATCTTAAAATTATTCTTATTACTAAACTCTAAACATTATTGATTATTTAATAAAAGATCACAACGAAACCTTAAGCTAGAGGAGACTTGTTTGCCTGGGATAAATTATCATTCTATACCCGATCGGAAAGATTGGCAAGCAAAATAAAAAAAAAAGATATTGGACGAAATTCAAAAACATTTTTCATTTTTAATTTAAATAATATTATAATTTTTTTCTTGCCATGCAATAATACTCTCTCTTTGTCTTGTCGTATCCGAGGTTGCTCCAACGTAGACTTTGATTGTATTGGTATAATGAATTTTCGACAACATTTGATGTACTGAATAATGTAAAATGAGTACTTGATGTGGTGAAAGATATATGTTCTTTTAGGGGCATATAAACTTTTGATTGTATTGGTGTACTGAAATTTTGACAACATTTGATGTACTGAATAATGCAAAATGAGTACTTGATGTGGTGAAAGATATATGTTTTTTAGGGCACCTAATTTTTTTTTTGTTAAAAAGCTTTCATTTTAAATACAAACAAAAAATGGATTACATGTCTTGCTAAAACAATAAGATTTTGTGGGTAAACCCAACATAAATAAATCCAGCCCTTACATAAATTACAATATCCCAATAGACATCCCAATTAAAAGAACATGTGTGAACCAATCGTCAAGTTTGTCGAACCTTCTCGATTGAAAAATAGAAAAAATGAATCGAACGATGAACAGCTGCAAATATCCACCTGCTTGAGAGAAAGGTTGAAGCCTGGACAGATCTGTCCAGCATCATGATGAACAGTTTGTAGCAAGGAGAATATAAATTTTGGTAGCTATGGAGAGCCATAGTTGAAGAAGTTTTGAAGCTTGCAAAAGGCTTATGTGACGGATAGAAGAAGCACGATTTCGAAGTGTTGCATCAATTAGGATAAGAATCAAAGTAGAGGGACGAAATTGCTGCCTATGCAACCGATTATTCCGCTCTTGCCAAACAAAATAATTAACCGCTTGCTAAGATAAAATGATGAGCTTCTTCTTCACCTTAGGATATGTTTAAAATGTAAAATTTCATGGTGTAATTTAGTACTATGATATAATGGGATTAGATTTGATTTACAACTAAACATAAAGAAAACCATTTTTCATGTGGCAAGACCAAGATCTTTGTTAGCTATTACGGGACATGTATTAATTATATGAGTTTAGTATTAAAACATACTAATTCAACTTTATTAATTCTTATAGAGTTGTTTGATGCCCACGGAATCAAAAAAAGAAAAGTTGAAATCCTAAAATTATTCTTATTAATAAAATCTAAACATGATTGATGATGTAATAAAAGATCACAACGAAATTGGCATGCAAAATAAAATACAAGATATTTGACGAAATTCAAAATCATTTTTCATTTTTAATTAAAATTATATTATAATGTTTTTCTTGCCATGCAATCTCAAATACTCTCCCTTTGGTTTGTCTTATCTGAGGTTGCTCCAACGTAGATTTCGATAGTATTGGTGTACTGAAATTTTGACAACATTTGATGTACTGAATAATGCAAAATGAGTACTTGATGTGGTGAAAGATATATGTTCTTTTAGGGGCATATAAACTTTCAATTGTATTGGTGTATTGAAATTTTGACAACATTTGATATACTGAATAATGCAAAATGAGTACTTGATGTGGTGAAAGATATATGTTTTTTAGGGCACCTAATTTTTTTTTTGTTAAAAAGCTTTCATTTTAAATGCAAAGAAAAAAAGGGATTACATGTCTTGCTAAAACAATAAGATTTTGTGGGTAAGCCCAACATAAATAAATCCAGCCCTTACATAAATTACAATATCCCAATAGACATCCCAATTAAAAGAACATGTGTGAACCAATCGTCAAGTTTGTCGAACCTTCTCGATTGAGAAATAGAGAAAATGAATCGAACAATGAGCAGCTGCAAAGATCCACCGGCTTGAGCGAAAGGTTGAAGCTTGGAAAAATCTGTCCAACAACATGATGAACAGTTTGTAGCAAGGAGAAGATAAATTTTGGTAGCTATGGAGAGCCATAGTTGAAGAAGCTTTGAAGCTTGCAGAAGGCTTATGGGACGGATAGAAGAAGCACGATTTTAAATTGTTGCATCAATTAGGATAAGAATCGAAGTAAAGGGATGAAATTGCTACCTATGCAACCGATTATTCCATTCTTGCCAAACGAAACAATTAACCGCTTGCTAAGCTAAATGATGAGCTTCTTCTTCACCTTAGGATATGTTTAAAATGTAAAATTTCATGGTGTAATTTAGTACTATGATATAATGGCGATTAGATTTGATTTACAACTAAACATAAAAAAAACATTTTCTTGTGATGAAGCTAAGATATGTGTTAGCTATTACGGGACATGTATTAATGATATGGTTTTAGTGTTGAAACATATTAATTTTAACTTTATTAATACTTATAGAGTTGTTTAATGCCCACGGAATTGACGAAGAAAAAAGAAAAATTGAAATCCTAAAATTATTCTTATTATTAAAATTTAAACATAATTGATTATGTAATAAAGATCACAGCAAAATTGGCAGCCAAAATCAAAACAAGATATTTGATGAAGTTCAAAAGTATATAATATTTGAATTTAAATTATACTATAATTTTTTTTGCCACGCAATCGCATATACTCTCTATTTGGCTTATCGTATGGTGGTTAGAGGTGGTGAAGGGAGGGCTCCAATTGGTAGAAAAAAATCCGTAACCTCTTGGGATTATCCTGCACTTGGAAGAAAAACTAGAAAAAAGAAAAATTATAATGAGATTTTGATTCTTCGTCATGGGTATATTTCGATTATATTGATGTACTTAATTTTTGACAACATTTGATATACTAAAAATGTAAAATAAATATTCGATGTGGTGAATGATATATGTTTTTTATAGACATATAAACTTTATTTTAAAAAAAAACTTTTAATTTAAATACAATATTACATATGTCATGTTAACACAATAAAATTGTGGGCAAACCCAACATAAATTACAATAGCCCAATTAAAAGAACTTATATGAATCAATTGTCAAAGTTTGTCGAACCTTCTCGATGGAGAAATAGAGAAATGAATTTTTGTTTTCTTTTCTTATTTAACCATCGTCTTTAATGGTGGGATCCAAAAACCACTTAGCATAGACAGAACCATAAGAGAGAGCCATGAGTAACACGGCGGCTTGTTCTTCTTCCCCGAGCTTCCGTAATTGTTTCTCCACCATTGATCTCTTCGTCATCTCTAAATCCATCAGTCTCTGATTCAACGATTCACCAAATTTAGGGTTTCCGCCGGCGGAACTTGATTTCTTCAGTTTCTTATTATTATCCTCTGTTCCTCGTCTCTTCTTCCTATTCCTGATCCCACACGCGTTGCACAACGACTACACATAAAGTAAAAATAGATCATTCCAGATCAGAATCATAATCAGATCAAATGATCAATCTCTGTTTTTCCCCCAAATCGGAGTTGAAATTAGGGTTTTAGATATGAACCTTAAGACCGGCGGGACCACTACGCCAAAGAGGGGTTTTACTTGTACCACAATCAGCACAAGTCTTCTTCTCGTTAACACTGGTTTTGTTCTGTTCAATCATATCTTCAGCTCTAGCTTCTGAATCAGTCAAGACCTCTAAACAAGAAAACGCGATCAGGTTCAATCAGGTTCACAGATCATTTACCTTATCGCTATGATCTAACATTCTCAACGTGTGTTTTCTAGTAATCTAGATCATGAAATCGAAGATGGAGTTTTTAGGGGTTTAAATAGAAATTGGCGCCGCGATCGGGAAATCTAGGGTTTTGAAAACAGAGATCAAGGAAGAAGAAGGTAGAAAGGTTCAGAATGTAGTTAGGGTTTGAGATGATCACAAACTTTGAATGGAGAAATGGAACCAAAATGCAGAGGAGAGTTTAGAAGAGTGTCAGAGAGATGGAGAGGTACTAGGATTTTGTCTGAACCAAACGCGATTACCAGAGGATTATAAATTGGTTCGAAATTATAAATTGTTTGTCTGAACCAAACGCGATTATAAATAGGTTTCGAAATTAAACCCTAGGATTTTGTCTTTAAATGACGATAATACCCTTGTACTACTTCTCTAGTTCTCTACTACCAGAGGAAGTCACCCGCCAAAACAAGCAAAAGATGGGAATTTTTTCGTTTGTGTGAGCTTTGGTGAAACGAAAAGGGCGCCATTTTGACCGGTTTTTAATCAGACACGGAACAGAGTACGGTTTCTTGAGTGGTCAATGAACAGGTAAAGCGCCATAATTGATCACACACTGAAGAATAAGTTCAAATATATATAAGTCAGCCTAGCATTTAGTTCTTTGGTTACAAAATCTATTCGCAACATTTTCCACAAGCAATTTTGGTGAAGAATGGAGTGTGCGTAGCGGCTTAAGCTGGCGGAATGAAG
Organism: Cardamine chenopodiifolia; assembly: GCA_963922655.1. NCBI lineage: Eukaryota > Viridiplantae > Streptophyta > Magnoliopsida > Brassicales > Brassicaceae > Cardamine > Cardamine chenopodiifolia. The sequence continues at coordinate 9,531,100 of OZ000464.1, forward strand.
CAACCGAGAGGGTCAAGCGAGCATCCTCCATTGGGATTGAGTCACCGAGGGGAAACAAAGAAAACAATCCAGAGATTTCAGCGGTTCACTCCCATCGAGATGTTTAGCATGTTACCACCTAGCGAGATAGTTCATCAGTTTATCAAACCCGCTGCATTGTAACGGTTTTGTCTCATTGGATTGAAAAAGTCGCTGTAAGCTTAGCAAAAGTCACCGAGCGTTTCAGCAGGGAGCTTCTAGCGGGATCGTGAAGCCGGTGACCTCCAATGACGAGCGGCCAAGACCATACCGTGGAGGCGCACCGACTTACTCCCAGCGGCTTGGTGTTGCCACGGAACCGACCGAAATTCCAAGATTTGCTTCTAAGAAAACCAGCTTCCTTTTTATACTTTGCTATAAATAGTTTAAAACCTAATTAGAAGATATTATCTTGTTTTTAGAGAACTCTTGGCCTTTTTGAAAGGTTCTTAAGAAAACTTGTATGGATTGATGATCTTTTGATTATCAAAGTTTGCTTTTATCATAAATCTCTTGTCTATTTACTATTTCATCATGATTAATCATAGATCAATCATTTGGTTTTATGTTTTCATGTTGATTAGTGAGTAGTCACCTTTGAACTCTTGAGATTAGGTAGATCAAGATGCTAGGTTGTTGACTAGTAGAGTTTAGGTTTAGATTATGATATATCCTTGGTTAATGATTGTGTTTAATGCTAGATTAGTCAAAAATTGATGATCTAGAACATAGACAATTTTATGCCCGGAAGGTGTTTGATGAAATGGCGGAATGAAAATCATTAACAGCTTTTTGATCCTAGCATACGAGAGTAGATGATTAGGATGAATTGTGGTTAGTTAAACTTTTAATTAATACTTTTTGATCTCCTAATTGCTAATGAGAGTTATTGTTGATTAGGTAACTATAAAATTATACTAATACCATCAGAGTGGCTTGGTTGATTTTGGTGGTTTTTGACCGAAGAATTAACTCATTGAGTATAATGAAACTTCATTAGTTAGCAATCTACTGTTTTAGTATCACATCCTTATCCCAAAAGTTCGTCTTTCTATTTGATCTTTAAAACCAAATTGATTGTTTTTCCCGCTTTAATTACATATTTGAATTTAGTTTTTGAGACCATATCAACTTGTTTACCTTAGATTGAATTAGAATCCTTGTAGTTGTAATGAGTTGATAAATTCTCCGTGGATCAATCCCAAAAGTATTACAACGTACATTGGGTATTTTGTAAACCCGGTTGCAAAACCACGTTATCAACCTTTTTCTCATGGAGGCAGCAGAAGGAGGAGGAGGGGAATCTTTAATACTGTTTCGGCGCTTCTTCATAAAGTTTTCTTGGTGTTTGTTTTTTCGAATCTCGACCAAATAGTCACCTTTTCTTCTCCGGCCTTCTTCCGCATCCATAGTTACCTTGTAATGGTTTCGACGGGCCTCAGTCTTCTCGCTCGGTCGCAGCGACATGACTTTCTTTTATCTTCTTCGATCTCTCCGAAGCAATTAAATCAACGCAAAGTGTAATTTACAAAACCAAAGAGAAACCCTAGAAATCTCAAACTGAAATGTGAAAGAGGCAAAGAAATGGATTTTGCAAGTGAGGAGAACGCAAGAAGAAAGGTGAAGGAGCGAAAACAATTTCAATTTAAAGAAGCGGGGCTTTCTAGTCGGAATTCAAAATTAGTAGTTCAATATTATAAACTTAAATAAAAGCTTTGGTTCAACCAAAAATTAAAAAAAATAAAAATGCTTTAGTAAACCTTCTTCTCCATTTATGATTTTTCATATTTTAAGTTGATTTCTTATGTAAATTGGGTACACTTTATTGAAGCAGTCCAAATCTTAATAAATATTTCGTTTAATTATTTACTCAAGAAATTTTTGATATAATGTATAAAATGTTAAAAGCATTTAGCACATATTTCGTCTTGATGAACATGTAAGGTTCGATACTATTTTTCTTTTTCTCTGCTGAAATTAAGTTGATTACCAATTAACAATGTTAACAAGTATATCTTTTCTACTAAACATTATGTACATTATACTATATAAGTAAGTTGCTTTGAAGAAACAAGATATTCCAAAGACGTTGACTCATCTCTAACCGTAGCAGGACCTTCCCGAGCCACCGTAGCCATTCGATTCGTTGGCGATCTTGGAGGAGATGCATAAAGAACTGATGCCTCGATGATTTCTCTATGAGTATTTTCAAGATCCTTAGAGATTCTATGTGCTTGAAGAGCTGTTACGTAAAGTCCCGTGGCTAGAAAGACGGTTAGAAGTGAGAACACTCCAGCAGCTGCAAATAAGCCTTGCCGGATTACTAGACAAATAGGTTTTGGCTTAGACCAGTTCTTTAGATGTCCTGATTCCACACTAAGTCCCACCAATAGTAGAACCTCTCCAACACCAAAGCAAACCCTTATAGAAACAAAAGTATATACAATTATACAAGTATCACTAACTTAGATTATGGCCATGAATTACCATGGAATCGCCAAAAAAAAGAGAGAGAAAAATTGAATAATCCTAATTCACGGTAAAATATAGGTCATTCCCCAATTAACACCATGGAAACGCAATAAAGGTGTTAAATAGAGTAAGATAAAAAGAATCTTAATTTTATAACTACAAAATCTTAATCACAATGAATATGTTATTTCACGATTTTTAGGCTTACCATTGAGAGCTTATATTTAGGGATTAATGTTAATTTTTCAATGTGATATTAATCGTTGCGTTAGAATAAGTCTACGTACCACGTTGAGACGAAGAAGAAGGCTGCTTGATAAGTGAGCCTCTTCGCGGGAACAGAATCAGGATCCCACGTATCTAGAATCAGCGGCGGCGATGCGGTGACTGCGATAAGTAAGTACATGTGCAAGCACACCATGGCCACCGCTAGTCCCACAAACGCAGTCGCACCGCATAACAACGGCGTTTTCCCACTACCATTGTACACGCACGTTCTGCTTCTCCATGTCGCCTATATAAAATTGTGAATCATTGACAGCATTTTTTGGACTGACCGTGTGAAAACCGTAGTGGCAATGATAAAAGATGGTGAACGTATTAAAGTTTTCTTTTGATTTGATCAATTGCTATGTTTTTACATTAACTACTTAATATAGGTCTGGTCGAAACATCTCTTAGGATCGGATATATAATAGAACGAGCTTTGAAATACATGTATTGATCATCTATATAGTATTCGTATTCAAGTGAGATAAAACTAAAACATTCTCTGTCAAATAATTAGCAAACTACGAGTTGTGAATTGCAATGTTTCTATTGTTAATTTTACATTGTTTCCAAATATTACTGAATTTTTTGAAAATATGATCAAACTGGACGAGAACTTTAATTACAGTATACCTGAGATCTCGTGGCTTCGGCATATAGGCAGAGAACAAAGCAGGAGAGGCCAAAGGTAATAGTTAAAACCACGATGAAAATACCAGTTTTGCTGCTGAGATCGGTGGTTTTTGGGTTTGGAACAAGATCTTGATGGGTCACAGCTCGTACTCTTGTTCTCGACATATATCTTGTCAATGTATCATAGATAAACATCAATGTTACATGTTTTGAAAGTTATTATACTTTGATCTGTTTTACATCTATTTATGAGAAGCATTGAAAGTTGGAGAAAAAGAAAAAGGTGAAAAAGGAGATGAGAATAATAGAATTGCTTCGGGCAAAGGTTGCTTAAAGGCCAAAGATTCGAAGGTTCCTTTTTGGATATCTTTTTAAACTACTAACTATTTCTGGCATGGTGTCGATTAGACGATGATATGTAAAATATATAATCTGACGAGAGTTCGTACGTTAATGGTGCTAGTTGGATGATTCTTTTTATATAATACACGTCCATGTTTTGACCCAAAAAAATAATTATTTACACGTCCATACTAGAACATTGTTTTCTTCTTTTTTTATATTGTGTTCATACGAGAACGTGTGATTTAAATAAAGATAAAGATTAGGTTAAATTTCTCGTGAGTTTTATTCTATTTTAATATCTAAGATATATTATTTAATAGTGTTATTTGTTCAAAATAACACTACTATTTGAAATAATTGTTAAAGTAATGTTCCAAAAAACTAGTTTAACTAAACTAACTAAATTAAACAAATATTAATTATACTATTCACAGAAATGCTATTTTGATTTAAATTTAGAAAAAAAATTTTAAAATGAAAAATTAAAAAATTAAAAAGAAATCATACGACATAATCCTCAAAACCCTAAATTCTTTTTCTACAATACATAAGTCAGTTCTAAAATCCTAACATTTTCGCCGCTTTCTTCGCTCGCTGGAATATCTCCTCTCACCAAAACCTTTCCTTTGGCCGCTTCTCTTTTCACTTGTCGCTTATCCTCTTCAAGTGCCGCTTCTCCTCTTCTAGTGCTACTTCTCCTCTCGTCGCTTCTCTCTTCTCTCGCCGCTTCTCTCCTCTTGTTGTCGCCTTTATCTCTTCGCCGCCACCACCGCTCAATCATCAAATCTTCTTCGCCTCACTGGAATCTCTTCGCATCGCCAAAATCTCCTCACCGGAATCTCGAAACCCTCTCCGCCTCTCCAAACTGACAATAGATAGCGATTAGATGATTCTCCATCTTTCTCCTTCGTCATATATCATCTACAATTGATTGTTGTTTTGTTCTAATTAATTTTAAAAAAAATCTTCAATCAGAGGCAGAAAGTCAAATTTACTTGCCAAAATATGGAGAATTCCGGCAAGTCTCAGCCACATCCACTGCCGCCTTCTTCATTCTCCGGATTGAAAATGAAGGATTCCGGTAATGATTTCTTTACTTATGTTTAAAATTTGCCGCCTAAATTTTTGATTGTCTGCAAAGATTCTGAATTTTTTTAGTCTTTTGATTAGTTTTATCGCAGATTTGTATTCGTGACTCTTACGTTTCTTTTGCTTTGTTGTTACTTTATCGCAGAGTTTTTGCAATTGATATTCTTTGTCCTCGCAGATATTTAATATTCATAATACGTGTTATCGCAATTTTTTGGTATTGTTTCATGTGACTTTTTTTTTAATTGTAAAGGATTGGTTTCTTCGAGTGTTGTGTGTCAATATCCCCTTCAACTGCATAAAGAAAAAAGTCTCCAATAAAAAATCATATCATGAACACGATTCCGCTATTGCCAACTTGTCCAAAGTGAAAGAAGAATTAGAATATGATGTGTGATCTCATTTGAAGGAATCAACCATTGGTGTATTTGTCAAGTTTGTTGATTTGGATTACACATGGGCAGGTAAGAGAGTTCATTACTTATTGGTTAATCAGTTGCTAGTGGATGATGCGCATGAGATTTGGTCACTTATTGATGACCAACCTATCCGATTCATTATCCATGAGTTTGGAGCTTTCACTGGCCTTAATTGTGATACAATTAAACCATATGATGTATGTGCTTTTAGTCACGAAGAGTTTTGGAAGGAGATGGAAATATCTACGGTAACATGATCTACATTTGAAGAATTAGAGCATGTGAGGCTAAAAGCCATCTTTTTCATTTTGATAAGATGCTTATGGTGGCACTATTATGTATACTTTCAGTTGCGGTACTTGGCATTCGTAGTGGATCTAAGATACCATTGGAAACTGATAAAAGAATGGTTGATTTAGAGGGTTTTGAGAAGCATCCATGGGGTCGAGTATCTTTTCAAAAGTTAATTAGTTCGATCAAGATTCTGTTTTTTGAAAAAAAAATATGCGATAAAAAATTAAATATACCGTAGAAATTCTAACAGTTTAAAAAAATAAAAAAATATGTTGCATCTATCACGATCTTCAAAAAATAAATCTACGGATGTAAAAAATATGTGATGAATTAGAAAATCTACCACTACTAAAATATGTAAATCTGCGGTATAAATTAATTTTGCAAAAAATATCTGCAATATAAATTAATTTTGCGAAAAAAATTTGCGGTAAAATTTTAAATTTGTCATACAAAAAAGTCTGACATAACATAAAACCGCAAATTTATATCGCATATTTATTTGTCAGCGGTGACAAAGTTGTAAATATTTGTTTTTTCTTAAAAAACAAAAAAATGCTGATATGGTATTAATTAGTAATGATAGTTTTATAATTACCTTTTTCTAAAACATAATTTAAAAATTTTAAGAGTATTTTTATAATGCAAATAATTCACTTAACTTTATTTTTTTCTAAATTAAGTTAATAATTAAATTAATTTTATAGATTATTCTAGTAATTTATCCTATTTAATAATATCATTTTGTGAAGACGTGTTCTTTCGTAGGGCTTATCAAACAATTTTTTTAAACGCTGAATAATGCTTGTATTCAAAAACTTTAAAGCTTCAAGCGAACAACAAAGACTTAAGAGACATAAAATAGACTCAACGCCATAAGACAGCTGAACACCGCTCAAAAAGCATAGCAAAAGCATGAACCTTTGATTAAAAATCAGAACAGAGTCGGCGTCAATCTGTTCTGAAATGGAGCTTCTTGTTCCCTCAATGTACGCTTAAGACCCAAAAGGCTCGCTTCTAGCTTCCGAAATGATGAGAGAACTCAACCATGAATATTTTGGATGCGAAGATTTTTCATGGGTTTTGTGCAAAAAACCATCAATCTATTCATTTTTTACAAGAAAAACCTTCACTTCAAACTTGTGCAAGTCAATCATAGTACTTTAAAAATCACCCACTAAATAAGCTTTTCGCATATCGTCGACGTCGACACGGTAGCTACTATTAAAAAACTAACGGTAATATCAAAACGACGTTGTTTTAACACTCCAAAAAAACTATACAATGTTTTGTAACTTTCAAAAAAACTACAAGATGTGCGGTCTCTAAATTCAAAATTTTTTAATCTCCTTTATCAAATACATCAGTTGTCCTCTCTGTTCTCGCTACAGACTCAACCCAAGCAATTAACTCATCATCAACTCCTTTCCTTTGCCAGAGATAATTCACTGGAAACTTCCTTGTCATAATCTCGAGGATTAAGATTCCCAACCTTCACACAACAAACTTTCTTGAAATCTGATCCTGCTGAGTGAAATGTGGTGCCTAGTAAGCCACCATGAACTACTGCGATTGATCTCTGTTAACCACCGGGACAAAAGTATAGTCTGTACTCGAAGTTGTGGTCATGAGGAAGGTTCAAATCAATTGATCATCATCAAATTTCTAAATGCAAAATCAAATCCCTAAACATAAATAAAATCTCTACTAGTATTACTCTCTACATCTCTCTTCTGTTTCAGATGTTTTACTTGTTTTATATGTTGCAGCTATAGAATGAATTACTTTATCCTGGTGATTTTTGTTCTGGGTAAGTAAAAAGCTTGGGAATTTAATTAAGATTTTGTGCAATTTGCTAACAGATATTTTGGTTAAATCAAGAACTCATGAATTACTTGAGGGTTTGAATTTGAAATTGAATTACTCCACTGTAGCAGGCTGTAAAGGAGGGACTGATTGTTTGATGGAGGGACATTCTAGACTCGAACATGAGAGTGTTTCTTCAGTAGGCTGCTGTGAAGGCAAGACATGCTGCCAGCCTTTTTGCCATGCTTGAAGTAATGCAGTTTGTTTCCCAGACTGCTGCAGATTCTGGTATTTATTTGAGAAAGGAAAAAAAATTTCATCAAAAATAACATGTCTACTTATATAGACTCTTCCTGTTGGTGGATATAAGCATCGGTAACCTTTGTGTTTTTCACTGTAGCCCAAGAACACACAGCTCAATGACTTTGGATCAAATTTATTCATAGCATAATCTCGTAGAGTAGGGAAACACGCACAGCCAAATGTCCTTAAAGCTGAGTAGTCTGGAGTTTTTCAGTGTAGAGCTTCAAATGGACTCTGCTTTGAGTCTATTGATGAGGGAAGCAGGTTAATCAGAAAGTTTGAAGTGATAAAAGCTTCAACCCAGAATTTTTGAGGAGTTTTGCTTTGAAACATCATTGACATGTCTAACTCTGTGAGATGTCTATGTTTTCGTTCAGCAAGACCATTTTGCTGGGGAGTATGAGGGCATGAAATGAAGTGCCTTATTCCACATTTTTCCAAGTGTGACACAAAATTTTTACTTATAAACTCTCCCCCACCATCAGTCTGAAACGTCCCTATCTTAGTGTCAAATTGGTTTTCCACCAGCCTCTGAAATTTGACAAATATATGAAAGAACTCTGATTTATGTTTAAGAGGATACATCCAACTGAACCTTGAGAAGTTATCGACAATGATTACACAAAATCGAAACCCTTGAGTAGATAAAACTGGTGCAGGACCCCACAAATCACAATGAAGCCTTTCAAGAGGCTTTGATGAAATAAAACTAGAACTAGAAAAAGGTAGCCTACAACTTTTTCCAAGATGGCATGCTTCAGAAGTCCTTGAAGCAGACTTATTCAAGCTTATGGCTTTATTCGTTACTAGTAACTGAAAAACCTTGTCACTTGGGTGTCCTAGCCTTCGGTGCCAAACTTCAGAGGTAGCAGAAACTTGTCTCGTTGAGTAGAACACTTTCAGTTTGGGATCCTCCAAGATATACAAACCATTAACGTGTCTTCCCAGAGTCAATAGCTTCCTTGTTTCCTTGTCCTTTATATGAACTTCATTAGAATCAAACTTAAAGGAACAAGGATAGTCTGAGGTGAGCTTAGAAATAGATAGGAGAGATTTAGCAATATCAGGGCAAACTAAAACATCCTTTAGAGGTAGGTTACCTGAGGAAGAAGGAAGTCCAGCAGAGCCTACGTGTCTTATAGGAAGAAACGAACTATCTCCAATCATCACAGTGTCAGTCCCATGGTAAGGCTGTGAGTGATTCAGTCTTTGAGTAGAATTGGTAATGTGTGTTGTGGCACCAGTATCTGGATACCACTCACTTCCAGAGCTGTCTGTAACATCAGTGATGTGTAGTGCAGCAAGAGCAGCAGGTATGTCGTCTGTTTGATACGAGTTATCAAACCTGTGCCAACATTTCAATGCGTGATGACCGGGCTTGCCACAGATTTAACAAACAAGTCTTTCGTCACTGCTGTAAGATTCCTGAGGACTGATCTGTTGATGAAAACCTCTTCCTTTTGTGGAAAAAGAACCTTTGCCTCGGCTGAATCGTCCATTACCTCGTCCTCTGTTGTTGTAATATCCTCTTCCTCTGGTTACATTGAATGCTAGATGTGGTGACACTGTTAGTCTTGATTCATAGCTTTGTATTCGGTTGTCAAAGTTAGTTGGCGAGGCATGACTTCTTCGAAAGTAGGACTAGGTACATTATCCATCAGACCTTCTATACTTGTTTTGATGGGTTTATAGTCTCTTCCAAGACCGTGAAGAGCTGAGAAAACCTTCATCTTTTCGGCTACAGGACTGCCAATAGATGATAACTGTTCACAAACATCTTTTATCTCTTTGAGATATTCAGCCATAGATCTGTCAAGTTTTGAAATTGTCTGCAATCTTCTCTGCAGCTCGAATAGTCTTGACGATGAGACTCTGTTGAAGTGGTTGGCAAGAGCAGACCAAACATCCTTTGACGTAGAGCAGGTTACTACCACGCTTAGAATATCTTCAGAGAATGAACCCAAGAGCCATGACTTAACAACTTGGTCAGCATGAGTCCAAAGAGCAAAATCTGGGTTTGCTGTGTCTTCTACTCTTCCATCGATAGTTGGAACCGACAGTCTCGCCTCACGTCATGGTGTTCCGCCATTGATGAATCCCAGAAGACCTTGTCCTGAAAGGAATGTCTCAACTACGATTTCTAGAGGATATAATTCTTCTCCGTGAGTTTGATCGTGACACAATTTGTATTATTCAAGGAAAGTTGAGAGTAGGTTTCGAGAGCCATTTCTGGAGCTCTGATACCATGAAGAAGTTTTGAGCTAGAGGAAGAAGACGATGAACAATAAATTTTATTGGTTCATTTCTGTTTTTACTTCACTTCTCATTACAACGTCTTTCAACTTATATAGATGTGTCTCACTTTACAAGATAAGATTGGAGCCTTTCATGATAAGATTGCCAGCTTGATTTGATTTGCCACGTATTGTTGCTTTAGCACACGGCTTCACTTTCCAAAGGAGCAAAATGGTTTGAGGTCTTTGTCGTGTTTGTCGTACGGCTCTGTTCTCCTTTTTCCTCTGCAGATGACCGTTGGCTCGAGCTTCTTCTTAAATCAGCTAAAGACTCTGTTTTATGAAGAGTCTTTGCTTTCTGTTTCAAATTAATCAAAACCTCTGTTTTGTTAAGAGTTTTTGCTGGGAACTTGTCTTGTTTTGCAGATTCTGTTTGTTGAGATGAGTCTGTCGTAATAGATTTGTTGGATAACAAGGAAAAAAATATCTAGAATATTTTGGCTAGTTATATATGAACTCTGAGGATCAAAACTTCACAATAGTGGAAAATGTAAGAATGTGTTAGAGCATAAGAGTAAAATACTTTTTGAATAAAATACTTGAACGTGGTGATTTTTTTTGTTTTCTAAAACTGTTTTGCAAGCTTTAAAAGACGATGAGGAGGTATAAAAATTCAACATTTCAAATCTCCAAATCCCAGCATTGATGCAAGAAATGCAACGGATGATTATGAGGGTCGAGATTGAAATACTTTATGAGAAGTTGTATCACGCAATAAATGCAGCACAAAATTTGCCTAATCTATCTATGACACAAAAGTTTCTACCAAGACTACTCGAGCAGAAATATATTACTATAATCATGATGATCATTTATTAATTAAGAATTCTAAGAATAAAAGAATTCTGAGGAACCAAGACCTGCTAGAAAAGTCAGAGATGGAGCTGATGAAACTTTGGAGAATATCAAGTTAAAAAAGTTCCTTCATTGCAAAGAACAAACAATCAAACACTTACATTTAGTGATAGAAAAAGATCGATGTTGTTTCTTATTTTCAAAACTGCTTAGAAATAAAGAAGTTACAAGTTCCAGCTACTGACTTTTATGATTTTGTTATTAATTGCTCGAATTAGTTGGTAATTGATAGCTTTAATTTTAATCTTAAATAAAATCAAAAGTGCACGGTGTAATATACGCTCAAAAGGTAACAAGTTGCACACCAAATTTATAATTTTTAAGCTAAGACGAAAATGAAACAAATTAAAAACAAGTGGACAAAACAAAACTAAACAAGAAACAAAAAATAATAGAAAAAATAGAATAGAAACAAAACTTCAAATTTGTCACGAGTTTTGGTTAGGCATTGGGTTGAAAGTTAAAAAAAATTAAACATAAAAGAAACAAATACTTCTAAATTTATCAACAAAAAATATATACTTCTAAATTGATCCCAATATATTCATCATTATTTCAGGATATTGATAATGAAACATAAAAAAACACCACAAAATAGAACGAAAGAATCACACACACACACAAAGAAAACAGAGAACATAACGTGCTTCAAACTACATTTATCCTAACTCTTTTAAAACACTCCAACAAGCTAGTACCCTAATACATAACCTCAAGATCCACTATAACCAAACAAAACACTATACTTACAATCAAAAGATCGATGTTTTATTGGGTTAATACGACTTTCCATGTACGATCGATCCACTTGCTCGTAATATCACTCCAATGTTACCTCTCCAATATCTGAGAGATCCCAGAGATCATCACTTTGACAAGTCAAACTACCTTGAAACTCCCAATCAAGCAACTCATCATCAATCTCAAACCCAACTTCTGAAGAATTACAAAAACCAACCCACCAGTCTTTATCGTCATTTTCATTTGAAGTCGAACTCAAAACACTTCCCTCTCTTTCTTGTCCCACTTTCGTATCAAGATCAACCTTTGTAATTCCCATGTGACCAAGCTTTGTCTCGCTTCCGTGTTCTTCCTCAAACAATCCTACACAACTACTATTGTCCCCACTCTCACATGCTTTGTTCTGATCAGACTCTTCATCATTCACTCCAATCATAGCCTCTTCACTAGTGCATTCCCAGACACAGCTACTCATGAGCCGCTCTACCTCACTATCCAACCAATCATAAGGCTCCAAAGACTCTCCTTCAAAATGACCATTTTGCCCTCCCTCATTGATCTCACTGTCTCTCTCCTTAGGTTGTGGGGAACTTAGTGAGGCTGTCACCATTTGCTTGTGTTTCTTCATGGATGACCTACTAGTCATTCCCCTCTTCTTCTTCTTGGTCTTGTTATTATTCTTGGCTTCAGAAGATTTTTTCAGAACTAAATCATCGAGGATTAGATTGTGTTCATCTCCGGAAATGGCAGTGAAGGCGTAGATTTTGCGGCTGAGATGTGAGTTCCAATAGTTTTTAATTTCGTTGTCTGTTCTTCCTGGTAAATGTGTTGCAATGAGCGACCATCTACAAAAAAATAGTCACACGCACACACACGTAAGAAAATATAAATTTAGACAAAGCAAGTAATTATATATATTCTATGCAAGTTGACTATTCAAAAATTCAATATATATTGAGTATTTGCATTCTATGACAATAAAAACAACATGGTATATAAGAAAATACTAGTAACATATTATATTTTCCAGCAATATTTCAACTATTACGAGACAAATTATTTTTTTCCATAGCATTTTACTTTTTACGTGGGAATATAAATTAAAAAAAAAAAATTATACGGATCTTTTTCTATAATTTAAATGTTGCAGGATGCGTGATTTTTTTTCCCTGCCATGCTATTTTCTATTGTCAGCATCTAATTTATCGAATAGATTTATATTTTCGTTATAGAATAGTGTGATACTATTTTTTAACTTTATATTACTATTAGGGCATTAAATAATTGGTATATACATTAATGTAAAAAAATAGCAAATGAATATATTTTCAAGGGTTCTGAAAAATAACATGCTACATGAATTTTCTCTCAATTTTTTGCTGGTGTTTTCGCTTTTTTATATAGCAACTGTTATTACCTAAATAAACTTTTACTTTATACTATTTACCTAGTTCAATCTAAAAGAAATCGGATGGTTCTAATAAAGCAACTTTTCATTTACAAAGGCTGGGCAGTTCCAACAGCGGTCATTCACTCATTTATACAGTTGTCAGAGAGCCATAACAATCAGGGTCGTACACAACAGTAGTAGCATAGTGCCAATATTTTTTATTGACAAATGACAAGAAGTCAAATTCGATATATACGTTACGTTTTTTTTATTAAAAAAAAGAAACAAAATATACGTTAGGATGAGTGAATGATTGTGTTGTCTATATATACGTTATATTTGTTTTTTAAAGAGATGGATTTAATTAGATCATTTTAGAAGAAGAAAAAACAAGTTGGACCATTCCAACAGCGATCAACCACTGTGCATTGTTACGATGGTCACAACTCAAGAGATCAATTCAGTACATTTGATAAATTTGTTCACTTAGTTTTTTGTTTTTATTTAGACGTTGGGTCAGAGTCTGACCATTACTATATGTTTTTTGGTTGACAAAACATGCAAATAATTGTACTTACATGACCCTGCCTACAGAGTCACACTATTCAGAGAGTGGCAAAATTGAAAATAATCACGAAATTCTCAATGACATTTAATTGTGAAATATGTAAATGAACGTGACGTGAATTAAATTGGTTTATTACTTGTTGCCGAGGAGGGAATGCAACTTGACTATTGTGTCTTCTTCTTCGGAAGTAATATTTCCTCTTTTCAAGTCTCTTCTCAAATAGTTTATCCACCTTAGTCTACAGCTCTTTCCACATCTCAAAAGTCCTACACAATTTTTTATACTAAAATTAGAACATATAAAAAATTTTCTTCTGATAACCAAATATAATATCAAAAGCTTTCTTGTTAGATATATAGACACATTTTTCATTTTTACATGCATCAACAACTTCAATTTCTGATATATTTGCCAAGTTATGATACAAGAAACCGGAGTAAATGAAGAAAGATAATATCATGATGATACTTTTATATTTAACCACTTGAGAATTTAGTCGTTTTTCAATGGTTAAAATCTTACATGGAACCACTAAATTTCGATGTATATCAACGAAAAAGAAAAGGTAATATTATTGATATTTAAGAATATATACCGGCTTTCTTAGGCAAAGACCGCCAAGAACCTTCACCATTAGTCTGAATGTAGTTGGTGAGGATCTCATCTTCCTCGGCGGTCCATCTTCCTCTCTTCAACCCTATTTTCTCACAACATGGAGCCCTGCCCATAGTTTCTCAATCTCTTTTCTCAAAAAAGAGAGAGAAAAAAAACAAAAAAGAGAAAACACTTTTTGGTGACCCTTGAGTGACAGAGCGAGTTAGTGAAATAGCAGAAACCATCGAGGTGATTAATATAGAGAGAGTTAAGGTTTGAAAACGACGCCGTATAGGTGGAGGAATGAACCACGTTGCGGTTGAATTAAAATGTATTCTCCATCCTCAAAACCATCATACAAAACACAGTCCACGTACCTCTCCTTCTAACCTTTGGTCCCTCTCTACCCTTTTTCCGTGCTTACAGGATATTTATTACTATGTATACTTTTATACCTAAATACGTACTTGCATATACATGTACATGCATGTCATGTAGCTATATGTACATGTAAATTAATAATTACCTACTTGGATATGCATTCGATGAAATTAGTTATTACCTACTTGGATATGCGCATTCAATGACGGTTTCTTCAACATTCTTTTATTCACTAGTTTCCTTTCTCAATAGGCTATAATTCACTTTTTTATTATTCCGAATGGTTTTCAAGTTATTTTTCAAAATATATATATATATATTCCCTTCTCCGTTTCTCAAAATGGTCTTTTAAAGTTTTTGCATACAAATTTAAAAATATATTTAATTTTCTGTTTTATCTTTCATTAGTATATTTTCTATTTTTTTCTTGGTTAATACATTAAAACACTAAAAATAAAAATGGAACTTTAACCAAATATAATAAAATGACATATATTATAAAACAAAATTTAAATCTTAGAACCACACTCTTTACAAAACAAAAGGGATATTAATTAATTTGGAAGTATAACTAACAGACCATTTATGTATCCGGATAATAAACGGCCTTATATTTGTACTATAACTCTTCAATCAAAGTTAGTTATTTTGGGAGTATAATAGGGAAATATATTTTTAATTAAGTTGAATAATGGATATCGGATAAGATATTTTATTGAAGCATGAGAATACAAATATAAGACCGTTTATATTCCGGATTCAAACAAGAAACTGCTAAACAAATTAACAACATTAATGCCACAGCGTAAAATATCAGGACAAGAGTCAGTGAAACGAACACGTCTAATGAGTATTAGAGTCGGTCACGTCTAGTGGAGAAACCTATCCAAGAGCTTGAATATGTAGAAACTCCTTTTATGTTAGTTTCTCCATTATTGTACACTATTTGAGAAATTCATAGTGAGATATTTTGATGAGGATGCTCTAATTGTAGATTTGAGAGAAGGTGATTAAAAATAAAAAAAGTGAGTGGAACATCAAAAACATGTTTTTATTAGGACATGTGAAATATGTAAATAGCAAAACACTTTCACTTGTGATACAACAGTCAAAAGTAAACGTATCAGCTAGAGTTTTATCATGTTTGCTGCAGTAAATCGTACTAAACAAATTGCTTTTTTGCCAACATTTTGTCGATTTTTTTTATTTTAAAGCGGAGAGAAATCATATTCTCTTGTTTGAGTGAAACTTCACCAAGATTCGGGTTATTTGAATTTCCACTCAGTTTTTGATATACGAAAATTTTGGTCCGAAATCGATATAGAAATTGTACAAAGAAATCGCCTTGATTTCTGTTTTTTTTTCTGCTATTAACATTTACAACATTTGTATGTTTAGATCGACAAATGGATTGTTCAAATGTGAGGTCTTGTGTTTTAGTCAAAGGCTTGGATATATTAGAATTTTGGATTTTAATCTAAGCGATCATGTTTAGAGGATAATTAGGGAAATCTTGTATTTATTTCAGTTTTGTGCGATGATCATGATTATATCAGATAAAAATTTGTGTCTAAGAGAATATCCCCAAAAAAAAAAGTTCAATGAAATATTGCTAAAAGATATATGTAATTTCTTCTCATAAAGGAAATTTAGAGTATCAAATAGAACAATTGTATCAATTATATATTTTTCAAAAGGGAAAAGTCATGAGCTTTTTTAATGAGTGGTGATTTCTTAAAACATATAAAAATCATTTGGAACAGTCTAGAGAGTAGATATGGTTTTCTAGAACGAGAGCTTCTTCATTGTGGTATGGGCTATTTTTATCAAGTTCATCGAAATTGGAATAGTTTTTGTTTGAGTTTATGCAAATAAATCATCAAATTTTTTTTGTTTTTTATAAAGAAAATTTTCATCAAGTGATATGCGGAAAGGTTATTTAACATGTGATTTTGAAGTTAGTAAGATTGATTTACACAATTTTCGAGTAAATATTTATCTTGAAAAAAAATTGATGCTTTATTTACAAAAAATCTTTTTTATTTTATATAAGATTAAGTGAAAATTACTTTCTTTATTTTTTTTGGGCAAAAGTGAAAATAATTTTAGTATCTTTTTAAATCGAGAGATTTGATATTTACTAAAATGTTGACCATCATATAATAAGGTGTATATATATATATATATAGAGTGAACAAAAAAAGGATGATGACATTATATATGAGCCAGTCACGTAGACATCACGAGTCTCTTTAGTAACAACGAACAAGATCTTTGCTATTAAAGGCACTGCTCTAAATTCTTTTTGTCATCTCCTCGTCTATGGCTCCTTACCCCTCTCTCTCTCTCTCTCTCACCGTTCAGTAACCATAAAATTGCTTTTGGAAACTGTGATTAGATAAGTTGACTTCTCAAGACCATCCCCACTAATACAACCCAAACTATTTTCCTCCATACTTTTGGTTATTCCGTGTACAACCCGAACTATGAAACTATATATACATATGCAGGTAAAAGTATTGATTCTGTTTAATTAACAGTAATATTGCATTTTGTCAAGCGCGATCAGATAGAGCTGAAAATAAATGCAAAACTCGATTGACAGACCCAACATGCCAAAGAAAATCGATTTGAAAATGCTTCTAGATAGTTTTTTTTTATAATAAAATGCTTCTAGATAGTTTTTTTTTTTAATAATAAAATGCTTCTTGATAGTTGAGTTCAAGGGAATATCAGCTCAAGGTATTGAGATGAATCTCGTTTTTATTAATCTAAAAAAAACTGCTAAACAATAAAAGAACAATAAAAAAGCTTAAATAGAGTATCACCTCAAGCTCACAACCCATAAAGCCAACGACGATTAACTTTAAAAATAGATAAAAGTTTATATAAATCTTAAAAGATCTGTAGTTGAAACAAATAACAAATCAATATAATCAAAATCAAAATCTTTCAAGATGTTGATGCATCTTCTGTTATTTGACGAAAATATCAGTATATTTATCAAAATCAACGATGCACATTGGGCTGCAGTCAAATTTTAGTATAATGGAAGAAACAGTTAAGTTGTATTACAAAAAACGAAGTACATGGGATTTAAATTTGGTTCTAAGAAAATAATCAATCAAAATTCCAAAAATATGTACAAAGATTACTAATTAATCTAAATCTAAATATATAAAATATAACATATATTACCTACAAACATATGTAATAGGTGAATCATAATCTACTATTTTATAATATACAAGTTCGAGTATCCTTTGAGAAGGAACATATTATATATATGATGTACGGCTTTAGGCTTATAACCTCTTAGTATATATATAATAAAATTTTAGTGTAATGGGAGATACGATTAAGTTTTATTACAAAAACGAAGTACATGGGATTAAAATTTGGTTTTAAAAATATGATTTATCAAATTCAAAACAATTTTACGAGATTATTAATCAAAATCTAAATATATAAAATATAACATATAATACCTACAAACATATATGTGGATGATAATCTAGTACTTAATTATAATATACATGTTCAAATATCACTTGGAAAGGACCATATTACATGTTTTAGTCTTCACCCTAATAGGAAGTACGGGTTTGTTCAAAATCACTTTTATATTAGCAGCTATATATATATATAAATTGTTATATATCAATTTTGTGGAAATGTTTTGTTTTGGGTCCACGCGTAAGGGGACGTTGGCATAAATAAAATGTATAAAGAGTGAGGTTATAATGGCCATGCATGTCCATGAGGATCCTGCGATCGTCTCACCAACTTACATAAATCTGACCTTTGATATAAATACACACTGTTTTGCATATGAGCACTAAATAGCCCAACTGATCTCATCGACATGTCTTGCATGAAGTTATATATACATATACACTTATACCCTTTGCTCTAGAAAGCAAAATAATATTGTCTCAAAAATGAAATTTCATTTGTTGAAACTTGAAATCTTAAAATGAAATGTCTAATAGTAATACCAAAAACACTAATGAAATGTTTATGCTTTGTGGAACACAAATCTGTAACTTTATTTTTGTGTTATAGTATTTGCTGCCAAACAATATATATTGATCTATTAGGTATATATCAGTAGATTAAAGCGTGTTTTAAAATAGCATTGACTAAACATATCCGAGAAACACAGCAAAATGTAGTTGTATTTTATCCTCAAGCTTTGTCTTTAATAGTTTGATTTACAACAATTTTCACATTTAGTTTATTTATTTGGTAACTTGTTATGTGATTATATAACAAGTTATTTATTATTTTTGTTAAAATTTATCGAAGTCTCCTACATGTTCTTTTTGCTTTGAACTTGTAAGTTTCTTCGAGGTTTGGAAAGAATGTTGTAGAACATGTACGTATAACAAGTTATTAATTTATAAATTAAGGGAAAGAAAATTGAAAAAAAATCAAATTTAGATGTCTTAATTTAACAATATGTTCTATTATTATTAGTTTTACCATATGTAACGGTCGAGGCATCTTATTAAAATAAAATAAAATAAAATAAGCAAACAAAAACAAAGCCAAGTCATCGTCCTTCGTAAATTCGGATGGAGGATCATGTTGATGGAATAACTAATTTCACAAATTTAAATATATATTCTTACAGCAATTCTGAGAATATAAATCAGAGAATTAACTGAGAAGAAAATAAAGTATGATATTTTCTCACATAAATTGTTAACACAATTAGTTGACAACAAAAAAAAACAAAAACAAAAAAAAACACCGTTAACAGAAAAAAATGGGGGAGAGAAGATGTCGGTATCCTGTATGGTTGTCAAGCCACAGTGACGATCATATGAAAATGGAAAGCCGTACACAAGTTGGCTTTAAATACGAACTACTATTATTTTATTTTATTTTATTTTACTTTTATGCAAACCTAATAAATATTTACCGTCAAATTAATAACAATCGAATATGCGTTCGAAATATAATAATGA
The DNA here is from genome assembly GCA_963922655.1 of Cardamine chenopodiifolia. Taxonomy (NCBI): domain Eukaryota; kingdom Viridiplantae; phylum Streptophyta; class Magnoliopsida; order Brassicales; family Brassicaceae; genus Cardamine; species Cardamine chenopodiifolia. The sequence goes on from OZ000464.1 coordinate 9,550,545, forward strand.
GGAACGGTCTATTCTTGCGCACACAAATCTATATTTTAAATATTTTTCTAACCAAACTATTTTTTCTAATCTTTCTGATCACAATAATTTAACAAACTGATTTAAAAAAAATGCTAGTAGTGAAGAGTATCTGAATTCTCTTTTTATTTTATTTTTAAACCAGTTCCACCGTTTACTTTGCTGACATTTGTATGCAATGACTACATACTTATACATTACATTTAGGCAGGGGTGAATAAACAGAACAACTATTGCAAAATGATTATAAAAAAAATATTCTCTGATGTACGATCGATACGAGTTACAATACTGTTTCAAGTTTGGACTGATTGACAACACTAACTTTAAGGAAAATTACATACATTTTTGTAAGAAAATATTTTCTCCAATTTGAGTAATTTGTAGAGTTAACTCCGGCGAGAAAATCAAAATCACACCTCTCAAACAAATAATTTACGAGTTCACTAGATTCAAAGTGAATCTAGCCAGCAATCCAATAACACTTTCTTGAAAAGTTTACAAGAACAGTTATTACAGACAAGAAATAAGAATGGAGAAGATGGTGTACAAGGCTCATATATATCTTTTTTTTCCTTTTAATTAATGTCATATGGCTTTTCAACAAACCTTTAATAGGGTCTGGTTAATGAACCATAAGTAAACCAGTTCCTTTATTTAAATCAGCTTCAGCGTTCGTCCTAAGCTAATTAGAGCCAAAACCAATCCTCAATCAACATAATTGAAATAGATAATTCTACTGTAATTTGCAAAAACAAAAAAAAATCACATTCTCGGGTTGAGACTACAACGATATTTGTGTACACAGCCCTTAATTTCTTGTTCTATATCTATAGGGAAATGATTGTTTATTTTTTAACAATTTCATAATTTTGAGTATATAAAAATAATGATCGTTGTATGCACCGTTCGTTTGGTAAACTTAAAATTTCGAAATAATCTCATCATTAAAAAAAGGTATAAATTGGCTGCAATTTTCCGCATTCTATAAGTGGAACTAAATGGTTCTCTGTGTATAAGTAGGAACTAAAAGCTTAAATACGAGAAGGTTCTACAATGGTACAGATTCCAAATACTTTTTTCCCAACATATTTCATAAAAACAATGGAAAATAAACTTTGCAAAGATCAACAAACGTTTTGCTAATTAAAGAGAACAAAACTAAAACACCATCTTACAAGAGAGTTCCAAGTGAATTGTCCGGCAAGGAACCTCGTGAGACTAGCAGAGTAGCGTAAAGAAGCTGGTTCCACGAGTCAGGAACTCCAGGTAGACACCAATGGCTACAATCTTGGAACATTCCAGCTACAGATGAACTTCCTCGAACCTCCACAGGCTGTCTGTAAACCGACGGATGACCATCGGTTCGGTACCAAGTCATCTTTGTTATGTTCATGTAAAACACAGGCGTTTTCATATCAGAGATCACTGATTCCACCACTTTCATCATCCATGGATACACTCCTGTGTACGTCTCGTTCTGTATCGGTCTTATTTCTCCATCGCATTGCCCTCCCATGTTCCACGCCCCTTTTCTGCAGTTCAAACTCAAAATCAAACCAATAAATCTTTACCCTAATAGAGATTACTTGGGCTGTAAGAAACCTATTTTTAACCTGAAATGTGAAGAGGAGTATCCAACAAAGAAGACTCTAGTTTTGGTACTGTTGATATTTGAATCAACCCAATCAGCCCATGTATGAAGAGCTTTAGTGTAAGCTTCTTTTACTTCTAATCTTTCGTAAACTCGATTTCCTTCTTGGAAATAACCTTTCCTAAAAATCGGAAACCTCTTTAAGAGATATGAATAGAAAACAAAGAAGAAGTGTTATGTAATATGTTCATACCCTTCATAAGTTTTGTGGTGAGTCCACCAGTGACCAGTGTTAAATATAACAATGTCTGCGTTTTTGTATATCTTTGTAATCGATCGTTGAATCATGTCAAGTCTCAATGTCTCTCTTCTCTTCCCGTATACATCTAAAACTTCTGATTCTTGAACGAGGAATGGTGATTTGATGAAGTCTATTGAGCATTCAAAGTCCTAACAAAATATAGAAAATCCATCAAACAAAATTAGAAAATGATCTAAACCAATGAGAGATCTGAGAGACATACTTTGAATCTGAAACCGTAAAAGCCTTCGTTATGAAGATCACTCTGTTTTCCAGAAACTTTTAAAACTCTGTTCTTATCTTCCAATGTTGACCTAAGTGAACAAACCAGAGACTCCCACATGTTTCTGTTCAACGAATCTCCAACAAAAACAAGTCTTTTCCCTTTCAGAATCTTCAGCATCTTCTTCCCATTAAATCTACAGACCCAAAAGAAACATCTTACAAAAACAGAGTCGCAATGGTATAATCGTAATTAACTCGAAAACAAGAACTGACCTTGGAATTGAGCAACCGTGAGGTTTCCATCGATGATGAAGAAAACCCGAATCGGGTCGACCATTTTTGTAGCAATTGAATTTATCGTCAACGAAAGGACAATAACCAGGAGAATAAACCGGTTCAGAATCATCGAAGACCCAAGTTCCATCAAAAATGTCGCAAGAAGTGAGTTCTTTGGTTGCCGAATCTAACTTCGACTCGTTCTTGACTCCGATTCTTCCGGGAGAAACAGAAGAGAGGAGCGTAGTAGTGTCTGAAGCAGTCGAGATTGAAGAAGAAGGAGAAGAGAAGAAGTTAGCTGCTGTGAGAAGACGAGAGGTGAAGCTTGAGACGATGAGTGAGGGAGAGAAGTTTGAGAGAGATGAAGATGAGAGGAGAAAGAGAAAGATGAAGAAGATAGAAGTTAGAAAAATCTGTATCGTTGATGGGTATTTCGTGATGAGGAACAGATTCTTCAAATCCGCCATTGAAACGTCTCTGTTCTTGTTCTTCTTCTTCTCTGTTACTGGGAAAAGGAAGAAAAAACAAATAAGATCTGACTTCTTTGGAGGGAAAAGAGAGATCCAATGGTCGGAAATTAAATCGCTTATTTGGTTCACTGGTACGTCCTTTTAACCGAAATTTCTCAATTAAAACCTCTGAAACCAACAACCAGAACTATCGGTTAAGGTTTAAACCGGTCTTAACCAAATACATATGTTCATGTCTCTCGAAAATTAAACAACCTCACCAAATAAACTTACTTAGTTTGTTTGTGCTCTAAGATGAGCCATTGATGATTGATCAAATGAGTGGTTTTAGTCAAAAATGGTAGAAAGATCGATGGTAACGATGACAAGGGCGATGAATTTTTCTATTTATGATTAGCTTTGCGTGGTTGATAGTATATAGTGCACATAAGGTGTTCGACAGTTTTCTTGAAAGAGAAGTTAGTTTTCTGAATTTATGCTTTTGGGTTATAAGAGCTTTGGGACACTAGAGGAGAAGCTCAACACCATAGATTTCTCCTACAGTTTGTTAGACAACAGTATTATTCATGAGAATTTAATCGCTTTTTCCCATAATTAAACTGATATTGAATCTGTCCAATAATTTGATGTTGGATGGATTCAATATCAAAAAGTAAGTATAGATATATATATAGATGGTGATGTTGAATCAGTCCAATATGACCAATGGCAATATCAAATCAGCCTGATTCTAATTCAGTTTCTAAAACTACAGAGAAAGAAAAATGAGAGCATACGGAGAAGCGGTTGGGTGTGTAAAACACATAGTAAGAGTGACTGCTGCCATTGTGAGGGAGTAAAGTGCAGTGATACTGTTGGTGGCCACATCGTCAATCTCACACTGGTACCTCAGAGAGCTGAATTTAAGATCCAATGCTTTAACAAATCTTCCTTATTGTCTAGGTAACTTAAGCCGTCTTCAAACTCTTGATCTATCAAACAACCAATTGAACGGAGATTTGTCTTCCTTTATGGCTGATCTACCATCAGCGCTTGAGTATTTGTCATTTCTTCATAATAACTTCAATGGTTCGGTCTTTTTCAAATCTTTGGTCAATCAAACAAGGCTATCAGTATTAGGATTGTCATCAAAAGTTGGTATGATCCAAGCTCAGTCTGAGAGCTCGTGGGTTCCATTGTTTCAGTTGAAGATGCTAAAGTTACAGAATTTCAGTTTTGGCAGCACAATTCCTGACTTTTCTTGTTCATCAGCTTGATTTGTGGTTCATTGATATCTCACATAACAAGTTGAAGGGAGTATTTCTGACTTGGCTTGTGCAGAATAACACAAGGCTGCAAACTATTTATTTGAATAGCAATTCGTTGACAAAGCTTCAGCTACCTAGGCTTATTCATGGCTTACGAGTTCTCGATATCTCGAGTAATAGAATATACGATTCAATTCAAGAAGACATAGGGCTCGTCTTTCCAAAGCAGACGTATATGAACTTTTCTTCAAATCATCTTCGTGGAACCATTCCATCTTCTATGGGCGAGATGAAAAGTCTAATAGTCTTAGACATGTCTTCTAATGATCTCTATGGACAGCTACCTAAAATATTTTTTTCAGTGGTTGCTACTCGCTGCAGGTTCTGAAGCTCTCCAAACCAATTCCATGGAAAAAAATCTTTCCAGAGGATGTAAATCTTACTGGTTTAGCTTGGCTTTTTCTTGATAGCAACAATTTTATTGGGAGTCTTGAAAAGGATTTGTGGAAGTAAAAGGAGCTTGTGGTTTAGAAATATCAGATAATAGGTTTTCGGGGTTCCTTCCGCTTTGGATCCTCCTTTCCTTGTTCAACTACAGAATCTACCACTTGACCTTATAGACATCTCACATAATAGCTTCTCTGGTCCCATACCCAGGAATATTAGTTTTTCATTTCTTAGAGAATTAAGACTACAGAACAATGAGTTTATGGGCTCAATTCCGGATAACATTATTCAAGTCTCTATTAGACTCTTGAGACCCAAACCTATTATAACGCTAACAAGTGCAATGTAAACCTACAAGCCCATGTGTTTTAGGGTTCTAAATAGTTATATATATATATATATATATATATATCTTGATATTAAGAATATGGTATCGTAACTTAGAGAGTTGTTTGACAACTCTTTTTTTCCAATATCTTTATCAATCTATTAAAAATCTTGTGTTCTTGGTGACAACAAATTTCATTATTCTTTTTTTTTTTTCTTTTCATTGCACAATAAAGCTCAATAAGCTATCCAAAATTACGTCTTTAATTTCTATCTTATTTGAGTATGAATCTTCTTGGTTTGGATTTTCTTACATGGTATCAGAGCTTAGGCGATTGATTTGGGTTTTACCTTCACAAGCTTGGCGAACCATTTTCCTCTAAATCAGCTCTCAATTTCGTGTATTTGACTAAATTCCCATTGTGAGCAACACCAATAGAGCCAAATCGATAACCAGCAACGAAGGTCTGAACATTCTTGAGCATAGAAGAACCAGTCGTGGAGTATCTGACATGACCAATGGCCATGTCTCCTAGTAATTGGTCGAGTTTGGACTCGTTGAAAACCTCGGAGACCAAACCAACACCAGTTATTGTCTGAAGAACTTTTATCTTTACTAACGGTTACAATACCTGCATCTTCTTGACCTCGATGCTGAAGCGCGCATGGAGAGCTAAGTAACAGAGACGTGAAGTTTCTGAGTTGCCGTAGATTCCACGACACCGCACTCCTCTCGAAGTTTCTTGTCATCATCAACGTTGTCTGCCAAAAAAAAAGGGCAAGAGGGTTTCTCGATGAAGAAACTCTATTCGGAAGAGAAGGAGAAGAGGAAGAGAGAGAAGCAGGAAAAGGATTAAAGGAGGACAAAGAGAAGAGAGATGCGATAAACACAAAGAACCAAGTTGATTCCTTTACCAAACAGAGAAGCAAGTTCCAGGTCCAGTGAAAGAAAAGGCCGAGGCTAAACTCCATCAACTATGGTAATGTGTCTATCAACTTTCATTTGAGGCAGAACAAGAACTATGAGAAATTGGTGTGTGGTAATTTTGGAAGAGGGTGAATTGTTTAGATTAGGCCTGAAACTTATGAAAATAGAATGCAATAGGTTTGGGATCACAAGGTGATATTGATAGATTGAGTTTGATAAAAGATGCAAATTCTGTTGATTTCTTATGGAAAATGCAAAATTCAAGAAATGCACACAAGTTGTTTGGTGAAATGCCAAAGAGAAAAACAAAATGAGTAGAATGCAGATTTTATTTGGCTAATGGATAGGAACCTTGAGAGATGGAAGGATTACAGCAAATTGTGGACAATTTCTTGTTTGATTAAATGTTGGGTAAAAGAAAACCAAGAATTTTGTGAAAAAGAATGGTCAAAAATACCTCTGAGGGACTACTTCTAAGCTCTCTAAGTATCAAAGAATACCTCTGAGTGAGCAATGTTAGATCTCCAAGTATAGACCAAAAGTTTTCATTTGGTTCTGAAGTTCACTTTACTATCTCTAAGGAGAATTAGGATCTATGTCTACTACATCTTCAAATGATCATTGCACGACCCAATCTCCTATCTTGTCAACAAGTTTGGGGTTTCAAACTTGCGTATATGTTCCATCCACGCCAAGTTTGCGGGGGAGTATTAGAGTCTTAAGACCCAAATCCATTATAGAGCTAACAAGTGCAATGTAAACCCACAAGCCCATGTGTTTGAGGGTTCAACCTAAGTAGTTTTATATATACATATATATATATACATATATATATATATATATCTTGATATTAGGAACATGGTATCGTAACTTAGAGAGTTGTTTGACAATTCTCGTTTTCCAATCTATTTATCAATGTATTAAAAATCTTGTGTTCTTGGTGACAACAAATTTCATTATTCCTTTTCTTTTTCCTTTCATTGCACAATAAAGCTCAATAAGCTATCCAAAATTATGTCTTTAATTTCTATCTTATTTGAGTATGAATCTTCTTGGTTTGGATTTTCTTACAGTCTCCGTATTTAGAGGTGCTTGATTTGCGGAACAACAACCTGTCTGGAAAGATTCCAGACACTATTGGCAACACATCTATGTTGCGTGCTCTTCTTCTACGGAATAACAACTTACAATAAATATGTCAGCTAAGTAAAGTTGGTCTACTGGACTTATCTCACAATATATTCAAAGATGTTTTACCATCATGTTTCGGTAACATGTCTTTTGCTGGAGAAAGTAATGACGGTGGCTTATTCACTACATCTTTTTACTTACTAGAATTTTCTTTTTTTTCATTCTTACAAAATTGGAGTTATACGTCAGCTCTAAGCCTCGATGACGACGATGACTGGAATGGTTTTCAATGGATTCCAACAACCATAGTGGATTTTTTAACAAAAAGTAGATATGAAGCATATCAAGGTGATATTCTTCATTGTATGTATGGGTTGGATTTGTCAAGCAAACAATTATCGGGTGAGATTCCAATTGAGATCGGAGATCTCGGCTGTGTGGAAACAATTATCAGTTTGTCATCTCAAAGCAGTTCACCATTTTGTTCTTGAACTCTCTGTTGTCTTCTTCAGTATTCCCTATTATGATCATGTGAGCTATATTGCCGCTTCTTATGGATATCTTTGAAGTACTTATAGCATGCCCTCGGCAGTTGTTTCATACTCTATGATGTTTATTTTAGCTTCAGAACATGTCTTTCTTTTCCTTTAACTTCAAATCTTTTATGTTTTCCCCCAACACTTTTTCCTCAAGTTCTTCTTTCATAAATATTGACTTCACATCCATATAATGCAATTTCGAGTTCTATTGTGCTGCATTTACGAGTATAAGTCGAATGGTGTTATACTTTGAGACTAGGGCAAATTTCTCTGTATAATCTTCACCATATTTTTGACAGAACCCTCTTGCAATTAATCTGACCTTATATTTTTCTTCGGTTCCATCTATTGCAGTCTCCATCTTATAGAGCCATTTGACCAAGATAGCTTTTTGTTCTTCAAATCTTTTTACCAACTCTCAAGTGTTGTTCTTCTCAATCATATTGATCTTTTCTTGCATCGTATTTCTCAAATTTTTATGCTTGAATGTTAGGCTCAACCGTACAGAAAATATGTACCATCATGTCCGCATTGTAGTCAAATAAAAAGTGATAGCCATTGGTTTTGTCATACTCCTAGTTCTTAGAGTTCTCATTTCTGAAGAAGTTCTTGTTGATGTTCTGATAAGGTTCCAGGTTACTCTTATCCTAACTTCCACCTGTTGAGACCTGCTATATTGACAGTTAGGAAAGAATAGAACTTCCTGAATAATACTGAACTTTATTGATTGATCTCCTTGCTACAAACTTATTGAATCTACCAAACTACCTCACAATTTCTACCCACATATCTTGGGAAAACCAAACTGTGAATACACTCACCAACAGAAATATAGAGAAAGATAAGAAGAACTGTTAGAAAAACCCAGAAATCGATTCCATGAATCGTTTCTCTACTCACAATGATACCTCCCTGAAGCATGATAAACCTTAATGCCTTATTCCATATATATAGAGGATAAAGAAGTGACACCTCTTATCCTTACCTCTAGTGACCGTTAGCCAAAAGCAATCAAAAGGAATCTTTTGACAGCTCATTGCAAATGATTGGAGACTGTCCTTATTGTTTTGTAATTTTGTCTTTTTCTACAGCTTCTAGAACCTCTTTTGACACCTCATCCCCATTGTTTACGTAATTTTTGGTGAAGGGAATCTTTTTCCTTATTCGATCATCTGAATCTTGTTATTTCCCTCATTTTTCTTGCTGGCTTTTCCTCATATAATCCTGATAAGGCTTAACAATACTCCCCCCCCTAGAGAAAGAGCCTGTCCCCAAGCTCAAATGTAGGGAATTATTGCAGTAGATCCTTCACTATAACCCAAGAATTCTCTTATGTAGGTAACCCTTTCCACTTGATCAGAGCTTTCAAGAACTCTGAAGAATTGTAACGTGTTGTTACTACTGAAATATGTTAAAGATATTGTGAATTTTTGAACCCTCCGGGATTTTTAACATGTAAGCCACTTTCCCCACCTTTCCCAAAAGTTCAAAAGGACCATAGTATCTTGAAGTTCAAAAGGACCATAGTATCTTGAAGCTAGCTTCTGATATATCCTTTTAACCACTGAAGATTGTCTATAAGGCTTTAGCTTTAAGAAAGCTTGTGAACCAACCTCCAAAGTTACATCTCTCATGTGCTTGTCAGCAGACCGTTTCATCAAGGCCTGAGCTGGCCAGTTGAGTTTTGATGTGACTTAGCATTTTATCTCTTTTAGTTAAGGCTTGTTCCAATTCTGCATTCTTTGTTGAACCCTTCTCAAAACGCACTAGGGTAGGAGGATCTCTGCCATACACAACCTTAAATGAGGAAGTTTTTAAAGAAGTGTGAAAAGCATAATTGTACCATAGTTCAGCGCATGGAAGGAATTTAGCCCAAGCTTGTGGGTGGTTAGACAGAAAGCATCTCAAGGAAGTCTTCAGGCACATGTTTAGTACTTCGTTTGGCCATCCAATTGGGGATGGAAGGTTGTATTGTATTTGATTTTGGTTCCTGAAGCTTTGAAAATTTCCTTCCAAAAAGAGCTCAAGAAGATCTTATCTCTATTTGAGACTATGGAGGCTGGATAACCATGAAGTCTGACAATTTTCTTAACAAATGCCTGAGCCACATCTGCAACAGTGAAAGGATGTTTATGACTCACCAGATAATGTTTCCACTTTAACACATCCATCACTACAGCCATTAGTTCTCTCTCATATGTTGACTTTAACTTTTCTCTTTATGTCAATCCATGGCTGAAAAAAGGTATAGGCTTTTTGCTCTGCATTAGTACTGCTCCTATTGCAAAATTTGATGCATCAGTCTTCACAATGAATTCTCTGTTAAAGTCTGGCAAGGCTAGTACTGGAGCAGAACACATAGTCGCATTTACCTTCTCAAATGCAGCTTGAGCTTCAGAAGACCACTGAAATTTGTCTTTGCTTAGTAGTGTTGTTAGAGGCTTTGCCAGCAGACCATACTCTCTCATAAATTTCCTATAATAGCCTGTTAACCCCAAAAATCCCCTTAAGGCTTTGACATTTTGTGGCACTGGCCAGTTTCTCATTGATGTCGTCTTTGAAGGATCTGTTTGCACTCCTTGTTTCGAAATAATGTGCACCAGATAGTCGACCTGAGACTGAGCGAAATAGCATTTATCCTTATTAATAACCAGTTGTTGATAAGAGAATATTTGGAAAACTTCATGTAAGTGCTTCAGGTGACTTTGTAAATCCTTGCTGAATATTAGGATATCATTAAAGAACATTAGTACACATTTTCTCAGCAAGGGTCTGAAGATAGTGTTCATGAGCGCTTGGAAAGTTGCAGGGGTATTTGTGAGGCCAAAAGATATCACTCTGAACTCATAATGTCCTTTATGAGTTAAGAAACCTGTTTTATAGATGTCTTCCTCAATCATCCTTATCTGATGATATCCCGCTTTTAGGTCCAGCTTAGAAAAAACCACTGCTCCATGAAGCTCGTCCGGCAATTGGTCAATATGTGGAATAGGAAACTTGTTTGGGACTGTAACTCTGTTTAGTGCCCTATAGTCAATGCAAAATCGCCAAATTTGATATTTTTTCTTGACTAACAACACTGGACTAGCAAAAGGGTTTGAGCTTGGTTTGATCACTTATTGATCCATCATCTCTTCTACTAAATTCTTAATGGCAGCCATATGAGCTCAAGGGTATTTATATGGTCTGATCTTGACTACAGAACACTCAGCAATTAGTGGTATACTATGCTCATTCCTTAGATAGGAGGAAAACCTCTCTGTCTTGTAAACACCATTGGAAATTGTCGTAGTGTTTGCTGAATTTGCAGAGGTGTTGCAGACTGTGAAGCTTTCTGGTAGTGTAGTTCTATTTCCAGTCCTTTGGTTATAACTGAGTTGCTTGTTTCCAACAATTGTAATGAGCTTTTGTTGAAGTGTAGGGACTTATCCCCTAAGAGAGTCACCTGATCGCCTTTGTATGTAAATCTCAACTCATGAGTAGTCCAGTCCATAGTGCATGTGTCCAGTGTCTGTAACCATTGTACCCCTAATATCACATATGCACTTCCCAGTTCCAAAGCCACAAAGTCTGACACAAATTCTACTTCATGCAGCTGAAATCTCACTTTCTTGTAAACTACAAAAGCTTTAACCAATATTCCAGTTCTCAGCAAAACCTCCATTGACTTTGAAGTTGTGAGCTTCATCTTTGTAAGCTTACTACCTCTGAAATTGTGTGTGGCTCCACTGTCTAGCATTACAACCACTTCAGCTTTTTCTAATTATTCTTTTCATTATGGTTGTAGTTGGAGAGTTCAAACCCACAAAAGTATTGAATGACAACTGCATTAATGCACCAGTGCTGTCTTCTTCCACATTCTCATCTTCCTTAGTCTCCGTCAGATTAGAGTCCATCAATTCTAACTCCAGTTCATCAACAACTGTGAGTACTTGTAGCAGCTTGTTAGGGAAAAATTCTGCATGTCTTTTGTAAAAATTTTCATCACATCGGAAACACAGCTTTTTCCTCTTCTTTTCACTCATTTTAGCAAGAGATAGATTTTTTCTTGTTCTCTGATTTTGCTGAACATTTTTTTTTGCAGCTGGTAGAGTATGAAGTTGTCTTGTTCTCCATTATGCATTTGTATCAGTTCTTCTGTTTGTGATATCCTCAAACTTAGCTCCTATGTACTCAGCTTGTATTTTCTTGGCAACGAGCTTAGTGAGTGGTTTAGTTTCCCAAGAAAGAGTAGTTGCTACCATTTCAGCAAGGTTAGATGGTTTCATCATGTGTAACACAACTCTAACCGACAGCTTCAGACCATTCAATAGGATTCCTTCCAGTTGTTTTTCCTCCAGACCCTGTACATGAGAAGAGAGATCCTCAAAGCGGCTAACAAATTCTTCTACTGTCCTTGATTGTTTGATGCAAAACAGGTTTTGAATTGGTCTTCGACTCAATATGTTTCCAAACCTCAACAATAGTTTTTCTTTAAACGTATCCCAACTGTTGAATGAAGCCTTATTGAGCTCATAGTTATACCAACTTAAAGCATTATTTGCTAAGCCTAAGGAAACTACTTCAAGTCTTCTTCTATCCGAGTAGTTATAGAACCTAAAGTACTGTTCTATCTTAGACAGCCAGCCAAATGCATATTTTCCCTCAAATATAGGCATTTCTACTTGATTAGTAGGTAAACCCAAAGGTCTTGTATCTCCTAATCCATGTTCCGAGTTGTAAAGAGGTACATGGTTTGAAGTCTGATACATATATGCTTGGTGTTGACTGCTTGACTCACCAGTAAGAGGCATCTTGTCTTTTCTCAGGCTCAGGATGGTTTGACAACCCTAAGGATTTAGCTGAATTGGGATGTTTTGTGCTCCTTAAGAGTTGATGTGAGCTTGAGTTAGCTGAGCTACACATTTCTGCAAGGATCTGTCAATATTCTCCTGGATATTTGCTAGAATGTGATGCATCTCACCTCTTAGCTCATTTGTTTCAACCTGTAGTTTTAAGACCAATTTCATCAGACTTGTTGATTCATCTTCACTTTCACATGATTCAAGACTTTCAGGGATGGGAGAAAGAGGAGCCGCCATTGTGTTAAGCTCACAAACGCACCAGTTAATAAGGTTACATGTAACTCCTTATCCTAACTTCCACCTGTTAAGACCTGCTAGGTTGACAGTTAGAAAAGAATAGAACTTCTTGAATAATATTAAAATTTATTGATAGATTTCCTTGCTACAAACTTGTTGAATCTACCAAACTACTCACAGACCTTGGAAAACCAAACTGTGAATACACTCACCAACAAAAATATAAAGAAAGATAAAAAAATCTGTTAGAAAAACCCAGAAACCGATTCCCTGAATCGTTTCTATACTCACAATAATACTTCTCTAAAGCATTATAAACCATAATGCCTTATTCCATATATATAGAAGATAAAGAAATGACACCTCTTATCCTTACCTCTAAAATCATTAGCCAAAAACAGTCCAAAGAAATCTTTTAACTACTCATTGCAAATGATTGGAGACTATCTTTATTGTTTTGTAATCTTGTTTTTTTTTCTCCAGCTTCCAGAATATTTTTTGACACCTCAGCCCCATTATTTACGTTATTATTGATGAAGGGCATCTTTATTCTGATTGGATCATCTAAATATTGTTGTTTTCCTCTCTTTTCTTATTTGTTTCTCCTCGTATAAACCTGATAGGGTTTAACATGTTCCTTCTTTACCATTGACTGCTACACCCAATAAGTATGCCTTTATGTGCCTTGTCGTCAACCTTGCTTTTTCTTTATTTGTAAAGTGGACATAACACAAACACCAAAACACTGAAAGTTTTCGTCATGTGAATGCTTCTATACGTGTTTCGAGAGATTGCAGGATCATATAAAAGAGGCTTGGGATGGTGAGAGATAGGATGAGAAAAACAGTGACCAATTTTGTGAGAGAAACCCATTAAAGGTGTAAGCTTTGAGTTGTTTTCTCGGGTGTAAAACAGGGAAAATACAGAGGGGAGTGTGTGCGAGTTAGCATCTTTTTCAAATTTAAACTATTAAAAAACCATATTATCAATTAACTGATTAAGCTGACAGATATATAACATAATGGCTAAGATTAAAACTTAAGAAAGGTCTTAGAGAAGCAAGGCAATGGTGAACAACATGGTCCCAAGCAACGATCCAGATCTTGACTTCATCTTCTCACTTCCATTTCCTTCTTCATCTTCAATATGCTCCAGAACGTTGACATCACCTGCATACGTACAATTCTTTATTTAACCCAACATTAAACAAGAAAACGAAATAACTCAGATCAAGAACCGGGGTTTTTAGAATCAAAACCTCGTTCAGGTCCGTAGCTGCAGCCGGACTTGAGGGTTTCACGGATGTCGTGAATGGTGGCTCTGTTAAAGAATCTGAAGTTGTGAAGAATGTCGTTAATGCAATTCAAAGCTAAATGTGTCTCGGAGAAGCATGGTCCTTCACAGAACTCCTCTGTTCTTGCCACCGGAATATTCAATTCTCCGTTTAACGTTAGCCTCCACGTTTCCTCACACGCATTGTAAATCTGCCTGCATTTTATTTTATTTTGTTAATCAATCAAAACTAAGAAGTATTCAATCTATAGATAAACCAAACTAATTTGATCTAAACCGAGCTTGAAGAAAACTAGTTCGGAAATAGAAACATGCTAATATGGTTTAGATAGTTAAAAAAAAATTTAGATATCCAAAATTTTTAAATCAAATGTGACCCGAAATAAAGAAAAAACCAAAACCGAAATCAAATTCTTTCAGAAATCAAAAAGATTTTGGAAAACGAATTAAAAACTGATATCAAACTCTTTATCCTAGATTAATTGGTATTGTTTTCATAAAACTGAATAATCCCAAAAAAGAAACTGATAAGCCCTAAATCAGCTTCGCGGTTTCTTGTGTAGCAAGTAAATGATTTTAAAAGTTTAATTACGTGTTTCTCTCCCGAATCCTCCGTTACCAACACCGCCGCCTAATCCTCCTCCTCCAAATCCTCCGCTACCACAGTCACCGCCTAATCCTCCTCCAAAACCTCCGCTACCACCACCACCACCACCTAATCCTCCTGCTCCTCCTCCACCACTGCCACCACATCCCAATCCTCCTCCGCCAAAACCTGTCCCTCCGCTTCCCACACCTGTCCCACCACCACCAAATCCTGGCCTGCCACCTCCACCTCCACTTGCACCTCCTGCCTCTGAATCATCTTCTTCACCGTAAGTGTTTCCTATAAAATATACATTCTTAAATAAAGTAATCAAAGCTTGCGTTTGGCAAGTATAAAGTAACATATGTGTGTAAAATGAACAACAAACCTGGAAAGGAAACCAAGAGGAAGAAAAAAACGACAAGGATGACTGATACTCGGAGATATCTGATTAGTGAAAACGCCATTGTTAGAGTTCATAAGAATTAGTAAATCATCTTATATAATTTTATTTAGGTGTTTCTGGAAAAATTCAAAACTTGTTGTGCAAGCAAATAAGTAGAGTTTAGTTTAGTTTCTTGTAGAGGGTAAAAATTTTACAGATGATAATTTCGTAGTTGTTGAGTGTAGTCACCAACCCCTCTGTTTTTCTTCTCGAATTGACTTCACCTATTGTAAACCATTTACTGACTGCCATGAAATGAAACCATAAAAAGAAAAAATCAAACCTAAAAGTGAACTCAAGTCTTGACACGAAAGAAGTTTGTTTGTTTTATAACCAAGGAAGAATCTCAAAAGCTTTTACAAAACCAACTTAGAAAAATATTCAACCTAAAAAAGAACTCAGATACGAATAAATGTACTTTTGAAATAAATTCTCATCCACCACACCATTCCATGAACCTATAAAGGTGCAACTCTATAACTTTCTTTTTTTTCATGAACCTATAAAGAGTGAGTGGTTTGCAACTTCATCCCCAAAGCTCCAACCAAAATCACCTCCTCTTACAACACTTGTCGATAGACACACATAAAACACACACACAAATTTAAGGCATTAGTATTTGACAAAGAATATCACTTTCCAAGCTTAATATCGATATGAGCCATCAGACATGTTATAAATGTATATGATTTTCCTAAACAGAGTGTTTTGTTCTTAGTTTTAAAGAAAAGAATGAGGCTTTTCATCAATGTCTTACCAGACGATAGCAGCAGTAGATACAGCTCCAAGAAGATTCTTATAACAAAATCTCACTAAATTTTCCTCATGACCAAAAGTCTTCTATTTGAAAGTTTGACCAACCCATGTTACAATTTAGAGCTCGAAAATAAACAACAATTTATGAAAAGCTATCATATATATCCTGGAAATCTCGTAGACAACTTTAGCCTAGGACATTCTAACCTCAAGCTTCTTCTTCCTCTTCTTCTACCGTTATCAGCTGAATACAGACAAGACTTAAAAAGATCAGAGAATTTATGGCTAATAAATTTATTAAAGACTTTTAATCAACGAGAATGAAATTCCTATACAATATTTCTTATAGGAGAATGAATTAATTCTACCATTCCTATTTTTAATTACGCTCTACCTACCAAAGATCCAGTATATATGAAAATTATCATTTATCTTCATTTTTTCTTTAGTTTCAACATTTTACAAGGGCTCCTTGTATGTTGGGAGCCACAAGTTACAATAACTTTAGTCCAAAAAAATTTAAAGAAAGAAAACACACATCCAAGAAGCGGCCCTTTGGTGCTCCTTTTACAGATTGAAACTTTGGGGATAAACCTATCTCTCTATAAATAATAATATAATATAAATAAGAAGAAACACTCCACTTGTTAAAATGGGTTCCTTATTTCATGTTTCTTTTTTCTTTATATGTCTCCACTAAAGTTGCGGTTGAACTAAAATAGTATGTTTAAGGTCACCAATATGCAATTTATGTTCACCCATTGGGATTCTCCTTTTTCCATACTCATCCACTACACCAAGATGCTTGCAAGCATCAACATGGACTTGAACGATCCGTTTTGCTCCTGCCGTAACATGAACCTTCTCAAACGCTATCAATTGTTTGTTCACACCCAATCCTTTTATCCCGTTTTTCGGTGGCTCGGCGAAGACAAACACTGTGTGAGTTCCATCGAAGTCACCGGTGTTTGATACTTCAACGTGGAGTGGCACTTTTGGAAATGAATCGCAGTTGACGTGAGTCACTTTGATGGAGCTTGATGAAGAATTGAGAATGGCATTGGCAAAGTTGAGATTGTGAAGTGAAACTGATAGTTGGGCCAATGGGCTTTGGGCCAAACTGTAAGTGAAGGTTGTGTAACTTAAACCGAATCCAAATGGAAATACTACTGGACCTTTGTAGAATCTGTAAGTCCTTCCTGGATAATTTCCAGAAGCTCTCATGGCCATTACCGTCATTGGCACTTTTGCCACGTAATCTTGTGGATACCATGTCATTGGTAGTTTTCCTCCTATCATAAGATAAATTATATTTAATGTTAATCAATGAATTTCTAAGAGTTTTCTACAAAATCAGATACTATTGAATATTTGTCCTCCTATCGTAATGTTTTGTTGCTTTTTTGTCATCATGTTTTGTTACTTTGATTTATAAGAAAATAATTCAATATTGGATCAGAAAGGTACCTGGATTAGCAGCACCAAAGATGATGTTGGCGATGGCAGCTCCACCCTCTTGACCCGGATACCCGACCCAAATGATTGCAGCAATACGTGGATCGTTCTTAGCGAAGGTTACATCAATCGGCCCACCACTCATAAGGACCAAAATGATTGGACCTCTGGAGGCTTTAGCAGCGCGGGTTACAAGGTCTTGTTGGTAACCTGGTAAAAGTAGCCCAGTTCGATCTCTCGTCTCTGCCTCTATCGACTGATCCAATCCCATCACAAGAACCGTCGCATCGGCTTCACGCGCCGCCGCCTCCGCCGCACCAAATCCTTGGTTCCCTCTGCAAGCAACGCCGGCACAACCAGCTTGGTGCAATGTCCTCACGTATCTTGAAATTCCTTGTAGCGGTGTCGTATAGGAACATGCTTTTCCTGTAAAACATACATATATATTTGTGAGGTTATAAAAGATATTTAATATTTTTACCATATATTAGAGATTTTTTTGGCCAAAAAGAAAAAAAATTGAGTTTTCTAATATATTATCCTAATTACCTGCATAGTTTCCAATCATAGTCTCACTAACATCGGAGTTAGGTCCAATCACAGCGATGGTGCGGTAGCGCCTGGGGGAGAGTGGAAGAGACCGGCCAGCATTTTTGAGAAGAACAATTCCTTGATGGGCTGCTTCAAGAGCTAAATTTTTATGGGCCGGTGTGCAAACATCTCTAGGCCCAAGATTAGCATACGGTCCAAGATTTCCATCAAACATGCCGAGTCTCATCTGGACCGTTAAAGTATTAGCAAGTGCTAAATTAACGTCGTTCTCTGTCAACAACCCTTTCTTCACAGCGCCTTCAGTGAAGATAGCCAAAAACGGCCCGCAGTCCAAATCCAAACCTACAAAACGACACGATGTTTTGGCATTAAAAATAATCAACCGTTTCTCTGGATTTAATTTAACATCAACAGTGGAAAAACAACTCACCGGCTTTAATGGAGGCGGCGGCAGCTTCCTCCGGAGTGGTAGTATAGTGTTGTTGGTTGAAGAAAACATCAACAGAGTCGCAATCTGAGACAAT
Source organism: Cardamine chenopodiifolia (assembly GCA_963922655.1). Lineage (NCBI taxonomy): Eukaryota > Viridiplantae > Streptophyta > Magnoliopsida > Brassicales > Brassicaceae > Cardamine > Cardamine chenopodiifolia. The sequence continues at coordinate 9,568,740 of OZ000464.1, forward strand.
GTACCTGTATGTATGCATTGATAGTATGAAATATTAATCTCTGAGTCAAATCGATCTGAACCGTTGATTGTGTTGACTTTTCTGAACTTACCCGTTGAGACGCCATTGACCACGAATCGTGTTCTTTAAGAGATTCTCATCAGCACAAGTAGGCTTTCCATTAACTTGGTTGTATGAACACATTACACTCGCCACATTTCCTTCGTAAACACAAGATTTGAATGGCACATTATATGTGTCTTCTAAGTCTTGTTGAGTGACCTAAAATAAATCCACCATAAATGTAATAAATAATCAAATCAATAGCTAAAGAAAAACAATCGAATGAGCTCCCATCTTGTAGTAAAAAATAATGTTGGTAAAGGATGTGTTGGTTTGAAAATACAAATCCTAACATTGTATCAGTTTAAATGGTTTATTAGTTCTTTGAAAATTTCGTCAAAAATATCACTCTTTCAAATTTTTAAATTCAAGGTTTGTTTTTTTTCTTTTTGAATCTTTATTAGGTGGTCCCCAAGTTCTTAGGACCGAACATGCACCTATTAGCTATCCATATTATTAATAAAGCATGTTATATAGTTCAAGTTATACATCATTTATGAGTTTTCGTTTGGATTGTTATGTTTTGAATTATTATGTAAGAGAAACGAATCTTTTTCAATTTCTTATAATTTAATTTAACGTATATAGGTGGAAGAACAAGATAAAAGGCAATGAGGTTGGTCCACATGACCAATAACGATAAGATTCTCCACCAATATTACATAAGACTACGCAAATGACACATCACCAAGTCACACTGCTATTGGCTTAGCTGTTACACATTAGGCAAATGTTTTGTGTGTGTCTGAATGCCACACGCATACAAATACATGCATATTTTACCCACTTCATAAATATTTTCATTTCAGTCGGATGAAAAGTTTTTGCAAGATTACAAAGTGAGGCATATCCTACGGAACTATAAATAACTAACGACTAACGATTGAGATATATCTAGATATAAGCTGTTTTCTGAGTTTAACGAATCTAGTCATGAAACAAGATAAAAGACGATTGACCTAGCAAGAAACGTATCTAGTCACATCCTATTAGTTACGTGGAGCTATAAATAATAGAAAACTATATAAAGCAGAGCTTTCTAATTCAAGAAAATATATTTAAATGTTTCAGCAGAATTTTTTTTCTTTTTTCCTAGAAACGTAAACACCGAAATTTGAACTTTTTAAGAGAAACAACACAACTTAAACTGTAAGAAACATAGAGACTCACGGGTTCTCTTTTATTTTCACATGAAACAATAAATTTACAATATCTAATTTTTTAAGAAGTTTAGCATTATATCTAAGCAATTATATATGCATATAGGCTCATTAACGATTTTTTAAATATCATTGAAATTAAACATGCAGTCAAAAAAGAACACACACACACACATACATAATTAGATATAAATGTGTATAAGATTTAGTGATTTACCTTGGCGTTAAAATGGAAACGGTCGACGCCGTTCCAGTTATCAAGATCATAAGCAGTGTAGTGTTTACAACATGCGGCGACTTTGAGGCGGTTACCGGCGGTGCCTTGAAGTCCCCGGACATAGCTGGCTGCGTATTTTCCGGCAACAACAGGGTCTTCACCGGGAGTTTCTTGGCCTCGGCCCCACCGTGGGTCCCTCAGTATATTCACATTTGGACTCCAATATGTCAGACCGGCTACGCCTCCATTGTACATAGCTCTTGCCTCATCAGACACCACCTTTTATTTATTTTAAATCATGTCAATTAATCTTAAGATATTCTCGAGGCACTTTTCTTTCGTTGAAATAATCTCCATGTATGATATATACACCATATGATAAAAAAGTAATTATTTTTATTCTCTGGTTATAGCTAGCTTGCCCATCATCATATTAATTATAGAATATCGCGGATAATAGTATAACATATATATACTACGTACATATAATATATATTTTTTTTTACAAAATCATAGTTCATTTTAACCAATAAGCTACAATATATACATATTGTTTTTGGATTTTTCCTAAGCTACCTTTCTGACTTATTGGATAGACTCATGTCGTAGTCATGAGACAAAATTCATGTGAATTATAAATTTCCAAATATATATAAAACATATATATATATATATATACACTAATCAAACTCACCGCTCCGATGACGATGTCGATGTCGTTTTTTCACGTATGAAATCATAAAACTTAGTATTCTCTCTTTTTTTTGAAAAATGTATTTTATATTAGTTTTTTAAGCATAATATTTATGCTCACCCGTCCGATCTCTTCCCAGAGAGATTGATTGAAAGAAGCTGCGGTGGTGATAACCTGAGGGAAGCTGGTGGCTCCAGGAAAAGCACCACCGAACTTAGCGCCGGGACCGACGTCGGAAACGCCGTGGAGAGCCTCCGACCACCATTCATAACCTCCAATATCTAGGCGTGGCACGGCGGCAGCATTGTTGACGAGGTTGCGGATCTTCTCCTGCAACGTGAGCCGTCCGATCAAGTCTTGAACCCTCACATGGATCGGCAAATTGACCCTACAGAACCGGAGCGTCCGGGTCAAAACGTTTGCCGGGTCACATGCAAACAATGGCCGAAGTGACTCTGACGAGTGAACCAAACATAAGAGTAATACAAATATAACTACGACTTTGTTGCCCATAAGTAATGCTTTATTATTACAAGACATCTTTATATGTGTGTTTTGTGTATGTGTGTGTTTGTAACTATATGTAATGTATATATATGTAATGTTTATATTTTTTTTAGTTTTCATGGGAGAGAAAGTGAATGGGGGGTTTTTATAGAGACGTTTTCGGAGAAATTGATGACAATGGATAAGAGACTCTTGTAATGAACATAAAATCAGATAAAGATAAAACAATCAAGTTGGAACGGTTAAGAAAAAGAGCTATATATCAATCAATTATATACATATTTTAAAACATTCAAAAATATTGAACAGTTTTTTTATAAGAAACAAATAAAATTTAATATTTGTTTTTGCTTTTTTAAAAGCTTCAGTTTGTTTTTCCTTTCCTCAACAATATTTCTACGTTTGCTCAGTGATCATATTTGTCAATACTTACACTAAAGCAACACCATGATAATGCCTATAATATGATTCTTGAATTTCAAAAAGACTCATTATAATTTCGTCGTAACTTAGAAAATATGGAATTCACTATAACTGTGTGCAATACTTTAACCACAAATTTAAGAATTGGTAGTTAGACTATGTTCGACAGATTTAATACAGAGTAAAAGTCAAAGCTAAACTTAAGATATATGTGCAAGTTATCAATAATTATTTTTGTCTATTAAAATAATATAACAAATTATAAATGAATTGTGACTATTTACAAATGAAGGTTTTGATTTTTTCAATAAAATGCTATAATACATAGATATATTTATCATATTCAATAAATCATAACTAATCAACAAATCATTTAAGCTGTTAAATTCAACGTTAGACTCATTTGATGATGTTAATTATTGTTGTTTGTTGAAACCACCTACCATAGCCTCCAGTCATGTCCATGCTTGGACCCGTCGTCTGCTACGCACCCCCTACTACCTGCTACTGCTAGTACATCCGCATAATTGCTAACGCCGTTTGAAAAATAATAAATCTTAACCCATTTAAGTTCTTATCAGTTTATTTTCACAAATTGAGCTTAGAAACTTGTTGCGAATATACTGTAAATGATATTTTCTTAAATCTTTATCAATTTTGCTACATATTTATATATCTACCAGAGTACCAAACGCATTTACTACGAATATGAATCAATATATAGTTTAATTTACATCGTAAATCTGTAGCACATGTATAACTAAATAATACTATTGATCATTGATTTTATTACGGCTAGTGGAAAAATATGTAGCAAAGGGTATTATTTTGCTTATGATTTTTGTTAGTAAGATTCACATTTTAATCAAAGAAAATTGTCATAATCCCGTTTCGTAGCGATTAAGATTTTTAAACCCATGACAAAAGCTTTTAGGGGCTCTGAACACTCTAAAGTGAAAATCTTCATGGTAACATTCTAAAATGAAGCCTTTTATATAAAAAAATAATATATATATAATGAAACGTATATAAATAACTAGAAAGAGGAATATCATAAGTTCCTAACATATATATAGAATTATATTCACATTTAGCATTTTCTATATATATATATATATATAAATAAATAAATAATTCTAAAATGAAAACGTAACACCTAAAAAAGCTAAGAGACAGAGAAAGAAGGTTGTCACGGGTGTGGAGTCTCGACTCTCGACTCTCCACCAGATTTAGCATTCAGCATTTAGTCATGTTTCCCACACTTCTTATTTCTTTTCCGAATTGTTATTGATCATTGGTTTCTTTATTTAAATTTCAACAGACCAGCTTATCTTTAGAGATGGGTCAATTATTAAATAATCGACTATTCATCAACTTAACGATGCTTGTTCCTTTTTTTTCGATTTATATTTGTGGCTAATACAACCAAATACTGTTGTTGTGATGAAAACAATTGAAGAAACTACTATCTAAGTTTGTAATTATTTTGGTTTAAAAAGGCACTTGTAATTGTTTGTCTTTGACTGGAACCAAAAATAAGTATTTGTCTACGATTTAATCAAGGACATTTCGTTCGAGTTATGTTGGAAACAAAACTTTATATAAAGAAATAAGATTTGAATTCCATCAAACAGCTTCATTTATTCGTTGAAAACGAATTATGTATCATTAATTATTTCATTGACAACAATTTGACCGTTAACGACAAACTGATAGTCAATTCATGTTATTAGGTTAGCAAATCATGATTTAGACAAGACATTTCAATCATTCTGTAACAAATTAATGTTCCGATTACACCAAATATCTCTATAAAAATTTAAGTAGAAATACCAAATCTGATTTGTAACATAAAGCGGTAACAATATTTTAACGATGGATAACCACTACAAGAAAACATTCAAAATGTCAAAATGTGATGATCATTTGCGACAGTTTTAGTCATCTCAAAAAAATATGACTAATTTAAGACAAATTTGCAACGATTTATAAATAATAGTAAAAACGTCGCAAAAATATCTCAATTTGAGACAAAATCAAAATCGTCGCACAATAGTTACTAATTTGCAACACTATTTGGAACTAATAAGGAACGTAAATATTGACACAAACAATATTTTAATGATGGATAACCACTACAAAAAACATTAAAAATGTGACGGCCATTTGCGACGGTTTTAGTCGTCTCAAAAAAATGTGAGTAATTTAAGATAATATTGCGACGATTTTTAGACAACAATAAAAACGTCGCAAAAAAATCTCAAATTTGAGGCAACATCAAAATCGTCGCATAATAGTTGCTAATTTGCAACACTATTGGGACTAATAAGGAACGTAAATATTGACACAAACAATACGTAACAAATTAGTCACAAAACCATTTATTGGACTTGGTATACATAAACGATTTTTAGACAACAGTAAAAACGTCGCAAAAAACTCGAGAAACTCTGAACGTGACGGACTTGGTATACACAAACATTTATCGGGTAAGAAATCATATGCTCGTATACATGGAGAATTGGTACATAATTTTAACTTTTAAACTATCATATTTGAATAATTAGTACTAATGTAAGTTTTATTGTTATGCTTTTTAATAACTTAGGAGGAGAAACTAAGTAAGCCGGTGTCTATTGGTGAGGTATTTCAGAAGATGCATACTCGAGCGGATGAGACGTACGTAGATATGAAAGCAAAGCAAATATGCAAGAATTTTAACAAGAACGTAGAGGATAGGCTATCTTAGATAATAGGCATTTACTAAGGAGAGACTTTGGTTCCGCCTCGTCTTTCTACAGATGAGCTAAACACTAAATTTTTCCAGGTAAAAAATAACTTAAATTCTCAACATTAATTTATTTCTAATTAACTTCGTAAATGCATATATTTTTTGTTATTTTATATCCCCCATAAGCAGAAAAATTCTTATGGTCTTAGGAATATGGAGTGCATATTTGGGAAAAACAACCGCCGAGGTACGTCTAGCTATAACTCTACACTTGCTTCTTTGCAATAACAACTTCTGGTTGCACAGAAGATGATCGGAGGTTGTGACTTCCTTATAGAAAATTACCAACTCCTTAAATATATTTTCATGTTAGTAGAACTTTTTTGAAACAAGACCGTAGACTTAAATAATTCTTGATTTATTTTCTTATGGATGGTAGCAAAATGTTTAGATTGTTTTAAGTTACTAAATTAATATATGGGAAATTATAGGAAGTGACAGGTTTTTATAAGGGAATAAGCTAAAACAGATTCTTATTAGACTGTTAGTACAAATTAATTATTTTTAAAAAATAAAATACATTCATCTAACATTATTTTCTATCGATTTATCTTCACGCGTCCGACAAATAAGAGGAGCACAAGATACGTTTTGGCAATGACGAGTAAAATTCTTTTCTATCGATTTAAAAGTAGACGTACATTTCTACGAATAAAATTCTAACATGAATTTTAACTAACATGAATTATACGTTAATTATATTTTATCCAAACATGAATTTTAAAATTCTTTTCAAAATCAAATGTTATTGGATTAATAATTTTAAAATGTACAATCAAATTCACTGTTATTAAAAATATTTTTAAATTTAGACTTAAAAGTTTTTTTGTGAGATTTCAGAAAATTTCTTAATTAAAAATACATAAATCAAAATCTCATAGTTTTAAATAAAATTTTAAATAATTTTGATAACAAACTTTTTAATTTACCAAAATTTACTAAATTATCTCAAAACTCAATAAAACTCAAATCACTTCAAATACATCGTGTGTTAGTAGTTATATTTTGTTTTCTTTTTCTTTTGATAAAAACTTAGTAGTATTTGTTATGTTTGAAGGTGTGTACGTATAAAAGAGTACATGTATATGTCTGTGAATAAGTTGGTTACTGGGTGATGTGAGGGACCAGAGATATATTTACTTTTCTCAATTATATAAGTTTTTGGAAAAGAATTATAAACTAAAAATAAAAGAGAAAAATTTTAACAAAAAAAAAAAAGACAGATTCGATATGTCCGTTCAGTTAACTTCCTTCTTCGAAACTGATTATGACATTTCTGTGCCAGATCAGCCTCGCAATCCAGGTCAATTCGTGTCAATCCACCCAAAGAAATCATTTCTTACGAAAATAGTAATGATGAAGACGTCTTTTTTTTTTTGATAAATAATGATTAAGACGTATTCATATCTAATTATCTATAAGAATGAAGAATTTTATACCAAGAACAGATTTGAAAATTTTATACTAACAAGTCAAAATTATGTTGAATAGATCTGGCCAACCAATAAATATAATTATATATGGTCAACTATTGAATCATGGCAAAAAAATTTATAAAGAGCGCATCTAATCATTCTCGAAACAGATAATTCAATCAGTTACTACTTATTAGAAAATGACTAGTTCAGATCTTAATTATTGATGCATTACATGATATTTAACGAGCGATATATATAGATCTGCTGGATATTAAAATCAATAGTTATTAATAAACAAACAATCGCATTAATGATGAACGCCTATATCTCTGGACAAACTTATACAAGTTGGAAGAAATTTAAGATGATATATATGGGAATCTCAAAATAACAGGAAAAAAAAAAAGAAAAATGATAATTTTAGGATAAAAAGGTTTGTGGTTTGCTTGGGGCATTGCCAACTAACAATATCTGTCTATATGTCCCTATTCACATACTCATACGCATGCACATATATATATTCATACATACTCGATATACATCTTCATTATATTATTAATACTATATAAAATTGTCTTCATTAAATTGCCAACGTAACGTGACTTTGATGAAAGAATGCGTCTTCTTGTTTCCAACCTTCCAATGATATTAGACAGCACTATCTCCATCTTAACGATTTATTCCATTTTGTGGATTGTATCACACTCTATCCACACAACTCATTTCATTCAATCATATTTTTATATTTGTAAGTATTCAAAAATTTAGTTTTTTTTCTCTTTTTATGCTATTTATAAATGAACTATAAAATCATGTTCATGGACTATAGTTTATGTAACTAATATAGTCTATCCAACGGAAATGGTGGTTTGAATTAAAAACATTATGGTCTTTTCCACATTTATATTCATATCCTCAATAAACATAATCTTTAAGAAAAATTAAATTTTTTAAAAGTTCAGTTAAAACAACACAAATTTAATGACCATAACATATAACCATGCATTACTACAAAAAAAAGGCCAAAAATGATGGTCTAAATCTTCCACTTGGCCGTTTGGTTCCCAGAGCAGACTTATTTATAAGATACTGTCATTTCCCACTTTAATTTTATACTTTAGCAAGCTGAAAGTTATAATTTAATACAGTTGTGTAGAAAGGATTGAGAACAAAAGAGATAAGGCCAACGCTGGCCCCGAAATGAGATAACAAATCTAAACTTGATCCACTCCGTAAGACTTCTATAACTTTTGCCGTCTGGGTAACATCGGTTGTAGGGTCGTGCTATCACACAAATCCGATCCAAAGTTACATTCTTTGACACGGAATTTATTGCTCCATATGATATTTCAAGATTATTATAAGTTATCAAGAACCATTTTTAAATCAACAAAAATTAAGAAAAAGTTAAAGTAGTTAACAAAAAGAAAGTTACAACTAATTTAAGAAACAGCACTGGTTGTTGCGTGAAGAATACATCGCTGAACTGAAATATAAATAGATATTCTCGATTCATGAAAAAGAATCAAGACAAATAAAATGGAAGTCAATTGACGATTTTTTTATGTGTCATCAACCTTGTTCTACTTCTTGGTTGGAACGTTTAATTACTTAGGAAACATAAGCCCCAAATGTCATCTCTTCAGTTTGTATCTAAGTTGCTTTACATGTATAAATTCTTAAGTTAATAAGTAATTTAATTAAATTTAATACAATATCTGTGATCGATTTTTGGCTCGAAGCCGAAGCTTCCATTAACTAAATTGGCAGAGGAGGTTTTAGATTGTCAAAGATATTGCTCGACGATTTGTATACATGCAAGAAGGCTCCCAAATTATGACTATCCATGAAATTTTGAAACTAAACAACATTCTGCAATAATAACATTTAAATGTCATCGTACAAGGACTAGAGGGGAACAAGTGCTCGATCGCCTTTTGGAACCTTGGTTTGAAATTCTGATTCTATCGGTTTGTTACAGAGTCATGTGACTCATGTCGTACTTACTTCACCAGAAACACTACGAGTCAATTAGTGCATGTAGAATTCTAGCAAAAGGAAGATGGTGAGCATTTGGAACGGTAACGAGATTGAAGTAGATGAGTATGTTCTAAAAATGTTTTCTTATCTTCTCCCAAAAGACAATGTGATCTTGCATGCACGTATATGTTACTTATTGACCAGTTGTTACCAAGTCGAAGCACATCTTTAATTTTTAGACGAGAAGAACACACAACTCATCAAAAACGCTTTTGAATATCAAGAGTTCCTTTATCATGTTGATCTAATCTATAAACTCCTCTAAATATAAACTATGAGATATCCTATTTGAAACCATTTTTCATGGGTGATTGTCTTGAGGTCGGGCTAGATTTGGTGGCATTAGCTGTGAATTCTGTGATTTTTAAGAAAGAACCCTGAATCTATATTCCCTAATCGAAGAGACAATGAATTTACAAGATTATGATCTCTCTCTCTCACCCAGTAACTCGCAGGCTACTATTCACATACACCAAACAACAAAAACATCTCTCTTTTAACAAATAATACAACTTATATACAGTCACTCACGTGCCTTTCATGAGCTTACTTCCATTCATTCACACGTGCGACTCACTATGCACGTGTCTCTTCTTCCTTATATAGACATTCATCGGCTTATCAATACCCCTCCCCCCTTCAAAATGAAGCTTGTCCTCAAGCGATAGTGTAGGAAACTGTCTCTGTAACTCTTTTACTACTTCCCATGAACTTCATGACTCGGCAGCCCTTCCAATGAACCAATGCTTCCAAAACACCACTATCGTTGTAACGAGTATCCAACACAACTTCTGGTTCTATCACCAGTTCATCTTGTGCATTTAACACCTCCGGTAATGGCATGACCTGATGATCAACCCCCAATACTCTCTTTAACTGTGATACATGAAAGACTGGATGTATTTTAGACATTGCTGGAAGCTTTAGGCGATATGTGGCTTTACCAATTCGTTCCATCACCTCATAAGGTCCATAGTACTTGGCTGCTAACTTATGACAGATCCTCTTAGTCACTGACTGTTGTCTATATGGTCGTAGTTTAAGAAAAACCCACGAACCCACTTCATATTGCACATCTCTCCTATGTTTATCTGCATTGTTCTTCATTAACTGTTGAGCGTGTAACAAATGATCCTTGATTTGTGATAATATCAAGTCTCTTTCCTTGAGTAATGAATCCAACTCAAAATTCTTTGTAGACTGTTGTTCAAACTTCAACACGGCTGGTGGATCTCGGCCATAAACTACTTTAAACGGAGTAGTCTTTAGAGAGGTATGATAAGAAGAATTATACCACAGTTCTGCCCAAGACAAATATTGATGCCATGTTCTTGGATGAGATGAGGCTAAGCATCAAACATAGGTCTCCAAACATCTATTTAAAACCTCTGTTTGTCCATCAATTTGAGGATGGAAAGTTGTGTTGTACTTAAGCTTGGTTCCTGACAGCTTAAAACAATCTTTCCAAAATGCACTGAGGAATACACTACCTCTATCCGAAACTATTGAAGCTGGATAACAATGCAATCTCATAATCTCTTTGATAAAAACTTTTGCTACATCCGCAGCAGAGACGGGGGTGCCTTAAACTTAGGAAATGGCCATACTTGCTTAAACGATCTATCACCACCAAAATTACATTTCTACCTTGTGAACTGGGCAAACCTTCTACGAAATCCATGTTTATATCTTCCCAAATATGTTGAGGTATAGGTACTAGCTGTAATAATCCAGCCGGTGACAATGTGGAATATTTATGCCTTTGACATACCATACATTCTGAGACAAATTTTTGAATATCTTTAAGCATACCCTTCCACTGAAATGATTGTTGTATCCTTTTAGTCGTTTTTAACACCTCAGAGTGTCCCCCAATCAAACCATTGTGATATTCTTCCAATATTAGTTGAATGAATTTTGAAGATTTAGGAATCACTAATCTGTTCTTAAACCACAGTCTTCCATCTCTTACTGTATAACCGGAATTAACATGTTGATTTGTAGTCACCAACTGTATTAATTCCTGAATCTTCTCATCCTTATCAATCTCCTCATAGATGTCTTGCAATTGTAACACTGTGGGAACAGTCAAGGCCATCAATAAATGTGATGAAAATGATCCCTGAGGTTGTACCATTCGGGATAATCCATCAGCTGCCTTGTTGTCAATTCCTTGTTTATATAGGATCTCAAAATCATAGTTTAAAAGCTTTGTCAACAAGTTTTGATAGTCCATAGTCACCTCTCTTTGCTCCAATAAAAACTTGAGGCTCTTTTGATCGGTATGGACCACAAATCTTCTTCCAAACAGATAATGTTTCCATTTCTGAATTGACATTACGATTGCCATTAACTCTCTTTCATATACAGGTTTTAGTTGCTCTTTAGTAGTTAGGCCATGACTAAAATACGCAATTGGTCGTTTATCTTGCATCAAGACTGCGCCTAACCCAAAACCCAAAGCATCTGCTTCCACCACGAAAAGCTTCTCGAAATCCGGTAAGGACAACACTGGAGTAGATGACATTGCATGTTTCAAGTTATCAAAGGCTAGTTGTGCTGCATAACTCCATTCAAATTGATCCTTCCACAGTAACTCAGTTAGTGGCCTTGCTAACAAGCCATAACTTTGATAAACCTTCTATAATACCCTGTTAACCCCAAAAATCCTCTTAACTCCACAGATTTTGGAGTGATCTATTTAAGCATCGCTTCTGTTTTAGTTGGATCTGTAGATACTCCATCATTTGAAATGATATGGCCTAAGTACTCGACTTTTTCTTGGCCAAATAGACATTTTTTCTTATTGGCATATAATCGATGTTCAACAAAAATCTTCATTACCACCTCTAAATGCTCTACATGTTGCTGCACATTATCACTATAAACTAGTATATCATCAAAAAATACCAAGATGAATTTTCTTATAAACGGTCTAAACAGCTCATTCATCAAGGTTTGAAATGTTGCTGGGGCATTTGTTAACCCAAATGGCATTACTAGAAACTCATAGTGACCATCATGAGTTCTAAATGTTGTCTTCTCTACATCATCTTCTTTCATTCGTATCTGATGATAGCCAGCCCGAAGATCCAATTTTGAAAACACCTTAGCACCATTTAACTCATCCAACAATTGGTCAATCATAGGAATAGGAAAATTGTCTGGAATTGTTGCTCTATTCAAGGCCCTATAATTGACACAAAATCTCCAACTCTTATCCTTTTTTTTTACTAATAACACAGGACTGGAAAATGGACTATGGCTAGGCCTTATGATGCCAGTTGCTGACATTTCTCCCACCAATTTCTCTATAGCCTCCTTATGTGCATGTGGATATCTGTATGGTCTCACGCTTACTGGACCACTCCCTGATAGCATGTTCCCTTCCTCTTATTGAAGGCAATCCACTTGGTTCTGCAAACACCTGCTCAAATGCTATTAAGATTTTCTCGATTTGCACATGCACTATATTGTTCTCTTGTTGTACCAACTGGTGATTACACAACTCCACTTTCACACCTTTCTTATTCACTGTAAGTCCATTGGACATTGATTTCAGTGACATCCTAGCTGAGTGTAATTTTGTTTCTCACCTTAAGTCACTATTTTATCATGATAGAGGAATGACAATTCATGAGTTTTCCAATTCACCTTGCAATCACCCAATGTACTAAGCCAATATATTCCCAATATCACATCAACCTGACCCAAATCTAATGTGATAAAATCTGTAGTGAAATCCAACTTCTGGACTGAGAAACTTACATTGTTACAAACTCCCATTCCTTTCACTGTAATCCCGGTCCCTAATCTCAGTTCAAATTTGAGTCCTCCTTACTCTTAAGCTTTAGTTTCTTAACTGCCTCAGGAGAGATAAAGTTGTGAGTAGCTCCACTATCCAACATGATTATCACTTCTCTCTTTCCAATTGTACCTCTCATCTTAGTAGTAGTAGGTGATGGAATGCCCATAAATGATGAGAATGATAGTTCCATCAATTGTCCCACTATTTCTTCTACTACTTCTTCTGCAATACCTTCCAAAATTTCTACTTCAAACCCATTAATGACTGTCAACACTCGCAATTCTTTATTAGGACATTTATGTTCTCTGGACCATTGTCTATCACACCTAAAACATATGTATTTTCTTCTCTTCTCATCCAATTCAAAACTAGAATTATGCTTCCTAGGTCTCTGATCTATCCTTCCCACTTGTTTCCCTCCACCATGATTTGGATCCGTGACAATAACCTTCATTTTCCAAGCATTTGAATTGGATACTCCAGATCCTTTATAATCTGAACTGACAGTATCCTTATTCTCTGCATTTGCTAATTGTAACTCCTTCCTTACAACCCTTCTCATAATACTTAACTCCATTGACCTAGCTACTGCCACCATTTCAGGTAAATTTTGAGGCTTTTGGATATGCACCAATTCCTGCATCTCTAGTGTTAAACCATTCAAAAATATACCCTCCAACTTCTGATCATCTAACCCCATTACCTGTGAAGATAAATCTTCAAACCTCTGTACATACTCAGCGATCGAACCAGTTTGTCTAATGCAAAATAAACTCTGACTTGGTCCTCTGATCTTCAAATTGCCAAATCGCAACATCAACTCCGATTTGAACTGAACCCAGCTAGTAAATTGTCTTATGTTAATCTCCCAATTATACCAACTCAATGCTTCACCATCCAAACTCACTGAAACCAATTCCAACTTCTCAGCATCATTATAATCTCCAATTCGAAAGAAGCGCTCAACCCGAGCAATCCAACTGTATATATTCACTCCTTTGAACACTGGAACCTCAACATTCTTAAGAAAACTTTCTCTAATTCTAGTTCGAACTACCCTACGGCAAGGTTCCGAGATAGAAATTGGTACCTTGTTACATAAATCTTGCGAGCTTGATGAATTATCATGACTCAGGCCACGAAACTCGCGAACCATCTCAATTCTTGGTAATGATTGAAGAACAAGTTCCAATTTCCTTCCAATTGCATCCAATTTCTGCTCTTGCGACACTATCTTCGTCGATAACATCTCGATCTTGTTATCAGAACTTCCCCTTCCTTCTTCCAAGCTTATAAATCGATCATCGAATCATCCCAATTGATCATATACATCCGCTAACGAGGCCGCTGTTTCTTCCTCCGGCGTAATTTCCCGAATAGGAGATAATCCGTTCTCCATCACCATTGTCACCGTTTCCATAATTTTTCAAATCACAACCCTAACTTCAATCACGTTAGCTTCGACCCAAAATCACAAGCGCACCATTTGTTAAAAAAGAACCCTGAATCTTTATTCCCCAATCGAAGAGACAATGAATTTACAAGATTATGATCTCTCTCTCTCTCTCTCACCCAGTAACTCACAGATTACTATTCATATACACCGAACAACAAAAACATCTCTCTTTTAACAAACAATACAACTTATATACAGTCACTCACATGCCTTTCATGAGCTTTACTTCCATTCATTCACACGTGCGACTCACTATGCACGTGTCTTTTCTTCCTTGTATAGACATTCATCGGCTTATCAGTGATCAACAAAAAGTGTTTTCATATTTATTCATCGGGTATCATAAGAAGATATGCCTCGAGGTTAAGAGTTAGTCTACATCACAATTTGAATAGCTTGTTTTAACACTTATTTCAGCAATCATATAGAGATTATTATGAAAATCATTCAACATTTGTCGTAGCGTCTTCGCTTGAGTGGCACATGTTGTTGTTGTTTTTGTCACAGAGGCATAATTATGAACGTTTCTATATTTGATACCTTTTGTAGTAATCGTGGGTGCATAATCTGAATAACATCGAACCTATTTTTTCGTTCTATAAAATTGTTAGAAATTTTTTGAAAACTGATACTCGGAGTTTTAACCTAGAAATAAGATTGCAAATGTACAACTAACAACAATAATATAGGAGGGATCGAATGCACATAAACCAAAATTGCACTATGATTCGTTAAATGTCAAGTTAAGACAAAAAGAAATTTTATTTGTTTGAATATAAAACTAAAAAAAGCAATAAAAGTAAATAAAAGTGTAAATAAATGGCTAAGGACAATACACTCACCTATGTACTATCCAACAACTTATAACGCTTTTGGCGAATAAGTTAAACCCAAGATCATGACTGAGTGATCAATTCAGCCTAAGAAATAACAACAACTATAGATGAAGATTACATAAGATAAAGTCATATTTTTGTATGATTCAATGATCTTCATTCCTTTGAAAACCCTAAACCTAACTAGAGAATTACTCAATCATGGAAGCTGAGAAACAACCAAAGATTGATGAATAACTCATAATAATCAAATAGGAAATATAAATAGAATAGAAATTTGTAAAGTAATAGAATAGTAAGTGATAAGATGATGAGATGCCTAAAGAATGGCATAAAAGCTAGTATTTATAGGCTAAAACACGTGTAGGTCGAAGTCATAATCAAAATAGGAAAATAAACAATTTTTTTTTTCTCGGGCATGATTTTAAGGCTGGATCGATCGATCTAATGCTGTATCGATTAATCGATCTGGTTTTTCACGTCAAACTGGCTCTGCGTCTGCATCATTTGCTTGCCAGAAAGGACCATATTCACAAAACTAGCATAACTTTTGATTGCACCATTGGATCAACTTCAAACCATGTTCAAATGAAAGCTAACACATAGATTTATCATGTGTCCAAAATAGCTCAA
Organism: Cardamine chenopodiifolia; assembly: GCA_963922655.1. Classification (NCBI taxonomy): domain Eukaryota; kingdom Viridiplantae; phylum Streptophyta; class Magnoliopsida; order Brassicales; family Brassicaceae; genus Cardamine; species Cardamine chenopodiifolia. The sequence continues at coordinate 9,584,825 of OZ000464.1, forward strand.
TCCATCGGTGGGAAGTGCTTTAACGAATGAAAAACTTCAGACGTCTCTACAAAATTCTGCATCTTCATATGTTGGATCGATCGATCTGACTTGGAACGATCGATATGAATTTTTCTGGTCGATCTAATATCTCACGTCAAAGTATTAAGATAATGGATCGGTCGATATAGATGAGAAATGATCAATTTGGAAATACACGGTCAAATCTTCAGATGATGGATTGATCGATCCAAATGAGGATCAATCAATCTGGATATTCACGATCAATTCCTTACTAACACGGATCGATCGATCCAAGTGTGTGAATTGCCTACTTCTTACTCTTTTGCTCCAAATCTTGCTCCATATGAATTATACTTCTCTTAAGCATGCTTATACCTGAAAAGACTATAAGAATTAATGTTAGAATACGTCAAATACGCAATATTCAATTCTCCCATAATTGAATCCTTACTTGTCCTCAAGTAAGAACAAACAAATAAAGACAAATTCATAAGAAAGGTTTGAAAACAGGAACTTACACATTCCTTTATATTCCACCGTGCTGAACTTCCAATCCTTGGAACTTAGAACATGTCAAAGAACAAGTTATTACTAAATGTCCTTTACTATAAGTATAGCAAACAATAGTTTACTCTAGTCCTTGGAATCCTAAGGAATCTCTGAAATCTCTATTGTCGACCCTTTAACATTCATTGATTTCTCTTGTAAAGTGCAGTCTCACAAATGGATTATCAATCACAACAATGGTTTGAAATGGAAGGCTAAGTTGATGGTGGCTGAAGTGTTTAGGCTCTGCTGATGAAAAGGGATGCAAATCAATGCGCACAGTGACATGAAGAACAAAAACTCTATAAATGTCCTAAACTGAGTTGCAATGGTGTATAAGATAAGACATTACACTCATAAAAGACTTTACTCTAGTTCTTTCTTTGTCTTCTTTCCCTTCTCAGCTTTGTTTTTCTTCTTTTTGCTTTTTTGAGAAGGAGGAGCCGGAGCTAGTCTTAGTCATATAATACATGCACCAAAGACAACTCAACCACAAATTTTTTAAGTAAAAGAAAGCATAGGACTTACTAAAAATCTTCAGAACTGAGAAGTGTGTCAGTCCGCATACTCCTTAGTTTTTGCACTTAATTGCACATAATAATGATGACACATAAGACATGTGGTTTGAAAGGATATGGTGAAGGTGTGGTATCAAACTAAAGATGCGCTTGGCCATTTAGAGTTCTAAAAATGGTGGTAGAAAATGTGGAATTGAACTCCAAATGTTGTGATCATTGTGCGATATCAAGCCCATGAGTGAGAAGTTAAGTCATGTTAAAGGTCCTGTAAGATAGAGTCAATGTTAAATCATTCAGATTTCTATAGGATAGGAAACTTCAAATAATTTGATCCACCGATGGTGTTTCCAATTTTCCTTTTATGAGAACAATCATAGTTAGAAGCATGTTGGAAAATTAGTCAACACCAGATAAAATCCAAGAACATCATAAAAATTTCCTAAGGTTTTTACTTAATAAAAAGCCTTAAAAGAAAAACAAAACAAAGAAACAGTGTTAGTCACAACAAGTACCCTCCCCCAGACTTACTTCACGCCGCCTCGGTGTGAAAATATATCTTAAGAAGGATACGACAGATGCAAAAGTAAAATAAAAGTGGGTTGCCTCCCACCAAGCGCTTGTTTAACATCACAAGTTTGACTGAAGTTATGGCTAAGCATGATGAGAATCCTTAGAAAGACCAGGGTGTGGTGATAGTGGGTTGAGACATGGTCCGCTTGCTTTTTTCATGTAGATCAAGCTTCAGAACTCTGCTCAACATGTCATCTACATCTGCTTTCCCTTTATCCTTAAGCTCTAAAGTGATGATCGCTTTAAATTTAGAGAAAGACTTAGATATATATTTGCAATTCAGCTTATACTCAATGGTATCACCAACACATCTTTGTGGTGTCAAAGTGATAATAGAACTTGTCTGCATTCCTCCAGACTTTGGCTTATTGCTCTTATCAATTTTTTGGGATTTTCTTGCAGAAAAATAAGTATCTCCATCCAAGACTTCATTAATCTCATTCTTAGGTGCTATATCTGTCATGATATCCAACTTATTCTTTTCAATGGCAACATCGGAGGCATAATGTCTGTCATCACTTTCTGGGAATACATCATAGAAGACAGATTTCTCAATGTTTGAGAGACGTACCCTTTTATTAGGTAGATAAACTACTGCACATGATGTAGCAATGAATGGTCTTTCAAGAATCAAGGGGATATATGAGTCCTTACTCATCTCAACAACATGAAACTCAGCTGGCATCAAGCAATTTCCAATCTCCACATAAAGATCTTTAATGCATTATCGTAGAGATGATATGGTAGCATCCGCAAATTAGAGAGTCATGTGAGAAGGCTGCAGAGAATTAACCCCTAAAGATTCAGCTAGTTCTGCTGACATGATGTTCACCGTAGATCCAGAATCACATACAAAGTTTTCAAACTCAATTCCAAAGATGGAGCATGGCACAAAAAACTTTTTTGGATCCTTTAGTTTAGGAAAATACCTTGTTGGTGGAGCTGGAGCAGTCGTGGCACGACTTTGGTATGGAACCTTAGGAACATATGCAATTTTTGTTGAAAAGGATATCGATCAAGTTGAGTCAGATCGATCGATATAGAATATCAAGTTGTATCAGGTCTTGAAATGATCGATCGATCTAGAGTATCCCGTTGAAGATCATCTTGAGGGGATTGATCGTATAGAAAAAGAATTAATCGATCCAGTGAGTTGATTGATCACGCTGGAGGCTGGATTGATCATTCTGATGAGTGGATCGATCGATCTGAGACTGTCACACAAATTGAGCATTCAAGCTTTCATTCTAGGTCAGCTATCTTATCATTCATCTCTTGTACACTCTTGTTTTGTCCATATAAGATCTTATACATTTAAGATCTTTTGTATAATGCACATTTGCTCTCGATTTACTAGAACCATCTTCATTCCTAGGATTTTCCTGACCTTTTGCTGACCTTTTGCTGGAATGACTCCTTGTTGTCTTTTCATTGCCTCTACAATATGAGCAACATGAGTATCTAGCAACTTTAAATATTTTGAGACAACCTCAAACTTTCCGTTCATATTGGTATACATACTGCATATCTTCACATTGATTTCGTCTGCAGACTTCTGTTGGATGACAATGAGTTATTGTATAAGAGCCTTGAGGTCTCACTGAGAATCATTCGCAGTGTTCAAAGGTTATTGGAAGTGTTGTCTTGCTGCGGATAAATTTGATGTTGACGGTTCTCGACATTTGTGCTTCTATAGGATAGATTGGGATGACTTATGTAGTTATGGTGGAATCCTTTGTTCTGCACAAACCCATGTCCTTTCACATAGCTAACCTTTTTCAACTCATTATTTTATTAATCAGCAATACCCAGTAAACAAACTACATATAACCTTTCTTTACAAAGATTCACACCTCTTTGATTTGCCTTTAGTAAAAAAAATTACCTTAGCAGTCAACTCATCGATCTTCTGAGAATCCACGCTGTTGACCTTTCTAGATAATCTTGTATGCTCCTATAACATTCTGAATCATGAAATCCCCATTACTTGTAGCATTGAGAGCATTCTTGTAATCCCAATCAACTCCATCATAGAAGATGCTAAGAATCTATTCTTCTGAATACCAATGATGATGACATTCTCTGCGAAACTCCTTGAATCTCTCCCAAGCCTCACAGAAGGACTCTCCGGAAAGTTTTTCGAAGGTAGTGATCTTATTTCGCAGAGAAGCTGTCTTGGAAATGTTGGCTAGTGTCGACTTAGCTTTTCTCGCTATGTTCTTGCTAGCTCTTAATTAGTGTAATGCATGAGATTCTCAGAACTGTCACTTCTTCTCTGCATGCACCTGAAATACAAAAGCAAGCAAAACTAGATTTTTTTTAGTAAATCTTAGACTAAGTTTCAGTCTTAGATTCGAAGGAAACAATTAGTCCCTAGCAACGACGCCAAAAACTTGATACTCAGAGTTGTAACCCTAAAATAAGTCTGCAAGTGTAGTATAGGTGGGATTGAATCCACATACGCCAAAATTGCACTACGATTCTTAACGAATACATGTTAAGCTAAGAAAAAAGAGACTTTGTTTGTTTGAATATGAAACTAAAAGAAGCAATAAAAGTACATAAACGGTGCAAATAAATGGATTAAAGGTGTTAGACTTTATAGAAATTCGCTGGAAATCAGAGATAATGAACTACATAATTATTCAGGGCATTAATAAGAACTATTTAGAACTCGAACAGAAAAGTCTAACCAATCCATTATCATGGCATCAATTACTTTGTCTATCCACCTAAGTATCTAAATTGTCGTCTGAACTTAAAATCCTAAACAAGCATTAACAAACCAGTTTGATATGTTCTTGTATTGCAATAACATCAACTTTCGTTAGTTAAAGACAATACGCTCACCTATGTTCTATTTAGCAACCTAGAACGCTTTTGGCGAATAATTTAAACCCTAGATCATAGGACTAAGTGATCAATTCAGCCTAAGCAATAATAATAACTATAGATGAAGATTACATAAGATAAAGCCCTATTTTTGTTTGATTCAATGATTCTTTATTACTTTGAAAACTCTAAACCTAACTAGAGAACTACTCAACCATGGAAGCTGAGAAAAAACCAGTGATTAATGAAGAACTAATAATAATCAAATAGAAAATATCAATAGAATAAAAAGTTGTAAAGCAATAGAATAGCAAGTGATAAGATGATGAGATGCCTAAACAATGGTATAAAAACTAGTATTTATAGGATAAAACACGTCTAGGTCGAATTTCTAATCAAAATAGGAAAATAAGCAAGATTTCATTTTTTCTCAGATAGGATTTTAAGGCTAGATCGATCAATATGATTTCTCACTTCAAACTGGCTCTGCGTCAGCTTCATCTGCTCGCCAAACCTAACTGTCTTCACAAAAACTGGCATAATTTTTGATCGAACTGTCGGATCGACTTCAAACCACTTCCAAATGAAATCTAACTCAAAGATATATCTTGTGTCCAAAATGTAGCTCAATCAATAAATGGTAAGTGTTTTAACAAATGACAAAATTCAGAAGTTTATACAAAATTCTGCATCTTCATATGTTGGATCGATCAATCTGAGGGTGGATAGATCGGTTTGACTTGGAACGATCGATATGGGTTCGTCTGGTCGATCTAAAATATCACGTTAAAGTTTTAGGATGATGGATCGATTGATCTAGATGATGATCGATCTAGAAATACACGGCCAAATCTTCGAATGATGGATGGATCAATCTAAATGAGGATCGATCGATCTGGATATTCACAACCAATTTCTTAGTAAGACAGATCAATCGATCCAAATGTGTGAATTGCCTCTTCTTGTTTTTTTGCACCAAATCTTACTTTATATGAATTAGACTTCTCCTAAGCATGTTTATACCTGAAACTTTAAAAACACGTAAAAAAACTTAAAAAATTAATGTTAGAATCCGTCAAATATGCAATATATAAAAAAAATTATTGCTAATTCATAAACTCCCGAACAAAAGAAAGAAAGAAAAAAACTTCTACATAATACAGTACATACAACCGAGGGTTGATAAACTCAACTTAATAAGAAAATATATAATCAAAACTAATAAAGTGGAGGTTAACAACACGAGCAAGAGCAAATAGCCAAACGAAAAGAAAGCCCAAACATTTAAAACGAAAAGCCCAATAGGTAAGATGATACTTCACATATACGAGAATATTCTATATTTTGACCATATGATTTGAAAACTCGAAAAACTTTTTTTCTTTTTTTTAGTGTAAATGTTAAAACTATATACAGTTTTTAATTTGTAAATTACATGGATAACAAAAAACAGAAACGGCTAAAACACAATAGACCAACAAAAACAGATCAAAAGATATAACAGGAAATGCACATGCCTAAGCAATAGAAGAAACCTCGCGAAGAAACACCAATTCTAAAATTTGCGATGCTGCTGCAATTCTGAAGAATTAAAATTTTCATCTTTATTGCCACGAACAACTCTTTTTAAGATCGGTCCTCAAAACCTCTGACAAAAAAGCGCCTACGATCCCGAAGAACTCGGAAAAACTTGACAAACAGTCTTCATAAAGTGACTCAAAACAAATTTACGGGTAAGCATTTCCCAAAAATATTTATAGTTTAAAAGTCATTACTGAAGCAATTAAACTATACTTATTCAGCCAAACTAAAACTATATTCTAAATTTTTATTATATGTGATTCATTAAGTGCGCAGACAAAAATACACGAAAAGGAAGATCGTTTGATATAAACTGAACGGAGTTTAAATTTAAATGCATATAATATAGCTTTGTATATATATTTTAAAGCTCCTTTATTTTTCGCGCGATTTTGTTTTCTTTTTCTTCTCTCGTCTTCTGCGTTATCAAGCTTTCTGTCTAACAAACTAATTGAGAAGAAAATAAAACACAGAGAAGTGAGAAAAGAGAAATTTTTTTGTTGCAGTAGTTGCATGATGATTGGAATTTTGATCGCTTTCCAAGCATTTTTTTTTGTCCGTGTATGTTTTTTATGTGTCAGTCACAAATTTTGTACTTGACAATATAATCATCATATTTGCTTAAGCAGGAGAAACATTTCACAACGTGGAAAGCGAGTTGAAGCTTCCTGATGTCAACCTTGATAATCTTCCCCAAATACTCGAGGTTCTAAGATGATAATGATATTGTGCTTTCTTTTCTTGTGGTTAGTTTAGAGCTTTACCCTTTTTGTAATATCTATTCTAGGGTTGAGAATAAGTTTTAATTTTCTATTCATTACTTTCATATTGTTACTGAAAATAATCAGATGTAAGTAACCAAACTAATGTTGAAGGAAGTAAGAATTAAAAGTATTCAAAGCAAAAAGATTTATAAGAAACACGATTTTTATTATTATTTAGAAAACTCACAAAACTTAAACTTTTACAAAAGTTCTCTCAACCTTAATCACATTAATGGTTTTCACTTTTGTTTCTTATGGCTTTGACATAAACCCCATCAAAGCTATTTATAGGAAAAACTCCATAACTAAAAACATATATTCTAGGAGTAGATAACACCAAAAATAACTCCTAAATCTAATGAGATAAGTCCTCCTATATTTTACGATTAGATAACACCAAAAATAACTCCTAGATCTAATGAGATAAGTCCTAATATTAATGCCAACCTTATCTAACAATAAGTCTCATATTATTAGCATCTTGGGCCTTAATCCAAGTTAGAGTTTACCCAACAAACTCTCTCTTAACTCCAACTTGAGTCTTGGAAGCTCGAATCTCGTAAACATCAATGAAACTTCGCATCTCCTTAAAATTTGTACGCGCCAACGGTTTGGTAAGGATATCTGTTTTTTGTTCAACTCCTAGAGTGTGTTCTCTTTCAATTTGATCGTTTTCAACACATTTTCTAATGAAGTGATATTTAGAGAGGATGTGTTTACTTCTACCATGGAACACCGAATTCTTTGTCAAAGCAATGGCGGACTTGTTGTCGATCTTCATGATTAATTTGCATCCATCCGATCCTTGTATCTCGTCTAAGAGCTCCTTGAGCCATATCGCTTGTTTTGCGGCTTTAGTGGCTGCCATGAACTCTGCTTCACACGAGGATAACGCCATGGTCGGTTTCTTTTGAGAGCACCATGTAATCGGTGATGATCCGAGATAAAATATATGCCCCGACGTGCTTCTTCCATCATCCGGGTCGATGTTATGGCTACTATCACTATAGCCAATGAGCTTCATTTAATCCGAACTCTTGAATGTTAAACCATATCTCGTTGTGCCCTTCAAATATCTTAGAGTATGCATCATAGCTTGTCCATGAGATTGTCTCAGACTTTGCATATAACGGATTAGTATGCCTACCACATATGAAAAATCTGGTCTTGTGTCTAGTAAATACCTCAGGCAACCAACGGTTCTTCAAAAGATAGTAGCATCAATCTCGGGTTCATCTTCAACTTTGCTCATCTTAAGTCCCGATTCCATTGGTACATGGGTTAGATTGCACGTCTCCATTCCCGTATCTTTTAGAATCCTTTCCGCATATCCTTCTTGATGAACGATTACACCATCTTCCTTTTGTGTGACTTCTAATCCAAGATAATAGGCCAGCACTCCTAGATCCGACATTTCAAATTCATTAGACATGTTGTTCTTGAACTCATTTATTATCGTTGTAGAAGTTCCCATGACAAACAAGTCATTGACGTAGACCACAACTATAAGACATTATTCTCCAATTTTCTTGCAACACACGGAATTCTCCTTCGAACATCTCTTGAATTTAATCCCTTTCAGAATCTGGTCCAATTTGTTGTTCCATGCCCTAGGAGCTTGCTGCAATCCGTATAATGCTTTAGAGAGTAAATAGACTTTGTTCTCTTCATTGGTCTTTATGAAACCATCGGGCTGAGCCACATACACTATTTCCTTTAATTCACCATGTAGAAATGACGCTTTCACGTTGAGATGATGTATCTTCCACCCATTTGTAACGGCTAGAGCAATTATTAGGCGTATAGTCTTAATACGTGCAACCGGTGCAAACACTTCGTCATAATCGATTCATGCTTGTTGAACATATCCCTTTGCAACCAACCGAGCCTTGTGTTTATTGATCGATCCATCCACATTTTTCTTGAGTTTAAAGACCCATTTAAGTCCAGGGGGTTTAACTCCATCCGGTTTATCAACAAGTTCCCAAGTGTTGTTCTTGTTGATTGAAAGAATTTTAGCTTCCATGGCCTCTCACCATTCACGTGAGCTCATAGCTTCCTCATAGCACTCCGGTTCACCATTTATGGACAACAACAACCTCTTGATCTCGATCTCGATATTAGTAAAGAGAACATAATCATTAAGATATCTTGGCTTAGAATTTTGACGTGTGGATTTCTGTATGACAGGATTTTGTGTTTGACTGGGAGGAGAAGCGATGAAAGGCTCATTCTCCCATGTTTCATCAACATTCTCCGTGATTTTGTCAACCTCATCTCCATCATCATTACCACCATCGGCTGCTCCAACATTCAATTTCGAGAAATAACTTCTTTTACCCGTCATATGATTACTCGCTCCATTGTCTAGATACCACACATCAATCTTTTCCTTCTCGGATTCAAATTTCTTCGTTGTTATATTATTCTCATTCAAATACACCACCTCGTGCATGAATAAGGGAGCATCGGCTTCATGTGTCTTGGTGATATTTTCTTCTTGATTCTTTTGTTTTCTTTTGGGACAAGAAACTGCATAATGACATCGTTTATCACATCGGTAACACAACACTTTGGAGCAATCCTTCTTCGTCTTCTCTGAGTTATCCTTGTCTTGATCTTGATCTTGATCATTAACTCTTCCTCTCCCTCGTCCACATCCTCTTCCTCCATAGCCTTTTCCTCTATTATTGTTAAAACCTCCACGTGAACCATATGAACCTTTCGAGAAAAGGAATTTTTCTTGATCTTCATCCTTTTGTTTTTCTCCGATTCTCTCCTCATAAGCTTTTAGGCGGCCAACAATATCTTCAAAGGGTGTAGTGTTCAAATCTAAAAATTGCTCGACGGAGGCGGTGATTTGGATATACTTGCTTCTTGAAAGGCAATTAAGGAATTTCTTCACTAACTTTGACTCTCCCATTAATCCTCCTACGGCTACAGATTTTGAGGCAAAACTTGATAACTTCTCGGCGAAGTCATTTATTGTCTCTGTGTTACTCATCCGTAGATGTTCAAAGTCAGCTGTGAGCGTTTGTAACCTTGCCTCCTTTACACGATCAGCACCTATGTTTCGTGTCTTGAGAGCATCTCATATTCTTTTCGCCGAATCTTGTTCTCCCACTTGGAGACTGAGATTTTCAGGAATTGATTGGAATAGCAAAGTGATGGCTACATTGTTCTTCTTCACGTTGGTGGATCCGGGATCGATAGTATCTCATACATTGTGTACTTTTAGGTTTACACACATTCTCATAGCCCAAACAGTGTAGTTAGAGCTTGTGACATGAAATTTGAGGTAGTCTTGAATCCTTCGATCTTTGTTGACCGTCGGACATGGCTCATCGATTGGTCTTGTGTCTTCACGTCGGTGATGTCCTTGGATCGTAACGATGAGATGTGTTTATCTCAAAGCTCGGATTCCAAATAAAAGTATTCAAACCAAAAAGAGATTTTTAAGAAACACGATTCTTATTATTATTTAGGAAACTCACAAAACCTAAACTATCACAAAAGTTCTCTCAACTTTAATCACATCTTGATTAATGGTTTTCACTTTTGTTTCTCATGGCTTTGACACAACCCCATCAAAGCTACTTATAGGAAAAACTCCATAGCTAAAAACCTATATTCTATGACTAGATAACACCAAAGATAACTCCTAAATCTAATGAGATAAGTCCTCTTATATTGTAGGACTAGATAACACCAAAAATAACTCCTACATCTAATGAGATAAGTCCTAGTATTAATGCCAATCTTATCTAACAATATGTCTCATATTATTAGCATCTTGGGCCTTAATCCAAGTTAGAGTTTACCCAACAAGAATTAAATGTCTTCCAAAGTTCTACTGTTTATTTTTGTATGAAAGAAATGGGTATTCATTCTTTTCCTTTCTTAAACTTAGTGTAATTCTTTAATTTCTTTCTTACATACTTTTTACCAAACACATGTTTTTTGTTAAATGAGCTTTTTCGTCTTGTTGTAGTTTTTGTTATTCTTTGAGAAATTGATACAAGTATTTGAAGCCTGTGAGGAAATGAAATATGTTGATGGCCTTCACACGATGTTCAATATTGTTAAAACAATCAGTTAGTAATCCCATACATCTCAACATCATTTCTTTCTTACGCAAGCTTCTGAATTTTATGTAAATAGTAACATTTCTTAGGGGATCAACTGATCCTGAAAATTATCGGGTGCCTTGAGTGTACGCTATTCGAACTTTGATGATCATAATTTTCATTGACGAAGAAGGTCACTAGCATTGATGTCAGCTTTAATTCTATGTCATGTTGACTTATACTGGAGAGTGAAGAATGTGTGGGCTCTTGGTTTTTATCCTTAGATTGTTCCTTGGTGTTTGCTCTAATTAATATGTTACCTAGTGATTGTATTTTGCAAAGGTTATATGTATAGCCTCTTATTTCAATGTATGCATATTCTTTTGCCCAATTCCTAATCTTTGATGCTAAAGAATGATGCCTACTTTGTTTCTCCTCACAGACGATCTCGATGTTCTTCAGTCTCAACATCACCGAAATTATCTAAGAGACCATGTTGCTTTTAAAGAGGTAATACAAATGTTTTTGTATGTTCATGATTCCATGTGGTTTTGGACCAGTTAGCATAGACTAAGCTCAGGGGATCACAGGGAATACATTATTTTGATAAGAAATATCAGCGACACACTATAAGTCTGTTCGTTTGTCATCATCACCTTCCTGCGGCTATGGTATATGGTTAAACGATGTTCATTTTCCAACCGCAGCCTCCTGCATCAAAAAATTTTAGCCACTGAAGAAATCTGACAGTGCGTTTGGTACTGTTGCGGCTGCGCCTGTGGCCAATTGATGTTCGTTTGCCTGCTGCAGGAGGCTGCAGCTGCCGCTGCTACCAGACGCGTGACTGTTAAATGAACAAGAATCACAGAGTCTGGCCGTAGGTCACAAGCCGCATCTGCCTGCAGCTGTCAAACGAACATGCCCTATGTAGGATTTTTGTGGAAAATGTCAGACTTGAAAGCATTGTTATTAAACTCCTGGTCTTATGTATTGTTTGCAGCCTATACCAATTAAGGATCCCCTGGTCCTATCGAAGATACACCAAGTATACATAATTGGTTATTTGAAGGTTCAATCCCATTAACTCTTCTGGAAACATTTTACTAGGTTATTTTTCTGTGGTTTTAAGTCTCACCTTTTTCTCACTTCTTGCAGGATGATTTTTTTTTACTAAAAAACGTTGTTTTGATGAGGTTGATGACACATCTGTAAAACTAAATTCAGTCATCAATGCAAAAATGGCCACTGTAAATCATAAAAATTGAATGCACTTGTTGCTTTACTAATGACTATCTTCTGCAGATTGATACACTGCTTAAAAATGACAACAACTTTATCCAAGAGTTGTTTGCAAGGCTACGGTCACCTTCTACATCTGTAGAATCCAAGAATAATTTGGTCTCATCTAATTGGTTATTGATAATTGTTGTATAATGGATACATGAGAGATATCTTATGTACTTTGTTTATGTACGATGACATCCTTTTTGGCTATGATGCTGTTCGACCGGGATTAACTGTAGAACGCTAAAATTCGGATGTAAAAACGATTTGAGTGGAACTGATAAGAAAAACGAGTTGAAAACGATTTGAAAACGATTTGAGAAAACCGATAAGAGTGGATGCGAGATTTGGAGACACTCTTCTATATATACAAGAGAAATTTTTTCTCAAATTCCAATGTGAGACAAAATGTAAATTTTGTCATTAATCACATTGGACTTCACTTCTTATTCACATTTTAAGATCCATAACCAATGATATCCATTTTATTGAAAATATGGGTCCAACATTAACGAGCATCCACGCAGCCATTTTGTGACTTCTGCTTTAAAGAGATTTTGAGATTAACATTCTCGACTATAGGATTTTTTGGTTTATCTCTGTATTTATTTTTTAGATGTTGACTATATGAAACAGTCCAAACCGGCAAAAGAAGAAACTGTGTATAGATAGATAGCTACAAAAGAGATAAAATGATGTTTTGAAGACGACTCGATGCTTTTAGTGTAAAATGAGTATGCAATTTCCTTTTCTTTTGATGTCGAAATTTAATCAAGCTTCTTCACGAAAAAGAATTTGCATCACATCTCAAATTTAAGTCTTTAGTTTCTAGTTGTTGTCATTTTGCTTATTTTTTCTTAAATGTTGCTTATTTTGGAATAAAATTCATACATGTTTATTCAATGAAATTTCAATTATCTTCATCTAAAAACCGATTTAGAACTATACAAACAGAAAAATATCTATTTGTATCAATTAATAGAATAGTATTCTCTATGAAAATATATTTTAAAAAAGGATAGGATCAACAAAAATTAAATATAGGATGCCAATTAGGGGGAAAAGAGGGAATTTAGTAAAAAAGAAAGAGTGGTGGGCTTGAGAACAAATTTTAAAAAGAATTGCGAATACTTTTGTCGCTTCTTCCTTGCTTTACGCCGCCTTCTCACTCTCTCTGTTTCTCTCCCAATCAAGCTTCTTGGTGCTCTCGTTTCCGATTGTAAGTTTTCTAGTGTTCCTTCTCCAGGTTTTCTGTAGATCTTGGAATTAAGTAAATAGATCGATAAAACCTAATTGCTTCACTTAGTTTTCTCAGGATATAATCGTAAATTATTATTATTTAGGAATCTAATTTGATTGTGATGTTTAAGGTAGCGAATCCCAGTTTATTGAATCGTTGAATTAAGTAGAGAAACCCTAATTTCGAATCCCCTGTTTAGGGTTTTATCTGAATCCCTAGATTTGTCTCGTAACCTTATCCTTCAGATTTTTTACTGATTTTATTTGTTGAAGATGAAGATTTGCTCTAACTTTCTTGGTATTTTGATTGGATACAGAGACATGTCTGATTCAAAGGAAGAGAAAGCACAAGTTGCAGCAGATAGGATCAAGGCTGCAGCACTCACTGCTGCTAAAGGTCTGAGCCGAACTCAAGCTGAGCGAGCAGCGGCTGCAGCGACAAGGAACGTCAATGCTTATGGGCAGAAGGAAGAAGGTCCTAGCAGATGGCAGGAGAAAAGGGAAGCAAAGAGGCAGATGTATTTGATGAGTACCGAGAAAGCGGTTAGGCTTGGTGAAAGGAAAGATAAGTCAATGTCAGCATCAGCTGTGGGAGGTACCTCGGCGGTAGCTTCACAGTGTCAGAAATGTTTTCAAACAGGACATTGGACTTATGAGTGCAAGAACGAAAGGGTTTACATCTCGAGGCCCTCGAGAACTCAGCAGCTTAAAAATCCTAAACTGAGAGTGAAGCCTTCTATTGATGATCTTGGTGATAATAATGATGATGATGATGAAAGGCCAGATGCTGTAAATGGGAAAGCGAATGGTGAGAGGCGGTCGAAGAAGAGTAAGAGAAAGCACAGGTCAAAGTCGGATTCTGGCAGTGACAGTGAAGCTTCTGTGTTTGAAACAGATAGTGGTGGATCTGAATCATCTGGAGAGAGTAGTTTGGAATACAGTTCTTCGTCGGACTCGGAGGAGGAAAGGAGGAGGAGAAGGAAGGCGAAGAAGAGCAAGAAGAAGCAAAAGCAGAGGAAGGAAAGGAGAAGAAGATACAGCTCTTCTTCATCTGAGTCATCTGATTCAGACTCAGATTCTGATGAAGACAGAAGCAGTAGAAAGAAGAAAAGCAAGAGGCGCAGCAGCAAGCGTCGTTGAATTGGTTTTAGGAAATCGGAAAGTGGATTGAACTTTCTAATGCCTTTAAAAAGAGTGAAATCATTTTGAGCGTCATGAAGAGAAGTCGCTGCTCTTTCTTATTTTTCTCTTTAAGTTCAACTTTTTTTTTGTCAGAGCCATTCATAGCTTTGGGTTGTAACAAATTGAGAATCTCCATAGTTTTTCAGAGCTCAATAGCTCTTGAAGAAAGTTGTAGAGACCCAAATGAAAATTTCCAAAAAATATCCATGTTTAGTTGTTTACAACATTAGCACATCATTGGCTTTGAAACGATCTTTGAAACACATGAAGGATTAGTTTGAAATCTGTTCCTGTTGTCGCCTGAGCCTCCTATGTCAGAAGCTTTGCTCTTATCATGTGATAAAGTATGGTTGCTAATCTATAGCTAAACAGATTTGGTCACTAATGCATTGCAATTCATTGAAGGATTAGCAAAACAAAATGTAAATGCTCATTACCAACAAAAATTGACCAAGGACAAAAACAAAATCAATCCTCTATAACAAAGATTTGCCACATTTTTTAAGAGGTAGCCCAAATTATCACTAATTGCATTTGTAAAACAATAATTGGAAAATAATTATTATAGCAGAAAAACTTAGGATGATCGTTGGGGGCAAAAATTATCTACTAAAATTACAAATATCATATCATGCAAGGGTTGTAAGCCCCAGAAATGTACAAATATAAGTAAAGTAAAGGACTTGCTTTGTAAATATCCATAAATTATGTATCTTACATATATATAGAGTTACATTACGTTTGTAGTAAGTAACTTGGCTTGACTACTACAAAGCGTAATCTTTCTTCCCAGTATCCTTCCTCATAGACTGACCTAAATTTTTCTGCAAAACATTTTCACTTTGTGTCATCTTCTTGAATTTTTTCACTTTTTAACTTCTGTGGTTGATACACCGCAAAGCTCATATTGCACACTCAAGGTGTTCGATAAAATGCCTAGCTGAGACTCGAGCTGGAAAATATCTGCATATAGCTCGTTTTTTTCTCAAGATCTTGAATATTAGGAACATGAAAGTTTAATTGTATCTATTTGAGTTTAAGAATGTTCGTCATTTATAGCTGCTGAGAAACAAAGGTGAAGAAATACGAGTATGTTGAGGAACGTGATGCCTTGGAACAGAAGCGATCACAATGTAGTTGGATTGTTAATAAGACATTTCGCCACGAAATCGAAACATATGATGAAACCGATTGAGCTGAAGACACCACCAGAGCAAACCCAGACGATAACCCGAGTGATCTTTGATATTTTGAAGGAGCATGGACCTCTCTCACCATTGCTGAAACTTAAGATCAAGTCAAGGTTACTTTACAAGATGCTTTTTTCATTTCCTTTGTTAAAGGTCTTGGCTTGACTTTGGAAATTAGAATGAATGTTGTTTCTCAAATCTGTGCCAAAGGTAAAGAGTTGTATCTCAAAACTGATTCGAGATATCACTCTTCTATATAACAAGATGCTTTCACTTTCTTTGTTAGAGATTTGGGGTTTTATCTCAAAACCAAGTGACGATGTCACTCTTTCGCTATAGGAGATGATCTCAATTTCATTATTAAGAGGTTAAGGATTTGAAATTTGACTTCCCTGAGCCTATCGACTCTATGTTTAAGGTTTTTTTTATTATTATTTTTAGTTAAGTTGTGTAAAACTAAGATATTAATTTATGCTAATTTTTAATACATTAGATATTTAATTATATATATATATATATTTTTACAAGTATTGATTTTATGTTATTTATAATAATTTAATATAGTATAATGTTTTAATGTTAAATTATATATAATTTAATATAGTATAATGTCAATCCACCTATTGAAAAATAAGATATAAACTGTCCATTGCGAGTCACACTTTTGGCTATGTCCCGAGCAAACGAGTTTGCTTGTGAAGACGACATGAAAACCTATAACTCTGGACCTCATGAAGGAGGTGATGAATCTGATCCAAGTTCGATAGCGAAACTATTTCCCACTATTGTTCACCGCCTTTATAGCTGGTAAAAAAATCAGACCAAATCCCACAATTAACGAAATGAAGATCACGAGGCTTCGCACGATTCAAATATGCATTGGAGTTCTGTTGTCATTCTGATTATAACAAGAGTAAAAGCATCACGACTATGAAGCAGTGATTCCCAGTGACTTCCTATGTTTATAATTTCAAATTTTTATTATTTAAAAAAACAGCAAAATATAAAACATAAAATATAAAATGTTATTCTTAAAATTATTGTCAAAACTGTAAACTTATATAATTGAAATGTAATCTATTAATCGGCATGTAATGCAATTATGTGAATAAGAAATAGAGTCGAATATGCGGTATAACGCAGATAAATGTTTTATTAATTATTGTAGCAAATGTTTATATTTTACAATTTAATATTTTTGTGTTTAGTTTTTCAAATAATTTATAGATTTATAAATTGTTATATATTTATAGATTTTGTTCCTTTAATTTTTATAAATATTTTTTTAGTTATATGTAATTTCAATTTCATTAAATTATAAAGTGTTAGTGTTGTTGGTTGTTTAATGTATATACCCATTTTAATCTTTTGTAAGTAGTCCTAAATATTGAATATATATATATATATATATTTATTTTATATTTTTAATATATATTATATGATTAGTTATCTAATATTTTTCTTACACATATCCATTTTGGAACGGAAACCCATCATGTCCAATATTCGTCGGATACTTTCCATCCTATAACTGATATCTGTTATAATTATTCGTTTTGGATTGATTATTTTAGTACATTTGTATTAAAAAATAATTTTAATAAGTAAAAATTAATTATTATAAATAAATAATTCTAATATTAAAGATTTATATATAATATATTTCTTAGTCTATATTATAAGTTAGTTATCCAATATTTGTCTGAACCCTGTTCATTTTAGGACAGTAATCCGTCATGTCCCGTATCCATTAGAAATTTTGGATTGATTATTTTAATTCAACAGGTAAAAGAATGAGTAAGAGATTAGAACGAAATATTCGTATAGAGATTTTACCAACTCGTTGATCATTATAATCCTATCAATATTTTAGATTATTTTTAATCTCATTTCTATTTTTAGTGAATTAAACAAAATTAGTATTTTAGTTGCATTTCATAATAACTAACACATATAAATTATGTTTTTAAATGTATTTCTCAAATAATATTTGATTAATATATGTCCGTTTTAAAAAATTTGAATCACCACATATGAGAAAAAATCTAAAACTTTATTAACTATACATATTATATAATAATTCAAAATAATTAAGAAATAAGATGATACAAAGGTGATAGGAGAATCATAATTCATACTATTGAAATTGCAATATTAGATAAAAATAATTGTGTTTGGTTGTAAGGATTGCAATTAATTAGGGGATTGTTTGGATACATGAATAAATGGATTAATGTTAATCCAAGATTATCTTTAATGAATCTATTTTGTTTTAATAAACATAATGCCACATGGTGTAATTTATTTGTAGTGTAATATTCTTTAAAACTATAAGTATAAAAACTTATTTTTACTATAGAGATTTTTTTTAACATGTCTCTCTTTATTAATTTAAAAAATGTTTACATAGTATCCAATTAAATGCCTCTGCAGCCATATCGGAGGAAAGCAAAATGACTCTCATGGAACAACTACAAAATTTATAGTAGTAAATCGATTCGTCCAATTACAAATATATTTAACAATATGCTTTATACAACATTAATTAATCGTTTATTAATCAGATCAATTAATTGTTTCCATTCTTCTTCCATGACTACATCATTATATAGCCACGACACCATGTAAATTGTAAAGTATGGAGAAATGCCATATTTTCTGCTTCTAGCGGGGAAGATGTTTATCTTAGTTTTAGTTTTGAGCTTGCAGCCAAACAATAGAGATTTTAATAGTATAAAGATATGTTTATTCGTTCATAATGTGGTGTGCTTAGTGTTGGGCCACATTGGGTTTAATGTAAATCTTGTATGTTTTTAACTTAAAACTCCATTTGTAAATCTGGGCCTTTTAAGACCTTATGCAATGAAACATGGTTGACAAAAAAAAAATGTCGTCACATATTGAACTCTAGAAAGACACTTTCAACTATATTGATAATAAAATAGTTTGCCTAACTAAATTGGAGCGGTATGAGTGATGACAGCATTTTTTCTTCTATCCATCTATGCACACTAATGATGTCGTTTGCATCCTATTATATAATGTCGTAGAGTGGCTTTGTAATGATAAACTAAGGAAAGTTTGAGTTGGAAAGATTACGCAAGACTAAAAAAAATATTTTTTATTTATTTATTGTAACATGATTCTTTTTTTAGTAGATAATTAATACCAAAAAAATGGAAAACAAATTGGAAGGAGCTCTTCTCTATTTCATACTTCTGTATTGCCAAGTTTAATACCGAATACTGGTCAAAATAATTTGTTTACCTACTAAAAATAATTTATATCTTTAATTATTTGCACATTTAAAATTTTTTTTAACTCTCATTGGTCTCCAGAAAATTAATATAAATTTTAACATTCTATAACAACACAGGATAATATGGAAGATACATTATTGAAAAGGAAATGTTAGTATTTTCAAAAATAATAATTGAAAAGTTTAAATTAATAATTTGAAAATATGATATTGACGTCAACATAATTTATCAACAAAAAATATGAAAAATACTAATTAAAGAAAATGTAACTAACATGCTTGTAATCATATAACATCAATTAGAAACATAAGCCTTAAGCAACCTTCTCACTCTATATATCAGATGTCATGGAATGCCATATGATATATTCATTAGTCTAAAACAAAACTGTATGATGTAATTATTGAATAAGCTATTCCCACTTTTCCAGTATCAAATCAAGAACACGCAATTGAGGAATCAATCAATCTTGTCTTTTTTGTGGGGACCCGATGAGACAAGGGATCACTTGACTTTTTAATTTCGATACATTTATAAACGTTCGGTTTCATTTGGAAATTCGGTTTAAACTAAAAAATAGAAGAATTTTGGCTAGAAAATTATGGAAAACTAGAAAAATTGCCAACCAATCAGTTCCAAGTTACCGAACCAAACTAATTACCGATTAAAAAGAGAGAAATTGCAAATTGATTTTCATGTTCAAATAAAAACCAAACCGAATTATCGAAATTCCGGTTTTTCTACCCGTTAGATAATTGTTTAAAACCCCAATTGTCAAAGATTGGCCCAGACCCGAACATAAGATGACAAGATCTATATAGGTCCTAAAACTTTTCTAAACTAGCCAACCAACCAAGTGCATTTTCATATTTACTGTTAATTGAGACTACGTTCCCATGAGGATATTTTTATTTTGTATCTGATAAATAATAATATAGAAAGTAATCTGTAAGCAGATAAGGATGCTGTATTTTCAACTATATGTTATTAGCATCATCATCCACTAAATACAGACCTCTTTCCTTTGTTTCCTTTATATTCTTAATTTAACCATTTGAGAATCATTTGGAGATAAGACAGACGCACAAAAGGAAACTCAAATGAAATTATACTTTTAAGCAGGATAATTTTCTTTATTAATAAAATTGTCAACCATAGTAAGCGTAATCTCTAAAGTCCACCAAATACAATAGTCGTCATTGCTCATCGTTATAGAATCCAGTGTTATTTAGATATTTCTAGATTTTATCCTAAGACTGTGCCAACTAAATATACAATGAAACAATGATTTAAATGCAAACATTCAAAAATAGTAATTACTGGTCTGCCCAAAAAGGAACAACACAACACATATTTAGCTGTTTTGTCCTAATAAAATAAAAACAATAACCAAAAGAGTAAAGCATCAAATGTTACATATTGACCATTTTTTTTTCCTAATATACTTTTCTCTTTCTTCTCTGATTCGTCATTCTATGAATCTTCCTTTTAATTTCGGATAATCTTTAGAAATGTAAAAATTCGAGACTGTTTTTTTTTTAATCAATATATCTAATCTATAAATACGAGCAACCTAAGTCGAACAACACTCGGTCTTATCCTTATCTTCTTCCTTGTTCTATTTCGCTTCTAACTAAACTCTCTTCTAAATCCTGTCCTAATCATAACTTTTCTTATTTAATATCTCTACATCCTCGTCAGATCACAGATTCTTTTAAATTTCTAATTAACCAAAAGATCAGAAAATGTCAATTCTCTCGATTACGAAATGGTTATGAAATGAGAAATCTAAACCAATTCTCTCGATTCCTTGTTTATCATTCCGTATCCGTTGTGATTCTCCATTGGTTTTACGTTTTCTCTTGAACAATTTTTTTTTTAGGGCAAAACATGGCTAACGCTGAGAAGACGAGTTCAGGTAATTCCGACATAGATGAGAAGAAACGTAAACGCAAGTTGTCAAACCGCGAATCTGCTAGGCGATCGCGTTTGAAGAAACAGAAATTAATGGAAGACACTATTCATGAGATCTCGACTTTGGAGAGACGAGTCAAAGAGAACAGCCAGAGATATAAAGTGATGAGACAGAGGCTAGACTCGCTTGAGTCGGAGAACGCTATTCTTAGAACGGAGAAAACGTGGCTTGCTCGCTACGTTAGCGATTTAGAGAATATGATTGCGACGACGACAAGCTTAACGCTGACGCAGAGTGGTGGCGGCGATGAACAGAACGCAAACGCGGAAATAGCGGTTGGTGATTGTAGGAGTAGACCATGGCAGTTGGGTTGTGAATTTCTACAACCAACCGCGTCCTTTAAGACATGAGTTTTGTGTTTTAGTTTGTACTTTGCCCATTTTCTAATTTGTGTAATCTTTCATATTGAATTGTTTTTTCTTGATACTAGACTGTTCGTGCCTCATGGAGATGCAAATGTTTTTCTTGTTCTTGTTATTAACATTTTCATTTTTAATTTAGATGATTTTGGGTATAATGTAAGGTATAAATGTGAGAATTGTTGAAATAATTAAAATTGAAGCAAAAGGTGGTATGATCAGACTCAACCCAAAAGATGCTTTTGTAAATGATCAATTGTGGTACCACCCTGGACAGACAAAAATGCTTTTGTAACACGTTTTCGAAACTAACATAAAATAGTTTGTCATAAGTTTTTTTCTCCTTTTTCATGTTTTTCTAAGTTTTGATGTATAATATCTTATAACAAAAATATCCTCTGTTCGAGAATTATCCCATCTCTGATCTTCTTTTTCTTTGTGTCGGTGGCCGGTGTGCGGTGGCTCCTTTAGCACTAACGCCGATCTTTATTTTGCTAGTTATTTTTGTTTTAGTTTTTTTTTTGTTGTGGTGGTTTGCTACAGCAGTTGAAAGGTTCATATCTAGTTTGATCTACTCGACGATGGTATGGCTCGTCCACAAACACTGATTGTTTCAAATAATCTCTTCAGTTTATTTCCGTGGTGTTCTCTTTTTTTTTTTTTTTTTTTTTTTTTTTTTTTTTTTCTATTTTGGGTTATAGTTCTTGTCATGTCTTTTCATTGTTGCATTTTAGTAAGGGTTCAGTGACAGTGATGAGTTTTGATTTTGGGTGTGGAAGACTGTTGTCTCCAATCTTCTCAAGTGGTGGAAGATATGTTATGTGTTATATGAGTGTGGCTCCTCTTCGGATTTGGTGCAGCCCTACGAATCTTTCACTTCATCCGTCTCAAACTTTTACTACGACTGTTGCCTTCTCTCTATAATGATGTTTAGGTATCATTTTCTGTTGTGATCCAACTCTTTTCCATTGAATCGATATCTTAGATGCATACCAAAGTGGGAATATATGGTGGTTTTAAGCTAATGTTTAAAGAAAAATGGAAAATTCCCCCCTAGTTGCATTGTGTGGGTTGGTTTTTCGTGGATATGCTTTGTTTCTCTTTATTCATAGTCATAGCAATATAATCAGGTTCTGTTCATCTCTCCTTTGGTTAATACATTGGATAAGAATATTCGTTAAAAACAGGATATTGTATACTGATTTGTTTGAGTTTTAATTCTCATTTAGAGTTTATGGTTTACATTATTTCTTGTTAAACTTCGTTACATACAATATATTTTATAATGATCGATTTGGATTTTCAATTATGTTTATTTCCTCTATATTGATTGAATTAGATTTCTCTTTAATTTAGGGGTTATATTTATTTTTTCAATGTTAGTGTCTGATACAAACAATATATTATATATTTATTTGTTTAGATTCTCACTTCCATTTAGAGTTTTGAGTAAGGATTTTTTTTTTGTTAAAATATATTCTGAATGACATATTTTACAATGATAAGTTAGGGCTGTCAATTCTATTTAATTTCTCTATGTTGATTGGTTTGGATTTATCCTTTCTTTTAAGGTTTAATTTATTTTAATATATGCTACAGAAAGTATATTATACATTTATTTGGATTTTCACTTCTATTTAAGGTTTAAATTATTTCTTATTAAACTTCATTACAAACAACATATTATATATAGAATGACCATAACATATGACGGTCAATATTTACATAAACATAAAACACCTAAAAAAACAATTTCTGGTAATACATATAAATTTACAGTCATATCATATGATATGGTTTACAATCTTTCTTATCTAGGATTTTTATCCCTAGACGATATATCATATATTAATATGTTTGAATTTCTCATTTCTATTTAGAGCTTAGTTTTTCTTTTTGTCAATGTCAATCCTAAATATATTGTGATATGTTTAGGTTCCCACATTCATTAGAGTTTAAAGTTCTGGTATAGGATTGACAGTACATTCTAAATATCTACCAATAATATATAAATCTTAATAATTGTAAATATCATTTTAAATATTTACATCAATATTAACATTAATTATCTATGTAAATAAAAATTATTTGTTGATGCTAGCATCCGGAAGCGTAGTTTAATCTTGTCATTTGTATCTATAGGAGGTCAGATGAGAATCATATTGGTTGGAAGAAAAAAATGTCCAAAAAACAGTGAAGTGTTGTTTGATGCAAAATGTTATGATATACACTATTTCTACATATTACGATTTTGGAAAGAGCGAACCTCAAGTATTTAATGAGATACTTTGGTAGCAACTATCAAGTTTGTGATTTTATGCACGACTTAAAGTAACATACATGGACAAAATCTCAAAATGTCAAATGACTACGATGAGAACCTTTTTTTTTTATCACCTGTATGTGTTTCTCTCTCGTATTCTTGGGTTGTAACTGGTTTAGCAGATAGAGAAAAAAACTTAGAAAAATAAGTTATGTTTTTACACTAGTCAAATGATGCAAATAGTTACCACCAAAATAATGGATAGAACAGATTACAAATGAAAAAGAGTCGAATGAAATAAGAGGAATAAAAGGATAATTGCATTCCACCAATTTTCCTGAAAAATAATAAATGAATATTTTGAAAAAAAATATTTGTTCATTTTCAGGGTTTTAATGGAATGCATAAAATATTTTTTCTATTTTTTTTGGTCATAAATGGTAAAATTTAGAAAAGTTTTTTTTTCTCTTGCTTATTTATTATTATATCCAAACACTAGTTATAGCTCTGAACTTTTTTGTTTATTTTGCAATATTCTATCGCTTTTAATCTACAAGAAAAAGGCAATATTTTTGGTGGGAATTCACACATTTTGATGACTTTTTGACAGAAAGAAATTGGTTGAAATTTAAAAGTCGGAAACGTATTTTAATCAGAAATTGGTTAGAATAACGGTGGTCAGAAATTCATCGTATTTTAGACAGAAATTGGTCTAAATTTTTCTGACTATACTCCAACTAATTTCTGACCAATGATTATATTTGTTAGTCGAAAACTGGTCGAAAAGTTATAAATTTAATTTTTTAATTATAATGAAAAAATACAAACAAATTAACATTTTACAATTTTAAATTTTAGAAAATACATAAATTATTACAAGTCTTACATTAGTAATGGCGGAGCGGAATTGGGATGTAGAGTTTGCATAAGCCGACTCTGTAACACCCCCGATCATTTCTAATCAAAGGTGCTACAATGATACTTAGAATATCTCATCCAAAGCTTCAGAACAAATTCAATGCCTCAGATGAAACATCCTTAGCACCATTCCTACTTATCTTCATTCCTACCTTTTCAACCGGAACAAGAATTCGTAGTTAGTTTAGCTCGGACAAAGCCAAATATCATACCGGAACTTAAGTCGTATTATACAAAACCTTTAACTTTATTTACTTAAGTTCCAAAACCACATTTCAAACTTTCATAAGTATATGTACGCACAACAAAATCCATAAAACATTAAGTCATTTACAACATACATTTTTACAAAAAGGCCAACTCTACACCGACTTTACTTCGTTCCTTCTTTAACTCCGCTTTCTCTACCGCTTTCCTGCAAGGAAGGAGAATGAATAAGCAACTAATTTGCTTAGCGAATTCGGGTGCCTATCATGCATAAAATGATCCCACCAAACCCCAAACAAAATCACATCACATGGATCATTCACCGAAAATGAGATACAAAAATATGAACCATACATAGAACATTTTCTCGTCGATTCTCGTTCTCATTCACCATCCACAACATCCATATTCCTTAGTTCGTTCATCCTTTTACCTCGCCAATACACAGTCACTCAGACTGAACGTGCTAACGATCTTGAATCTCGTTCATCATCTTACCTCATTCGACATGCAACCACTAAGGCTGAACATGCCGATTGATCCGAACAATGCATCGTCATGTGACATACGGCTGGTGGTAGCGACCCAATCCCCCGTATGTATCACGATAGAGCGAGCTACGCCCACAGCGTACCGCTCTCATCGGACTAAGGACATATAGATCTGTCTCACCGAGCACGCCTCACCGCGCCTCGGAATCACAGCCGCACACGCCTCACTACGTACTGCGCTGACCACACTTAAACACATGCATCATACCACACGAAATTATGCATGTTTCAATCCATATCAACCCACTTTATTTGGCTACTCAACCAATTTCCACTGGTGAATCAATTCAATTCAAGTCTTGGTATCAAGGAAATCATCAAGTAAACCACCAAATAATTCCACCGAGAACTTAACATACTAACCATTTAGTATTCATGCATCTTACATCTTATTCATGTATATGCATCATTTACCACGAAATAAACAAAGAAAAACCGAACTCACAGTCTAGGTTTAGGCAATACTGTTCTGTCGACCGAATAAACTTGTCTGCGGAACAAAAATTCTTCCGAAAATCAGTATTTTCCTTGTCTTCTCTCATGAAATCCTCTTCTTTTCCTCTCCGCGAATTCTTCTCCACACTTAGAATTTCTTAGAGATTTTTGCAAACTTAATGAGAAAGGAAGTGGACTAATATTTATAGGATTAGAAGACTTAAGGTGAAGGAAATCTCAGCTCCAAATTTGGTGACACCTCCTCCATGAGTCATCAAGAAGACTTCATAGGAGGGTAAGCCAAGCTGCTTGCCACCACCTTCCTCCTAGGTTGCTTCCCATAAGCACCTAGCCACCACCTATCTGCTAGGCTACTTCATAGAAGCACCTCGCCACCACCTACCTGCTAGACTATTTCACAGAAGCACCTCGCCACCACCTACCTACTAGGATACTTTACAGAAGCACCTCGATTCCTCTTAACCGGTCTAACTCTTTCTCCCGCTTAATTTTTCTCATTCCGACTAGTCCACCGATCACAATCAATACCCTTACAATGGATTCCTTCTTTCCGAGGCTGCCTTACTTCGTTGGGTCACCACTTACTCCAAATTCCTACTTTTTCGTCCATAACTTCCTTATGCTCTAGGGCAATTCTCGTTCTGTTTCCGGTTTAAAGAGAGGGTCACTACAGACTCCATCACAAGACACCCCCTTGAGTCGCTTCTAACTCACTGATTTTTTCTCTGTTGTTTCTTGTTCCACTTTTGTGTCTGCCGACTCCGCTTCCAATTTGGATATCTTTGTTGATTTGAAGCTTTGCATGCCATCATCTTCATAATATGGAATAGATCCATATCCGAACAATGTTTGAATTTTGTAGGAAATTTCCTATGAAAATAAATTAAAATGTTATTAAATTAAATGTAAGTAAAGGTTTAAACATTATTAAAAAAATATAAAAGTCAAATTACCTCTCGATATATATTGTTTCTCTCGTCTTGTGTGAGAAAAATTATCTCTTGCTCACGCTCTCTACATTTTCGTACGATGGCCTTAACTTTCTTGTCGACAAAAGTGCCATCTTTCCACGTATGAGTTGGTTCCATAACGTGACCATATCCAGAAATTCATCCATCTTGGTATTACACTTCAAAAGTTGGGAAATAAATTCATATTAATATTTTAATTAAAATTATTGTAATTAAATATGTAAAATATAATGGAAATACCATTTTCAACCATTTGCGGACATAAGGCATTGACCCACAAGTGTGTTTTGCGTTGTCGTATTAACCTTGTTGGTTATTACGATTATCAGAGTTGGTTTTGGCCCGACTTGCATTTTTCTTGTTCTCCCAATAAGTAACGAGAACTAGCCATACCGACTTTTAATGAGGTGGATATTTTTTGATTAGCCATTTTTGCTTGAACTCGTAAACATGATCTTCTAAACGTTTACCCGAAATGACTTCAAATTCATCACGGACTTGTTGGATTATTTCATAATCTCAATTGTACTTTTGCTACATAAAATTGTATTCATCTTAGGATTTAGAATTCACGTAACTGATTAATTTAAAACTTTTTAAGAAACTAATCATAAAAATAATAACAAAAAAACTCTTATGTTTCAAAATGCTTGTAGTGTTGGAATTGGAATGAATCAAATCTGCTTTGTGAAATATTCTTTGGTGGGAATGCACAATGACCATGTTAGGAAGTGAAACAAAGCAGATAAACTCATTTTCAAACAAGGGATGTTCTTAAGTGGGAATAATAAATTAGAAATTTTAAAAAATTTTGAAAGTTAAAATAATATAAATTTTGAAAATTACCGCAAAAATTTTGAACCAACGTTTTTTTTGTGCTTGTGACACGCTTCATATATTTGGAACTACACCAAAATCTGTCTCTATAATTCTCCGGATCACCGATGTTAATCCTTTGATGACTTTGAACCTTGTTTTAAATTTATTTTTCTTTATTAATATTAAAATTTAAATAAATATAATTTATAGTTTTTGATACTTAACATTTTTCATTAGTGTCTCGATCTGGATCCGGTACAAGTTTATCCAGATTGCTTTGGTTTAGAGCTTGTAGCAACTGCTCCAACGTCATAGTCTAATGGACTAGCTTCTGGTGGAGGAACCTCCTGCTTTCCCATATCCATATCCATATCCATGGGTTGGCTGGGAGGTTGCATCTCGGATCCTAAACCTCCAACATCATCCCGCAGCGGAACCGGATAACCATTTTCTATATTACATCTAACGAATCTCTCCCAAGTTCCATCATAATGACGACTCATATTGTACATTGAAGCATTCAAAAAATTGAATTAGTAAACATATATTTGAACAATAAACAAAAAATGAATAATGAAATATTAAAAGAAGTACCTTTGAAATGATTGAATAAAGAGATTTTAGAGAGAGTTTTAGAGATATTTGTTAGTGGGAGAAGTGATTTGGTGTGAATGGGGAAGGGATTTGCGTTTTTTTATATAAAGGAGAGGATGGTCAAAAATTGGTCAGAATTTAAAGAGAGTTTTTAAATTATTTTTTATTATTTTCCGACCAATTCCGTGATTGGTCAGAAAATGGGTCACTTTTTAAACCAATTTCCAACCAATCCCGAATATTGGTCGGAATGCTTAGAGATGTATATGCATATCTTCCATATGGCATTGGGAAACGACACATGCAATGGGATACCGGTTTTAATCAATCATGGAATTTGGACGGAAATTGGGTCAAAAAATTATGCCATTTGACCAATGTATCGGGACAATGGTCTAAGTACATATTTTGACCAACATATCGGGATATGCATAACATCAAGATTATGTCTGAAGAGGTGATATTTCCAAAATGGTAATTACCAAAAGATATTCTTCTTATGCCAATTATGTTTCTCTCTATAACCATCACTTTGATCATGTCCACAACCACCACATTCTGCAATTTCAATAACATAAAAATTGGAAACTGCTTGAAAAAATAGTTACCATCATACGATGAAGGTGGATCATCACGAACAACTTTTTTCTCGTAAAAAACCTTATGTTACGGCGGAAATGATGATTACTTGGTAGAAAATGTTGATAGCAGTCAAACCAACAAGATTTCCTCCAATGATGTAACCAAAATGCATCAGTGTTATCCTGACAATGAGAAACACGATAACCTTCCATGAGTAGTCCATCCTGACAACATTCCATAAGCTGGAAAATCGCTGATTGTCCACATCAATACATCACGCATAGTGAAATTGTTCTTCATTGAAACATCATAGATGCAAACTCCTTCATGCCACAACATCTGTAACTTTGAAATTAACGGCTTCAGAATCACGTCAAGAGCTGTTCAGAGATGATTTGGACCTGACACAAGTAATGTGAGAAACATAAATTCTCTTTTCATACAAAGAGTCGAAAGTATATTATATGGAGTGAGTTTGATTGGTTGACATACTTTGTTCTCGCGCTATTTCTGACTATGATGGTTGGTCGGAATTCAAACATTTTTTGTAGTGAGCTTATCTATCTTACAAACTGACGGAAGAAACATTTTTATTTATAAAGTATTTGCTAGTAATTAATATCATTATATGTGGATGCATATCATCCAAGCCAACCACATACTTCTCCTAAACTTAACATAAGTATTCGAAGGACATATCACCCAATCAATCCTTATCATAAAACTAACATAAGAGGTCTTCCAAAAGGATGATTATGCACATCAATCCTTCTCGATATATTATAAAACTAACCTACAGAAAAATTAGCATGTCAAGATACATCCCTCACTCCTGAAGTGGTACGGAGCCATCATTCTAAAAACCTTGTAGAGCATCACCAAACTTACGAACCACATAGATCATGAGGAAGACTGGCAAATAGATCTTCTATCCACATTACAAACTAAAGACTCAGTATTTGAACCTGATAACGATAAACTTTGTAAAGTCCTACACTTCATAAACGATACGCATGATAAAATCTAGTCTAAATGAATAACAATCTATAGAACTCAAAAATAATAATATAAGTAATCGTATATTAATCAATTGGTTGTCTTTCCCATATGGTTAAATCACAGTCACATTGACTTGAACATCCAAGATTTATTAAAAGATACCACATTGTTGTATTCCATGACTAAGATCGTTTTTTCAATGGTACTTATTTATTTATTTTCTAGTGATCACCTCCTGAGTCCTGACAATGCCAAAGAGTAAGCATACAATGTGGATGACCAATATTCTGCATGAATAATAACATTAGCTTTGATTGGTTGATAATTTTTTTTCTTCGTAACTCTATTTGTTTGCTCATCTATCATCTACAATTGACTTCATTTAGATAATTCATCTGAATATTTTTTATTTATATTTTGGATTTCATATGGATAATCTATCTGAATGAACTTTTGTTTGTTCGGTTAGTTTATGAAAATTTTCATATCCATCTAAATACTTTTAACAAGAAAATGAATAAAATGCCCATGATTTAATC
Organism: Cardamine chenopodiifolia; assembly: GCA_963922655.1. Lineage (NCBI taxonomy): Eukaryota > Viridiplantae > Streptophyta > Magnoliopsida > Brassicales > Brassicaceae > Cardamine > Cardamine chenopodiifolia. The sequence goes on from OZ000464.1 coordinate 9,615,094, forward strand.
CAATCATATTTGAATTTTAATTATATTCTTAAAAAATAATATTTAGAACTGCAAAATCATATAATATATTTAAAAGTGGAATAACCGTAAAATCGAGTTTTTTTACGAAAAATTATAAAATGATGTTTTTCACAAAAATGTATAATCACGGAATTGCATTTTTGCACTAAACCACAAAATCGTGAATTGATGTTTTTTGGAAAAACCGCAAAATCTTGGAATTAGATATTTTTTGCCAAAATTGTGAATTGAAATTTTTGAGAAAAATTACATTTTTGAGAAAAATTACATTTTTGAGATAAAACCAGAAAATCTTGGAATTTTTCTTTTTTTGCAAAACCCACAATATCACAATTTTAGCAAAAATCACAAAATGGTATTTCCGGCCGAAACAAAAAAAATCTCGGAATTACATTTTTCCAAAATCGTGAAATCGAGGTTTTTTTGCTGAAAATCGTGAAATGACGATTTTTTGCTAAAAATACAAAATCGTGGAATTACGTTTTTGCGATAAAACCATAAAACTTAGAATTGAGTATTTCCGCAAAACCGATGAAATCTTAATTTCGACAGAAAAATCGCAAAATGATATTTTCCGCCAAAACTGTGAAATCACAATTTTACCAAAAAACGCAAAAAGGTGTTTCCGGCCGAAACCACAAATCTTAAAATTATATATTTTCCAAAATCTTTAAATCGAGTTTTTTCCGTTAAAAACGCAAAATCGCAAAATTACGTTTTGCAATAAAATCATAAAATCATAAAATCTCGAAATTATGTTTTTCTGCCAAAACCGTGAAATTACAATTTTGGTGGAAAAACAAGATCAACAAGCATAATATCTAATACAGTTATAAAGTTTATAAGAAAAGTATATCGATATTTATGTATTTAATTATATCAATATGTATAAAAATAATTATATTAATATTTATAAAAAATAAATGTACTTTTATCTATGTTTTTACATGTTTAACAAATAATTATATCAATATTTAAGAAAATAATTATCTCAATATTTATTAATCTAATTCAAAAAATAATAAAAACCACATCTACCCAATACTCCGGGGATCCTTTCCCAGAATCTTTTTTATCCCCTTTTATCCCGCGGATTTGACTGTCTACGGCTCCATTGCGTGTGCTCGGGGTAGAAGTTGATTTGATTGATTTGAAGTGTGATTCCCCTCGTATGAAGCGGAGAATCAATGAGTCCCAAACCCGACAATTGAGTAGAGAATTTAGAATTCTAATTTGTTTCAGTTTAAAAAATAATTTACAATTCTAATTCCTAGTCGTCGCCTAGAGTGCAGCCTACCCACTGAAGACCGTAACTTAAGTGACTCAGTGCTCCATACGGGGGAAATGAAAGCAGAATTCGTTTTATTTATGATTTTACATGTTTCAATTTTTTTATTTCTATTTTATATATTGATGTAAATTTTTTTAAAACAAATTAAACCAAAAAGAAATAAAATTTGGTAAGGATACATTTGTCATTTGTTAGTTTTGGATAAATCATCTCTATCCAAATAGTTTTAAATTTTTGCCTAAATTTTAAAACTCATTCAGATGTTCCATTCATATGATCCAGCTGAATGAACAATTTTGGCACTAAACAAATATCAATTCTCGTATTCATGCAGATGAATCATATAAATGAAGAAACAAACATGCCCTAACTTGAATTAGTACTATGGATTTATCCTTAGTACTCCTTACTCCTTACCTTCACTAGTTAGCAAAAATGAGAGTACTTATTTTCTGCTTAAATATCAAATAGTAATGTAACTAACATGAGTGTTATTACTATGTTTGTACATATTAGTAATAGGCGCTAGTTAGCTAAATAGATAAGCTTATGTTAGCCTAATATATATGTTGTATATAAGCAGACAACTATGTACATATTACGATTTTAATAAGAAAATTAATTCTTCAAGTTCATCGTTTTTTTCCCTGAGTTTGTTACATCTTGAGCTTGGAGTTTGTTATGGTATTAGAGCCTTTTCGATCGTGAATGCTTCTTAATTTGAACTTTTCTCATTCGATTCTTTGATTCTTGTTGTATCATCATCTTTGCGAGCTCACAAATTGTAATCGTGAGTTCTTCTGGATTCTTTCTTTCTTTCGTTGACCTAATTGTTTTCGTTTCTTGTTCTTTTATCAAATCAAGGCGATTTCTTTCATATTTGATTGATTCTTTACAGAAAAAGGGATCAGATTCTACTTCATATGTGAATGCAACGGTAGTTCCGCCATTAAATCCGGTGAATCCAGCTTAAAATCATTGTGATTTAACTCGCCAATCCTCCAATCATTATGATAACCCATAATTTCTTCATAGTACCGATCATGCTGGACTTCAATTAGTCACAGATTGTTTGACAACTGGTGCTGATTTTCATTCATCGAGAAGATCAATCCGGATGGCTTTGAATGTACACAGTAAGCTAGGATTCATCGATGGTACAATCTTGAAACCTTCTCTTGATCATCCTGAATCTGGTTCATGGTCTAGATGTAACGATATTGTTTCTACTTGGTTGATGAATTCGGTGTTTAAGAAAATAGGCCAAAGTCTTCTATTCATATTGACTGCTCATGGAATATGGAACAACATTATGAGTCGTTTTAAGCAAGATGATGTTCCTAGAGTATATGAAATAAAGTAGAGACTTAATAATATGCAACAGGGTTCTCAAGATGTAAATGCATACTATACGAAATTGGTTACTCTTTGGGAAGAATATAAGAATTACATTGAACTTCTTGTTTGTACTTGTAGACATTGTGAATGTAATGCAACAATACTTTGGGAGAAGCTGCAACAAATAAGTCGGGTCACCAAAATTTTAATGGGAATTAATGGAGCTTATGAACAAATCAGACATCATATTCTTATGTTAAAACCAATTCCGAGTGTTGAGGAAGCTTATAACATGGTGGCACAATATGAAAGACAACGGATTGTCAAACTGAATGTTAAAGCTGATAATGTGATTTTTCAGGCATCTAGTTCCTATAATGGAGTCCAAGTAAATGGAGGTCAATCTTATGATGATTAAACAGAATATGCAGCAGTATATAACACTTATAGACCATGAAGGAATCGTCTTATTTGTACCTATTGTGAAAAACATGGTCATATTGTGCAGAAGTGTTACAAAAAGTGTTACAAACTTCATGGGTTTCCACCAGGATACAAACAAACTAATCAGGTTCAAGGCAATGTTTCTCTGGCTACTTTTGTACCTTGAAATCAATCTTCATTTTCTCCAAGATTTACTCCTTCAGAAAATTTCAATAATTCACAAAGGGTTGTTGCAAATATGTTTTCTGGAGCTTCTTCAAATGCTTCAATGCCATATTATCATGTTCCAGCTGTTACTCCTGTCAGTTTGGATATTAGTAAGCTATCTCAAAATCAATTTCAGATAATAATGCAACAGTTGAATACACATGTTCAAGCTCCAGAGACTCCAGCTTCTCCTTGTCAGTCTTCCATTTTAGAACAAGGTGTTATGGATGTTCTCTCATCTTCTGGTACATCTGTTCAAATCTCTTCTAATCTCATATATGAAAATTGAACTTTAGCCTTTCAGCATCAATGCCTTTCCTCTTTACAATCATCTTTGCATGATGGATATTGGATAATTGATAGTGGAGCCACAAGTCATGTTTGTAGTGATCTTTCAAAATTTACAGAAATTTCTTTAGTATCTGGCATCACTGTGGCATTGTCTAATGGAACTAGATTAGCTATTGAATATACATGAACCATTAGATTGTCAGATTCATTAGTTTTGCATGATGTTTTTCATGTGTCATCCTTTAATTTCAATATCATCAGTGTTAGTAACCTATTGCACAATAATCATTTTCTGCTCATTTTTATCCCACATTCTGTGTGTTTTAGGGGTATTCTCCGGAATTGATGATTGGGAGGGGTAGTATCCTCAGTAACCTTTACATTCTTGATGTTGCTTCATCTCATTTATGTGGATCCTTGTTAGATGATGCGACTATTTGGCACCAACGCCTAGCACATCCATCAAATGCCAAGTTACATGTCTTGTCAAATACTCTTTCTCTTCCTAAATCGAGTCTATCTAGTGATAGGCATTGTACAATCTTTCCTTTAGCTAAAAAAAACATATGCTATATCCTTTTCATAATCACATTTCTTCTCATCAATTTGAATTAGTTCACTTAGATATACGGGGTCCTTTTCGAATATATTTTGTTGAAAGATATCGATATTTTCTTACTATAGTGGATGATTGTACTAGGGTCACATGGATTTATATGATGAAAAATAAAAGTGATGTTTGCCATGTTTTTCCTCTTTCATAAAACATGTTTTAACCCAATATCAGACTTGTGTTAAAGCTATAAGAAGTGACAATGCACCTGAACTAGCTTTCACTGAGTTAATTAAAGAACATGGCATGATTCACTATTTTTCTTGTGCATATACACCTCAGCAAAACTCAGTGGTAGAACAAAAATATCAGCATTTACTTAATGTGGCTAGGGCTCTTCTTTTTTAATCTAATGTTCCTTTAATCTATTGGAGTGACTGTATTACTACAACTGCTTTTTTTAATCAATAGGACTCCTTCTCCTTTGCTAAATAATTTGACTCCTTTTGAAAAACTTTTTAATAAACCTCCAGATTATTCTCAACTTAAAAGTTTTGGTTATCTTCGCTATGTTAGTACATTGGAGAAGGATATATCAAAATTTACACCTAGAGCTAAACCATGTGTTTTCTTAGGATATCCCTCGGGTTATAAAGGGTTTAAGGTTCTTGATATCGACACTAATTTGATAAGCATTTCTAGGAACATTATCTTCCATGAAACTGCTTTTCCTTTTAAAACATCTGAGGTTTTGAATCATGACTTCTTTTCAAATACCATTATACCTTTACCAGTTCCATATCTTTGTGACCCTCATCATTTTTCATCTGTATCTCTACATGTACCTCCTGCATCTTCTGCATACCTAGGCATAACATACAAAATCATGATGCATCATCATTGTCTGACACTAGTGCATATTCTAATTCGTCTGCACTTGGTGTTTCTGTGTCATCTAATGCATTTGTTACATCTTCTAGTTTAGCTCCTAGGGTCAATGTTCCTATTTTGCCGGATACAACTGAGATTTATATTCCTATTGCTAGACCAAAACGGCAGACTAAGGCTCCACATTACTTATCATAGTATCATTGTGCTTTAACCCAGCTTACTCCACCTTTACCATCCTATCAAACCACCCCATATCCATTATCCTTTGTCCTTTACTTCACAATATTATGCCTCTCTACTTTCTCATTCCACTGAAACATAACCTAAAACTTTTCAACAAGCCATAATACATGAGAAATGGAAGGGTGCTCTTGGAGAGGAGGTTCATGATATGGAACACAACAGAACATGGAGTATTTGCTCTTGGCCACCTGGAAAAAATGTTGTTGGATGCAAATGAGTATTCACTATTAAGTATCATTCTAATGGCACTATTGGAAGATATAAGGCTAGATTAGTTGCAAAGGGTTTTACACAACAAGAAGGTGTGGATTTCACTGAAACCTTTTCTCATGTTGCTAAACTAACTAGTGTTAAACTTTTCTTAAGTCTAGCTGCCAAGAAAATATGAGAATTATCACAAATGAATGTATCTAATGCATTTTTGCATAGTGACTTAGATGAAGAAATCTACATGAGTCTTCTTTAAGGATACACTCCTGGTCCAGATGAAAAAATTCCTCCTAATCCTATGTGTCGGCTTCATAAATCAATCTATGGCTTGAAGCAAGCTTCTCGACAATGGAATCAGCTATTCACTAAAGTTTTATTGCAAAATGGTTTCATTCAGTCCAAAGCTGATAATACTTTGTTTGTTAAGTTCACATCAACCATCTTTATTGCTTTGATAGTTTATGTAGATGATATTGCCACTGCTAGTAATAATCCTGCTGATCTTGCTGCACTTAAGGCTACTTTATCTACAACCTTCAAGATTAAAGATTTGGGTTCTCTACATTTATTTCTTGGTTTGGAGATTGCAAGAACTTCTAAGGGGATTCATGTCTGTCAGAGGAAATATGCTCTTGATCTACTTGAGGATACATGTCTCATTGCTTGTAAACCCAGTAACATTCTAATGGATCCTTACGTTCGTCTCAACAAAGATTTTGGCACGCTTTTGGATCTGCTACACCATAGCGTGAACTCATAGGTAGACTCTTGTATCTCACTATTACTAGCCAGATATTACATTTGCGGTTCATTGTCTCAGTCAATTTCTCCAATTTCCCACTTAAGTACATTTACAAGCTAGACATTGTGTTCTTAAATATGTTAAAGGGAATCCAGGCCAAGGTTTGTTTTATTCTGGTACAACAGATTTATGTGTTAATGTTTTTACTGATGTTGATTGGGGTTCTTGTCCTGATACAAGGAGATCTGTTTCTGGCTATTGTGTGTTTCTTGGTACTTCTCTCATTAGTTGGAAATCAAAGAAACAACAGGTTGTAAGTCGCAATAGCACTGAAGCTGAGTATAGAAGTATGGCTGATGTTACTAAGGAGATACTATGGATACAGTAGTTGCTTACAGACTTTCTCATTCCACTTATTACTACAGCAAAGCTGTTTTGTGACAATAAGTCTGCAATATACAGTGCTACAAACCTGGTCTTTCATGAGAGGACTAAACATATCGAGATTGACTGTCATGCTATTCGAGATTTGATCAAAGATGGCACCTTGAAGGCCATTCATGTTACTACTGACAATCAATTGGCTGATATACTGACCAAACCGCTTCATCGTGGACCTTTTCATTCACTTCTTGATCGGTTGTCTATTTCATGCCTTTACTCTCCTACATCGAATACATCGATTCCAGATTTAATGGATTGCGGAGGCGTAACATGAGTGTTATTACTCTGTTTGTACATATTAGTAATAGGCGCAAGTTATGTTTCTTTTCCTATTATATTTTCCCTTATTTACTACAATTTTTTTACCAGTCACATCACGTCGCATCCATTATAATAGTAACAATAACGTTTTACGTATATAGTAGATGAGTATCCGGCGTATTTTTTGTTTTCTAAAATTATATATATTGTTCGTAAATATCCACATAATTAATTTTAACTTATAATCAATCTCTAATTTGAAAATTTTGTTGATTTATCTGACTATTGTATTATTTAATATATATTTTACATGGAGGTCAATTTGTTAATGTTTATTTGAATCTTCTTTAATATTAAATTTTAATTAGTTTATCCAAGTTTTGTGTAATCTTATTAATATTTTTTGATGTAGAGGTAAACATGTTCGTTTTAGCACTATTTTTGATGTAGAGGTAAACTTGTTCATTTTAACCAAACTACAATTGTGGGAAGTTTGGATATTATGCTTTCAAATGTAAAGATTCCAACAACAAAAGACACGAGGAGAAGGCCAACTACGTTGAAGAAAAAATCCAAAAAAAAACATGTTATTAATGGCTTATAGGAAGGATGACTCGGAGTCTAGTGAAACCAAGAAATTCACGGGTTCTAGAGATGGAAGTTCTCAAGAAACTAGGAAAGAAGAAGATGAGAAAAAGAAGGTGGAACCTTCTGAAGTGTCATCTCAAGAGGAAATTAAACACAAAGAAACCAAAGCAAATGAGAAAGAAATTTCTTTGTTTCAAGATAAAAACGAAGAAAAGGAAACAGAGAAAAATGAGATAGAAAAGTCTTTTTTCAAGAGAAAAATGAAGACAAAAAAACCGAGAAAATAGAGAAAGAAGAGTCTTTGCCCCAAGAGGAAACTAAAGAAAAAGAAACCGAGAAAATTGAAAAAGAAGAGTCTTCACAAGACGAAACCGAGAAAAAGGAGAAAGAAGAGTCTTTTTTCCAAGAGAGCACTGAAGTCAAGAAAGATATGACAAAGGAGTTTGAGAAGACAGATATTGGATTGATGTCTTACTACCTTGGAATTGAAGTCAAACAAAAAGACAATGGAATCTTCATTACTTAAGAAATCTATGCTAAGAAGGTACTTAAAAAGTTCAAGATGGATGACTTGAATCCAATTAGCACGCCGATGGAATGTGAAATCAAGTTGTCAAAGAACAAGGAAGGAGAAAAAGTGAATCCAACACTCTTTAAAAGCTTGGTTGGAAGCTTACGTTATTTAACGTGCACAAGGCCCGATATCTTATATGTGGTTGGAGTTGTTAGTCGTTACATGGAGCATCCAACAACTGGGGTGGAGACATAGATGACCAAAAGAACACAAGTGGCTTCGTGTTCTACACTGGAGATATGGCGTTCACATAGATGTCGAAGAAGCAATCGATCGTTACCCTATCTACTTGTGAAGCAGAATATATAGCGGCAACTTCATGTGTTTGTCATGCTATTTGGTTATAAAACTTGTTAAAGGAGTTAAACTTGCCACAACAGGAGCCAACAAAGATTTTTGTGGATAACAAGTCAGCAATAGCACTGGCGAAGAACCCAGTCTTTCATGATCGAAATAAGCACATTGACACACGTTATCACTACAAGTCGATATTTTCAGCAAGCCTCTTCTACAATTGAAATATGTGAAGACAAACGATCAAATAGTCGATATTTTCAGCAAGCCTCTTCTACATGAAGACTTTATCAAGATGAGGAATTTGCTTGGAGTAGCAAAATCAAATTTAAGAGGGGACGTTAGAAGTTAAACTTGATTTTGGATCAAGTTTAATTATTGGTCCAATTATCTAATAATTCTCTTTTGGGTCAAAGCCAAGACATGATCCAAGTTCTAGAGTTTTTTCTAAAAATATCAACACCTCCACTTTCTTAAAAGGTTCTAGAAAATTTCTAGAATCCTCCCAACATATCTACACCTCCTTAGAGAATAAAAAATCTATATAGTTTCATAGAAATATTTAGATAATTGTAATAAAATAATATAGATATTATGGAAAAATTGTCTAGATTTATGATTATAATATTCTAGATATTTTGTAGTTTGGAGGTTATAAATACATCATCCCCCTTTCATTTGTAATCAAGTTAAAAAGTTAAAAAGTAAGTAATAAGAAAGAGTTAGAGAAAAATCAAAGTTTTCCATTTCCTAAATTTCGTTTTAAATACTTAAACATTTTTCTATTATCTTCTTAAACAAGATTTTTTCTTTCCAACAAACCTCTACTGAACCAAAGATATATAAATAGCCCACAAATGAAGAAGCTCACACGATGATGAAAGATTACTCGGTTCAAACGAATGAACACTTGCACGTTAAAGGAGATTTAGAAATAAAGGATCTGAAGATACGAATGAAGATGTATGGTTTTTGACAATTCTTTTGACGCGTTAAACTAAAGCGTTCGTCGAATGGTAAGTATTCTGGTAGAGATAATCAGTTTTCTCTCCCCAAACTTCATATATTGAGATCAGCTACACGAGCAAAGAGATTATCTGATACTTCTTGCACTCTGTAAAGCAATTAGATTACCAAATAGAAGATTCTAAGTGATAATAAGCATTGGGAGATGAAATATCGAAACTAGTCTTGTACATTTATAAGTTTAGAAATAGGTGCATGCAAAAAAGATTAATATTCTCAAATGCTTGGTTACAATGTAAACATATATGATCCATTTATTAAATATTGGTTTTGAAAGTATCATTTCAAATGACCTACATACTATGACGCTTCAATTAAAACTTTTTGTTTCTATTCAATAATAAGGTAATAGGTAGGGATATTAACCGTAAGATTTTACTTTAAAATGTTGTTGTAATGCATTTAAATTTAAAACACTAGTGTGACTTAAGAAAAATAAACCATTTTTTGTTATTTAAAATCAAACATAATAAGACTAAAAAGTGGAAAAATTCTACTAAAACAGAGAATTTCTTTCTTTTTTTTTGTTATCAAAGGTCATTTTTCCAAAAAAATAAAATTTTCCACTTGTAAATATTGGAGGAAAAAATATTTTGTATTAATGGACCAAACAAAACTGAGTAGAATTTTGAAAAAATACCATAAAAACTTCCAACTTGGTACATATTTCCAACTAAAACTTCTAACTTTTTGTGTTTCCAGTTCAAAACTCCAATTAAATTATTTTCCAAAACAAAATTTCAAATAATGTAAAGTATGTGTGATGTTGGGTTGACTAATGGTCAGTGCTAATTCGAACTAACACTGATAACAAAAAAAAAATATTTTATCAAAAAAATATTGTTTTTCTATTTAATTAGAAAAAACTAAAAAACAGAAAAAAAAAACTAAATGAAACAAAAATATTAAAATAATAAAAATTATTAATATTTTTGTTATAATAACAATAAAAATTAATATAACATTTGGTTAAATGTTATATTAACAATATTATTGTAAATAATCAAAAATATTATTAACACTAACAATTTTTATTTAGAAAAATATTTTTTGTTTGATTAAATAATATGTTATTTTTTATTTATTTTAATAATTTTGATAAAATAAATAATTCTTATTTATATTATTAATTTAACAAAAAGTTAAACAAAAATAATATAAAAATATTATAATAAAAAATATTATTAATATTATTGTTAGATTAACAGTGTTAGCATAATTATTTGATTATAATATTAATAATGTTATATATAAACAGTTAATTTAGTTTTTTCTTTTCTTATTTGTTAACATTGTTAATAATAAAAAACAATATAACATTAACAATATTAATTTAATTAATATTAATAATGTTAAATTATAATCAGTGTTAGCTGTTAATATTGTAATCAATTAGTTTTTTTCTTGTTTTTTCAGGAAATTATAATTTTTAATTTATTTAATTATTTTTAATTTATTTAATTAAATAGCTTTTTTATTTGTTCTGGAAATTATATTTTTATTTATTTAATTAAAAATCTAAATAAAAAAACAAAATTTTGTTAGAAAAAAGCTGATTGAAGATAATTATATTTTTAATTTAATTAATCAAATAATTTTTATTTAGAAAACATAACAATTAATTGTTATATTATTATTTTTTATTTAATTTTTTCTAATTATATTTATTTTGTTTTTTCTAATTAAATAGAAAAACAATAATATTTTGACCAAAAAATTGGTTTTTGTTAACGGTGTTAGATGAAATTAACGTTGACCATGCAAACTTTAGATTATTTGAAAGTTTGTTTCTGAAAAATAATTTAATTAGAGATTTAAACTGGAAATATAAAATATTGGATGTTAAGTTGGAAAAAAGTACTGAGTTGGAAGTTTTTATGATAGTTTCCCTAGAATTTTATTGCACTCCCACGTTCTCTCCGGTTCCACTTTTTTTTTTTATCAAACTAAACTTCATTTAGATTTAGGGACCGACTGGTTTATATGTTTTCAAAGTTGTAGAAACTTTTATTTTTGACTTTTAAGTCTTAAAATTATATTTTCTCCAATAAAACTTGACACTACAAGTTTTAACCCTGAAATAAGAGTACAAGTATACAGAAAAGAAAAATAGTATAGATGAGAACGAATTTACAGAGACCAAGGTTGCACTACGATGCTTAACAAATGAATGCCAAGCTAAGACAAAAAAAAAAGATTTGATGTTGAATGTAAACTAAAGAAAGCAATTAAAACAAAGTAAACATATGGATTAAAGGTATTAGGCTTTAAGGATAATCGTCGAAAATCAGATATCACAAACTAGAAAACTATTCAGGACATCAATAAGAACTATCTAGAACTTGAAAATAGAAGTATAACAAATCCACTGTCATGGTATCAATTACTATGTCTATCCACCTAAGTATCTAAACTTTCGTTTAAACTTAAAATCCTATCAAGCATTAACTAGCGGGTTCGATATGTTCATGTATCGCAATATCATCAACTTTCGTTGGCTAAGGACAATACACTCACCTATGTTCTATCCAGCAACCTATAATGCTTTTGGCAAATAAGTTAAATCCTAGATCATAGACTAAAGGATCAAATTAGCCTAAGAAATGAGAACAATAATAGATGAAGATACAATAAGATAAAACCCTATTTGTATCTAATTCAATGATTTTTCATTCTTTTGAAACCCTAGATCCTAACTAGAGATCTACTCAACCATGGAAGATGAGAAACAACTAAGATTTGATGAAGAACTCATAATAATCCAATAAATAAACAAAAGATATCTCTTCACAAGGTCTCAAGAAATCAATATGATAGAAAATAAAGCATAAGATAAGATAACCTAAACAATGGGTTAAAACTAATATTTATAGGTACAAACACGTCTAGGTCAAAATCCTAATCCAAATAGGAAAAGAAGCAAAGTTTCCTTTTTCCACAAGCAGATCGATCTGGTATGGATCGATCGATCTAGTTTCTCAAGGTAAATCGGATCGACCATGTTTGATGATGGAACGATCGATCCTCGGCTGGATCAATCGATCTAAGCTCATTTGGTCGATCTGGTTGTTCACGACAAAGGCTGGTGAGGATCGATCGATCTAGTGAGGATCGATCGATCGATTGATCTGGAAATACACAGAAAAACTCAATGGATTGGGTCGATCAATCTAGTGGTTGGATCAATCAATCTGGAATGGCACGGCCAATTTCTTAGATCAACGGATTGATCGATCTGAATGGGGATCGATCGATCTAAATGCTCCAAACGACTCCTTTTTGCTCTTCAACACCAAACTTCATTCCAAATGCAATAGAACTCTTTATATCATTTTAGATCTGCAATATTGGGAAGTGTCTATGTCCCCAATAGTATGTTGTTGCGCTTTCTGTTGTTGTTGCATTGTAAATCTTGGAGTTGAGCAGTTGTAGCGGCTTGAGCATCAGCAATCGCGTTGTTATCGATATTATCACCTATGTTGGCTAGTTTCGACTTTTCTTTTCTTGCTATGTTATTAGTACGCTCTATCTTTGCTAGTTCTTGATTAGTGGAACGCATGATATTTTTAGAACCGTCACTTCTCCTCTGCATGCACCTAAAACTCAAAAACAAGCAAAACTAGAACTTCGTTAGTAAATCTTAAACTAAGCTTCAAACTTAGATTCAAAGGCAACAATTGGTCCTCGGCAGCGGCGCCAAAAACTTGATACTACAAGTTTTAACCCAGAAAGAAGACTGCAAGTGTACAGAAAAAAGCCATAGTATAGGTGGGAACGAATTTACAAAGACCAAAGTTGCACTATGATGCTTAACAAATGAATGCCAAGCTAAGACAAAAAGAGAGATTTGATGTTGAATGTAAACTAAAGAAAGCAATTTAAAAGAAGTAAACTTATGCTTAAAGGTGTTAGACTTTAAGGATAATCGCCGGAAACCAGAGATCACGAACCAGAAAACTATTCAAGACATTAATAAGAACTATGTAGAACTCGAACATAGAAGTCTAACCAATCCACTGTCGTGATACCAATTACATGTCTAGTCACCTAAGTATCTAAAATTCCGTTTAAACTTAATATCCTATACAAGCATTAACTAGTGGGTTCGATATGTTCACGTATCGCAATATCATCAACTTTCGTTGGCTAAGGACAATACGCTCACCTATATTCTATCCAACAACCAATAACGCTTTTGGCAAATAATTTAAACCCTATATCATAGACTAAGTGATCAAATTAGCCTAAACAATGAGAACAACAATAGATGAAGATACAATAAGATAAACCCTATTTGTGTCTGATTTAATGATTTTTTATTCTTTTGAAACCCTAAATCCTAACTAGAGATCTACTCAACCATGGATGTTGTGAAACAACCATGGATGTTGTGAAACAACCAAGGTTTGATGAAGAACTCATAATAATCCAATAAAATAACCAAAAGATAAATCTTCGCAAGGTCTCAATAAAGTAATAGGATAGAAAATAAAGAATAAGATAAGATAGCGTAGACAATGGCTTAAAACTATTATTTATAGGTACAAACACGTCTAGGTCGAAATCCTAATCCAAATAGAAAAAGAAGCAGGTCGATCTGATTCCTCATGGTAAATTGGATATATCGATCCTCGGTTGGATCAATCGATCTGAGTTCGTTTGGTTTTTTACGGAAAAGTGCTAGTCCATGATGGATCGATCTAGTGAGGATCGATCGATTTGGAAATACATGGCAAAACTCCACGGATTATGATCGATCGATCTAGTGGTTGGATTGATCGATCTGGTTAGTACGGCCAATTCTATAGATCAACATATCGAATCAATCCAAATAGGGATCAATCGATATGAATACTCCAAACGACTTTTTTTGCTCTTCAACTCCAAACTTCATTCCAAATGTAGTAGAACTCTTCCTAACATGTTTAGATCTGAAAAGACTCTAAAAACACCTAGAAGATTCTAAAAATCAAGGTTAAATACATTAAATATCACAACGCTGAGAGAGTAGATGCCAAAGATTTTATGACTCAATATGAATAATTTTCCATGCTCCAATGATAAAACACTTAAAGGTTCAACTCCATTTTTATCAGAGCCAGGGTATGTGTTGCATGAAGATGCATATAGGCTTTTGTCTGCATCTTGCATCTCCAATAACCATTAAGACCATTTCCAACCTTATTCTATATTCAACTCCAAACTTTATTTTGGGGTAAAATCTTCTCTAACCTTACCTAATTTTCAATTCCAAAACAGAGATCTTCAACTTCTACTCCATATTTGGAGTTCTCCGTTTCCAATATACACTAAAAATTGGAAATCTCCATTTTTGAGTTGGAAATGGAGTAAGGTTGGAGAAAAGTCCAACTCCAAAATATAGTTACTCCATTAAAAAAAAAGAGAAATGGAGTGGAAGACTGCTTTCTTCTTTAAAGAATATCAGTATTTAGACAGATTCTTGTTTATGATGATAAGTCACGAGAACTGGAGAGGTGAGGATGTTCTTAGTGGAGTGATAATTAACGGGATTCATACCCATGAGGCAACACTGCATTCCAGCAGTACATATGAGGTAGTCTCAACTAAAACCAAGAGGCAATGTCAAAAATTTTGTAAAGGAGAAACTGTTGGTAAGTAAAACTCCACAAAAGAGGAATTAAACGACAATGAACATTCCAAAGTGAAGAGATGCATGAAACCGAGGTTGAGAACGGAGCAGAGTTTCAGCACAGATTTGAGACAGAAAATTGGTTGCACATGGCTATAAAAAGTCGCATGCGCACTGAGGAAGAAAGGAGAGAAGTTGATGGAGCAACCGAGGAACAAAGCTACAGAAGAAGTAAAGGAAAGATCCGGATATCCCCAAAATCCCGGATACCCAAATCCGTAAGAGGGCTATACAAACAAACTTGTAATACTGTTGTTAGGTGTAATTTGTGGATAGAGTACTCAATTTGGTAGAAGTTGTGAACTAACATACCTAACCAATAACAATAACTCACATGACCATGAGATCTCATCATCACTGAGAAGCTCTTTTTTCCCTCCCATTTCTATATTAATGGTTCTTCTGCCTCTCTAAACCATTCCTTCCCTACAACCATTTATTTCCCTCTCTCTCTGCACTAACTCGAGTCGTGACCAGGTCTGTTCTCCTTTCTCTTTCTTCTCCCTTTGGATCGAACAATTCGTAAACTTTTTAGATGTGTATTGATTCCGATCCGTGCCTTTTATATCAAAGTTTCGATATTTACGAGGAGAGTGCATAAAAATCTAAACTTTTTTTTATTTTTCTCAATCCAAGATTCATTAATGTAGTAAACGAGGCTGAAATCTGCTAATGTTTAAGAATTGGAGTTTGATACGATTTCGATTGTAGTGTAAAGTATCCAAATTTCAATTCTTTCTTATTTGATTCGTGTTCTCAACACTGAGATATGAACAGTTTTATAGTCAGTGCATTGCTTGGGGATCTGATCATTGTCGCATTGTTTTGTTGTGATTTCTCAGTTTGTCTCTTGAGCTTTTATAAAAATGGCTACGGGACAGCTTTTTTCTCGGACTACACAAGCTGTATTCTACAATTATAAGCAGCTTCCTGTTCAACGAATGCTCGATTTCGACTTCCTTTGTGGTAATATATAACAAATCACACTGCTTAGTTTTAGTTGGTTTGGATCAATTTGACCGTTGAGATTTTGATATCAAAGATGCTTACTTTTACAGGTCGTGAAACACCTTCTGTTGCTGGAATCATAAACCCTGGTTCTGAAGGGTTTCAAAAGCTCTTTTTCGGGCAAGAGGAAATCGCAATCCCTGTACATGCCGCGTATGTTTTGATAAGATCATATCAAATTTTGAGAGAATCTATGTTTGTGTGCAAATTTTGTTTTAAATAACTTGTTTTGTTATTACAGCATTGAGGCAGCTTGTGCTGCGCATCCAACCGCGGATGTATTCATCAACTTTGCATCTTTCAGGAGGTTGTTTGAGAATTTTGTGTAACAAACCTGGCATGTCTCTTTTGTGATATTTTGGTTAATGTTTTTAATTCCTTCTTGTGATCTTTAGTGCTGCTGCTTCATCCATGGCTGCTTTGAAGCAGCCGACTATTAAAGTTGTGGCAATAATAGCAGAAGGTGTTCCGGAATCAGACACTAAGCAGTTGATTGCTTATGCTCGTGCAAACAATAAGGTGTGTTTTGGTGAGATGATTAGCTTCGGTTAACCGTATTGTAAAGTGATCTTGTGAGACTGATTGGTTTGGTGCAGGTTGTTATTGGACCGGCTACTGTTGGAGGTATTCAAGCTGGAGCCTTTAAAATTGGTGACACTGCAGGAACAATTGATAACATTATCCAGTGCAAGCTGTACAGACCTGGATCTGTTGGTTTTGTCTCCAAATCTGTATGTGTTGATTTGTAGAAAGTTCACTTTGATCTCTTATATAATCAATCTGAGCGTTTATTCAGTACTTTCTTTTTTAACAGGGTGGAATGTCTAATGAAATGTACAATACTGTTGCCCGTGTGACTGATGGGATCTATGAAGGTGAGTTTATAATTGTAAAATAATCTACTAATGGCGTATTAAGCTGAAGGTTATTTATATTTGAGAATGTTGTTATAGGCATTGCTATTGGTGGAGATGTGTTCCCCGGATCCACGTTATCTGACCACATCCTTCGGTTTAACAACATCCCACAGGTATATACCGATCTTAAACTGTTTAACATGTTACTTGCTGGAACACTCCTCTGGCAGAGTTTTGACGTTACAAATTGATCTCATATTTTGATTTTTCCATTCAACTATGCCTTAATTCAAGAGCTATATTGCAGATAAAAATGATGGTTGTACTTGGAGAGCTTGGAGGAAGAGATGAATACTCCCTTGTTGAAGCTTTGAAACAGGGAAAAGTCAATAAACCCGTTGTTGCTTGGGTCAGCGGAACTTGTGCACGGCTCTTCAAGTCTGAAGTACAGTTTGGTCATGCAGTAAGTGGCGCGAAAAAACTTTTCAAGTTTTTTGTCTTTTTTTCTAATCAAATTAATTCTTGAACATGATTATGAATAGGGAGCCAAAAGTGGTGGCGAGATGGAGTCTGCACAAGCCAAGAATCAAGCTCTCATGGATGCTGGAGCTATTGTTCCCACTTCATTTGAAGCCCTCGAGTCTGCAATCAAAGAGACTTTTGAGAAACTGGTCAGTTTCCCTGTACTGTTCTTTGCTAGCTAGAATTGTCTTTTGTTGGGATCTTATGTATTCATATCAATTCCTCCTAAAAGGTTGAAGAAGGAAAGGTCTCTCCTATCAGGGAAGTCACTCCTCCACAAATCCCTGAGGATCTCAATTCTGCAATTAAGAGTGGGAAAGTCCGCGCTCCTACTCACATCATCTCCACTATTTCTGATGACAGAGGTATTGTTATGGAAACTAAACATACTCTATTGAGTTGAAACACACAGGAATTGGAAAATGAGTTACACATAACTATAGATTCCTATGCCTCTTTAATCCCATTTTCTGAAACCTGACAACAAAATTTTGTCTTCGCATATTAATTTGCAGGGGATGAACCATGCTATGCTGGTGTTCCAATGTCTTCCATCATCGAACAAGGCTATGGAGTGGGTGATGTCATTTCCCTTCTTTGGTTCAAACGTAGTCTGCCTGGTTACTGCACAAAGTTCATTGAGGTATAGGTTTTGTTCCTTGCTTTTTGATCTAATTCTTTCTCAATATACAATGTTCTCATCTCTGTCTGCCCCCTTGGACATACATACTATTTTGTAGTGAGATTTGACTCTGGTCTCTGACACTTTTGAAAATTGCACTGAAACAGATATGCATAATGTTATGTGCTGATCACGGTCCATGCGTCTCTGGCGCTCACAACACCATTGTAACAGCAAGAGCTGGCAAAGACCTTGTCTCCAGTCTTGTCTCAGGTCAGTCATCATCCTTTTTTCCCCACCAAACACATCAGTTTTCTTTACCGTATAACAACCTCTAAGACTGTTAAACCTTCCAACAGGTTTATTAACAATTGGTCCTCGATTCGGTGGTGCCATTGATGATGCTGCTCGATACTTCAAGGACGCGTGTGACAGGGTAAAGACTTGTTTCATTTCCCCCCAACCGCAACTGTCACAAAGGACATGAATTCTTGAATATGACGTCCAATTGGTTCCTTGTTTCAGAATCTCACACCTTATGAATTCGTCGAAGGAATGAAGAAGAAGGGAATTCGAGTCCCCGGGATCGGACACAGGTAGAATAGAACATTGTAAAAAGGAAACAAACAAATATGCATCGATATGTCTAACATGTTTTCTTCGCCATCTTCTTTTTGGTAGGATCAAGAGCAGAGACAACAGAGACAAAAGAGTGGAGCTGCTTCAGAAATTTGCTCGGTCTAACTTCCCAGCAGTGAAATACATGGAGTACGCAGTGACAGTGGAGACTTACACACTCTCAAAGGCAAACAACCTCGTACTCAATGTTGATGGAGCCATTGGATCTCTCTTCTTGGACCTTCTAGCTGGAAGTGGAATGTTCACTAAGCAAGAGATCGACGAGATTGTTCAGATCGGTTATCTCAATGGGCTCTTTGTTCTTGCTCGTTCCATCGGTTTGATCGGGCACACCTTTGATCAGAAGAGACTGAAGCAGCCACTGTACCGTCACCCATGGGAAGATGTGTTGTACACCAAGTAAACTTCATCTCATCCTATTTTTGTTATTATTTCAATTAATTAGCTTTTACAAACATCTGAGAGATATTACTAAAAATGCATATCTATGTTCTTCTTCTCTGCTGTCTCTTTTGTTGTGATGTTTGTTTACTTCTTTTTTCATTTATCTAAACTTAGTCTTTCTCCTCTGTTACATCATTATATTCCAAACAGTTTTTTTTTTGGTTGAGTTTTGGACAGAGCTCATAGATTGAGATGTCACTTGTTCTTAACCTCTCAGTCGTTGTAGTGGCTAAGGATCGTAAACCAATCTTCCATATGAAATGGTGTAGCTTTATAGCTTTGTTGGACTCTAAGTTTTCGAAAAAATAAATTCATCTCATTAACTCAAAGAAATGAATATTTTCAATTGCTTTTAATTAGTAGAAACAAATTTATAAGTTTTCCTTTCTTGTGAGACATTTCACAGATAACCAAGTTTTTTTCTTCCAAATATACTACTTTTTTAGAAAAATGGCTTATGATGGCTTACATATGAAGCTTTCCTAATTCTCCCTCACAAAAAAAAAAAGAAGAAGCAAAACGTTATGGCTAACAGAATAAAAGAAACAAAATAAGTAGTAGTCGACCTCCATATAAATAATTTCAAAGACTCAAATAGCATTATAAAAAAAAAGCACTTTATAAATAAAATTATTTATTTTTGAATTAGATTTATAAATGTAGATATAATTATTTTCATAAATATTGATATAATTATTTGTTAAACATGTAAAAATATAAATACAAATATATTTATTTTAAAAATATTTTTATAAATATTGATATAATTATTTTCATAAATATAATATAATTATTTGTTAAACATGTAATAATATAAATAAATTTATTTTTATTTTTTCAATTATCTTTATAAATAATGATATAATTATTTTCATAAATATTGATATTATTAGTTTCATAAATATTGATATAATTATTTTTACAACTACTGATATAATTATTTTCATAAATATTGATATATATTTCTTATAAAATTTATAAACATATTAGATATTGCGTTTATTTATATTCTTTTCCCACCAAAATGGTAATTTTACGATTTTGATAAAACATGTAAGTATGAGATTTTGTGGTTTTGGCGGAAAAATGTAATTTAACAATTTTTTTCCCAAAACTACAATTTCACAGTTTTTATCGGAAAACATCATTTTATGATTTTTCGTCAAAATTATGATTTTGCGGTTTTGGTGGAAAATCACAATCCCAAGATTTCACGGTTTTGGCGGAAAATGCAATTTTGCGGTTTTGGCGGTTTGTATATAATGGTCTTAGGATTTGAAAGAATCCTAGCAGTTTTACTTTGGAAAAAAACCACCATAAAAACCGCTGTAGAGAAAGCGGATGTATGGAGATGAGGATGCATCACTCATTAGAAATTCAATGAAAGGTATGACTCTCTATGCTACCAATATACCGATCTTGTCTGTCGTATACCATTCTCGACTCAGAGATGGTAGTTAAGTGTTCACATTTGTATTATTGGACGGTGGAACAATTTTCAAGTGGGAAAAGAAATGGATGCATATATTTCAACATAAAGAGGCAAGGTTTTCAACATTTGTTGGCTCTCACCAACCTCTACAAATTTTATAAATACCAACCCAAGGTGATAAGCAAATCATCTCAAAACAAGAAGAAGAAGAAAACATAAGAAAGAGAGAAAACACATAAATTATTCTTTGTGAGAAAATTAAGAATAATTTTTAGTGTAATTGGGTTTGGGTGTGAGTTGAGAGTGTTGTAATTTTTTTCACTATCAATAATAAAAGATTTGTAGCATGTCCGGAGACGTACATAAAAGTTGGTCAAACTCCGTTAACAAATTTGTGTATTCAATCGTTTTCATAAAACTGATTTATCATAAATTTGACGTTATTTTCTAACAATTGGTATCAGAGCCATGGTTGTAGTGATTTCGGTCAAATTTTATGGACGGTTACTATTCACATAAATAGTAAAATTCGTGAATAGTAAAATTATTGTCGGTGATATTGGTTTGTCGACGAAGGTGTTTTAATACACGGTGGTCCGCAAGAATAATCAGAAATGATGGGAGACAAAGATGGTTTAGCACACAATATCGAGAAATTTGATGGTACAAATTATGTATTTTGGAGACTACAAATCAAAAATTATCTATACGGAAGGAAGCTCCATCAACCATTGAGCCAGAAACCTGAGAAGATGTATCAAGAAGATTGGGATCTCCTTGACATGTAGGTTTTGAGTATTATAAAGTTAACACTGTCGAAAAACGTTGCTCACAACGTTGCGAAGGAGAAGACCACATAAAGACTCATGAAAGTACTCTCAGATATTTACAAGAATCTTCAACCAGTAACAAGGTGTTTCTCATGAAGAAACTCTTCCACTTGAAGGTGGAAGAAGGTGGCTTTTTTGCAGCACACGTGAATGAGTAAACTAATTTTCATCCATGGAAATTGAGTTTGAAGATGGAGTGCGAGCACTGCTTTCACTGGCATCTCTACCAAATAGTTGGGAGTCAATGAGAGCAGCGGTTAGTAACTTTGTTGGTACTCAAAAGCTTAAATTCAATGATGTTTGAGATCATATCTTTGTTGAGGAAGTTCGTAGGATAAATTTTGGCAAAACATCAATGAACTCTACTTTCAACGTAGAGAACAGAGGCAAAAACCAAGACAGAAACAACCGGAATAAAGGCAGATCAAAGTCAAAGAATGGAAGGGGTCAGTCCAAATTAAAACAACCTGTTGAATGCCGGAATTATGGAAAGACATGCCACATTAAAAAAGACTGTTGGACACCACCAAAGAAGGAAGACAACAAGGGAGGTAGAGCCAACGTAGTCACACATGAAATTGTTGATGCATTGTTAGTGTCTACTGATTCCCCAAGAAAAAGTAAAGCTTATGATACAATTGTAAACATCACCAAAGCATCAATCTCCTATGTTGATAGCCCGATCGATTCTTGGGTTCTTGACTCAGGAGCGTTATTCCATACTACACCACACCACAACATTATGGAAAATTATGTTAAGGAAAATTATTGGAAGGTATATCTAGTTGATTGTTTTACCTTTAGACATAGTTGGTATTGGATATATCAATCTAAAAATGTCAGATGGAAACGTGTGGAAGATCACAAAGGTTAGACATGTGCTAAAGTTGATTTAAAATCTGATCTCAGTAGGACAACTTGATGATACAGGGCACAATGTCAACTTTGGTGGTAGAACCTGAAAAGTAAAGAAGGGTTTAATGGTGGTTGCTCGAGATTATAAAAGAGACACCCTTTATATGATGATGAGTTATCATGATACTATTATTGTTATCGAGGATGTCAAACAAACCAAGTTGTGACATTGTAGGTTGGGACATATGAGTGAGAATGGCATGAACCTTTTGGTGGCAAATGGCGTGCTTCCGGATCTGAAAATGGTGAATCATGAAATGTTTGAAAGTTGAAGAATCCTTGTAAACATAAACGTGTTAGTTTGTAAAAAAGAAACCAAAATCTGACAAGTTGGAGCTGGTGCACGCTAATGTGTGGGGACCCGCTTATGTAGCATTGCTAGGAGGTTATATACAATACTCTTACAAATAACTTTGGATATCATCCGTTTTGCTGATTTTTTCACCAACAAAATTTTTTGATCATGCCCACATATCAAGGAAATGCTTTTCTCTTCAGCCTTTGAAAAGACTTTGATTGATACAACTATTGAAAAATAAGATTCTTTAAAACTCATAATTTTTAGGCTTTTTATGAGTTTACCTTTATGAGACAAGTTTTTTGTTAGTAACTTTGGAAACATCACAATATTTAATTAACACCTATTGATGGTAATCATATTTGCTATGTTTGCCAAACATCTAAGCTACTACCGATGAGAGAAAGCACCCAAGAAAAAACTGTTACAAAAATATTTTGGGATACATGTTACCAACATAACTAAAATGACTTCAAAAGGTCTCGGGTTAACTTAAACAAAACACTCTCAATGTTATACACCACTGGACGAATTGAAAAGCATAAAACTGAAATCAATGTGACTCTCTTCATGCAAGAGAAAATTTCCATTTTGACGATCTTCTACCTAAACCAAAAGTCAATAAAACGTTTAAGCATGCTATCATGAACTTATAAACAACATCAAGACCTTTAAAACCTATAAATCCATTTGCTATTTAATTCATATAATGTTATTTTGAATTTTAACATATATTATTATTTTATCGATGTTCATGCTAAATATAATGAAAATATTATTGAAATAAAAATTAAAAATTTGATTTAATCTTGTTATGTTGATAAAAATCAAATTTAATTTTCGTATGTTAAGAGGCTTATTTTTTGGGATGTTAAATACATTACAAATGGGCTTTGGATTTAGAAGAAACTGCTTAAACTATGGCCTCTTACTTTGTATTTTTTCAAAAAAGAGAGTCGTGTTGGTGTTTTCACTAATTTATGGTTTGATAATTAGTACAAATGGATCGTCCCATTTACATTGCAGGGGATCATGGAACTCGCATCTTTGGTATTCACCGATCAGCGAAAGTTTATGATGTTTGAGATCCTAAGGGATGAAAGTTTCGACGATGCCGTGATTTATGCTTTTAAAACATGTTGCAGGAAATATGAGGCTTATAACCACCAAATCATTTAGCTGGACCGGATGTATGGGTATCGAAACATGGAGATAATGACTACAAAATTGTTTTCTACCAAAGCTACGTGGTAGCAAATTATAAGCATTGGTTCTCGTGTACCATGGTAAAAGGTAATATGGTTCTCTTACTCAATACCACAATATGCTTTCATTACATGGCTAGCAATTCGAGATAGGCTTTCAATGAGAGCTCAAACCAGTATTTGGGGCCTCTCCCAACATTTTTCTTCTATGTGGTGAAAGAAACAAAAGTAGAGACAATTTATTTTTCGCATGTCCTTTTTTTGTCCTCTTTTTTAAAGGAATGCAATACGAGGACTTTCCTGGAGGTCACCCATCCTAGTATTACTCTCGTCCAAGAGCGCTTAATTGCGGAGTTTTTATGGGATCCAGTGCATTAGTGTTAGTATGATCGCACCCTCTTCGCATGTCTTTATGCTTATACAATTTGGACGTTACTTTGCTCTAATTGATCGGTCATTCTATCACTCATGACTAAACATACACGCTGCAATCTCTAATCAACAACCGCAAATCTACGATGGATAGCATTCTCCTTCGACTATCATTCCAAACAACTATATACCACTTTTGGTAAGAATGTAATGGAAGAAAACATGATAAGGCACCCCTATCCACTTTTTCCCTTACCCATGTGATCAACAAGGTAATCCGTGCTGCATAGGAGTTCGATTATAATTTTTGAGCTATATTTCTTTGCTCTGTTCTTCTAGATTATCCATTCATATTTTCATTTTTTAACTTTACACTTGTAAATAACTTATTTTTGTTTGGTTAATCAATATTACCTTCAAACAAACAAAAAAAAAATATGATTTTAAAACTATGAAGTAAATTCAATGCAAAAGAAAACTTTTAAAAAAATCAATTCATCAAGGTCTTAAAATATATAGATATGTGAAAAATATTTCAATAATAAAAAAATTAAACTCAATTCAAATAAAAGTTAAGACAACTTGTTTAACACATGTTAAAATCCAATCTACCAATTGAGATGTATCACGATTTTATTATTTACCGCTTTATCTAACTTTATGTATTAAATAAACTGTATTAATTGAGTATGATCCTAAATTATAATTTCAGGTTAGTCTCATCAATCTTTCAATAACTCTAATTTTAGCCTTGAATGGTAGTAGTTTTTAAATGATTTTTGGTTTCTGATTTTCCAAAAACTATTTAATTAGCCAATCAAGATTATTGTTAAAATTGGTTCTCTAGAAAATAAGGAATCTAGATTTTGCTGGTTTTTGCTAATTTCTAAACAAAATCCAAAAACCTATTTTGAATTTGGATTGAACAATTTTTTTTAATTTTCTATTTGTTTTTTTCTTTTACAATATTTAAAAATTAAAAACCAAAATCCAAAATCTAAAAACCATTTAAAAAAACCCCAACCATTCGTAGTCTTTGGATACCGAAATTAATTTATACCATAGTTGTTCGGTTCTCCGCATGTTCTGAACCGGGCACCTACGACAATAAAAATAACCCAACAGCCTAACCAAGGTCTACCAACATAAATCATGCCAAACCAATGGCACAATTTCGCTGTTCGTCAATAATACGTAACCGGCCGGTTTGGGGTTTAAAATAACAAAACCGTAGTCAGTACTAAAAATGGGCCTGTGAGGCCTTAAGCCTCTTTCAAAAACGGCGCCGTTAAACTGCAGTAGTCCGACTAAGGACGACGTGGACGTGTGTTAACGATCCCTTGGCCGTCGCTGGTTTCACTCTCTCGTCCGGGAGCATCACTCAGACTCGAAAGCAGTCGAACCCTAAATCCCCAATACAGAAACTGAGATTTCGATTCGATTTGATTCGACTCGTTTTCGCAGATGTCTTCTTCGTCTTCTCCGAGTGGTACCGGTAGTGATTTGACTGAGAGAAGAGGGATTCCAGCCGCCAAATTCCTCCAAGATGTCGAAACTTATCTCTCTCAATCTGGCCTTGATCCTAACTCAGCTCTCGCCTTTCATCAAGAAAGGTTTCTCCTTTTTCTCATTTCTCATTTTAACTCTTAAAGTCTACGCATTTAATCTAGGCTTGTTCTGCTTAAGCTCAAAATCTCAGATCTTCTCTACTAATTTATGATCTATTGAATCCAAAATCGTTACTTTAGATTTCTTCACGCTCATATTGTGAATCATTTCCTGTACTCGTTTGTGATTTAGGCTTCAGCAATATAAAGTTGTTGAGATGAAGCTTCTTGCCCAACAAAGGGATCTTCAGGTTTCACTTCTCCTCTTATTGTCCCTTGCTCTTGCGGTTGATGTTTAATGTATGATAATGGTTCAAGTTATCTTATAGTTTTGTTGATAAATGGACAGGCTAAAATCCCAGATATTGAGAAGTGTTTAGAGGTTGTTGCCACTTTGGAAGCAAGGAAGGGTACTGGTAAGGTTCGTAGTTGTTCATTTTCATTGGTTTAGTTTGGAAAAATCTTATACTTATTGGTGAGGTTGTTTCTCTGGTTTTGCATAAAACTTGTTTTTTAGTTGTAATCAGTCTGTTGCTGCTATTTTTGAGATGGATGGTGAACAAATAAAAATTTTATTAGCAGTTCTCAATCCTGAATCCTAACTTTTCGTTTCATAAGGTTGAACTTGGTTGTGCTTTGATTTCATAGATGTTTATGCATGAATCCATGTGAAGGTTTTATCTGTTATCTTTGTGTAAGTCAGGCATACTTAAAAAAGTTTCTTGGATCTTGATTAGCCTGCTTGCATTTGAAAGTCTGTTTCTGAAGATTAAGGTTGATTGTGGAAAGGCATCAATCAGCTTTCTTGTACATATGGGCCCTTTAATTAGTGTCTTTAAGTTGTGTTTGATGGTGACAGCAGAACATGTTGTGTCGCGGAACATAGTCCTAGCTTCACTGGAAGAATCAACTGATACATATATGGAATGGGCACGATGTTTCATCTTTTTTATATGAAAGTTGCTTTGATGTACAGACTTAGTGATTCTTGTGTTCTTCGTCTTTTTTTTCACATCGAATTTATCTTACAATGCAGGCACTTTTAGCCGATTTTGAGGTCTCTGAAGGAATATATTCACGGGCCCATATTGAAGATACAAACTCAGTGTGCTTGTGGTTGGGGGCAAATGTCATGCTAGAATATTCCTGTGAAGAGGTCCAATACTCTGGAAACATATTCTCTTCGACGTTTTAAAACTTCTTACACAGGGGACCATAGAATAAGTTCTTTTAATCTTTGTTGTTCCAATAGGCTGCAGAACTTTTGAAAAATAATCTGGAAAATGCTAAAGCCAGCCTGGAGGTTCTTGTAGCTGATTTACAGTTCTTGAGGGATCAAGTCACAGTTACTCAGGTACAGAGACATTTGTATATCTTTCTCATTTCAATTTGTGAGTCTGCATCAAGTAGAGACCTAATTTTACTTTACATAACTGTACATTACTACATTTTCAAACAACCTAAAATCGCAATTTAAGCAACCCGTAACATCTTATAATGTAGATACATAGAGAGATTGAGTAAAGAATAGTTTATCTTTCTTGACTAGGATTTTTTTGGTGATGGACAGGTAACAATTGCGCGTGTTTATAACTGGGATGTTCATCAAAGGAGGGTTAAACAAGTTACCCCTACTGCTATTGCTGCTGGAGACTCATGAACCACAGATCCAAATTATAATTGTGTGGGCTTAAACGAGATAATATGATTATTGGCACATCTTTTTCCCTGACGGGGTTGTCTCTAGCTCTTAATCTTTGCTATCTTGATGAATTTTATTTCTGCGATAAACCTATGAATAGAACTTTAGCATTGTTATCATCTCTTGTATTTCGTTTTTGCCTACATATTGTCGAGTTTTGAGATTAGCTTGTGTTTTTCGCGATTGAAGTACTACTAGTTTAAGGATGTGATAGATATATCAAACTGTTTGAAGAATCTGATGGACTTGATCAATGTTCCAAGTGTTTATAAATAAGGTATATTTCTAGAAGTAAAAGAATGAGAAATTACCAAAAGTCAAGTTGTGTCATTTTCTTGAAAATTTAGGTTCGATATTGGTGACGGCTTATGCTTTTGGTTATCAAAGCAGCAAAAAGTGGATATGGGAAGAATGCTCAATTGTCCTTGTCCATAAAAAACTCAATCTCAATTGAACCCTCTTAATTTATTAATATTCATTAGATTTAGTCTAAAATAAAAAATATAAAAATTATTATTTTATTTTTAATGAAATTTGATTATCAGTCAAAGTGGGTAATATAGTTGTAATTATAAGTGATACTAAAAAAAATACGATATCTCATATGGTTTAAACATTTGCATAACTGCTATTTGTTTAAAAACTCATAGAATTTGAATCTGATATTTGTGGTATAATTGATACAATTATTTTTTTAATTAGTAATAGTACAACTTTGTATGCCTATTTGTACTATCTGATTATATATTGTTGTAATTGGAAATGATATAAAAAAAACACGTAACTCAGATGATAACGACTTTTGTACAGAAATAAAGAACTCGAGACTCATTTTCCAATGTTTGTACAACTAAATTTTATTTAGTATAACTATATTTTAATTTTTGGTCAATTGAGATTAAGCTCAAATGAGAAACTAAAGTGATCTAATCGAATCTTTTTATTATTAGATTTTCCGATAAGCCTTTTCTTATTAGTGCATTTGCGTTTGAAATAAGAAGATTTTTTTTCTTATTATAACATTTTGTCCCTTTCAGTCTATCACGATGACAGTAAATAAATAAATAATAATAGTAAATTTCGTATTTGATGATTCGGTTCGGTCATTGATTTAAATAGTGATTTTTGTGTATAGACAATTGTTCAGCGCCTTTTTTAAGTTTTTATACAAAATGTAACATCATGTTCGGTAAAATGCTTTAGCAAGTTGAGAGTATTTATGAAATATGAGCATTTTGAGATGTCCGTCGTTTCCAAATAAAGAATATTACGTGAGAAATAAAAAATAAAGAAAAATGTAAATGGAGAATAGTTTATGGTTAGGGCTTGAGTTAATAATGAACCTTTTTGTTATAAAATTGTCAAAAGAGATGGAGGTGGCGGCCGTAACTTTTGAATTTTATATATTTAGTGGAGTCTACTGTCACTATGGATGTATAGTAATTTATTTTTTCTCTTCTATATAAACGCTTCAATTCGATCGATTATAATCATCAATAACACAAAACAACATTCAATATTCTCTTCTCTCTCCAAACATCTGATATCTTTTTTTACGGATATAAATTTTTAGTCTTTTATTATATTTATCTTTATAATAATTTATAATTCTTTTTATAACACGTTATCAACACGATCACTCTCTGATTATGCTAAATATACTAAATAAATATTATATTGTATAATTTATTACAGTGGGTGGTATGTCGCCTTTATAATATATTTTTAGTGGTTGTTTAAATTACCATTATTCATTTAATTTTACTGTAGGCGGTTTTCGCCCCTGTATTATTTTTAAGTGGTTGTATAATCACCACTATTTAATTAATTTGACTATAGGCGGTTTTTCGATTCGGTATTATTTTATTGTTCTTATGTCATGGTTTCTTAACGCACCATATATATTTATTGGACGGCTAAGCCGCCGTATATTTATTGGACGGCTAAACTGCCGTATATTTATTGGACGGCTAAGCTGCTATATATTTTATTGTTCTGATGTGGATGACTCCGTCACCATAATATTACTGTTAAATATCAGTTTAAATTATGATTATATAATGAAGGCTCGGCCACCAGCATATAAATATTTTATCTGAAATTGGTAAATTGAACTAAATGATTGTTAAAATTTTAGATTGATTTTATGATTAAATTCTTTCTCACCAACGGTCACAAAGAAATTTTCAAAAAATCTTTACTTTTCAAATGGCTATGAACAGTAATTTTCAATCTATAAATACACTCATTTTCACTCATTTTCACTCATTCATTTCATACAAAAATTTCATCTCTCTTAAAATCTCTCTCCGAAAAAAAAGAAGGAAGAAGAAAATAAATCGTTTTGAACAATGATTCGCTTTCTTTTAATTATTATTTTGTTTGTAATTCTTGCATGTGTTTACGGTCTCTTCGTTGGAGAATTTACTTACGGAGAGTTCACTGTAAACATCGGTTTACTCTTTTATGCAATCACGTTCTTTGTAATCGCTTGTGTTATTAACATAAATGGTTCATTTTAAATATGTAATATCATCCTATTAGTAAAAATTTTATGTTTTTGTTTTTATAAAATAATCAAATGGCAAATATTGAGAAGTTAAAGTTTCCAGCTCTCAAAATAACCAGAGCAAACTATATTGCATGGACCACCGACATTGAGCTTCATCTAGAGATGCAAGATATTTCCGACACCATAAAAGTTGGAAATAAATCACCTGCCAAGGATAAGGCAAAAGCGATAATTTTCCTGAAGAAACATCTCGATGAAAATGTGACGCATGAGTATGCACACATAAAAGATCCAGCAGAGTTGTGGGTAGCTTTAAAATAAAGGTTTGACAACCAAAGAGAAATAACACTCCCTCATGCTCTAGAAGAGTGGTGAAACTTGAGTTTTCAGGATTTTTAAAAGGTGAATGAGTATAACTCCGCTATTTTGAGAATAGTGTCACAACTGAAATATTGTGGTAAGCCAGTCCCCAAAGCAGAAATGCTCGAAAAGACGTACCAGACCTTTCATAGAGAACATCGCCTCCTGCAAGAACTTTATAGTAGCCGCGAATACAAAAGGTTCTCTGAGTTAATGGTGACACTCATGTTGGCGAGAAAAATAGTGAACTTCTCATTCAATACCATAATTCCCGTCCCATGGAAACGAAAGCATTCCCAGAAGTGAATGATACGTGAAATATCCTATAAAGGATAATGAAACTTATCATGGTCGTGGCCATGGCCGTCGATTTAATCATGGACGTGGTAGAACTTACAACCCACGAGGGAGAGGATTGTTCAAATGGGTTCGTTCCGAACAAAATTTCAAAGGAAAAGAACACCAAGAAAATTTCACCCAGAAGCGTGAGAATGTGTGTTACAGATGCGAGTCTAAAGGACATTGGGCCCGTACATGTCGAACCCCTCCACACTTTTGTAAATTATACATGGAATCTACCAAAGGAAAAGGGAAAGAAGTGAATCTAGCAGAACACTTTGAGGGTACATCGTACCTCGACTCTCCCGATTTTGCAAACGATTTCAACGAGACCACCTATGCAAATAAGTGAAATATATATAGTGAGGCTGCTGAATAGTCTCCAATTATGCCATGTATAATATTATATTTATAATTGATTAAAGAATAATGTTGTTTTTAATAAGTAACTAATGTATAATTATTGTGTGTTTTCTCATATGAATGAAATTTACTTCCTTTTACTTATGTTTGTCTTGATTACAAAAATGGACAACGATCAAAACGGAACGGTATCCAAAGGAAATACTAGAGAAATTTGTATACCATATAGTGGAACAACACACACTATTCTGAAGCAAAAGAGTTATTTCTCTAATTTAAAACCGGCAAACATTATTATCAATACAATATCAGGTCCTGCAGACTTGATCGAAGGAATTGGCAAAGCTAACTTTACATTGCCTAATGGAACAAAATTTTCCATAAATGATGCCTTATATTCTCCAAATTCTAAACGGAATTTGTTGAGTTTCAAAGACATATACCTTCAAGGGTATGATACTCAGTCCGCAACTGAGAATGGAAAGAAGTACATATATATATATATATAACTTTTGATGAATCGGGAAAAAGACGTATATTAGAAAAATTTCCAAAACTTTCTTCAGGATTGCATCATACTCATATAAGTGCAATCGAATCGCATCTAGTGATTAAAAGAAATCCAGAAGATTTCACATTATGGCATGATCGCCTCGGTCACTCAGGCACTACGATGATGCGAAAAATTATTGAGAGCTCACATGGTCATTCACT
Organism: Cardamine chenopodiifolia; assembly: GCA_963922655.1. Classification (NCBI taxonomy): domain Eukaryota; kingdom Viridiplantae; phylum Streptophyta; class Magnoliopsida; order Brassicales; family Brassicaceae; genus Cardamine; species Cardamine chenopodiifolia. Next base: position 9,646,924 of record OZ000464.1, read on the forward strand.
GAATATCTAGAAGATATATAAGGGAAATAAAATGACATGCACTGCATGTTCTCTTGGAAAATTGATCGTAAGACCATCGCCTACCAAAATTGATAAAGAATCACCAAAGTTCCTTGAAAGAATTCAAGGAGATATTTGTGGACCAATACATCCACCATGTGGACCATTCCACTACTTTATGGTATTAATTGACGCATCCAGCAGATGGTCACACGTTTGTCTTTTATCATCTAGAAATATGGCATTTGCGAGATTTCTAACTCAGATAATCAAATTAAGAGCTCAGTTCTCTGATTATCCCATTAAGAGAGTTAGACTAGACAACGCTGGTGAATTCACATCCCAAGCCTTCAATGATTATTGTATGGTAACGAGAATCGAAGTTGAACATTTTGTAGCTCATGTTCATACACAAAATGGTTTGGCTGAATCACTAATTAAACGTTTGCAATTGATTGCAAGACCATTGATCATGAGATCAAAACTTCCAATCTCCGTATGGGGACATGTCATTTTGCATGCAGAAGCATTTATTCGGATAAGACCAAGTGCATATCATAAGTATTCCCTATTACAATTAGCATTTGGTCGGGAACCAAATATTTCTCATCTAAGAATTTTTGGTTGTGCGGTGTACGTGCCTATAGCACCACCACAACGTACAAAGATGGGACCACAAAGAAGGTTGGGAATATATGTTGATTGTGATTCTCCATCAATTATACGATACCTAGAACCGCAGACTGGAGATATATTTACGGCACGTTTTGCCGATTGTCATTTTGATGAAAAAGTATTTCCGGTTCTAGAGGGAGAACATAAACAAGTAGGAAAGGATATAGAGTGGTGTGTACCATCTCTTTTACATCTTGATCCTCCTACGAAACAGTCAGAATTAGAAGTTCGACGAATTATGCATTTGCAGAGTATAGCAAATCAGTTACCTGATGCTTTTGTAGATACTAAAACGGTAACCAAATCACATATTCCAGCTGAAAATGTTCCCACTCGGATTGAAATTCCACAAGAACATAAAAGAGCGGATGACACATAAGTCTAAAACACGCCTGAAGCGAGGAAGACCTGTTGGTTCTAAGGATAAAATTCCTAGAAAGCGAAAGGAAGCTGAAAAACCCAATATTCCCAATACAGCAGAAAATATTTTGGAGGAAACAAATCATGAGGCTGGTGATAATGTAGAACATCATGAACTTGAAGAGAATCATGAAATATCTATCAATTATATCCATAATGGAAAGATATGGAAACGAAAAGAAATTAATAGTGATGATGAAGTTTTCTCATACCTTGTATCAAAAGAAATATATGAGGAAAAAGAAGATCCAGAACAGACACGACTGGATGGAATGGAAAGATGCAATACAAGTTGAACTTGATTCGCTTAATAATCGAAATGTATTTGGACCAATTACACTCACACCCGAAGATGTGAAACCCGTTGGATACAAGTGGGTATTCGTTCGGAAACGAAATGAGAAAAATGAGATTATGAGATATAAAGCTCGCCTTGTGGCTCAAGGATTCTCTCAAAGACCTGGGATTGATTATGAAGAAACATATTCCCTAGTTATGGATGCAATCACGTTTAGATTCTTGATGAATCTAGCGACAAATGAAAATCTGGAGATGCGTCTCATGGATGTTGTTACAGCATACTTGTATGGATCATTAGATACTGATATCTATATGAGAGTTCCAGATGGGTTTAAAATGCCAGAAGCATTAAAATCTAAACCAAAAGAGTTATGTGCAATAAAGTTGCAAAGATCATTATATGGGTTAAAACAATCTGGACTAATGTGGTATAATCATCTCAGTGAACATTTAACTAAAGAAGGATATGTGAATGATCTTATAGGCCCATGTGTTTTTATAAAGAAAACAATATTTGGATTTGTTATAATCGCGGTATATGTTGATGATCTAAATATAATTGGGACTCAAGAAGAAATACAAAAAGCAACAAACTATTTAAAAGGGGAATTTGAGATGAAAGATCTCGGGCAGACAAAGTTTTGTCTTGGCCTACAAATTGAACATACTCAAAAGGGTATATTTGTACATTAATCCACATACACCAAAAGAGTATTAAAACGTTTTAATATGGATAAAGCAATCCCTCTGAGTACTCCAATGGTCATTAGATCACTTAATGTTGAAAGTGACCCATTCCGACCACCTGAAAAAAATGAAGAAATACTTGATACTTGATCATAAGGAGCACTTATGTATCTTGCAAATTGCACTCGACCTGATATCTCATTTTCTGTAAATCTTTTGGCTAGATTTAGTTCGTCTCCTACACGAAGACATTGGAATGGAATTAAACATGTTTTTTGTTATCTTCAAGGGACTATTGATTTAGGATTATTTTATCCTAAGAATTTAAATAATCAAATGATTGGTTTTGCAGATGCAGGATACTTATCAGATCCACATAAAGCTCGATCACAAACAAGATACGTGTTTACAATTGGAGGTACTGCTATATCATGGCGCTCTCAGAATCAAACACTTGTGGCTACTTCTTCAAATCATGCTGAAATCATCGCACTACATGAAGCAAGTAGAGAGTGTATATGGTTGAGATCAATAAACCGACATATCCGATCAAGCAGTGGAATCCATGTAAACACAGAACCAACTATCTTATATGAAGATAATGCTGCATGCGTTGCTCAGACGAAAGATGGATATATCAAAAGTGACCGGACCAAACATATCCCTCCAAAGTTCTTTTCATACACCCAAGAACTCGTGAAGAATAAAGACATTGAAGTAAAATATGTCCGATCATCCGAAAATTCTGCAGACCTCTTCACGAAATCATTACCTACCACTATGTTCAAGAAACATGTCCATAATATTGGAATGCGTTGTCAACAAGAATTGTAAGATATGATCCTGATCATTCGAAGGAGAGCTTGCGGGGTTGTACTCTTTTTACCTACTATGGTTTTTGTCACCGGGTTTTCCTAGAAAGGTTTTTAATGAGGCAACAAAACATATAATGCAAGGGACAATAATGACAATTGTCTCCAAGGGGGAGTGTTATAAAATTGTCAAAAGAAACGGAGGTGGCGGCCGTAACTTTTGAATTTTATATATTTAGTGGAGCCCACCATCACTATGCATACATAATAACTTACTTTTTCTCTTTTATATAAACGCTTCAATTCGATCGATTATAATCATCAATAACACAAAACAACATTCAATATTCTCTTCTCTCTCCAAACATAACATCTGATATCCTTTTTCACAGGTATAAATTTTTAATCTTTTATTATATTTATCTTTATAATAATTTATAATTCTTTTTATAACACCTTTCAATTAATATTGGTCCATATTTCATTTTTTAACATTCACTTCTTCTCGTTTTCTTTGTTCATTTCTATTTTTGGAACAACTATTTTTTTTTTTAATTTCATTCTTTATTTTTCCTCCAAATATATCCCTTCATATTTTTCCTCCTTCGAATCACTCTTTTCGCCAATATTCTCTTCCGCATTGGCATCATCTATTACATATTGTACATTGGTGATTGTCTACGAAATTTAGGTTATATAAATGTTGATAATGACATGTAAATGCATTTCTAGGTCTTTCACAAAAGACATTTTTGTGGCCTAACAACGAATTAGTGATTTTTGGGTGTTTTCCGTATTTTATTCAACGTTGGATGCATTAGACTGATTTAGGATTCGAATTGACTCGAGTTGACTTTATAATAGACTCATACGATGCTATTATACACGTTATAATCAATATATAAAAGCGAGATGATAGTGCATCCTTCGTAATTGATAAGAATTAAGGATTCCTAAAATATTCGAATCCAAGCATTGATTTCATATATCTTTTCAACGACTTAACTATATTGAAATTAGTGGTTTTCAATTTGGATAAACCTCCTCAATCCAAAAATATATAGTTAGAAATCGATGTGATGAAAAATATGGTTATTTGATTTGGAATAACGAACGATATATCTTATATGCTTCATAATAAATGATGTATTATAAGTTTAAAGAAATGATGTTTTGTCTTTGTCAATACAAAAATCTGATAATAAAATGATGTATTATAGTTTTATTTTGTTTTTAGAGAAGAAATTGTCTCTTGTCTTTGTCAATACAAAAATTGACTCAAATTTACTTATTATTTGATTATTAATTACTATAAACAAAGATGTTTGCAGAATTTTATCAATAATTTTTAATACATATAAATTCAACCAAAATATCATCTACTGCAAAATACATTTAAGTAAATAATTGAAAAAAATCATAAACATGTAAATAGTTTTACATACAGAGAAAATCATAACTAATAAGTGTTTCTAAAACATCTAATAATATTGAAAGTTAAAAACTGTACAAAAATATATATATTCATGATCCATGTACAGAAATGAGACCGACAAATCTATTTTAAAATGACACAAATTTGTTTAAAATTTGTAATATTAGAAAATGGATTTGTAGATAAATATCGTTATCGAAAAATAGGAGAAGAAGAGAAACGTACACGGAAAACGAGGGGGATTTTGGAGAAGCTAAGCAGTAGCAGCTGTCTGTCCCCTCTCAGTTATTAAAGTGACTTTGTCTATTTCTCACAAAATAACGCGTTTTAGGGTTTAGCGTTACAATATTTCATTTTAATCTGTCATCTTTTGACTTTGACTTTTTCTTTTCTCTCCTTATTGTATAAATCTTTTTTTCTTGGGACACCCACCTCAATTATAAATTAGGAATAAATAAATAACTACTAATATTTTCTTATATAAATTGGGAAAAAAAATCTAAAATCAGCAAGGCCGCAATCATAGGTAGATGTTTTCATTTGAAAATAAGAAAACTCCATTTCTAAGACCATCTCCATTGAAGTATTTTAAATAGAATTTTTAAATAAAAAATATAAAATTAAATGGTAAAAATCATTTGAAATAAAAAATAGTTCTTAATTAAGAGTTTTTAAAAACGTTTCTTAGCAAAATAAAAAACTCTCTTTTTAACTAGTTCATCCTTTTTATTAAATTAAAACATTATTTTTTAAAATTTAAAAAAACATTATTGATGCTCTAATAAGTCAACAGGTTGTTTTCCTGCCTCCTGCATTTTACACAGAACGAATCTTGACCTTTATTCTTCTTCTTCTCCATATATTCTTTATTTCTCTAATTTACAATATACTATAATCGATCTCAGATCTACATATATCCTTTATTTATCCTTAGAAACAAATCTACACTACTATATCATTTAGACACTTGAGATATACCAAATTCATGTACAAATATCATGCTTGTTTATTTTAAAAGATATAACTGGATCGGAAGGAAAAAAAGTTTGTCTGAATCCAATTAATGTTGGTTTTGTTGTATATATCGTTTGGTTAGTTAGGTCGATATGCAGTTTCTTTCAGATGTAGCTCTGACCACTATTCGAAATTTGAATCTCGAAAATCTCTCTATCTTAAGTAGGTTTGCTCTCCCATGTCAGTTTCATATAATCATATAAATCCTTCTATATATTTCCTTATGAAATTTATAAAACACCTACTTTGGAAAATACATCAGACTTCAAATTCGACGAATACATTTTACATAAGGGGCCTTATAATTATATACGAATGCACACTTGGCTCATTTGGCTTCGACCGACGATAGCTAACTCTTTTGTCCTTTATTCTTTCAAGCATTGACAAGTGACATGACAGTGTTTTCAAAACTTTATAAAATTAATCTTGAGCATTTGGGTTTTGAAATTGTATTACGGTCAAAAGGGTATTACATGTCACTCCCTTCTCCTGAATTTGAAACTTTTTTTATACTATGATCGCTCGAATAAATTATAATTGTAAAAGTTTATTATTTATTGATCTTAAATTTTCTTTCGAGGAATGCTATAATCTTTTTAGTTAAGAATTAAAATGTGAAACTAAGCTGGGAAAATAATAAAGATTAGTTTTAAGAATTGTAGTAATCACTTGCAACCGAAATATGAATTTATTTAGGACAACTCGACCCAAGTAAGTGTAAGGCTTCCTTGTTTGAGCAATTGATATGGTCAACACCTTTGACTTTTGACCAATTCGTCTTACCCATATTGAAATATATACATTTTCTTAGATCTGGTCTCGTGAACTTTAGCAGTTAGCAGCTATGATCCTCTGGTCAATCATATCCATTTCTTTATTTGTTTGAGTTTTAAAAGCATTTTATTCCCGGTAATATAATAATAATTCTAACTTAAGAAACCCCGATCTCATCCATGTCCCATGTGCACACACATGTATACGACATACATGCTACATCTCTATAGCATATATAAATATAGTTTTGAAAAGTGAGATTAAAGTCAGTAAGGCACTGAAATAGTATGGTTTTTTTCAAATAACATACTGAAGTATTAGACCCTTTTAGTCTAACTAATCGCACTACATTTACATATGAGTGTGTGAATGAAAGATAATCATGTTATTATATAGTCAGAATATTTCCTTTTTATTTAATAAGAGTTCATCCAAGCCAAAATCGACCCGACTATTTTTTCAGCCGAGTGTAGCATCGAATTCATTTTCTAAATTTTCTAATGGACATAAAACATACCACTATTTTGACTGGATAAATAAAATTAAAAAAGTTTTTGATAGAAATCAAACTCAAGGAAGAAGCTAGTTGACACCATTCTCCTAACTCTTTAACCACCTGATCACCGTTTGGTTTAGTCATATAGAATATTTGCTTTCTATTTTTTTTTTTAAATATACTTCCTTTCGACATATTTATATATATGTAATTTATGTACGAATTGGAGTCGTTATGACAAAACTCTTGGGGAAGTTGCATACACAGACGTTAATATGTGTATATAAAATAGAAATATAATAAAGAAGGACCGAGTGGTTAATGTGGAAACAATACTTGTATTCACTTGAAACCCAGTAACAAAAAAAGAAAAAAAGTATTGTATTCACTTTTAGGCAAATTTTGAAATTGTTTTCTTTATTGTTTAAAGAAAAGGGATTGTGTGGACGTACGTCCTTAGTTTGCGGCTGCTGAACCTTTTACGAGTGGACCATGTCAACCTACTTATATTATTGAAAATTGATTTTCATAGGATATGTATACTTTATATTTGTCTATATTATATATTTTTCAATTTTTTTTCAATTTTAGTCTCTAAAACTTCTTCAAACTTATAAATATTTTTGTATTAATAAGAAGAATAACTTATTATATGGTATTAGAGCAGGTCTTTTTATTCAAAATATAATTTTTTTTTTATTTCCGTAAATCCTCTTTAACTATTTTTTTATCACACAATTTTGTTTAACTTATCTACCACCGCTCGATCAACCAAGTCGGTCACCTTTAAAGCAACATCAACCATTATGTCTAATCCGGTTGATCCAGACATAACCATACTTTCCGTGAATATGGCCGACATCACAAAGCTCACGACCACGAGCTACATGTCGTGGTGCCTTTAAATCCGTTTATTCTTTGGGGGACACGCTCTCTCAGCCTACATCAACGCAAACACCTCGATCCTGTCTCAAACCACCGCAAGTGATGGTGTGATCTCCGTTAATCCCAAGTACAATACTTGGATCCGACAAGACAAACTCATCTTTGCTGCTCTTCTTGGCGTGATCTCGATGCCTCTCCAATCGCTTGTCCCAACAGCCTCCACGACCTTGGAAGCTTGGGAAATTCTCGCTTAAACTTACGGCACACCGCCAAGAGGTCATATCAAGCAGCTCAAAGCTCAGTTGAAGAAAACTGTCAAAGGCTTTAAAACTATCGAAGAATACATGAAACTTATGAAGTCTAAATCATGAAGATCTTGTTGAATACATAACTGAGGGTTTTCCTGAAGGATATCGTGTCGTCTGCGATGCTATGAACAATCGTGATAGCACCATCTCCTTTGAAGAATTCCATGAACAGTTGATTAACTGGGAAGCCAATGTCAGCTGCAACACATCGGCTTCTGAGCCTTTTCCAGTCACAACCAATGCGAAAAATTACTGACCCCGCAACAACAACAATAATAATAATTGGTGCGACAACAACTCTCACCAGTCCAATTGGCGGAATTACAAGGTTGTCGTTTTTATCCCGACAAGTGTCAAGCTTGTGGCAAACAAGGACACAATGCTCAGTGTTGTTATCAATTCAGTCTTGTACTAACACAAACTTCGAACTCTGGTTCTCCAGACCAAGGCTGGCAACCAAGAGCTCAAGTCGCAACACACATGGTGGATAAATCCTCTTGGCTGCTTGATAGTGGAGCTTCTCACCACATCACTTCCGATCTCCACACATTGGGTTTGCATGATCCTTATCATGGCACGAATAATGTCCTTATAATTGACGGTTTGGATTTTCTATTCAAAATATGGGCTCGACGACTTTTCCCTCTAATACTCATGATTTAAAACTTTAGATTATTTTACATGTTCGGTCTATGGCAACAAACTTTATTTCTGTCTACAAATTATGTGTTGATAATAGCGTCTCTGTTACTTTTGATCCGTTGGCATTTCAGGTGAAGGATCTAAGCTCGGGAGCGCAAGTGGTGAAGGGAAAAGCTAATAACGGGATGTATGAATGGCCGCAGTCCTCCTCGTTTCATGCTTTTTCTAGTTTTAAAACTTCGTTCACGGATTGACACTCTCGTTTAGGCCATCCTCATGTTGATCTTCTGAATAAAACTATTTCCAAATTTTTCGCTGCCTTTATCTAATTAAAATTCTACTTCTTTGTTTTGCAAATCGTGTTCCATTGTCAAAAGCCACAAAAAGCCTTTTGGAGAAAATACACTTCGCCCCTCAAAACCACTTGAACTTCTTTACTCCGATGTCTGGACCTCTCCAAAATTTTTTTTTGATGGATACAAGTATTACTTGGTCTTGGTTGATCACTTCACACGATATACTTGGTTTTATCCATTAAAGAAGAAGTCAGAAGTCCTTGAAACCTTTTCCAAGTTCAAAGCTTTGAGGAATCTTTTTTATCCTATTAATGTTGCCATTTCTTTGGCATAAATCGCATTTTGAGATGAACTCGTGTGCATCTTTAAAAAACTAGGCTACCACAAACCCGATTGTAGAACCTTGGAGGTCGTCTTAAATATAGCAAAGTGGCCTCCATAGGCCAAACCATGGCAATTTAGCAAAATACCCATCAACTTTTTCTTCACAAATGCATATTTGGTATCTTTGCAAAGAGTGTGAATAATAATTCATCGCAATAAACATGGTTGATATATTTGAAGAACTTTTTCCTATCATAACCATTCAAATTGAGCGACTCATTTTCGCAAGCTAGGTAATTCACTACATCCGCATACCAAGATGTTTTATCTTTCAACGGTTTTGCTTTCTCAAGCTTCTTGTGTGTCTTATGAGTTATTTCTAAGAGTTGGATAGCCATAAGTTTCTCCTCGAGGAGAAATCACTGATCGGTATGTTGTTGATAATCCTCATCTTAGAGAAATTATCTGCTACCTCATTCTCAACACCTTTCTTGTCCTTAATTTCCAAGTCAAACTCTTGGAGTAGCAAGATCCATCTTTAGAGCCTCAATTTTGCATTCTTCTTTGCCAATAGATATCTCAATACCACGTCATCCGTGTGAACAATCACTTTGGAACCAACCAAATAGGACCTAAACTTCTCAAACGTGAATACTATGGCAAGTAGTTCATTCTCCGTCATAGCATACTTTACTTGTGCATCATCGAGGGTCCTACTCGCATAGTATATCATGTGAAACTTCTTGTCTTTCTTTTTCTCAAGTACCACTCCAACCACATAATCACTTGCATCACACATGATTTTGAAGGGAAAATTCCAGTCATGTCCTTGCATAATGAGAATGCTAACCAACTCACGCTTGATCTTCTTAAAAGCTTCAAGGCACTCCTCATCAAACACAAAATCAAATTTCTTACACAAAGTCTTGTAAGTGGTATTGCAAGCTTCAAAAATTCATTGATTAATCTTCTATAGAACCCGCCATGACCCAAAAAAAATTATTACGCCTTTTACCAAGTTTGTAGGCTCAAAGCTAATCATCACGTCGATCTTCACTCTATCGACCTCAATCCCTTTCTCAGAGATTTTATGACCCAACATTATGTCTTCCTTAGACATGAAGTGATATTTCTCATAATTCAACATAAGATTTGTCTCCTCGCACCGCTTCAAAACCCTACAAAGATTAGAAAACAAAATAAAAACGAATCTCCATAGACATAGAATTCATCCATAAAACCTCAACCACATTCTCAATTACGTCCGAGAAGATCAACATCATGCACATTTGAAAGGTTGTGGGTGCGTTACATAGACTAATGGCATCCTTCGATATGCAAAGGTATCATTGGGGCATGTAAATATCATATTCTCTTGATCATTTAGGTGGATAGGGATTCAAAATAACCTTGAATACCCATCAAAAAAACAATAGTGGGTGTGGTTTGATAGTCTTTCTAATATTCGATCTCTAAATGGTAATGGAAATTGGTTTTTTCTAAATGCGGCATTCAATTTACGGTAGTTTATACACATTCAATGTCCCATTATAGTCCTAGTTGGGATCAACTCATCTTTATCATTCTTAACTACCATGACTTTACCTTTTTTGGTACTACCTATACTGGAGAAACCTATGTGTTATCCAAAATTGGGTAAATTATCTTCGAATCCAAGAGTTTAAGGATCTTTTTTTGAAAAACATCTTTAAGGTTAGAGTTTAACCGTCTTTGATGTTCCACGGAAGTCATATACTCATTTTCTAGGTGGATCCTAGGCACACATAAGGATTCCGAGATTCTTTTATATCATCAAGTGAATACCCTATGGTTTCCTAAATTTTCTCAGTTCCTTTAAAAGGGTGGAAGTCTCAAGATAACTAAGCTCATCATTAATGATAATCAGATAAGTAGAGTTTGTTCCGAAGAATGTGCACCTTGGCTCTTTCAGGAGTGGTTTGAGGTCGACCTTTAAAGTTTTGAGTTCACTCCAATCCCCATCGATGCTAGTCTTAGAATTGCTACCTCCATCTTTGTTGGTCATCTACCCAACTTCAAGCATATTAATCTCATGCTTTACTTGTGTCAACTCGAAGAAGGTATCATCAATACAAGTCAGCTTATGCGAGTCCATGATCTTCTCATAACCCGCATTATCATCCTCAAGCAGCCCAAACTCTCTTTGCTTAACCGTCAAAGTACTTTGGAGTGAGTATTCTAAGGCGATCTTCTCCAATATTTCATCTGCCAATGCATTCACCTCCTCAATGTAAAATAATTTTCCTTTAGTAGTATGCTTTTTCCCTCACATTGTTGATGTCGAAGTTCAAAACTTCATCATCTAAATGCAAGTTTATCCTTCCCCTTCGCACATTAGTCATTGATCCTGTAGTGCATAAGATGAACGTCCCAAGATAAGGGGATCCCTTGGCTTTTCATCTATCTTAAACATTAAAAAGTTCGTGGGTATCTCAAAATAACCAATCATAATAGTAAGATCTTCAAACAAACCAATTGGTGTTTTAATGGATCAATCCGCAAAGAAAAGTGAGATCCTACAATCATTGTATTGTGTGAATCTCAACCGCATGGCAACCGATAGAGGTTTTAAACTCAAAATCACATGAAATCCAACTAAATAAGAGAGGTCCAAGGGAACAAGGGAGTGTGAAGCTTCTTGTATTATACTTCTTCTTAGCAACCACTTTCCTTTGGATGATGGCACTACATTCATGATTTAAGACAACAATGTTTTCTAATACCTTTTTCCTCTTCTTTACTGCATCTTTCATAAACTTTTTGTAAGGTGGAGACAACAAAAATGCATCTAGGATTGGCATTATCACAGTGACTTTAGTCATTTGCTTGTCGAACATGTCCTGATATTTTTCCATGAGTTGCTTCTTAAACCGTTCCGGTAAAGGGGGCTTTGGTTCATATGGTGGTGGTTCAAAGAGATTCTATTTTCTTGAAAAATTTAGGCCTTTTTTAAAATTATTTTCTTTGCTTTATCTTGAGTAATCTCTTCTACCTCTTCATCCTTGGCTTTTTCATCCACTACTCCATCATCATCAATCTCAATCACTACCTCCTCTGTCTTAGTATGTTCTTATTGAGGTCTCCACTAGGTATCTCTTTCCCATATCTAAGTGTGATAAAGTTGATGTATTTCTTTGGGTTCGGTTAAGGCTTAACTGGTAACACACCAATGGACGCTTTGAAGAGGAACTACTCATTTGATTGAATTGGGACGAAAAGTGTTCGAACTTAGAATTTAGATCTTTTTAGACCCCATAAACCTTATTGTTCATTTCTCCCCTCCCTTGTTATTCTAGAATCTTCTTGAGGAGAGCATTAATGTCTTCTTTGCCTTTGGTTTTGGTAGTAAGGTTGGTTGGAGGTGAACTGAGGTTTATGATTGAAGTTTCCTTATTGGTTGTTTGGTTGAAAGTTGACTTGTTGGTTGTTGGATTGAAAATTTCCTTGAGGCTTCATAGATGTGAAGGTTTGGTCTTGGAGATTTTCCACATTTGGGTTTCTATAGGAAAAGTTAGGGTGATTCCTGTAATTTTGGTTGAATCCCTTGTTGTAACCTTGGCGTTTACCACCTATATAGTTTATCTCTTCTTGTCCCTCAACACAACCTTTATTCCCAACATCTTGGTAGCATTGAAACATGTCGTTTTCACCAACATAGTTGACTAACTTTTGAGATACTTGTAGAACCTTATCAATCTTCTCATTCAATGCCTTGATCTCCTTATGGTGAAGATAATTTATTTCACTACTATCTGTCGATGTGCGATCGTAATCCTCACCGTATCACTTTGAGCTAAATTCTCGACCAACAACAGTCCACCACCCTCTCTTTATCCCAAGAATTTACCATTGTTTATTGTGTCTAGTAGCATCCTATACTTTGCCAAGCCACTGTGGTAGAGGGTACTTAATAGAGACTTCTTTGAGAAGTCGTGGTGTAGACATTGAGAAGTGTATCCATTGAAATGTTTTCATGCCTCACAAAAACTCTTATTAGCTCGTTTTGCGTATCTCGATATATCATTCCTTAATGTAGTCGTGCATGAAGTAGAGAAAAATTTAGCCAAGAACACCCTCTTGCATTGATCCCATGAAGTGATAAAGTTGTGGGGGCAGATTCTTCTCCCACACGTGGGCTTTGTCGCCAAGCGAAAATGGGAAAAGTTTAAGCTTGAAAGCGTATTCTAAGATCATGTTTATCTTTACCGTGCTGTAAAACCGGTAAAACTTATCTAAGTGATCAAGTGTATACTCCATTGAAAGCCCATGAAACTTCAAACTTTGCACCATATTGATCAAACTTGCTTTTATCTCGAAGTTATTGTTCCTATCGGAAGAGGCCGAATCCCAGTCCTATGACCATGTATGTTCGGTTAATCATAGGTTTCAATCACTAATGCGGGTATTGGTGCATGATGAGGCTAATTCTTTTGGTTACCTTAAATATTTCCTTGACCCATATTCCCGAGACCAAACTCGTGACCCTCATTCTCCATGTTACCCGGTTCCATGTTCCATGTTCAATCCAACCTCTCCTCGCAAAATAATCTCTTTTATTCCTTCCTAGCTCTAGCAAGATCACATTCCAACCAGCGAATACCCTTAACCCGATCAACTCGATTTGTGGAACCGTGACTCCTTAGGTTCATGCACCTGTAGGTAAAGAGATCAAAACAAAAGCAAATAGATTAGATGGTTAGTGAAAATAAAGTAAAAACTTAGTCTCGATTGAAAATTAAATTTTAATGGCTATTGCATTGTCTCCCCAGCAACGATAATGAAATTTTACCAATTAACTTATCGTACTTATAGTAGTTTCGGGTAAATCCACAAGAAAACATGCATTTAGCAGACCAAGAATGCAAATTTTTATTTCAACCTAAATAAATAAAGAGTGTGTGCATTTAAACCAAATTTAAAAATAGTTAGAGCGGAAAAATAGAAAATCGGTTTTGGAAAATGCAAATAAGAGAAAACGAGCTTTTGGGAATACGATAGGTGAATATGATGATCAAATGCTAACTAGTAGAGATTAATCTATTTAAATAAGCTAATTCATTGGTCTTAGATCACTAATCTTGACTAATCCACTTTCGTGTCACAAATTTCTTCACTAATCATTAAATAATCAATAACTGTCGTTAACTATCAAATGATTAATGAGCAATACCAACAAGCCTGAATAACTATTAAACATCCTAATCATCAATTCTCATTGGCTAAGTATGTAAAACACTTAATACTTTGATTCGGACATTTCATCGAACACCTTGTGGGTGGGAGAATGTTTAACCTTTAAACTAACATGATCAAAAGTAATCTAATATTAATAACACAAAATCAAATTGGTTATCAAAGACACGAAACCGCTCAAACCGACCGCTAGATGTTCATGGTGTGCTTCTGATCGCTGGATGCTACCGATGTCATTCGATTGCTGCACATGCCCGCTAGATTTTCAGATAAGATATGTTAATTTACCACCAAATACACCGTCCCGCTGGACTTGACCGCTAAATTTCCAAGAAGTCATTTCATGCTGGAATCCTGCGATGCACTCTCTTCTTTTCATAAATTCTACTCTTTTAATCTCTTTTAACTCTAATTTGCTCTCTTTGATGCATACTGTACTTCAAATATTTACAAAGCAAAAATAATATGTAAATTATGAAACTATAGTTCTAATATGCTATGTGGAAATGAATTAACTTTTGCAAGTGCAATATGAAAAGAATCGACGACAAGACGTCTAAATCAAAATAGAATAAGGCTAATGTATCTTTTCGAAGAAAAACGAAAAAAAATTAATGAGTACGTCTTATATATATATATATATAAAGTTGTGTCAGGAGGATCACAAATTTTCTTTTCCCGTTAAAAACAATTATAATGGAAAAGACAAGTTACCCTTAAAAGTTAAAAATCAGGAAAAGTCGCGAGGAACTTAAAATACAAAAATAAAAAGACGTAAATAAATATGAGTAATAATCACATCGAGAGACCCACACCTTTTCATTCACGCGCCACTCCTCGTATCCCTTGGTCTACCGTTTTTTAACCAGTTATTCTTACGTACAAACTAGATAGTAATTATTAGTATTTTAAATCTATGATTATTAGTGTACTTCGTATTTTAGATTAGATTATAAATGATGTACTTATAATTTACTTATAAATTATTAATATTTTAGATTATATTTATTTTATATATTTAAATTATATTTATTATTATTATATATAATTTATGTTATATTAATTAAAATTACTAATATATAATTATGTATGTACGGTATTATATTTGTAACAAATTTATTTGATAATTTAGATTATAACATAATTTGGTTGTAAAAGTTAAGTGGTGTTATGTATATATTTTCACATCATAAAATCTATAACAATTTGATTTAATCCAATATCATTTATTATCAATGATTAGAAATTCGATCCGACATCCGTTATGATTCGTCTTTATCTGCTCTGACTCGTCTTGATTCGTCCTGACGCATTTTAAAAATTAGAACAATTGAACATCTAAATCCTAATTCAAATTTGGATGATATAATATTGGATACGTTAAAATTAAATCCATATATTCTTTAAATTTTTTTAAAAAAAATTATATATATATTTTTGACATTAAAATTGATTACATCTTAATTTTTTATAATTTAAAAACTATATAATCCTTGATAAATTTAACAATATATATTTAAACATTAATAAAATTATAATTTTTTGTAGTTTTGAAATATTTTAAACTAATTATTTAAAATTTATAAACATTATAATATTTTAACTAATTTTTTTATTAATTTAATTTGGTAAAATTATTGGTTTAAATAAAAAAACCAACTAAAAATTATTTTTAAAAAATTTAAAAACCTAATAAGTTAAATTTTTTTTATTCAGATTTGAAATCATTTTGATATTTTTTAAGATTTAATTGGTATAACGGTTAGAAAAATAATAGTTGTAAGGAGGAAAACCAATATAGAAAAGAAATTATATAGTTATATTAATGTACATATTTAACTCATTGGTAAAACTGTAAGTGGTTAATATATAAAATTACATTATAATATTAACGTTTATATATAATTATTATATTTTATTTATCATGATCACTATTATATTATTATATATTTTTATAATTCATATTTAACTTATTTATTATACATATATATACATATATCATTATATACTTATATATTATACATATATAACTTATTTGGTATACAATATATATACTTATATCATTATTATATTATTATATATACATTGGAGACACGACACAATGTGGGAATAAAAAAAAAAAGAACTGAAATGAAGGGACAAAAATTAAATGTCCGGTAGAGGACGGCACCGTCTTCATCCAATTCATAACCGTACGCCATGCATGACCGGCGTAGACCGGTGACCAGTGTTTTCTCCTTTCTATTATATTTTAATTCCTCTCTTTTTTTCTGTTTTTTAATACATTCCTTGCCCGCGTAAACGAGAGGAAATAATTAATAACATTAAAAACAAATGGGAAACCTCCTACATCCAAGCTGTTTTCCAGAACAACCCAAAACTCCACAAAAGTTATATTCACACCTCTCGCTCTTTTTATCTCAAATCACACAACCATTACAAAATTAAAAAAAAACATATATTCACCCACAAAACTTAAGAAAAGTTTTCTTTTTATTTTTCTCCTCACGAAATCTCAGAAGATGACAATAATGATAAGATATCTATAAAAGTATCATCTTACAGATTCCATCTTTTCTATTACATGGAGAAGAAGAAAGAAGAGGATCATCATCATCATCAAGAACAACAAAGTAACAAGGACACAGAGAAGAAGATCGAGCATCAAAAAGAACAAGAACAACAAATCTCTCAAGCATCATCAAACATGGCGAATCTAGCTACGTCATCAGATCATCATCAGTTGGAGCTAGCTAGAAGCAACATGAATCTCTCAAGCTTCTTCGATACTTCATCTTTGCCATTTTCTTATTCCTATTTCGAAGACCACTCATCCAATAATCCCAATTCTTTCCTCGACTTGCTCCGACAAGATCATCATCAATATGCTTCTTCCTCTAATTCCTCTTCCTTTTCATTCGATGCCTTTCCTCTTCCCAACAACAACAACAACCCCTTTTTTACGGATTTGCCCTTACCTCAAGCTGAGTCATATGAAGTTGTGACCACAGCACCGACATCTCCAAACTCAACCTCAGTTTCATCTTCCTCCAACGAAGCTGCAAATGATAAAAACAGTGGAAAGGAAGTTCTTGAAAAAAATCAAGAAGAGGAAAATCAACAGGAGCAAAAGGGTACTAAGCCACAGTAAGTCATTAATTAGCTAACCCTCCATTTATATATATGTTTTGGGTGGGATTTTATTAATTATTGTGAGTATTGTTGTTTTAAAGGTTGAAGGCAAAGAAGAAGAACCAGAAGAAAACAAGAGAGGCTAGTTTTGCTTTTCTGACGAAGAGCGATATTGATAACCTTGACGATGGTTATAGGTGGAGAAAGTACGGTCAGAAAGCTGTCAAAAACAGTCCTTATCCCAGGTAATATATAACTCTGTATATATAGTGCAGCCCTATCTAGATCCACATATATATATATATATAGATCATCCTCACTATATATGTCTGTGTGTCAACATATATACTTTATATGCGTATGTAAATATACTTCACTAGATCCTTGCTTATCTAATTCATAAGGATCATATCTACATTTTTCTACATATTGTATACAATACAGGTTCATTCAGATAGTCATATATATAATAAACCATCTAAATAGTCATATTTATATATGTATATACATATGTAGGTGTATGTGTGTGTAGAACCCTAGATTCAATGTGCTCTATATATGCAGAGTCTATCTATATGCATATAACATGACCTTATTCATTTCATATATATATATATATATTCACTGTATAAACCTAATACGCGTGTAAGTAGGGTCCAAATTTTTTGGTTTTTGGAGAATATTTTTTCCTTTGTTCCATTCCATGAGGTTTCTGTGTTTTGTGTTTTTTGTCTTCCCTTGATTTATGTTGCTTGTGTCGGAAGATTTCTGTTTCAACTTGTTCTAAACTTCTTCTCAGATCTCGAGATCTTCTGTTTCTCTTCATATCTTCCAAATGTCAAAACTTACCTCAACGTAAATAGACCAGAGATTTATAAAAACAAAATAGTAAATCTTTTATTTTCTTGGCTAAGAAATATTAAATCGTTTTGTAAATGTACAACTATTTAATATAATTTTTTTAAAATGTGCAGAAGCTATTACCGTTGCACTACAGTGGGTTGCGGAGTGAAGAAGAGAGTGGAGAGATCATCTGATGATCCTTCCATCGTCATGACAACCTACGAAGGTCAACACACTCACCCTTTTCCCATGACGCCACGTGGACACATCGGAATGCTTACGTCACCAATCCTAGACCATGGTGCAACCACCGCGTTATCATCATCATTCTCTATCCCTCAGCCACGCTACTTGTTGACTCAGCATCATCAACCGTACAACATGTACAACAACAACAACTCTCTAAGTATGATCAATAGAAGCTCCTCCGATGGCACTTTCGTAAATCCAGGGTCATCATCACTCCCCGGATTTGGTTACGAGATGTCTCAAGGTTCTACTTCAACTTCTTCTTCCATTAGAGATCATGGATTGCTTCAAGATATTCTTCCTTCGCAGATTAGATCCGATACTATTAACACTCAAACCAATGAAGAGGATAAGAAATGAACAACTTTTTTCCCCGGGGCAATTGTTTTTTTTTCTTTTGGCCGGATCCGGTTGATAGTTTTTATGAAGAGTTTTTGGCCGGTTTAGGTAAACCGATATTGCTGGCTTTCTAATGTTTTTTCTTTATTACATTTAGCATCGGTTTCTTGAATCATCACGAAACAAACAATCGACGCTAACTAGGAACAGAGGTTTGTAGCATATGTTATATAGACATAACTTACATTTTTTTGTTTGAGTTTTAATAAAATGTATCGTTTAATTCTAAAGACGACGGAGAGCGGCTTCAATCTAGTTCAATAGTACATGTGTTTTGTTATATTATAGTGCTTCTAGATCATTTTAATTTGTAAACATGCTATGATCAAATCACTAGTCCGTTCTCATTTATTAAAAATCTTGCATGTTATTCTATTTCTATCCCGATCGTTTTGTAAATTAACATATCCCATATATACAAAGATATTTCTGTTTTGTCGTAAATCAATAATTTATATGCCTAAACCATACTAAAACTTACTCACAATATATACGTACAATACCATCAATTTAATATTTAACTTCAACTTTTCTATTATGGTTTTAAGACACAATGCTATAAATGTTAGCTTTATATTCATCTTTATATAAAGATTAATTAAAGAGATAACTTTTAGCCTTAAACTCAAAGTCTCTTTTATAGTTTTCTTCACTACGACGTTTATGTTCGGCTTCAATCATCACAGATAGTAATATTCAAAAATACTTTTAGGATTAATGAGCCAGTGTTTGTGTACTTGACCCACCCATTAGTTGTAGTCTTGTAGATATGGGTTATATGGACCATATTTGAACAAAACATCATTTCTTTATTTCTCTCCCTAACCAAAATGTAAACAGTATTATTTTAGCATAAGCTTTTTTCAAGTATCACTTACAAGATAAAATGAAAATAAACTGAAACTGTTGTGGTGTGTAGTTATATAAATTTCTTTGTTTTTCATTATATTCATTTTATTTAACTCCTCATTTGACATTAATCAACATACAAAAAAATTGAACCCACATATATATATATATACATATATTATATCAATCATAAAGTTATGTGTGGAGCTATATATGTGTGCATATATATGCTTTAGGTCTTTTTCTGGAAGCCGATAGCTACGCAAGTAATATGGCTGATATTAAATATAAAAGTAAATGAAAAAGGCATAGAGTTAGTAATGTCCATAACGGGCTGTCTTTTAATCACTAAAAAAATATAAACAGAAAGAGTTCTAACAGGCTACTCATCAACCCTACTCCATCACCAACTAAGTATCAAAAGAAAGCATGCTTTGTATATTATGGAGGATTATTACTACAATGTTTCTTTGATCGCATCATTCCCTTAGAGCTACACACATATACATATATATATATAAACTCACACACATGTATACGTAGGCAGTTTGGGTACTTATCTTAGGGTCTTGAATGGTGACGTGAAAGAAGTTGAACGAGTTGAATTTTGTGGACTAAAATTTAAAATGATATCAACTTTCAACTATTTTTTTCAAACAGGTCGAACGGTTGAAATGGTTTAGTTATTTTTCAAATATAACGTTTTGTAAATAAAACCAATCCATATCATCTTTAAAATACCTTTAATTTGATTGAACTTAGAAAAAAGCGCACAATGCGGTAGAAAATGATGTGTGGAAGGCTAGGTTACCGCTCGCACATCATGACCGAAATTGATTTTAAATATATAGCTCTTATAATTCACTTGATTATTAACAAATTTAATGGGAAATAAATAGAATCTTTGACCTCAAGTTCGAATTTCCACTGAAGAGAGAATATTTACGTACGTCATAAGTCATAACTCATTAACATATTTTATAGATAAAGGTTCGAAACTACATACTTAAAAAATGTTTTAAATACTGAAATGTTGTTAGTCAAAATGGATCGAATATTGATTAAGTGTCTATATTGTGGTATGTCTATTACGATATATTAGTGTGAATATTATGTTAATATTCCAATTGTACATTTAAGTCTTTTACATTATATCATTAAACATAGTTTAGGTTAAATACATTTGTATAAATATTGATCTTAATATCTTATATGTTTTATATGATATCAGAACATTACATACAAGGTTTTGCTTGATTCTTTTTCTTTTTCTAATTTCTGACTTCGTTTCTTCGACCTTTCCTCCCTTTTTTAAATTTCTTTGATCTTACGTACGTCACACGCCATGACTAGTCCTGTGGATGCTTCGTCTATTACTAAAACTTTGAAGGAATTGGTGGTAACTACGCCTCGAGTGGAGATTCAACGACGCACGATTTCACCTTATGATCTTATCAGTAACTCAGGATCAAAAACTCTAAAACAAGAAAAGGGTCTCAATCAAAGGAAGATTTTCATCTCAGTAAAAATCAGAAGTTTCACCTCAAATGATCACTTCCGGGAAGCTTTCTCTCCCGCCAGCCAACAAGAAGATTTTTGTGCAAACAAAGTTTATGTTGTCTTGTAAAATAGTTTTGATGCTTTACGATTTGATAACGTGTCATGTTGGCATCCTTATTTTCATATCGTCGTTTTCAATATATAAACTGATCGTCTCTGTAACGTTGGCAATATGCAATGATAATCTGAAACTTCAGTATTTCTTCTCAAGCTCTAAACTTTCTCTTTCCTTTCATGGTACAGAGTTATGACAAGTTCGAACGATCCGTTTTCTATAGCTATTCTAAGTATTACTCAATGTGTAACTATCAAATTCACTGAGGAAAATTATTTGCTTTGGAAATCTCAGATTGAGTATTTTGTTGATGGTCAACTTCTTCTTGGTTACATTAATGGATCTGAGGTTTGTCCTTATGTGACAATAACTTCAAGATCTGGAGATGTTATTATGGAGTCTAGTAATCCAGATTTTATCCGCTGGTGTCGTCAAGATCTAGTTGTCAGATCATGGCTTCTCGGTTCTCTATCTGAAGAAATCATGGGAAAAGTTCATCACTTTACCACATCTCATGACATCTAGTTCGCTTTAGCCAAGAATCTCATCAGAGTTTCAACTTCAAGATAGTTTGAGCTTCAACAAAAGCTCCAAACCATTTCTAAAGGTAACAAAACTATGGATGCTTATCTTACAGAGTTTAAAGGAATTTGTGATCAAATGAGCTATATAGGACTACATGTTACTAAGAACATGAAGATTTTTGGAGTGCTAAATGGATTAGGAAAAGAGTATGAGGCTATTGGTGCAATTATTGCAAGCTCTATGAACAACTTTCCTGGTCAATCATATGAATCTATTGTGGCTCAAATAATTAGTTTTGATGATCGCCTAATGTCTTATGATGTAAACCATGAAGTAACTCCTCACATGGCTTTTTCAACTGGACGTGATGATTCTGGTTACTTAAATCGTGGCTAATATAAACTCTTCCTGTTGGTGGATAAAAGCATTTGTAACCCTTAAAAAAACTAAAGCTCTTCTTGTGGCTAAAGGTTTCTTGCAAGAATAAGGAGTGGACTATGTTGAGACCTATAGCCCAGTTGTTAGAACATCAACAGTGAGAATGGTCTTACACACAGCTACTATCATGAAATGGGAAATTCAGCAACTCGATATTAAAAATGCTTTCTTACATGGTGAATTAGAAGACACAATGTTCATGATACAACCATCGGGTTTTGTTAATACGAGTAAACCAGGCTCTGTATGTCAGCTTACAAAGGCTTTATACGGTCTGAAACAAGCCTCACACGCCTAAATCAACAAAAGTATGTAGAGGGTCTTCTAACAATAGTAGGTATGCTAGATTGTGCTCCAATGCCTACTCCTCTTCAGCTGGATTGTGTTCCCTATCAAACAACTGCATTTCCTGATCCGATATACTTCAGGTGTCTGGCAGGGAAACTTCAATACTTAACTTTCACCATGCATACAGTGATACTTGAAAGGAACGCTAGATTATGGATTAATGCTACATTATGATACGGATTTCACATTACGAGTATACAGTGATAGAGATTGGGCTGGGTGTAAAGAAACTCGAAGATCAACAGGGGGTTTTTGCACCTTTCTTGGCCAAAATATTATCTCTTGGTATGCAAAACGTCACCCAACAGTCTCCAAGTCTTCCACTGAAGCAGAATATCGATCTTTATCACTCACAGTTTCAGAATTGACTTGGATCAATTCGTTGCTAAAGAAAAATGGTGTTCCGCAACCTGCTCCAACTGAACTGTATTGTGACAATCTGTCTGCATTTTACCTCACGGCTAACCCGGTTTTACACTCTCGATGAAAACACTTTGATGTTAACTACCATTATTTGAGAGAACGTGTTGCACTAGGGACTTTGGTTGTCAAGCATATCCTAACCGCATCACAGTTAGCTGACATTTTCACAAAATCACTACCAAAAGAAGCTTTCTGTTCACTTAGGTTCAAAGTCGGTGTTGAAAGCTTCCCACACCTAGTTTGAGGGGGTCTATCAGTAACTCAGGATCAAAGACTCTAAATCAAGAAGAGGGTCTCAATCAAAAGAAAAATTTCACCTCAGTTAAAACAGAGCACCTCTCTACTTTAGTAAAAACAGAAGTTTCACCTCAAATGGTAACTTCTGGGAAGCTTCCTCTTCTGCTAGTCAACAAGAAGATTCCTTGTTCAGACAAAGTCTCTGTCGTCTTGCAAAACAGGATCAAAGACTCTAAATCAAGAAGAGGGTCTCAATCAAAGGAAAAATTTCACCTCAGTTAAAACAGAGCACCTCTCTGCTTTAGTAAAAACAGAAGTTTCACCTCAAATGGTAACTTCTGGGAAGCTTCCTCTTCTGCTAGCCAACAAGAAGATTCCTTGTTCAGACATAGTCTCTGTCGTCTTGCAAAACAGTTTGGATGCTTTACGATTTGATAACATGTCATGTTGACAGCCTTATTTTCGTATTGTCATTTTCAATATATAAGTTGATCGCCTCTGTAACGTTGGCAATATGCAATGATAATCTGAAACTTTAGTATTTCTTCTCAATCTCTAAGTTTTCTCCTTTTTTTCAGATCTCTCCTTAAACAATAATCATGGTTCTGTGATCTCTTAGCCCTTACTTCATGGTCCTAACTACAATGAATGGGCATCGAATATTCATATGGCACTCAAGACTCATAAGAAATTCGGTTTTGTTTATGGCTTTATTCCAAAACTGCATGAAAAATAAGGTTATTTAGAAGATTGGTGGACCAAATAATGCTTTGGTTATTTCTGGCCTTAAGCTTACAGTGGTTGATTCGGTTCGTTCAACACTATCTCATCTAGAGGTTGTGAGTGATTTGTGGAATCATTTTCGATATAA
This sequence comes from Cardamine chenopodiifolia, assembly GCA_963922655.1. Classification (NCBI taxonomy): domain Eukaryota; kingdom Viridiplantae; phylum Streptophyta; class Magnoliopsida; order Brassicales; family Brassicaceae; genus Cardamine; species Cardamine chenopodiifolia. Next base: position 9,671,156 of record OZ000464.1, read on the forward strand.
GTATTGCGTTCAGAACGGACAGCCTGTGCAGCGCCTCAAAGTAGAATTGGCTACTTGTCGAGAACATGTACTTACGATCGAGGCTTACTATGGGAAATTGATGTAGCTTTGGACCTCTTTAGCTTAGTATCAATAGTCAAAGAATTGTGATTGTCTAAGTGAAGCAGAATTACAGAGAGAACGCGAGGAGGATCACCTTCACGAATTTCTCAAGGGTCTAGATGGCTGTTTTTGGCTCTGTTAAATCAAGCATTCTATCGCGTGATCCATTTCCATCCATTGATGAGGCTTACAGTATATTGATGCAATAGGAAGATTCAAAAAGTGATTCTAATGCATAACAACAAAAATGATGCTATGACTTATGTAATCCAGCATGCTTCAGTTTTGGGACAAGTCGTGCTCATATACCTCGTGAAGACATATCGTATCTTCAGTGTACAAGTTGTGGTCGTAATGGTCATACTGCTGAGATTTGTTTCCACATACTCGGTTATCCATATTGGTGGGGCAGTTGTCCTCGTGGCCGTATTAATACTTTTTGTGGTCGGGATAACTTTCTGGTTCGGATCGTGGTTCCGGAGTTATGCCAGCAGCCTTGTCATATGCTCGTGTCAATTCAGTTGTTGTGGTGAATGTTGTCACGCCAGCGGATATAGTAGGCTTGATACTCAATGGCGTAAGTTGGTTGCTATGTTGAATGAATGCAAACTGAGGCTCTTACTAGTAAGTATTTCCTTAGTTCTTGGACTGTTGATTATGGAGCCACTAATCATATGATTAGCTCTATTGATTTTCTTTCTGATATTCAGGATTCGATTTATTTACCAATTAAATATTTCATGGATAATTTACGGTTGTGATGCATCAAGGAACAATGGTGTTAAGTCTGATGCTTACACTTAGAAATGTGTTATTGGTTGATTGCTTACAGTGTCATCTTATTTCTGTCTCACAGTTGAATAGAGATAGTGGCAGTGTTTTTTATACTGACAGACTTTGCATAATTCAGGACCGCATTACGAGGATGCTGATTGGAGCGGCTGAGGAGTTGAATAGACTATAATTTATGAGGAGACTTGATGCGGCTGGAGCAATGCATCAAACGGAAGTGGCATCTAGGGATGTATGAAATCACCACCTAGGTCATCCCTCCTTTCACGTTTTAAATTTAGTATCTATTTTGAGTGTTTCTAGAGATAGTAGTTTCAAGAATAAAGTGTATGAGATTTGTATTCACGCCAAACAAACTCGTTCATTTCCTACAATTTCTAATAAAACTGAGGTTTTATTTGATTTGATACAATGTGACTTATGGGAACCATATCGCACCACATCGCATTGTGGAGCTCGATAATTTTTTTACTATTATTTATAACTACTCCCGAAGTGTTTGGCTTTACTTATTGGATACGAAACAAGAGGTCTTTCAAACAATTCAGAATATTTTGGCCTCGTTGAGCAACAGTTTCTGGCGCAAGTAAAAACTGTTCGTAGTGATAATGGAACATAGTTTATGTGCCTTACTCCTTATTTTCGTGATAAAGAAATTATTCATGAGACTTCATGTGTTCACACTTCTCAGTAGAATGGTCGTGTTGAGAGCAAACATCGGCATATTCTTAATGTGGTGCGAGCTTTGCATTTTTAGTCATATATTCTGCTTAAATTTTGGGGTGACTATATTTTGACTACGGTTTATCTTATTAACCGTACTCTTACACCATTTCTTATTAGAAAAACTCCCTTCAAACGGTTGTATGGTCGTTCTCCACCACTTCAGCACCTTAGAGTTTTTGGCTTTCTTTATTATGCTCACAACAAAGATCATAAAGGTGATAAGTTTGCTTCAAGAAGTATTAAGTGTGTGTTTATTGGTTACCCATTTGGCAAGAAAGGGTGGAGAGTCTTTGATCTTCAAACGCATAAGATTTTTACTTTGCGGGATGTTGTGTTCAATGAGTCCCTCTTCCCATTTGCTTTGATATCATTGGAATCAGGTTCTTGTGGCTTATATGCATATGCATCGCAATTGATACCTCTTGACGACGATAATCATGATACTCTGTTATTTTGTAGTGTTGATAATGATCTTACTAACGCGCCTAGTGTCTCTTTTCCTCTTTCTTTGTTGTTGCAGAACATAGATGACTCTAGCGCCTTGATATCTGATTTGCATTCTTCTCCAGTTACATTGCTGCCTTTGGTTATGTCTCCAACCAAAGCAGATACTCTAGTCATCGCACGAACTCAGGCTTTGCTTGATTCACTTTTTCTTGTTGTTATCATTGAAACAATGTCTGTAACTACTCTAGCTCTGTCTATATTGGACACTAAACTTATGCCTGGTTATGAGGATCATTCTTCGTCATCGGATGCTGATGTTTCTCCTACATCTCATGATACTTTTGAACCAGAATCTCTGACTGTGGATGACGCCGCACCAGCACTAGTTATTCTTAGTCGTAGTACTCATTAGAGACAACTACCAGTGCACTTGAAAGATTATATCTTGCAGACTATTATTCTAGATGACACATCGGCTCCTACGAAGCCTTACTCTATCTCGTATTTTGTTGATTACCAAAAAATTTCAACTAGTCATTGTTTGTTTCTTAGTTCTTTTACTGCATATGTTATTCCAAAATCATATGCAAAATCAGTCAAGATGAAGGGACTGATTTTGATGAGACCTTCGCACATGTTACTAGGATGTCTACAATTATATTTTTTCTTTAATTTGTTGTTTCTCGCAATTAGGAGGTTCATCAAATGGATGTCCATAATACGTTTCTCCTTGGTGATTTAGATGAAGAGGTTTATATGTGCTTACTTCTTTGCTTTCGCAGCTCAGACCCTACCCATGTAGGTCGCTTACAAAAATCACTATATGATCTTTGTTAGGCTCCTCGTTGTTGGTTTGCTAAGTTAAGAAATGCATTACAAAAATATGGTTTCATCTAATCTGTTCTTGATTGTTCACTCTTTATACTTGAGAAAGAGGTTCATCGCCTACATGTTTTAGTGTATGTTGATGATTTGATTTTCTTTGGTAATTTAATATTTATGATGTCGACTTTTGAGGAGTACTTAAGTAGGTGCTTTCATATGAAGGATCTTGGCCTATCGAAATATTTTCCAGGCATTAAAACGGCTCAAATCCCCACTAGATATGGTCTCTCATTCGGCCGTTGAGACTGAATATCGAGCCATATATTTTATAGAACAGTGTTCCATGAACGTACAAAACATATTGAGTGAGATTGTCACTTTGTGCGAGATGAGATCATCAAGGGTACCATTGCTACTCAGTACATATCTACTCGGGTAGCTCGACCTAGTTGGAAAGAGTGTTCGGCAGTTCGGTCAGCTAGTCGACCGGGTGAGCTAGTGACCAAGAAAGGTGGTTACCGTTAAGCAGTTGATCGAGATGCACATGCCAAGTGTGTAAGGCAGTTGGGAAGAAGACCAAACGGGTACAAGTAAGCAACTGCCTGACAGTTACAAAACATTCACTGAATCTGCAACTCGGTTCTCATAACTGTTTTTCCTTGAGATGTCTATAAATATAACGCCTTAGAAAAGTTTTTGGACACGGAAAACCACAAGAGAACACAAAAAAAAATTCCAAAGAACATCTTGGAGAGGAAATATTAAGGAATTACGGATTCAATAGCGAGTATTAGGAAGATATAGTGTCGAGCATGTTGATCGGCAGTTAGAAGAAATAATGTGAAAATCTCCCAGGGCTTCATGCTCGGACTTGTAACTTGCGGACAAGTAAAAATGACTAAGGGTTTTGGGGTTTAGTTGTTTGATCAGGATATTAATTCATGTTCTGCATGTGCATTCATCCGATTTCACTAAGTGATTATGGACTACTTAAGGTTCTTCGACTTTCATGAAAATAAGGTGATCGTATAAAGGTTTTGGCTTATGCGGTGATGTAAATGGGTATATAGGATCATATAACTTATAATAGCTTATATGAAAACTTATAAGTTGTATCGAATCATTTGTTTTATAAATAAAGTATTTGGTTTCTTTGTTTTACTCTAATATTGCATATCAACTCTAAGTAATGAATCACAAAATGAACCTCGAATGAAATCTAACTACATAGTAGACACTAAAAACATACCAGGGAATAAAAGGAACCTTCTCGGACTTAGGATGTCAGGGACAAGTCCTTTTAAGTTTGTATCAGAGCATGCTTATTCTTAGGACTATTAGTGCGGGTTAGGATCACCACTCATCGACTTATGGGATCCTGAGGTAGTGTTGCCTTACTCGTTAACAGTTTTCTAATAAGAATTACCGTGACTAACATCCAAGTTTTTAAGATGGGTAAGAACAACAAGATGGAAAAAGTAAAAAGGATCATAGCGTTATCGAAGAGATACGATTAACGGTAACACATGAGGAACATGTTGAGAAAAATCCACCTTGACCTATGGTTGGGCAGAATCAAAGCCCGTCGGTTCACCAAACTCTGGAAGAGCAACAAGATGTTCAAGATGATGCAGCTGAGACATCAAATGCGGCCTGTCAATTGATTATGGGTGTTAATGGAAATAAAGTAGCAGTTGGAAATATGAATATGCTTCCAACTACCCAAGAACAGTAGAATACCATGATGCCAATGATGGCTCAGCTGGCCGTGTTAACCCAAGCGCTTGTACCGGCTTTTGGCGGTAGAAAAAAAACCGGTGCAGATACGAAGGTGATTATGATAAATTCACCATCAAAATCTTTGAGAAAAAAGGGGATTATCTAAGTCTGTTGGAGCACGTCTCTAAGTTGAAAACAAATCACTTTACCGGAAGTTCGGATCCAATTGTGGCAGATGAGTGGAGAAGTCGGCTTACTAGAAATTTTAACTCCACTCATTGCCAAGATGATTACCATAAGGATATTGTGGTGCACTTCCTTGAAGGAGACACACAGAACTGGTGGCTGACTATTGAGAAGTGTAAGGGTGATCAAATTCGATCCTTGGCGTATTTTGAAGGCGAGTTTAACAAAAAAAAAAAATTCCACCAGAAGCTAGGGGCAAACATGAGTGTGCTTACCTTGAATTGGTACAATGAGATAAAACGGTGCAGGAATATGATGTGGAATTCAACTGTCTTAGGTGCTATGTCGGAAGAGAGCTTGAAGAGGAGCAAGCTCAAGTGTGACCTTTCATTCATGGACTAAGAGTCAAGATTTGCAATAATTTTATGAGTCGTGAATTTAATTTAGTATCCAAATTGGTGGAAAGAGTGGCCATGATCGAAGCTATGACATGCACTTTCCCTATCTTGGTAAGTATCCAATATCTCAGCAAAATTTGGGAAAGGAAACGGATGAAGCATGAGAATTTTTTGATTTGTCCTAATTAACAAGTGAAAATTTTTGACAAGAAAAGAAAGTTCGACAAGGTGGAAGATAGTAAGTCGGATGTGAAGCAGGTGGAGTGCATGACTTGTGGGAAGAATCATAGTTGGACTTGCTGGAAGGCTATCATTGCATGTGGTCGTTGTGCAAATAAGGATCACGGGATCCAAAAATTTCCTCGAATATATCAAAGATAATAAAAAGTTATCGGTAATGAAGCAAGGGCTTGTTACCAATATGGGAAAGCCTAAAAATTTAAGAGGGAATCTCCAAAGCTTAAAGTAGAAAAGCAAGCGAAACAGAGAGAAAATCTTGAAGGGGATGCATTACTGCCATCGCCTAAGAGTCAGACCATAACACCGCTTGTTTATAAACTGTCAAAAGAAATTGGAAATGCTAGAAACTTCAAAGCGATCACTAGTAAGTCACTGTAGTATAATCTTTTCAATCCTGCATTGCATTGCATCATGCATAAAGAGATTTGAGTACTAAATTTTCTAGAGGAATGTGTAGGGACCTTGAATATAGGTGGTGTAGAAACACACACCTTATTTGATTGTGGAACTACACAGTGTTAGTGTGAGTTTCGAGATGATTGTGGAACTATACCTGAATATCAAATTTTTAGAGCAGCCCACGAACAGGCAATGTATTCGTCTGGAATTGTTCGAAACATCTCAGTTTTTGTCAATGGTGTCAATATGCCTATCGACCTAATCATTGTTCAACTCAAAAATACGATGTTATATTGGGTATGGATTGGTTAGGCAAGAACAAGGCCCTTATTGATTGTCACCGAGGACGAGTTCAATTTGAGAGGGAAGAAGGAATGTTGAAATTCCAAGGAATAAGAACAACTTTGGGAAGTTTAGTAATCTCAAAAATCTAGGCACAATAGATACTTGAGAAAGGGTGTGAGGCATACTTAGCCATTATCACAACAACAGAAGTTGGGGTAGATACAGAGTTGAAAAACATTCTGACTATAGACGAGTTCAAGGATGTGTTTGAGGCCGTGAATGGTTTACCACTAGATCGGTCCAGTCCATTTACCATTGAACTTGAACTAGGAACGACTCTTATCTCTAAGGCTTCTTACCGAATGGCACAAGCGGAGATGGCCGAGTTGAAGAATCAGTTCGAAGAGTTGTTTGATAAAGGATTCATTAGGCTGAGTAGGTCTCTGTAGAGTGCACTGGTCTTGTTCATGAAAAAGAATGATGAAAGCTTCAGGCTTTGTATCAATTATCGAGTGTTGAACAGGGTAACTGTGAACAAAAAAATACATATTGCCTCAGATTGATGAATTGTTGGATCAATTTAGAGGCTCAAAATGGTTCTCAAAGATAGACTTAGCCTCGGTTTATCATCAAATCCTGATAGAACCATGAGATGTTTGGAAAATTCTTTCCAGACAAGGTACATACATTACGAGTTCGTAGTGATGCCTTTTGGATTAAACAATCCATCGATAACCTTTATAAAGATGATGAATGAAATTTTCCAAGAATTCTTTGACATATTTGTGATCATCTTTAATGATGACATCTCATCTACTCGAAGAATTGGGAAACTCATCAAGATCACTTAAGAAAAATCTTGGAGCAATTAAGGGAACATAAACTCTTTGCAAAATTAATCAAGTGCAGTTTTTTGCAAAAGAGTATCGGATTCTTAACACATTGTGTAGGATGAAGGAGTGTCCATGGATCTAGAAAATATAAAATCCATTAAGGACTGGCCATTGTCCAAGAATGCCACTAGGATTAGAAGTTTCTCTAGGTTGGCCAGGTACTATAGAAGATTAGTGAAGGAATTCTCAAGTATGATATAGCATATGACTCGTTGAACCGGAAAAAATGCCAAGTTCGAATGGCTAGAAGATTGCGAAATGAGTTTCTCTAGATTAAAGGCAATGCTTACCAGTGCACCAATGTTAACATTACCAGAACCGGATGAGCCTTACATGGTCTACACGGGCACATCTATCATGAGCTTAGATTGTGTCCTCATGCAAAAGGGTAGTGTGATTGTATATATCTCAAGGCAATTGCGGAAACATTTAGGGAATTATCCTACACATGACTTAGAGATGGCTATAGTAGTAGTTGCGTTAAAGACTTGATGGTCGTACCTATACAAATCTTTACCTATCACAGGAGCTTGAAATACATTATTACCCATTTGGAGTTGAACTTAAGGCAAACGAAATGAATTAAGTTAGTTGCCGACTATGACTTAGACATTGCTTACAATTCTAGGAAGGCAAACCAAGTCGATGATATGTTAAGTCGAAGATGGTTTAATATTGAAGCATAGAAAAACCAAGTGGGTTTGATTAACATGATCAGGTTGTTGCATTTGAATGCATTTTCCGAAGAAGTAGAACCATTGGGCTTGTAGATAGCAGACTAGGTGGATCTACTTAATATAGTTGCCAAAAAAGATTAGACCGAGTACTAGACTTCGAACAACAGTATGATCATGGTCAAAGGACGAGTGTGTGTTCCATATGATCAAATATTAAATGAAGAAATCCTAAGAGAGGCGCACCAATCTAAGTTTTCAATCCACCCAAGATCAAATAAAATGTACCACAACGTGAAAATGTACTACCATTGGATTGGAATGAAGAAGGATGTTGATGTGTGGATTTCCAAGTGTTCAACGTGTCAACTTGTTAAGGCGAAACATCAAATTCCAAGTGGGTTACTATAAAATTTACCCATTCCAGAATGAAAATGGGATAATGTTATAATGGATTTCGTGATCGGGATACCTATGGAAAGGTCTGAACATAATGCGGTTTGGGTGGTGGGGGATAGGTTGACCAAATCCGTATATTTCATTTCCATCTCATAGATGAGTGGGGCCAAAAAGATTGCAGAAAGATACATGGAGGAGATAGTTCAATTGCATGGAGTCCTGGTAAGCATCGTATCAGATCGGATACAAGGTTCACTTCACATTTTTTGAAGACTTTTCAAAAGGCCTTAAGAACAAGGGTGAACATGAGTACAACTTATCTCCCACAAACAGATGGACAATCCGAATGAATAATTCAAACACGTGAAGATATGCTGCGAGCATGTATCTTGGATTGAGGTAGAAATTAGGAGAAGTACTTAATGCTGGTCTAATCTGTTTACAATAATAGCTATCAAGCTAGTATTTAAATATCACCTTATGAAGCATTATACGGACGAGCATGTAGGACACCGTTATGTTGGACATCAGTGAAGGAAATAATATTGTTTGGTTAGGAAATCATGGATAAGACAACATAAAAGATGAAGTTTTTAATGTTCAAGTTAAAAGAAGCCAAGAATTGACAAAAGAGTTATGCGGACAAACGTTAATAAGAGTTGGAGTTCGAAGGAAGTGACTTTGTATACTTAAGGCAAACACTTACAAGGGAAAATGATGATTTTCCAAGAGGAAAAATTTGAACCCAAGGTATGTTGGTCCATACAAGATCATTGAACAAGTTAAGGCTGTCGCATATAAGCTCGAATTACCGCCGAGATTGGATGCATTTCACAAGGTCTTCCATGTATCACTACTTCAAAAATGTCCAAGTGACCAAGACGATATCGTAATGGATGTGCCTCCCGAGTTAAAAAAAATTTAATTGTGGAAGCAGAACCAGTTTGAATTATTGATCGAATGGAGAAGGGAACTCGAAGGAAAATTTTCAAGATGATAAAGGTTGTTTGGAATTATGGTGGCAAAGAAAAGTGACTTGGGAAATCAAGAATAAGATGAAGGCTGATCTCTCTAAGTGATTTAAAGATATATATGAAGAACAACTTGAGTCATATTTGGGGACAAATCCCATTCAAGGGGGGGGGGAGACTTGTGACGCCCGCAATCTCTAGTAGGATCGTTGGGAGACTTGGTCCAAGAATGGAAGGATAATCTTGGATAAGTCAGAAGAACAGTTTTTGGTCAACTCGGTGTAGTGAATGAAAAATATTTGAGCTCAATGGTCGAGTTTAGCTACCTGGAACAGCTGCCAGGTAGATCGACCTAGCTGGAAAGAGTGTTCGGCAGTTGGGTCAGCTAGTCGACCGGATGAGCTAGTACCAAGTTGGGTGGTTACTGGTTAGGCGGTTGGTCAATATGGACGTGCCAAGTGTGCGAAGCAGTTGGGCAGATGACCAAATGGGTACAAGTAAGTAAATGCCCAATAGTTACAAAACATTCATTGAATCTGCAAGTCGGTTTCTATAACTGTTTTTCCTTGAGAAGTCTAGAAATCTAACGCCTTAGACACATTTTTTTTGGACACAGAATAACGGAAGAGAACAGATAAAAATTTTCCGAAGAACATCTTAGAGATAAAATACTAAGAAATTGTGGATTCAATAGCGAGTATCAGGAAGAATCAGTGCTGAATGTGTCAATCAACAGCTAGAAGGAATAACATGACAATCTATCAAGTTCATATGTGTCATCAATGTAAATGCGAGACCAGAGCTTCATGCTTGGACTTTTAACTTGCCAATAGGTCGAAATAACTAAGGGTTTTGGGGTTTAGTTGCTTGATCGGGGTATTGATTCATGTTCTACATGTGCATTCATCCGATTTCACTAAGTGATTACAAATTGCTTAAGGTTCCTCGACTTTCAAGAAAAAAAGATGGTCGTAAAAAGGATTTAGCTTAGGTGTGAGACTTATGGACGAGAAGATGAGTGGTGATGTAAACGAGTAGATATGATCATATAACTTGTAATAGCTTATATGCAAACTCATAAGTTGTATTGAATCCTTTGCTTTATAAATAAATTATATGATTTCTTTGTTTTACACTAATATTGCATATCAATTCTAAGTAATGAATCACGAAATGAACTTCGAATGAAATCTAACAAAGTAGCAGACCCTAAAAACAGACCAAGGAATAAAAGGAACCTTCTCGGATTTTGGGTGTCTGGGACGAGTCCTTTTATTATTCTTCTTTGGGCTGATATAGATCTCACTTTAGTTGCTTGGTGTGATTCAGATTTTGGTGGTTGTCTTGTCACTCGACGCTTGCTTACCAAATGGTTTATACATCTGGCTGGCTCCCCGATTTCTTGGTGGATCAAGAAATAGGATGTGGTCTCTCATTTGTGTGTTGAGGCTGAATATCGAGCCATGTCTCTTACGGTTTGAAAGGTCTTTTGGTTGAAAGCTCTTTTAGAATTTTGGGCGTCATTCATAAATAAAAAAATCCTATATTTTGTGATAGTTAAGCATCCATACACATTGATGCTAATCCAGTGTTCCATAAACGTATAAAACATATTGAACGACATTGTCACTTTATACGAGATGAGATAATATCATCAAGGATACCATTACTACTGGTACATTTCTGCTCGTGAACAACTTGTAAAATTCAAGACGCTTGGCAAATGTGAATTTGATATTTTTTGGCAAGTTGGACATCTCGGATTTTCGTGTTCCAACTTGAAAGAAAGGAGGTATTATGATATATTAGTGTGAATATTCTGTTAATATTCCAATTTTAGATTTAAATATTTTACATTAGATTAAGTCAAATACACTTGTATAAATATTGGTTTTAGCACCTAATATCAGTAATAAGAAAACCTTCATACTTCTAGATTTCTTATAATATCATTCCCATTGCAGCAAACGCATTCACTATTTGTACAGGTAGCGTTCAATTAATCACATAGTACTAAAAATGTTTTCTAATAAAGATGTTTCTATAAAGTCATTTCGGCAATTCATTGAACGAAAAAGTCAGAATGAAAAACTTAAAACAATTTTGTTACACGTGAAAACAAAATTTTTGATTCACACACACATGTGTGTTATAACACGTCTCAACGGTAAATACGTGTGTATATATGTATTGTGTATGAAAATACATCTAAATATTTGGCCGCAATCACTAAAGGATTGATTGGTAAACTTTGAGAGTAAATTCTAGCCAGCCCGGATGCATTGTCTATGCACGAGGAATTGATGGTTTTTGATATTTGGGAGAGGGTGTGACTTTAGAAGAGAACTATATGAGATAAAAGTCAAAACTGCATTGGACTGATGTGGGGATAAAAATAATCGGTTTTTCTATAATGTTATCAAAGAGAGAGAAACTCGAAATTCGATACATGCGGTAAAGTCTTCTGAGGGGGTGTTGCTTACTAGTCAGGAGGAGGTTAAAGATGAGGCGGTTAGGTATTATTCTGATCTTTTCACTTTGAAACCTCAAGGTTTTGTTGGTATGTCGGTGGCAGATATGTCTAATATTATGAACCATACATGTTCCGAGGATGAGAAAGCGAAAGTTCTAGTGGCGGTTATTGAGGAGGAAATCAAAAGTGTCTTGTGTTTTATGCCTTCTAATAAATCATCAGGTCCGAATGGTTATACAGTGAAGTTTTTTACAGAGGCTGTTAAGTCTTTCTTTACATACAGTTTTTTACCAAAATGTATCAACACTACAATTTTGGCGCTGCTCCCATAGCAGTAGGGTAATATTGGTATGAAAGACTATAGATCAATCTCCTGTTGTAATGTGATCTACAAGGTTATTTCGAAACTCTTGGCGTATAGACTTAAGATTATTCTCCCTTGTTTTGGTACTCTCAATCAATCAACCTTTATTAAGGATCGCTATATGATAGGGAACCTTCTCTTGGCATCAGCGTTAGTTAAGGATTATCATAAGCTGAATGTCTCCTCTCGTTGTGCTACGAAGATTGATATTTCCGAAACTTTCGACTCTGTCCAATGGGAATTTCTTATCTTCTCTTAAAGGCTCTGTAGTTACCGGCTCAGTTTGTAAGATGGATCGAGATTTGTGTTAATACTCCCTTTTTCTAGTCCAAATCAATGGTGAGCTCACCGGGTTTTTCCAAAGTCATAAGGGGTTTCATCAAGGTTGCTCTCTTTCTTCCTATTTGTTTGTTATGTGCATGAATATATTATCTCGTATGTTGGATAAAATAGTGGTTGAAGGCAGGTTTGATTCCATCCGGGGTGTAAAAGTTTGAATCTTACTCATTTGTGTTTTGCAGATGATATCATGGTCTTTACTGATGGGACAATTCGCTCAATCAAACGTATCCTTGAAGTGTTTGATGAGTTTGCTTGTATTTCGGGGCTGAGTATAAGCTTGCCAAAAACCTCGTTGTTTATTTCTAGTATATCTCCTGCAACTTGGTCCTCTTTGGATATTTTACCGTTTACTATTGGTACCTTGACGATGAAGTACCTTGGATTACCATTGTTGACTAAAAAATGACTAATTCTGATTTTCCTCCTCTTCTAGAGAAGATCGAGCTCATATAGGTTCTTGGAAAAATCGCTTCTTCTCTTTTGCATGATGGTTACAATTACTTTCTTTGGTAATCGTGAGCTTGAAAAATTTCTGGATTTCTGCTTTTAGACTCCCAAGTGCTTGCATTCGAGAGATTGAGAAGATTAGCTCTGCCTTCTTATGGTCTGGTCCTAGTTTAAATTCCAAAAAATCGAAAGTGGCTTGGCGTGATGTCTGTAAACCAAAGGCTGAAGGGGGTTTGGCCTTAAATCTCTAGCAGAGGCAAATAAGGTTAGTTGATTTGGAGACTGGTATCGTCAAGGACTTATTTATGGGTCAACTAGGTTCATAAAAATTTGATAAGGAAGAGTTACTTTTGGTCGGTAAAGTTGAATACGAGTGCTGACTCATGGATTTGGAGAAAGCTTTTAAAGTATAGAGATTTGGCTAAGGAGTTTCATAAAGTTTAAGTGTGGAATGGGTTTAATACTTCTTTTTGGTTTGATAATTGGAGTTCATTGGGCAGATATTTGATGTTTTGGGAGAGAGAGTTTGGATTGATATGGTTATTAAATCATCGGATTCGATGACGGATGTGTTAGCTAATCATCGTCCTAAGCGCAGACAAGCTCATATTTAAGCTTTGATTGAGGATGAGATTAAGAGGATTAAGGACTCTACTTACTCTGACGATGACATTCCTTTATGGCGATGTAAGGTGGACAAATTTAGATCAGATTTCTCTTTTTATGATACTTGGGCTCAGGTTCGAGAATCTTCTCTCAAGATGGGGCGTAAGAGTGTCTGGTTTTCTTTGGCTACTCCGAAATATTCCTTTAGTGGTTGGCTGCTCAAAATCGTTTAGCAACATGTGATAGATTACTATTATGGAATCCAAATATGGCTCTAAAGTGTGTTTTTTTTCCACATCAGTGGAGACCCGTTAGCATCTATTTTTCTCTATCCCTGTTACCTCTCAAGTTTGGCATCGGCTGGCTTATGGATTGTTTGACCAAAGGTATACTACTCTCTTCCATGAAATTATCTCAACTATTTTGGTCTCAGGAACCCGGAGTACTTGTTATTTCCTTGCTAATTATGCGTTTCAAGTCACTATTTATTTCTTATAGCGGGAGAAAAATAAGAGGCGACATGGCAAAATTCCATCTCCTATCGACAGCTTGGTTTCAGATATGGGTAGGACTCTCCGCAATAGGCTCTCAACTCTGCAGAGTAAGGGGCTAATGAAGGATGACTTGCACGTTTGGTTCTCAAATAAGGTCTGATTTTCTCTTTTCTCTTCTGTTGAGCGTATTTTGTTTCATTGTTTTCTCGGTTTTAGGTTTTAAATTTGTTCGAAAGTAAAGTGTCCTCTTTTTCCCAAAACTTAGTTTTGTCCTATTTGATTTTTTCACTTCTGAGTTTTAATAAGGCATAACACTTTCGACATCAGTTTCTCGAGCTCTATATTATTTTCAAATTCTCAAAAATAGTCACAATAGTTGTACAAAAGTTTTCTTGAATATATTTTTATATATTATTTAAAAAAAGATATTTTAATGGTAAAAGAATTGAGCTAAAATAAAAAACGGTAAAAAGGAAAAGTAAATATATTCTTTTAAAGTAGCGTAAAGTGGAGTAACTCTGCTTTTATAAAATTATTTTGATTGTGTTATAAAATATACCGCTATATATATAGTGGAGTGATATGTATATATAAATTTATATATATTATTTATGTATAGAAAGGTGAGATAGAGATAGAGAGGAACGTGAGATAGGTGGTGTGTTAAGAATCTTATTTATCTTTATTAACTACTTAATTCTTCTCTTACATTATACAAAAGGTACACCATATATATATATATATAACAAACTTAAGGCGGTGAAAATGTAAGTCGGTAAAAGATAAAATAATAAATATTTAGATGAATAATTATTTATTATAACACTCTACTTTAATCATTTAATAATATTAGTATATTATGTATTGTTTCGTTAAAAAATTTACCATTGAAAACTGTGAGATAAAAATTATGACAAGCAAAAAAGACTATAGTAACGTAATTTTTTTTTGAAATAATGGATATAATATTTTTTATATAAATTTCGTAGATGGTGCATCCCGATGTTATAAATGTGTTTTTTGAATGTTGTAGTAGGAAACACTTTTGTGAATAGATCAATTGTATTGTCAGTTGAACGGATATATATGGATATTTACTTCTTGATTCTTCTCGAGTTCTCGTGTGAAGGAAAAAAATCTTGAGGGAATATGTTTCGTTATGTCGTTTTGACATAATTTTCCTTGAGTTAGATGACACATGCAAAATTGTCTTCAAACAATTTTGTTGGCCTTTGATTAGTGACTATTCCGCTTTTTTCTTGTATGTGTTGAGTCATATATCTAAGCCACATACATTTTCTACATTCATCGTGAAGGCAATGGTCTTTGCATGATTTGAGGAAGTAGCAACTAAAGTTTGCTTCTGGGAACGCCAAGAGATTGTAGTACCTCCAACTATAAAAACATATTCGGTTTGAAATCGGGCTTTATGTGGATCTGATAAATAACATGCATTTGCAAAACCAGCTAACTCGAAATTAGAGTTTCTAGAGTAAAACAATCACAAGTCATTTGTTCCCTGAAGATAACAAAAAATATGTTTTAGTCCATTCTAGTGCCTGCGCATAGGAGACAAACTGTATCTTGCAAATAGATTTGTAGTGAATGCTATATCCGGTCGGATACAATTTTCAAGATACCTAAGTTCACCAATAGCACTCATATAAGGTACTTTAGGACCTAATCCTTCTTCATTATCTTCACAAGGTCGAAATAGATATTTGTAAACATCAAGTGATCTATTGACCATTGAGGTACTCAAAGGAGTTTTTTATCCATATAAAATTGTTTTAAGATCCTTTTCGTACAATTTGTTTGATGTATAAAAATTTCATCTCGAATATGCTCGATCTAGAGTCCAAGAAAAAATTTTGTTTGTCCAAAATCTTTTATTTCGAACTCTTCTTTCATATGAATTCTTGCATTATAAATCTTCTTTTGAGTTTCAATTATGTTCAGGTCATCAATATATACAACAGTGATCACAAGTCAAGATAAATATTTCTTAATAAATACGCAAGGGCATATCACATTGTTGATATATCCTTTTCTCAACAATTATTCACTTAATCGATTATACCACATGCGTCCGGATTGTATTAATCCATAAAATGATCGCTGTAATTTGACCACACATATTTCTTTACATTTTGAACTTAATGCTTCAGGCATTTTCAATTCTTCTAGGATTTTCATGAATATATCATTATCAAGTAATCCATATAGATATGCTGTCACAACATCCATTAGATATATTTCTAGATTTTTAGATGCCGCTAAGCTCATTAAAAATATAAAGGTAATTGCATCCATAACTGGAGAATATGTTTCTTCATAAGCAATTTCCGATCTTTGAGAAAATCCTTGGGCAACAAGTCAGGCTTTGTATCTTGTTACCTCATTTTTCTCATTTCGTTTTTGCACAAAAACTCATTTGTACCCAATATGACAATATGTCCAAAAATATTTCTTTTATTGAAAGAGTTTAACTCAGTTTTTATGGCCATTTTCCATTTCTCCCAATCAGATATTTTTTGTCATTCCGATATGGATCTTGGATTTGGATCATCACTTTCATAATCAATTTCCTTGAATACATTGAATGAAAAAAATTTCATCATCATCTTCTATCTCACTTCTAACCTATAATTTTCCGTTTTGGGCATATTTAATGGAGATCTCACATTTTTCTGTGTCATTTTCGTCTTCAGGATTTTTATTTGTATGTGGTTCTTCTGGACCCTTCTCATTCAGTTCTCCCAATTTTTTTCTAGGGATTTTTATCTTTTGATCCCATTGGCCTCTCCTTTTCAACTGAACTTTGGGTTCAATTGCTATTTTCCATCAGCTTGTTCTTCTGAAACATTAATTCTTGATGGAAAATTCACAGCATATATATATGATTTTGTCACCCTTTTTGTATCACTGAACGGATCTTGCAGTTGGTTTGCCATATTTTGTAAATGTACAATTTTTTGAACTTCTAGTTCACTTTGTTTTATAGAAAAATCAAGGTACAACAAAGACGGTGTACAACATGTAATATCTTTTGGAACTTCTTTAATTTCTCTCCTTAACATTGAAAATTCATTTTCATTAAAATAACAATTAGCAAAACGTGTCATAAATATATCACTAATATGCGGTTTAAGATATTGAATTATAGTTGATGGTGCATAACCGGCGTATATACCTAATTTTTTTGTAATCTCATTTTTGTTTTTTGTGATGGAGTTATAGGAACATAAACCGAATATCCAAAAACAAAAAGATACTCTTTTGCTAGATGCTATTTGTAAAATAAATATGTATTTTTCGTTTTATAAAAAGAAAAATAAAGATAAAATTCAGGAGCATACATACAAGTGTTAACCAGAAGTTGGTCTATGATAAAGTTGTTAATATGAAGTTGTCGTTAGAACTCTAAAGTATCCAGTTGCTCCGTCTATTTTGTTTTTCACTATTTTTTCCCCCGTCTTAACCTTTAATCGCCGACGCTTTTTGCCCGGAGGAGGGACTATTACTCCTCTTCACTACGTGATATCCAGGTTCTTCCTCTCTACCTATCTCCTCTTTCTTTCTTCTACAGTTCATAAAATTAGGTTCAGTTCTTGATTTTATCAATTAGGATTTATGAATATTGGTTTTTGTTAGTGATTAGAAAAGCTTAATCATCTCCAGATATCGAGCTCATGAGATTTGTTATGATTTGATCTTTGTTTTTGATGAAATGCCAATGAAAATTTCTTAATTGCATTGTCACAGGAAGAAACAAAAAAATGGATTTTGATGATGAAAACAAACCAAAAGAGGTTGCTAAAACCCGTAGATTTTCACCTGGCCGTGCCGGAAAACCCAAACCAAAACCTAAACTGGAACCGGTTGCACAGAAACCGGAACCGCCGCCGTCACAAACTGAGTCTGTGAGCAAGAGTGAGCATGACGTTGATGCTAAATTCTCTAGCCCAAAGGTTGAGCCTGAATTCTATAATGGTCTTGTTAAAATGGAGATTGATTCAAAAGTGGATAAAGAGCCTGAGACAATGGAAGCTGAGTTGATTAAAGAAGATCAGGTTCTTCCATTGCAGGAGGAGAAGGATGAAGAAGAAGAAGAAGATGTTGTTGTTCGGGAAATCAATGTTTTCTTCAATCCATCTATTGATGCTAATACTAAGGTATTATTTAACTTCATCTATTGGATTAGATTCTTGAAAGATTTGATTTTGTTAAACGTTTTAGAGTTTTGATTTCTCAAATGTGACAGCTGTATGTTCTACAATATCCACTAAGACCGTCTTGGCGTCCATAAGAAATGGATGAACGATGCGAAGAAGTGAGTGTTCTCATTGTTTTTATTGATATCACTCTCTGCATTTTTTTGGTTCTAATGTTTTTGTTTATTTGTGTCTTTAAGGATAGAGTGAATCCTTCTACATCCCTAGTTGAAATTGATTTGGCTATGGATGTTCATTCGAAGAACTATGACTCCAGTTTTGGAAGTACACTTAATATGAATAAGCAGGTGGGGTTGTAAGTTCCAAGCTTGATTCAAGTTTCAATCTTATTTTATGCAACTTCATTTTTATCTCCTTTTCTTTTTTTTTGGTAGACGTTGACAACAACATGGAAGCAGCCTCCTACTTTGGATTATGCTATTGGGATTCTTTCAGGTGACAAGGTAATTTTTTATCCTTTTCAAAAGCTTGATAGCATTGTTGTGTAGTGGGGATATCTTATTGAACTGGAACTTTTGACTTGCAGTTACACTTGAATCCTGTTCATGCTGTTGGTCAGCTCCAACCATCTATACAGTATCTTTCATTCACTGGCAAAAAGAAACAAGCAGAATCTACTGAAGAATCTGTCGGGACATCAAAGAAACAGGTGTGGATAATTTGCTAAAGAACTGAGGTGTATAGATTTTGGTTCAATTTTTAAGCGTTACAGATGTA
Organism: Cardamine chenopodiifolia; assembly: GCA_963922655.1. Classification (NCBI taxonomy): domain Eukaryota; kingdom Viridiplantae; phylum Streptophyta; class Magnoliopsida; order Brassicales; family Brassicaceae; genus Cardamine; species Cardamine chenopodiifolia. Next base: position 9,689,890 of record OZ000464.1, read on the forward strand.
GTATGATTGCTCCTGTAGAGTGATTTGTTCTTTTTTTTGCTTTGTCAAAGATTTGCCTGAGTAGTTTGGCTGCGTTTGTACATGATTATAATTTTGAGTCTATCTATTTCTTTTGTGGCAGAACAAGGGAGTGCAGGCTTCAACGGATCAGAAACCAATTAGTGAAGAGGTATGAGAATTGCTTTTATTTTTAGTTTTTATGTGATACTTTCTTCTCGTTGGGTTGTTGGTGGATATGGCTTGGTAAACTTATACTGCTATCTTTGTTCTTCCTTTAGAGCTGGGTTGCACTCAAGTATCATGGACTTCAATCTGAATATTGCTCCAGATATCTTACCGGAATGATGGCAAATGGGAACTCTTCATTAGATTTCAACATGAGCCCGTATGATGTCTTTCTTTTCACTGAGTTTGCTTGAGACATTTTGTGTTTTTACTGCTTACCTTAAACTTTTATTTCCTTAATATCCTCTTGTATTTCATTGAAGGGACGTTTATATTAATGAACTGTGCCGTGGGGGAAGCAGCAGAAACTCTGAATCAAAAGAAACATCGAAAATGTACAACATATCAGGGTCATCTTACAACATGTATCATCTAATCATCGAAAAGAAACTCTCATGTCATTTGCACCCTTTCTTACGATCCTTAAGATGTAGTTTTCTGCTTTCAGGGTCTTGCTCTCCCTACCACTTAAAGTGCATCTGCAAAAGTTGCTCTGCGAGGTTGATAGCTATTATAATCAGCATTATGTTTTTCAATGAATGCTTGCATTCTCAGATTCCTGTTCTTTTTTTGTTTTTCTAGATGAAGTTTATAGGGATCCTGCTTCTAAGTTATCAATAACATATAAGTATTAGCCATCTGTCTAACTTATTCAGTCATAACAGGGATCTCAGTTGCTTCGATACAGAGCTCTTAAGCATTATGCCCCGGATTCCTCAGACGAGGTTTTCTTAGAAGTCCTCCAAGAAGATGCCTGGTTAGTTCAACGTTTATGGACTCCCAAAACTAAGTTACTAAAACTAGATGGGCCTGCTGTTGAAGCTTCGAGGGATTATGTCCTGAGTCTGTTCAGCAAGTGTACAACTATAAAGTACACTGAAGTTGAAGCAACGGGTCGCCTTAGGGATAAAGTGAAAATATGTTGACTGAATTTTCCAAAGAAAGGCCTTTGCTACATGAATGGAAGTTCAAAGAGCCCACTGATGTCTCCTTCATAAAATCCTACCCAGAGATTGTTGAGAAGCAAGATATTTATTGGGCGGGTAAGAAAGCGGATTTAGAGGAACATATAACCAAAGGAGGAAAAAGTAGAGCTGATAACAGGAGGAATGCTGGCGGCAAAAACCCTTCAGTTACAATTAAACCGGAGGTCCCAACAACTCTATCTGACAAAGGAGGAAGTTCAAGAAATACGAAACCTCATGTTGTTAAACAAGAAATGCCAGACGAACTTAAGAAGGCGCTACTAAAGGCCTTGAAAAAGGTGTTTCAAACTCACAAAGTTTGCAGGTGAGAGATTACTCATTAACTATCTCAACTTTGGAATTTTCAGATTTATTAGATTTTATATGGTTTTGTGTGCAGCTACGAGACGATTTGCCAAGGACTTAGGGATCTTGCAGTTTCCACTCGAATAATCCAAAAGCAGCTGATTCAGGGATGGCAAAGCAAGTGGCATTAGCTGTGGATGCATACAAAGAAGAGCTCCGACATTTGATAAGTGAAGTGACTGTTAACATTCACGGCTCTTTTGTCTCCATTTCGTCTCCAGACCATCCAGAATATGATAATCTAAGGTTTTTTTTTGGTCTTGGAAAATAATAATCACATTGGTTCTTTGTTTTTCTTTTCCTGTTAATGTCTTTGTTTTGACCATCAGGGACGTGGTGATTGCCCGCTTACTTGGAAATGGACATGGAAAAAAGCTAATGAAAGCTGATGTATTTGCTGCAGCTAGGATCAAACTTGAGCGTGAAATCACCAACAATGAATACCTAAAGGTTTTCACTTTGAGCTCTCTCTCACTTTTCTGTGTTTTGACCAAAGTGTGGTTTTAAGTCAGACTCTCGGTGTTGCGCAGGTGATGAACGAACTCTTCAGGATGGGTTTTACAGAAAGTTCGATGATGATCTATAAATCTTAGATTCAATATTAGAGAATAGGTTTTGATGATCTATAAATTTTGATTTATGATTACGATTCAGAATTTCAAGAGAGTGTCCTACTTTGTTTTTCTTTTTTTGACGGCAAATGATCTTTTTATCACTCAACTAGAGTTGGTGTATTGAGCCACTCCAATACAAAAATCCAACGTAAGATAACGAAAGAGGATGGTTCTATTGACGCTAGCCAAGTGGTCAAGTTTTAACTCTTTAACATAAGAAACAACAATAGAACTAAGCAGTGCAAGTAGACACCATTTGATTCGAGAGAACTTGCATCGACCATAGAAGAGTTTAAATCCGGCAATGGAGAAGTTATCTTAATTGGTAGCTTATTATATGCAAGAAAGTAAAAAACAAAACCAATGGAAACATGAAATGGAGAGAAAGTGTACATACTTGAAACTGTTCAATCCAAAGGTTTTCATAATTGATGTGATCTCTGAAGTAAATTTCAAACAAAACAAAAAAGTATTACGAATTCATAATCTGTTGTTCAAAAAGGGAACCAGAGAAACATTGTCCAATCTAATCCAGTTACTTGAAAAAGCTAGGCTGCAAGAAACCAAACTCCCAAATTACTTTATCTCTTCTTGTGTGTTGTTACATCATCATCCTCATTAGCAACTGAAGATCCCTCAGAATATGTGCACCAAGTCATAAGCAAATCTATTCCATTGTCAAGGAAACCTACTGAGAGAAACAGACACAAGAAAGAGAGAGCTGTTTTCGAATGTGCATATAATGTCCTTATCGTTTACTCTAAACGAAGTTATCACTTACTAAACCAAAAAAGCCATTTCCAGTTCCAGGCTAAATCACAGGTTATTAATGACCTAACCATTTTTTACCTACACTAAAACCATTCACATGTTCTTTCACATTTTCATAAAAAGAGTGTGACCAACCAGATCGAGATTAAGGATACGTCCAGAATAGCACAAACGACTGCCAAAAAGAGAAAACAACACCACAATTAGTATGAGCTTAACAGGTTGAATCAACCACTTGTATATGGAAGCAACAAACTATGTAAGAAAGAGGAAAATGATGGCATTACCATAAGGCCACCAAGAAAGCCATCCAAAAGGACCCGATTCCACGAATCAAAGTACAAGTCTGCTGAGAATCCTGCCTTAGCCATGAGCCCAACTGATGTGATCAACATCAACACAAAGTAAAACACAAAACCAGTCAACCCTGTGAATCCAGTTATTCCTGCAAGAACACCAGCAATGATAGACAGAAAGGTCCGGCTACAAAACAAAAATATCAGGGACACAACATCGTCAAAACGAGAACGATCATCATCTTTTGAGAACCAGAAAGAACTGTATTGAATCAGACCTGTTCTGTATAACTTTCAAATTGTTCTGCAAATTCTCTGCACTAAAGGTTGGTATCTCATTCATAGCATCCTTTGATCTCTTCTCAGATGAACCCATTTAAGATAGCAACAATCTGAACCACATAAATTTCAGATTACACTAAAATCTTTATGTATTGGATTTTCACATTACAGCAAGAAAAAAGGGAAGAACTTTGGACATTATAGAGGAAGTGTTTAGATTAAAAACCCTAAAAGTATTGATTTTTAAGCTACTTATAGTGACAAATTAGGGGTTTCGACTCGATTCAATGATTCTATAACTGGGTTTCGCTACCAAAAAAAACACAGTAATATTCGATTCCTAAAGTCTGAGACTTTACGATTATATCAAGAACAGAATGAGAGCAGCTATGGTTAATCGATCTGTTTTTTGTCGATCTCTGAACTCAATTCCGATCTACTTTGAGATCTAAACAGAAGTTGGAAAAGAATTCAAAGAAAACTTACAAATAGTAACGAGACCACCGAGAGGGAGATCAAAGCAGCTTGCTTTTGGGAGGAATTAGTGGAGAGGATGAGCAAATTTGAGAGAGAAAGAGAAGAACAATATTATAAGACGAGTTTTAGTTCTCTAAAGCCCACAAAGCATTAACAAAAGAAAAAAGAAAATTACAAAAATATATATTTACAGTAAATAAATAACTAGTACCGGAAAAAAAAATAAGTCGAACCAATCAGGTTCGGTTTGATTTTGCAATTGACAAGTTTGGTTTGATTCAGATGAATATTTTTGTTCTATAAATTCTTCATCAGAGGAAGAATGTAGAAGAATAATATCGTTGTGTCAAAACAGCAAGCTGCTTCGATCTTGCTCTTTGTATTGTTAAGATACAGCGTTTAACAAGATTAATTATTATACAATCTAAGGTAATTAATTAGTTACAGTATGGTTAAGCATAAACCGAATGGGGACAATTCTTTCTTTTCTAGCTTCAAAGTTAACCGACTACTCCTACTAGCATTCGTTAGGGCACCTCTAATGAAGACTTTTAAAGAGTTATTTAAAAAAAAAATTTAAATTAAAAAAGTATAAATTACATCGGTAAACGTGTTTTAAAAACTTTTTCTAAAAAAATGGTTTTTAAATAAAAGTTTTTAAAATCAGTTTTTAAAATTTTTTATTAAAACATGTTTACCAATACAATTTATAATAAAAATATTAGAATTCGAGTTTCATGCAAGATTATCTTTTACCACCTTCAAATAATATATATATATATATATATATATATAAATGGATCTATAACTTTTTGAAAACTATTTTACCACAATTATTTTTTTAAGTATAACCTACAAATTGTTTGAGACGATTCTGATTCTATCAATCTACAAATAGTTTGAATCAACTCTGACTCCACCAATATCAGTAATCTTCTACAGTTGATTTATCTTGAAAGTTGTTCAAACATAGCGTCTTATTAATTTAAATTTCACCTTTTAATCAAAATTGTTTTAATAAATTAAATCTGATAAAGTTTTCTAATATTCTAGTCACAAGATAAAATGTTCTCAAAGCTCTAAGAGGCAAATGTGTCATTCTCAAGTAGGTTCACCACATGGAGCTAGTTGTTAAGCTAAGCCACATCATCTATGGGAGCTTCACTTTCCACATCAATGAAAATTTCACAATCCATGTGTTTGCATACTACAAAAAACACAAGTAGACACATGAAAATACTGGATCAAATATTGTACAACCAAAACTAAGTTGTTTGAAAACAAATTTTAGTTTTGTTGCTTACATACACTCCGTCACCCTCTTCCATCTCACAATTAGCATATGATGCAATGATGTCTTCTTCTTTTCTTCTTTTTCTTTTTGTCAACCACATTGACACTCTTTGCTCTAGTATTCAGAAGAATTTTAACATTTTTCATCTACAAACAAAACTCAACCATGGTAAGCTTAGGTCTAAACTCATGTTTAAGTTTTCTATAAACCATATGTAAGCTGAGATAAACCATGCTACATATGTAATAATTGTGTAATAAACTTCCAAAGTGAAGATAAAGCTTCTAATCTAGCAAGTCCATGATGTAGTAAAGATTCTTAGTTTGTAAAATTATAAAAAAAGAGCATATAGACGGTGGATAGAGAAATAATAATGTGATTTGCTAAGAGATTTCACATATATTGGCATGCTCACGTATAATCTTCAGTATTTTACTTTCTTCAGAGACTTCTTCATCTTTGTTACCACCAAATTCCAACGCAGTTTTCGAACCCTGATTGGTTAGTGAAATCGATACACAGTGATCTTACAAGCTATCCTCAAGCAGTATTCCCAATTAAGGATTAAGAGTAGGAAACAATTTTACCTCATCCACATCACCAAGAGTAGCAGTACACACTGCTTTACATAGATTCTTCAACACATATTTATCATCTCAGAACCTAAACCTAACACAAGAAATAAATATTCCCTATACTAGACAGAAGTATAAACTTAATATTTGTTTTAATGAATGATACAATACAACCCGCACTTCATGAAAGCAACAAGACCAGTATCATCAATCTCAGATAGTATAGGTTTCAATTCTGCATCTACTTCCATTTGAGCTGTACACTAAGCAAATTTCTTTAGCGCTCCAAGGTTTTCTAGATCCTCTAAAAACCCTAAACTCTAAAGACCATAGGGACAATGCAAGGATCAGACCTTCGAATGAATGTTGAACTAATAGTGATTTTATTACTATATTACATGCATGAAGTAGTTACTAATGCGCTCCTTCATTTTCTTGAATTCAGAGTTCCCTAAAACCTGACCAATTGTGTTTGTAAATTGTTCTTCATTTCTATTTTCTCAGCCAATTCTTTAAAGTTTATTTCCATTAAAAAAAACCTATTAAATACGTCAAACACAAGAAAAATAAATTCAATGACTATATATGGCTCTTAATTAAAGAGAAGACAAGCGGGCTAGATAATCTAGGGCGTTAAGACTGGAGCTTTTTGTAGTGCTAGCAGGAATGGCTATTTGAAAGAATAGAAAGGGGAGTAACATCGAACAGACGGATGAGCATGTTTGCGGAATCCAAATCATTGAATATAAGCTCCGGTGAATCGTTTTTCTCAACTACGGAAATAATGATCCAAAAAATAATAAAAACCACTAAAAATTACTAAACAATAAAAACATTTGAAAACTGAGTTTAAATAACAGTATGATATGAGTAGAAAAACTTAAGATCGAGATAACTATAATCCATTTCGCGTTTACTACTAATAAAAACGTTCCGAACAACGTCTAAATTGCTCAATGTTTAGATAAATTCTAGTCTTCTAGACAGTTTACGAATTAATTAAATAGAACATTATATTTAATGATATAGAATTGAATGTGTTCGATAATAATTTGACATGAAGTAACATTTTAAGTAACTGGATTATCACACCTATCATCAATTAATTAATCAATTATATTTTGACATATATCAATTAGTTACATTTATATATTTTCTTGCAAAGTTTAAGGATCAATGGATGTATTAACCTTCCAAGATTTTTAAATTGCTGTAAAAACCTCTATTTAAAAATTAATTTATTTAAGTTTTTTTTAAGCTAAAAAATGTGAAATGACTACATATCCTAATGAAATTAAACTATTTACCTACTCAGTTAAACTATTTACATACTCAACAACACGACCCACCCGATCCATCTAATTTTCTTCATCAAAATCGGGTCCAAATCAAAGACATTATCTTCTTTGATTTCTTCTTCTCCTCTTCCATTTGTTCTTCTTCTCCTTCATCATTTTTCTCTTTGATTTCATTCTTCGATTTTGGAATATCGTTATTTGATATCGAACATATCATTCTTCAATTCTGGAATAAACTTTATCGATTTTGGAATAAACTTCATCATCTTCTTTGATTTCTGTTAAATTTCATCATCTTCTTCATTTTGGGTTAGGAACTCTTCAATTAAGGGTTTACAAGCGATTTGGGAGTGACACATTTTTTGTTCTTATGTTGGATGAGATCACGGAAAAAATCAAAAGTGCAACTTTCGAGATCCAGTAGATGGACAAGCTTTGTTTAACACCGCCGAACGAAGGAATCCTTCCTGTTCCGACCCGAAAAGGAAAGCTCAGCAACAAAGAAATCAAATAGTATAATTATTTATTGACGGTGTAAAATATTGACGGTTGCCGTTTTTATTTTTTTTAATGACGGTGTCTTTTTTTTATTCTGAATGACGGTGCCTTTTTTTGTTAAACTAACTTTGAACTTCAGTTAAAATATATAATCAAATTCTTTAAGAAGTTAGGTTAGACATAAAAACATCATAAGAAAGTTCAACACACAACATTACCAAATTCGAAAACATTAAATTAAGTATTTTAACACTAGTTTAACATCAGTTTAACAGTAGTTTAACATTTTTTTAATTTTACTTTAATATGTTAGTTGTATGTTCAGATGTAGGGTTCGCTGAATTTTAAAATATTTACCATTTCTTCGTCAGCACCACCAGTATTATACGCGATGATCCTACTTTCGGAGACTGCAATCAAAATGATTTTAACCTAGTTTTACCTACTTTAATTAATTCCTAATTCCTAATCAAATATATAGTTTAACTTTCATGATAGAGTCATAAACCTAGTTAAACCCTATGAAAAACGAGTTTCGTCTATTTTAACTTTCATAAATAGTATTTTAATATATATTTACAATGTTCTAAAATTCGCTAGTGGTACCTACGCGCTCACTAGGGGTCTAGCGACTAGGCAGATTAATCGGGGTCTAGACATTAATAGACTATTTACATAATTTTTTAATATTTTTATACTTATATAATTATATGTTAAATTATAATACTTAAAAAATTATTTTTTGAAATGTTTTAGTTCCAAATTAAATATTTTTGTACTTTAAATAAAATTAAAATGTAAAAAACTTAACATGTATTCAAAAACAAAAGTAAAATCCAATGTAGAAACACAATGTTCTAAATTAAATGTAAAATTCAATAGAAATGAGGTAAAAACACCAAAAATATAAAACAAAACAATATTAACTAATCTTCTTCTCCTACAATCACATGCACGTCCATCTCATGCTCATTATCATATTCAAATTCAATATCATGTTCTTCATCATAATCAATATCTTCTGTAAAATCATCATTTGGAGCTTTGTAAACATGTTCACCATTAGGCTCTTCACCAATTTGAAATGGCACATCCACACTTCTGCATTTCTTTCATCTCCATCATCAAGAATCACATCAATATTTTTTTATCTTTGATCCTTATTGTTTGTTAAATAACTTGGCATTGAATTGAACGTAGACTAGACTAATAACTCGACTAACATCTAGTCTATTCCTTTTCTTAGTATGAATCTGCAACATAAAAATTAGTAAACGTCTCATAATCAACCAAACAAAGTCAGACCTCCAAAAAACTAAGAAAGAAAAACAAACCCTCTCAAAAGCACTCCAGTTCCGTTCACAACCAGATGAGCTAGATGTCAAACAAAGAATTCTTGTTGCTAGCTTTTGCAAAGCAGTCACATGTCAACCATATGTTGACCACAAGCTCCCTAGAATGTAAACAAAAATAAAAAAACATGCTTATCAAAAATTATTAAGGACAATATGGGGCATGGTTTTCTGTTCGTAACAAGTCTAGTTTTCTTGTTAAACAAGCATTCATGTTTGTTTAATATGTTGATAACATTTAACATCGTATTATGATGCAATATATTTTAAATAGCATGTATATATTATTTTTACATTGATATGATAGTAATAACTAAGTAACCATACATATATAAGGCATATATGGAGAAATGAAGGGATCATGTAAAATATATTATTTTTTTAAAAAATTTGTTATTTTTGTTTAACCATTTTTTACTGTTTTAGTACAGTTTTTGTAAGCATTACGATTTATAATAATAAGTGTTTTTTAACTGTTACAATTACGGAAAAAATAAAATGGTAATTATAAAATATTTTAACTTAGTTTAAAATAGTTTACCTAATTTAACAAATTTTGACAAAGTTTTACCTGGTTTAAAAAATTAGATCTGATACATCACATACACATCCAACAACATAAAAACAACCAGAAGTCTTATTTGAACACATTAAAATAACAAATTAAATAGACATATTAAAGTAACCTCCAAATCTGTGGGACATATTAAAGTAACCTCCAAATCTGTGGGATCTCCTTCGTGCGATGTTTTCCAACCTACATAAACCTAGTCTTTTGAATTTTTTCTTTTTTTTTGATATAATTTGGAGGCAAAACGCATCTACCAAGCAATATGAGTAGAAACTTTCCACGTGATTGATGGGGTATTGGATAAATGGTCTTACAATAAGCCATCACCCCATACTCAGTAAAATAATAACATGAGCAACACTCGTGCAGACCTCTCACGTTTTTGCGTGGAACATAGTTGCAGCAATCTCATGTTCACATAGATATTTGTCTATATCATAACACCTACACCTACAACTTTTGCCTCTCAAATCAACCATGTAAGGTTTCCCATCTTTTCCAATCACCGTGTATTCAAGCATAAAATTATTTAGCTCGTCACAACCTCGTCACAACTTCCCAAACTCTACTTGATTTACCAGACGCTATCTCATGTCTTGAAGCTTGTGAACTATTTCGGATTTGTTCAACAACTTCCACTACCTCTACGTACAAAACAACAAGCTCTTTATTTTCACACAACCATATGTATCCGAAGACATCATTATCATCGTATATATGCTACTCTCTGCAGTACTCCATGAATGTAACTTAATTTTATCATCATAGATTCATTTGCATTCACTTTTCTGTGTATTTTCCCAACAAACGATGAGTAATTGAATTCCTCCGTACTGCCATACGTAAATAAATAATACATTTGAAGTTCTTTTGGATTCCATTTAACAAGATCTCTCCTATGTGAGTAATATCTACCATAATCAACATATATGAGCGTCATTGTTTTCTGTAAACAAATAATAAACAATAGTGTTATATAAAATTGTACCATATGTACAAAGTTTAACTATTAGTTTATCTGATTAAATAGTAAGCTAAAACCTAAAACCTAGTTTAACTTAGTTTAACTACGTTAAATCTTAGTTTAACTATGTTAAATCTTAATTTAACTTAGTTTAACTACCGTGACATAGTTTAACCTAATTTACCTAAGTATAACTTTGTATCTACTTTACTAATAGTTATTGCGATTCTATCCAAATTCTATCCATATCATATCCACTAATTCCAAATTAAGATTTGACAATGAGCTAAAATCCAAACTCGAATTTAAAATATTACTGATATAGAATACTTAAATTGAAGATATTAAAACTAATAATCAATACATTGAAGATATTTTTACCTCCAAGTTGAAAAGAACGACGACTTCGAAGGTGGGCGCAACAATTTTATCGGAGAGTGTAACAGATTCGTCGGAGGGTGCAGAACATTGATATCAGCGACCGACAAGAGAAAGTAGCGTCAAGAAGAGATTGTCGGATTAAATAAAATAGAACATTTAGATTTTTTATTTTAGTTTTAATAAGAACATTTAGATTCTTAAAGTCCCATTTCTAAATATTTGACAAACAAGAGTATTGCCCATGTCTAAATTGTTAAACCATTTGGGCACAAAGAATATAAGAGGATTAATTAGTGAGATTGATTTAGGCAAATCTCGTTCATTTAGTGACAGTTTTGGTTTAACTTAAACCCGAATGGGAACAAGACTTACCTGTAGATTTCGATTCCATCAATCTAAAAACATGCAAAAGAAAATAGAAAATGTCACAACGACGACGAAGATCATTGTTTTAGTAATGGTGAGAATCAATCTGTAACAACAGAATCATTAGAGGGATGATGATGATGACGATACTCAGCTCGAATTCTGGATTCGAGTACAGAAACATAGCGATCACAGCTTCAGACTCCGAAACTTGTTTCTCAATTGCGTCCCACAAATTCATCTAAGCCACCACTTTTGGATTTCATCTGCTCTGCGAAAATTCTCAGCCCAAATCATCGTACTCCGCTGCAATTCTTAGATTCAGCTTAGTTCCCTATTTATATAATCCATGAGGGAAAAATTGAATCTGTGAATAATTTCGGATTGTTTTTTTTCACCTGGAGCTCGGATTTCACCATCGATGATACACTTGTGAAGAGGTTTTGTAGCGATTCAGCTATTTCATCACGCCAATCCGCCATTCTTAGATTCTTCTTCTCGTCGCGACAACAATCCACAGAGAGCAGATGATCTGTTGTTTTTTAGTTATATGACATTTCATTAAATTAACAAATCTATGGAATTTTTAACTTGAGATTATTAATAGTTTACTTTTAGCTCTAAATCGCTGGTAATTTTTTTGTTGCTTAATTGATAATTTGAATTAATAAATGTTATTTAAGTTAGTTATAAATCACAGAAGAGTTAACAAAAATAAGATATTTTGAAGAATATCATTATGTGTAAATAATCTGTTTTTCTTGTTTATACAAAAAATTAATCGCTTTTAATGACCAAAAAAATATTCACAAACCGTTTACAAATAGATTGCAAAATTATGAATATGAAAATTATTGGAAAGTATTGATTATATCCAAGTAACTCAGTATGATTATAGCAAAACATCCAATAAGCTACTTTTGCTAGCAAATTCAAAACTAACCTATGGTTGAAATACTCGAAGAGACTGCAAAAAAAGGATCAAAGTTGCATATTATTACATCAATTGTTCTCATGAAGTTACAGGTTAACAATAGCAATAGCTTTACCTTTCACTTACACATTAAACAACAAAGGCCAAATCCCTCACAAATTGCAGAAAGTGAACACAAACAATTTGATGTTTTTGGAATAGTATAACATAAATTACATTCGATTTGCATCTTTCAATTAACATCTGTACAGATCAATGCTCCCCAGTTGTAGTCTGGAGGTCGAATTCACGTCTCGTACAGCCAAAAACCGGAACCTGCCACCGATAACATTAGACAGACCATAGGAAAGAGAAGAGCAAAATGGAGTGTTCCATCAAATTCAATTCACCAGCACAGTTGTGATTATAACTCAACCAATATACCTGAAAAGATTTGCTTGGAATCCGGGTGATGTTATTTTGTAGGACTTGCGTTGGAACCGCTCTTCAAATATCTGACAAGTTTGCTTGTCTAGAACACACCATGTCGTTCCACCGTCGCTACTTCCTTCAAGAATCCTGGGGGAGGCAACAAACAGCGTTAATGCATCGATTGTGTATGTATTAGTATAATTTGTTAGTCAAAATTATTACTTTCTTTGACTTGTCTCCTCATCTTTCTCAATTCATTGAATTTCTTCCATAGATTCATCTTCTTTGATCATGTCTCTTAGTATTCATAAATTGTATTCTTCTATATAAGTTGATCTCATGTACTTATATTAGTATGAGAGACTAATAATATTCTTCCCATTCCCCATTCTCTCATCTTCTCTACAGTTTAGACATGAAAATAAGGGACAAAGTCTTTACCAATCTTTGGGGTCTCTCTCTGGGGCATCATTAGCAGACATGAGCTCATATGCTATGAGTTGATGCATCTGGTTGTAGAGTGTTTTGTACACTATCCAACAGCCTGTAAAAGGAGGGTTGGTCTTTTTATTTGGCATCATGTAATGAATATCAGAATTTTGAATCAGGCTTTGTTTCATACCTTTTGCACCATTTGGTTCTTCCCATTTGGACTCTTGGATTCCATCAAAAGCTGCGGTTGCCTAAGGTATCAAGGCATCATGCTATTCAGGAATATAACCATAAAGAGTTTAATTAATAGTAAGATGATAGTTGTAGTGGTGTACTACTTACAATGCCAGAAGGAAGCTCTTCACCACTTGCGAGGACAGAACCAGAGCATATCCTGTTCTGTTTCAGAAATGGAAAAGACAGTGAATCTTGGTTCAAGTTTTGGTATTTTCTGAGGTCTGTGATTAGTTCCTTTAAAGCGTCCAATGCAACTGGCAGTGCTAAAGCAGTTTTTGTGGGTTTCCCGTCCAAGCATATTGTGATACTTTTATCGTCTGTGTCTTTCTCGCTCTTTAATGAAAGAGCGAGAAGCAAACCGCTCAGTGCAGGCAGAAACTGCTCTATGGACGAACTCGAGCTATCTGAGTCAGAAGGCACACGAGCCTTCCTAGTTTTGAAAGACGCATTCTTCAGATCCACTAGGAATCCTTTGATCATTTCAAGTACCTTAATTGCTCTCGCTACAGGTAACACATCGTCAATGATTTGAGTCAGGACAGGCAGAAACGAGTAATAAATATTGGTCACATGGTCATCAACACATTTGCGAACTGGGCAAGAGGAAGAGCTGAGAGAGGAGCTTTCGTCTGAACCAAATTCTGATCTCAAAATACGCCATTCCCTGTCCCCACTTTGCCTTCCGGGTAAAGAAACTGAGGCATCATCTGGAGAATGTAGATTTCTCTCGAGTTCTTCCTGCTCATTGCGGTCTCGGCGTTCAAGCGGATATAAAATTTCGTGCCTAGAGCTACTTCTCCGTTCCCTTGTCAAGGTTTGAAGAACAGCTTGCAAAGATGATTCAGTTGTGAGAGTTCGTCTAGACAAAACCTAGAAAGGAAAAACAACAACAAGACACTGAGTGATGAATGGAAATACTATTACAGATTCTTAGACAAACAGAACAATCGTTGTTTCCCTTTGCATTACCTCATGCCATTTCTTTGTATATCGCTTAGTGACATCACAAACCCCGTCTTTGGAAATAGCAATAACATAATTCAATTTTTTACCCCATCTACAAGGCAGAGATTTTGTGAGAATATGGCAGACCATTATGGAGATTGTTCAAAGACAAATATGGAAGGAGGAGGTGACTGGTAAGCAAGAAAACTTACCCTTTCTCATATAACATGGGTTTGTCATACACTCCTTCACAAGGGTCAAGATGGATCCATCTACAGAAAGACAAAACAGCACAAATTACTCTGTAGAAATTGAGTCACAACTGAAAGTTCCTACAAAGGAAATTAATAGGCATTTGTTTGACACATGAAGTTTACCTTTCCAATGAGCGAGAGAAGCATTCCGTCCAGACGTGATCTGTGAAGTCCACTATCTGTAAATGAATAAAAATATTACAAAAACATAGAAAGCAAATCCAAAACTTTTTGAGGGAAATGACAATGTTAGTTAGCAGAATACCATGCGAGAATCATAGCCAAACGAGCGGCAGTATAGCGTAAAGCAGTTGGCCCACTCCCCACAACGACCTCTCTTTGTTTCTACGAGCTGCACGAACAGGGAAGAAAAATGGAACCTGTCAATGAAGTCAAGAACATAGATCTTCCAATGTATAAAGCTATTTAGTTACCTTTAGCGGATCATTGTACCGAGGGAATCGAGTAAATGTTGGACACATGGTACAGCTGTATAAGTTATAGTGAAACAACAAAACAGCAAGTCAAATTAAAGTTCGACAACAGAAAATAATCACAGTACTGTAAGAATCGAGTATTTCTTGCTTTCAATCCAACACATTAGATAAAATGCAAGTGAATAAGCTTTTGCACAAAAGAAACTATACAGAACTACAATGTAATTCACGTACCGATATACTTCAACTTGATTTGCTCCATAAGCAAGCTCTGAGGTAAGTGGGTTTGCTATCCCCTGGCCTATGGTTTTGCCACCACAACGGTCACAAGGAGGTTCATTGACCCACCTGCATTATCACCCAGTCAACAACTAGGAATAGAGGTTCTTTGAAACTACGGTGCCAATATATATTCTTACAAAATATTCTGCTAGCGAGAACAAATAACATTTAACCCGACGAGAAGATGATATGAAGTCCTTTTATCTTTGATTCTAATAATATAGATTAGGCTCAAAATATGAACCAAATTTCAGTTCAACGAGATGTAATCTTTCTGTGGTTTTGTATTAAGAGAATGTCAATCTGAAAATTCCTAAAAGACAAAGGAAAAGGGAGCTTAAGAAAACCTGAAGGATCTTTTGAACCAAAAAAGTAGCTGAAGTAGGAAAGCGTAGGCTTGTTCAGCTTTTGATGGCTCGAAAGTTCCCTCCTAAATGTTTATAAGAAGCTTGGATCAGCTAAAAATCTCAGATAAGATCTTAAACCGCAACCTAAAACCTTTGATTCTAATCGGTGAATATAAAGCTCAAACCTTGGCGAGAGAAACTAATGCTTTCTCCTCAAGCTCGTCTTTAGGAACAGTCTTTCGAGCAGCTTCTTGACGGACTGGATCTTCATACTGAAACACAAAAATTTACAATCATACATCAACACAAACACATCTCCATAAGATTCTTATAGAAAAGATTCAAAAGAATAAAGTCTATAACTATCACCATGAGGACTTGGCTAACATAAGGCCTTATTATCTGCTCGAATTCACCATTATCTTGTGCAGCAACAAACTGTTGAACCATCATCGCATCTTCTTCTGCCTGTAAACCAGAAAACACACACAAAATCATAAAGCAAACCAAAATTACTTCAACATCAACATCAAAATCAATCAGTTCATAGATGCAAAACCTGCAACATTCGGGCAAATTCTTCATCTGCTTTCACCATGTCCACATCAGATTTCTCAATACTAGTAATGGCTTCAGAGTTTTCTCCAATTGAGAGCAATCGAAGTTTATTTGATATAGAAGCGAGATCAGACTCATCAGACACCAATTGATCATCATCTTCCACAACGATCTATCACCCAAAATTCACCAATTCAATCAATAAAACAGAAATCATCACAGATTCCAATTCATCATAGAAAAAACAAAAAAAAAGGTACATTTTGCTCATCCGGAGGAACCATAGTGAGTGAGAAAATTTGAAATCGTAAGACCTGTAGAGAAATATGACAATCATCGATTTATTATATCAGGAGATCAACGGAATCGAAATCGGAGACGATAAACTAATAGTAATAGTAATGGACAGTTAAAAGAGACCTCAAAGCCATCATCAGTGTTGTAATCGAAATTGTAGCTCGAATCTTCATGGTGTACGACAAACTTCCGAGCCACCATTTTTCTCAGATGATTGAAATTCAAAAACAGAGAGAAAGAAGAGTAAAAGAGAAATGGTCTTCAAAAACGTTGACGACTGACGAGAGAAACGACTTTTATAAATCACGAACCGCCCGGTTTCGTCTTAATTCTGTAAAATCTTGAAATCGACCGGTTCCGTCTTAATTCTGTAAAATCTTGAAATCGTTGCATCGGTTATGATTTCGTTATTTAAATGATGTCGTTTTAAATCATATGAAGCTTTCTTAATTATCAGAAATGGTCAGATAGATATTGTTTTAGTATCTTTGCAGCAAATGAAACTCCAAAGGTTATCAAGATTTGTTTGTGAGTGTTGTTAGCAACCAAATGAAGATGAAGCTGCATATTAAGATGCCTTTACTAGATTCCCCTGACAATTATTCATTGCATATGAATTATGAATTAACAGATACAACAGTTGAAGATAAACTTTGTAAGCTTTTCTTGTAAATGCTCATTGGTTGTATATTTATCTTTTTGGTTTGGTACCAAAGTTAACACAGCCATAAGTTTACTAATGATATTTCCTTTTTGTATCCGAGTAAGATTTTATAAAAAAGAACTACGAATGCAAAACATAGAAACAGAACTCAAAATTATATTATTAAACCAACCAAAGAAGCTGAACCAGTTTGAGTTCAATCAATTTCCCTCATATATGGAAAATTGATTGAGGTCAAACCAGATCCTTCATTCATTACATGATAAGACAGAACATATCTAAAACAAAGTTAACCCAACCACAATACATACATAAAGAAGTTAATTGCAAAAATCAAAGTGGTGCAACGGTGGGTAAGTTGTTACAAAAATCAGAGAACTGGACATCATCTTCATCTTCAAGGCCTTCAAAATAAGAGCACAGAATTGTATCCGGTGTTGTCTCCACTGAGACATGATCATCATCGAACGAAATTTCAAAAGGCCTATAGAAATCAATGAATTGTTCAATATCAATCTCTTGATCGTAATCCAAATATCCTTGAGGTAAAGCGTTGTTGTTATCCGTAACACAAATACCTTCACAAATCTCCTTAATCTGATCCTTCTCTTCAATGATCTTGTTGAAATTTGCAGGTGAATCATCATCATCGATGACAATGATTTGATCATCAGGAATGCCACAAATTGAAGAACTGGACTGAAGAATTAGGGTTTGATCCGGCTCTTGAGTTCCGTTGCCTAAAACAACATCGTTCTTCTCCAAGTCCTCATCATCATTAACGGAAGCTTGATGAGTATGATTTCTTCGATCATTATGGACGTTGGTGTTCATTTCCTTGAGATCACTCAACAACGTCCACATGGAGTCCATCGCGTCTCTCAGTTCTTCG
This sequence comes from Cardamine chenopodiifolia, assembly GCA_963922655.1. Lineage (NCBI taxonomy): Eukaryota > Viridiplantae > Streptophyta > Magnoliopsida > Brassicales > Brassicaceae > Cardamine > Cardamine chenopodiifolia. The sequence goes on from OZ000464.1 coordinate 9,707,875, forward strand.
GGATTCTCTGATCTGTTAAGGCTCTCGTCTTCCCACCAAAACCCTAACCCTAGATCCTTCCGAGTAAAGCAAATACCAACGTCCTCCCTCGTATGTTTGTTGTTTCTTTCGAGAACAGGAACAGGATGTTGTCCAGAGAGAAAAGCGGAGACAACATCATCAACAGAGGAGTGACCGAAGGAGTAGAAAGAGACGTTAGACTCGGAAGAAGGAGGAGTGGCTAAGATTGCGATTTGTGCGGCGGAGTGAAGACAAAGCTGAGAGGCTTTACTGAAGAGACCCTCACGGCGTTTGGTACAAGTAACCCTAAGCGAATCTCTCTTCTCTATCTTCTCTATGGAAATTTTCTTCTTCGTGCCTCCCCTTTTAACCATTCTTATTTTCTCACGCACAGAGACTTTCAGAGAGATTAGAATTTTTTTTTCGTGTGGAGAAAGAAAGTGAAGGCGTCTCGTATAAATAAGGAAATATGGGAGACGTTAAAAAAAAAGGAAATATGGGAAAACCAAAAAGAGAAAAAGAAAAAGGAAATATCTAATAATTTTGGTTTAATATCGGTTCAAATAAAAATATGAAGCAAACCATTTTGTTTAAAATTTTTAACGGTCATTAGTTATTACTAAACCCGATTAAACCATCGCAAAGTCCTATACCAAATCAGATAAACCGACCATTTTGCTCACCGACAAAATAAAAATATTACTAGTTACAAAATTTACAACTTGAAATGTTAAAATGATTATATAACTTAAAATGTTAAAATCACATTATTTTTTCTAATTTCGATTATATTCTCCTGAATAAAAATAGATTTCTATTTAGGGATTTAATCTGAATTCTCCGTAGAAAAAATAAACTTGATAAATCTATCAATCAGCTTCTTTCGACGGTTTTTCTTCTCTGTGTAAAGAAAAGTTATCAAAGTCAAGCTTTAAAACGAAAAGGGTACAAAACTTTCACCATGTTAAAATAGTAAAAAACACAGTCTCTGCATTTTCTTCACCATTGCTTCTTTCCCTTTTTCTTCTTCTTGCTGCTACTACTTGCAGTTGCTGAAGAAGGGCTCTCGCTGACATTATCGAACATACCAGCTTGCACCGCGTTCTGCAACCACTCGTAGAACTCTTCCTCTGTCATTGTTTCATCCGGGTTTGTATTTGGCATTCTCGAGTTTCCTCTTTGCCCTGAAGAGGAACCACTTGTTCCTCGTTTTGCACCTGTAATGTTCGTGTTCACATGGAAGCTCGGCTTGTGTGTGTTTGCTGCACATCTCATTCCCTTTCCAACAGTTCAAACAAACAACATTTCAATACTTCCAAACAAAACAATACCAAGCAAACTCTTATAAAACGCCAAAAGCTAGTGATTATGGTACCTGACAGATATACCACTGGGAAGCTTCATATATTTTGCCGTCTGCACAAACATAAGCTCGCGGCATATCAACCTGCGTTACAACAACAAAACTTTCACATGACTATGAGAAAGTATATCAAACAATCGAGTTATCGGATTGTGCAAATGTTACATTTACCATCGATATATTTTTCTCAGTCTTTTCCAATATAGCGCATTTACCATGTATATATATAATATATACCCATGAAATGAAAACTTTTGCGTATAACAATACCTTTTGAATTAGCCCGAACAAAACGTGCTGTGAAGATTGTTCAACCCAACCATCTCCATCTTTTGCTTGATGAAATTCCTTGCAATCCTTGAGATACAAAAGCAGAGCTCGTGTAAATCAGTTAAGTACTAGGGATTATACTTCCTCTCAAGAAGTTTCATCACTTGTGTAATATATGTAGTATCTCAAAGATGCAGATGAAAGAATTGGAAAAAACCTGGCACCATCTTGCTCTAGATTTTGATTTCTTTGTAAGAAACCAGGCATGGAGATTGCCACATTTTTTACAGGTTATTTGTTTACATTCTCTAAAAGCTTCCTCTCCTTCACCTTCTGAGCCAGAGAAACCGTGTCCCCGAGTCTCCTGGTTGTTGATGATGAATTACGTTAGCAGCTTAAAATAAAGACAAATGTCCTAGTAGAGAAAAATAAAGAAAGGGAGAGAACATGCCCGCCCATTTAGCAACAAAGATGTATTTCGTAAGATGAAATAAACATACCTTCTGAGAAGAATTCTGAAATCTCCTAAAGTAGTTCAGTAGTTCTTCCCTCTTCAATTCATCATCATATGATTTTCGCTTTATAGAATCAAGTAATACCTAAAGGCCAGCTAGGGAGATCAGCGACAGAGGGAACTTGAAGCAGCGATTACAAATTGATGAAATGGAAAAGAAAGATAAACATTACTTCGTATGCATTCTGAAGTTTCTTAAAAGCTTCAGCTGCTTTCTCATTCCCCATATTCTTATCAGGATGGACCAACATTGCCTATTTTATCATTCACATTTCACACTACTTATAAACTCAACATACGTTTTTGTTGCTCATGAGTATCCAGAAATTAACAAAGGCAAAGAGATATTCACTTAAGAGAGAGAAATAAACAGCATTACCTTTTTCCTATATTCTCGTTTGAGAACAGCCACGTCAACATTCCCATACCGAGGTACGCCCAAAGCTGAGTAGTGGTCAGCACAACTCAGTAACCGAGCAACTTCATCTTCAGATGTTAACTCAGAGTCTGTTCCGCTAGTTGACGCGACTCCTGGGCCACGGTCTCTTGGAAAACCAGGGCCGTTTTCGAAAGAAGAACCATTTAAAGGATCGATGGGTCCATCAGCTGTGTTCTGCTGGTTTACTTTGTTCTTGAAGAAATATATGAGAGCGTCGGTTGAGATGAAAGCAAGATTAATAGCCAAAACAAGACCTAGCCATCCGACATAACTCCATGCACTATAGACTGAATACACAGTGATGATAAACAGTGCAATGCGCTCATGTTTCATCAGGAACGCCAGACCTTTATATCAATGAACATAGCACAATGAATTAGACACAATATGCAAGAGAATGGTTGTTGCTACGAGATTCAGATAGGAAGGACTTTACCTCCGAAGAAAAGGAAGAGCAATGTTGTCCAAAAGCTACCATAGAGCCATAGCAAAACCAAACCAAAAATGGCAAGGGTAAAAGACCCAACAACGAATCCAATGAACAACGCCACCAGAACAGTTGCAACCTGTATTTGTCGAATATTTACATATGCATAAAGAGTAAACATATAACCAAATAATATTTGAGATTCTTACCGACAACACTATAAATTTGGTCATGCCGATCATTGAAAACGCTGAAAAGAGACCACACCACATGATAGAGAAAAAGGATGCTGTTCCCATCCGGATGAAAGAATCAAAACCTCGGATTGCACAGTCCAACCAAACCAGAGATAGAAGAAGAATTATGCTGCCAAAGTGCATAAGCCATCTGAAGACAACTGGGTATACTTTCCGAACTTTCGTTAAAACAAAATCACAGGATTTATATACTCGTGACTTGACAGAAACTATCAAAGGCCTATGTTTTTCCATCCACCGAGTCACTTCCCTTGAAATGATTACAGTGGATATCCTCAGTTTCCTGAGTACTGCATTGTACGCTAGCTCAATATTCTCTGACGGGCTATTCGTACTCAATATATCCACCAAGCTTCTCATAACACCTTTGATATGTTCACGACCAAATGGAATATATCTAGCTTCTTCAGTAGTAAAACCAGGTTCATTACAAGATCTATCTCCACCTAAATCGTTCTCTGAAGCAACAGGCTGATCTATAGCGCCTTTTACCGTACCTCTTTCTAAAGATTCACAAACTGGACTACTACTTGTCTGTTTATTATCATCTTGGCAATTCTCTTTCAGGACACTCTCAGCCTCACTAGTTTTCCCTTGTCCTTTCTTTGAAGACAGCAAAGAATCGGAAGTTTTCTTTCTTTGCTTCGTTTGGTTATTATCCATTCCATTCTTCTGGTGACTTCCTTTTCGTGCCATTACCAAATTCAAATCAAAGTATATGTAATCGCAATTCAACTGAAACAAGTAACGAGAGAAACTAAGTCAAATCTAGAAGAAACTAATCCAAATAAGCTAACAATGAAAATTACAGTAGCACAAGCTAAGTGAAAGGGAAGCATAAAACACGGTTCAAACCTGTGAATACAAAAACGAAATTAAACAAGCTTTTCTAGTAATTGAGATCAAACCCATGAAAAAAGGTTTCAGATTTCGTAGGTTTTGGAGGGAATTAAGCAAAACTAAACACAATCGTATTATCCAGAGAAACGAGATTATAAGAAATTTAAAAGGCAGATTTGGGGAAAAACTCAGAAGGGTACCTGAAACTCTGATTCGAAACGAGAGGCGCAGAGAGAGGAGGAGGAAGAGATTCCATGAGAAGAAGATAACGAAACGAGTGTGCCCTAAAGCATCAATTCTTGCTCATAACTGATAAAACCAAATTAGGGGTTTTTATATCTGTGGCTTTTTTTTGGTTAGGAATTGATTAAATGGACTAAGGAAGAAGAAGACGTTTCAATTTTGCCGAATGATTTGGACAGAAACGATCAGAAAACGGAAAGTTACGACCGGCGGTGTCACTGTTTAAGATGAGCTGTTGAAATCAGTAACAATCACATAATTTTTTAGTATATAATTTTTTTGTTAAATTATATGTTACAAACTTACAAGGTTAAATCAATTTAAAATTGACGTCACACAAAAAATCATTTAAATTTTTTTAAATCAGGAATGAATATATTAGTTATGGGCAAAATATTTGAATCCGAGAATCCGATCCAAATCTGATCCGAAAAAACGTGATTTGAATTCGAATTCAAAAATTTTAAATTATTTTTATCCGATATCCATTTGGGTACCCATAAACCCGAGACAACACTTATGAGTTGAGAACTTGGGTTTTTATATTTTTGGTTTTGCGACGTTTGTTTTCTCGATTCAGTTTCCTCCTCGAGTCCTCGAAGCTCGATCATTTGACAGTTTGCCTTTTATAACTTATCAAATCCTAAATACAAACCTAGAAATCCTAGCTGCTAAAGATAAACTCTCGGATACCTTACCGTCTTCGTCAATTACGATCAACTCGCAACTGTCAACATTGTCGCGAAATCAATCAGACGTTTGTATCATTTCCTTTTTCTTTCTCTGGAGCGATATTCTGTTCCTGCAATTTTGCTTGTATCATCATCGAAATTCTCAAAGTTTTGTTTGTTTATTTTGTTTTGTTGAATTGTTAAATTTTTTAATCCAAGAAAACCCTCAATTGAATGTGTTTTCTTTTGTTTGATGATTTCTATTTTCGTTCATTTGATTCGAAACATCCGTTTTTAAAAATTCAAAGTTTATTTTGCAAATCCGAAAACTATTTATGTCCTTGTTTTGTTTTATTTTTGCAAAGTCCAAAACTTTTTCAAATCGAGAAACTTTCATATATATTGTTTGTTATTATTGTCTTGTTGTTAATTTTGTCAACTTGTTTAAGCAGATGGCGTCTTGTGATAATCCATCCGATGATAATGTTGAATTAAGTGGAACCGATTATGATGTTCAAAATTAAGTGGAACCGATGGAGGCTGAAGATAAATGGTATAACGATTACTTTCTGGAAAATGGGAAGGAAAAGAAAAGGATTATACCATTTATGGGAGATGATTGGGATGAAGTTGACGTGTTAGTCAAATTCTTGTTCTATTTTATAAATCCACATTAGTTCTTTCAGCTTCAACTGCCGAAGTTAACAGGTTAAAATGTGAAATTTATATAAATGAGAAATGAGTCTCAACAATTCAATAAATGCTTGTCGAAGTAGAGTTGGAAGATGAACTTATGAGAGGTAATTGCTTTCCTTTGAATTTTCTTTTAATTCTGCTTTACAAATTACAATTACAAATTTGATTTCTAACTTCTTGTTCTTTAATTTTTCATTTTGTTATAGCGTTTGAACCTGAATTCAAACATGTTGATGGTATTTAGAGCGAGTCAGTGAGCCACTGAGACTGAGGTAATTATGTGTCAATTCTCGACTCTCGACTATAAAGTATTTGACATTGTTTAAACCATGAAATTGACATTTGTTTTATCTTTTTAATATTGTATTTCAGGAGAGATCAAAAGTCACATAAGACTTGAATTTGCCGATTTGACATCATTTTGTCTAATGTAAGTACTACTCTCTAGTCTTTGTCTTTACTTTGTGTAACTTGGATTTGTTGTCACTACTCTATCATGTTCAGTCTTTGGATGTTAAATTTGGAGTTACATTCTCTGTTTTGTGAGTTTTGTATATGTTTGTGTATATTAAATTGTATGTGTTTTCATGTAATTTGGTTACATTTCAGGTATATGGGTATTTTATATCCGAACTCGGTCGAATACCCATTTTTGGGAGTATTTATAGGTTTTTAAATTTAAAATCCGAATCCGATAAGATTTAAACCAAAACCAAACTAAATGTTCACAATTATTTTATTGGATAATAAATACATAAACTCAATAGAACTGAACCCGATTGGATTCTACCCAAATCTAAAACCGTTACCTATATGCCTATACCTAGAATATACCATTATATCAGACTTATCAGTATTGTAAAAATAAAAGGTTTAACCAACCGTGGCGATGATGTTCTTAAACATTTGAAAATTATAAGTTTTTTTTTCTTTCAATTCAGTGAATTTTCGGATTTAAATAGTTGTAATCAATTAATATTTAATCTATTGACTCTTTTTGCTGTAGTTGTTTATTACAGATAATTAGGTTGACCATTTTTTAAAACTGTAGTCAAATTCAATAAATGCATAATTCAATTGATTTCATTGTTATTTTAATGTTGAATCATATTATAATCGAGGCAACTTTCTCTTCTCTTTTTTTAACCGTTGTCAAAGTAACCACCATTCACCGTTTTCGGTTTTTTTGTTTCGCCGGCGACCGGTTTCAAGCCGGCACCGTGCATCTTATGTTTTTCTAATTTGTTTATAATTAAATTACTACATCTCGTATATTTTTCTACAATTTTTCCAACCCAAGGTTTTTATGTGTTGGCCGTTTCTATCACGTACTATGACGGAAGCACTATTCCTTGTCGTTATTTCATCCGTTACGTTGACGTTTGAATTGATGTGTTTGTTGTGCAGAAAACAAGATGCATTATGTGATTATTTTGGGGAATAAGAGGTTCAAAATCCTTTTTCTCTCAAGACGATGATCGTTTCCTTAGTGGCATCGCAATTAATTCTTCTGAGATTCACGTTGTTACCGTTTTGATCTCTTTTGGTAATATCCATACGCTGGATAATGGTGTTTTCAAAGTTGAATTGAGTTTGTTCATTTCTTTTCCTCGTGCTTGTTTGGTGTAACCGTGATGTGTCTCCTAATAGAATGTTTAATTCTGGTGGTTATTCATTTGTCGGTGAAAATTTCAATTATCATTCAGTGATTATTCTCTTACTCCATGGTATGAAGATGTCAATTGGGTTTTCGATCCCAGGATTATTGGTATAGTCATTCTACTCAAAGGAGTAAGACCTTATTGGGATAGAGTAGGAAGCGAAATAAAGTCAAAATCTTTCAAAATGATTTTGATACGGAAGCGTTTGGTATTAAAATGTCAACATTTTAGAACTGTTATTGGAACCATTGGGTTTTTTCATGTAGTGTGTTCTATGGAGGTTCAGCCAAAAGATGCTACTCACATACACAATTAGCATCAAAGCAAGATCTAATATGAAGAAGAAAAATAATGGATTTAGTGATTCATTAGCTAATAAGACTTATCTACGAAAACCATTGTCAAATTCACGTCTTTAAATATATTTTTCTTACTATATGACGCATATATCTACTTATGTAATAATTTTTATCCGTAAATTCTACATACTGACTCTGTAATTAGGTTTTAATATCGTTTGTAATTCTGTGACATTAATAAAGATCATTAATAAAATGTTTAGAAAAAAATCCATAATATAATCAACTAGGTAATAGCAGATGAATAAAATGTTATTAATTTTGTTAACAATTTTAGTTATTATGGTAGAATATATTCATTTGGTAGTTATTATAAATTTTGAATTGTGTGATATAATTTTTTGTTTTGTTTTTATTACACATATGTATAGTTTCTGAAACTTGAATTTTTTTAAAATTAAAATTTTAATTTTGTTTTATTGTTTTATGTGTTACTAATAGATATTTATTACATTTGATTTTGTAAGGAAATTAATTATTTTATTGACGTTACATGTATATATGTAGATTTTGAAAGATTTTTCTTGAAATCGTTAATTTAATTTTAAAAATAGATTATAAGAAGATCAACTTTTTGATGTTTCACAATATAAACACTAGAAATTTTAATACAAAGTTATTTTCCAAAATACTCTTACCTAATTTTATTTTTTGGAACGTCTAGTTCTATTAGAAACGAATGTTACGGTGTATTTACATGATCGATAAACAAAAACCTATTTAGTATTCGAGGAATATAAAAAACATGTTAATAGTAACGTTTTGGGAGTGCTACTTTAGCTAATTTATATGTTGTTTGGTTGCATTATTATGACACCAATGAAAATAATAAATTGGTAAAACAATCCATCCAACTGCGGATATCACATAAAAAAGGATCGGGATTCACGTTCGTAGTGGGAAAATGTATAAGATCATCCAGGTTTTTGTAATCGTCTTCCAAAATGATACTACGAAAATTTCGGCACCATAATAATTGTAAAGCATGTAAAACGACAATATCTTCAACTTTAAATAAAGTAAAATTTTGTTTTAGATGTGACAAAACTGCTAATTTAAATGCTCTAAATGAATCTCGTAAAATTCATTTAACGTCAATAGAAGACTGATTAAATCGAAAACTTGCATTTATATTATATTTATAAATTTCTGGTGGGGAAAGAGACAAATGGGGAAGTGATTTCGGTGTACTCTTATCTAATTTTAAACAATTAATTTTAATAGCCTTGTGTGTAAATATGATCAAGTTAAACGTTTTATTTAAATTTTTTACCTTTTTAATATATAATAGAAGCATCTGATATATATTGTTTTATTTACGTATTATTTTGGCCTCAATTAGATAGTCTAGGAGCTAGATATTAGATTAGTGTCTTTTAACGTTTCAAATTTTATCCAAAAAAAAACGTCTAAAGCTTTTTTTGATAAAATCAACAAAATATAATTATGAAATCTGATAGAGTCGTTACGATAACCAAAACCGCAAGTGATTTTTAAATTTTTTTAATTCCTATAAAATAAATAAATCTATACTATATAAAAGTTGAATATATAAGTTTCCTAAGGCATGTAGGTAAGATTTTAGAAATTTAATTTTATTGGTCTATGTCATTATATGTAAATTAAAAACTAATATTTCTTAAATCATGTAAAATTAAATTCTAATATTTCCTTAAACCTATATTATATAAAAGAAAAGGAAAAAACAATATATAGAAATTAAAAAAATGTAAACTAATATTTCCTTAAATCATGTAAAATTAAATTTTAATATTTCCTTAAACCTATACTATAAAAGGAAAAAAATATATAGAAAAACAAATAATGGACACTTTTGTTATTGGAATACAAATAATAATTAATCATTACATAAAATAATCCATTTTAGTCTCACAATTGTTTTTAATATTCCATTTTATAAGTTTAGCCACATCTACCAATCCTCATAGAATTTTAAACATTTTCGTCTTACAATACATATTATAGAGCAGTTTACAAAGTAAGCCATCATAGGACCCAATTTCAGCAGCTGCCCCACCACGATCGTTCCCGTTTCAAAGTCTCATCACCCAGAACGTTCAAACTCGAACACAAAAGATCAAACATCTCTTGATACAGCCTTTCACGTAGCTTGCCCAATTACATGGTATCTCTTTAATCTCTCTACCTTAAACGTTTTCAGTATCTATCATCTCTTTGGTGTGTTTGTTTAATCTTGTCTTTGTTGTTGTAGCCGTGGGATCTGGTTCTGCGCCTTAGGGTGTCCTCGGAATCTCCATGGTGCCAATGCCAAGGAGGAGTTTTCGAAAGAGGTCAATCGGTGGAGGAGTTTCTCAAGGATCATGAGGTTTCTTCTAAGGTTGTTACTTGTTAATGAAGGTACGGTTCAGGTTAGGGTTCCTAAGGTCACTCCTGCTCCTCAGACTGTTTCTGCGGCTTCGATTTTGAGTTCTGGAGTTGATGAAATGGCCAAGGAAGCTTCAGCACAGAAGAAGCGTGTGGCTCTTCAGAGACAAGCTGCTGTTACGGTGGAGGCTGCTCAGGATTATGCTCAGAGGTTTGAATCCGGGGTCAATGAGGCGAGTTTTTTTTTGTTTGTTCTTAATTTCTTTGATTGGTTTTGTTCTTAGGAGGAAGATATTGAATTTTGTGTATAAAACTGGGGGAATTGTTAAATTTTTTGTAGGCATTTATTGTCCCCAAAAATGTCATCTTCTATATACTTTCAAAGCATTTAGTAGGCGGTGTGGATGGCGAGTCGCGAAGAGGGAGAAGTCGGTTGTGTTTTCAATTTTTCTAGAGACAGGGGCAAAAAAAGGCGATCAAGCATGGACTAAGGTTCAACTTGGTGCAGCTCTACCAAACTAGAAAAAGCGAAGAATTATCTTCAAAACTTAGCTAGGTTGGTATGTACATATCTTTCTGTACTAGCTCGATTTTCGCAGCTTAAATTGATGGTTGATCTTTCATGTTTTTTTAATCTTCAAGTAAAATAATTTAACAAGAAAAATTTGTTTGTCACTGGAACCAGGATAGAAAAAGACGTTCTGCTCAAGTTGGAAAAACAAAAAAAAAGAGCAAAGAGCAGAAACACGGAAAATCCAGTGGGACTCTTAGGAGTTATGAACATGCGGCTTTAGTCATATTGGTAGGATACTTATATTTATATTTGTGTTTGATTTTCTTAGAAGATTCACTTCTCCAATGTGTTTCAACTTACAAAGATAAATATTTGATAGCTTCTTCAAATATATCCTAAAAATCTAGAGACAAAACTCTGCACGATTATAGCTGGGAAGCGGGTAAACCCGCGATCCGCAACCCACAGGTATCCGCAACCCACAGGTTTTAAAGAAAAATTCAAATACTCAAATCCGTCCTCCAAAATAGCGGGTATAAATTAGTAGACCCACGATGGTCCCGCCAAACTCTGCGAAACCCGCATATAGACCGCAAACCAAAAAAAAATATTTCTTATAGATTTCTTTTAGATTGCATTTCTTATAGATTTCTTTTGTTTACATTGCATATTTAATTCCTTAAATGTATGTTTGCATATGCATTTTCATTTTCTAGGTTTTGGAGTGGAAGTAGACAATAAGAGAGTTATATGAATGGAAATGCTCAAAGGGAATGTTGAATGAAGAACAAAAGGTCGAATGGTGTGTTACATCGGGTTTGCGACGTTGATATTGTCTAGCAACTAGACCCAGCGGCATCGTGCCACCTTTGAAGACTTGATGAGAGTAGCTGGAAGTCTGGCAAAGAGTCATAACGGTTTGGTGTTGGCCGTTGAATGACAGCGGGAAAATGCATCGGGTTTGTGTGGCGGTTGTGCTTCAGCGGGGAGCTGTACCGGGAAAAGACACCCAATGAAGACTTGGTGAACAAGTTTGGCGGGGAGGTGCAGCGGTAGCGGTCGAAGCCAGCGGCTTCATGCCATCGATGAGACCTAGCGGTTTCACTCCAACAGCTTTAGGATGTCGCTAATGGCAGTTTTAGTTTATTATCCAATTTCTAAACCGGGTTTGATCCAACTGGTTATGTGTTGACTAAACTCTTTTCTTTTTCCTCTATGTATGCTTACTAAACCTAATTTATTTAGATGATGCTTTGTTTTTAGAATCTCTCTTAGCCTCTTTTGAGATTTTGAAGAAAATTGGATGAGTCTTTGCATTTTAATCTATCAAATCTCTTTCTCTTCATAAATCTTTCGTCTAATTATCTTATACTCATGATTATGTAAAGATCAATGCCATTGCATTGTGTTATTATGATTGTTAGTGAATAGTCATTTTAGATCTCTTGGGTTTGGTAGATTTAGGGTGATTATGAGTTGATTAGTGGAGTTTAGGTATGAACATGTTAGATCCTTGCTTAATACATGTTATTAAGGCTAGATTAGCATTGATTATGTTGATTTAGAGCTCATGCAATTTCATGAAAGATGTTCGATAAAATGGTTGAACCAAATTACTAAGTATTATTCATACCTAGGCAATGATAATTGATGATTTGGGTGTGGGTAAAGGGTCGATTTTGACCTTAACTTTTTTGAAAGTTCCTTTATATACCTGAACTATCGATTAATGCGTCTGGATACCTAAACCACAATAAAATTCAAATTTTGAACCTGAACTTCTAATCTTGTGTCAAAATCAGATTTTTCGTTAACAGACATTAACGAACCGTTTATGTTGCTGACTAATTTGCCACTTCAATTGATGACTATTCCAAAACGACGTCATTTGGTTATCCTCGGCAAAATTTTCAAAAATTTTGTAATCACCAACCCTTGAACCCATGACATGTAACGTTTAAAGACATATCTTTACCGGTTGATCCACAACCATTGTCAGAGATTTCACCATCAAGTTTAATTATAAAACATACAAATATTTTATGTCTGAAATATTTGAACGACAGCGTTTGGAACTGGGGGAAATAAAATAAATTAGGGTTTCGATTTGGGGGAAAAATCAATTCGAGAATTGAGAGCTAATTTGATTGCTCAGTTACGAAGAAGGAGTTAATTCGAGATTACAGAGCGAAGATAAGGATAATTCGAGAAGAAGAAGTCGTGATTATCCATCAGGTAGGTTTTTCTTCCTCGACCTTCGATTTGATGAAGATATGGAGCTGAATTTCTTGATTTTTTTGTTGGGAAGTTGTGAAATGGGTAATCGATTTAGAGGATTCCCTAAGAAGTGTCATTGTGGAGAAGATGTAGTGATGAAGACATCAAACACTGCTAAAAACCCTGGAAGATTATTTCATGTGTCCTTTAGGACAATCTGTAAGTGTGACATTGTTGTTTAGTCACTTTTGATTTCCTAAGTTGTGCATTGAGCTTAAGAAAAATGTGTATGTGACATGATAATAGGTATCATTTGTTCAAATAGACAGATACATGTATGGTTTAAGAGATTGAAGACTTGATAGAGAAAGTTGAAAACTTAAAAGGAAATTCGATCACAATGCAAAAAGGCTTCGATGCTTGTGAATCAGAGATTGACATGCTGACAATGGAGACGCGTGTGTGTGAGGCTATGGTTGAGAAGGAGGTTGGAGAGTTGAAAATGCAACTCCGAAGCTTGAAGAACCTCCTGGTGTTTACTTTGGTGATGATTTTATTTTTTAGGTTCACATTTTGAGTATGATTGTAGCTTGTGGTGTTTGTGTTTGGTAGTGAATCAAATGATCTAACGGTATTTTGAGTATGATTGTAACTTGTGATGTTTGTGTTTGAACCAATATGTACATATTTGTTTTGTAGTGAATCAAATAGTGTGTTTGATTGTAATGAATATGAAAATATCTTAAGAAATAATTGTCTTAAGAAAACTTTAAGAAGCCATAAGAAAACAAATTGTCATAACAAAATGGATCCATAAGAAGACATCAGTCATAAGTCAAATACACAGCTTAAGAAAATGGATCCATAAGAAGACATCATTCGAATCCATAAGAAGATATCAGTCATAAATCAAATTCACAGCTTAATCCGATTAGCATTATCCAAAAACCTGCAGAGGTTAACCAACTTAAACCGATCAGCCTTATCCAGAAACCTACAAAGTTTAACCTACTTAAACCGATCATCTTGGAATTCAAAAACCTACACAACTTTAACCTACACAGAAAACTTAGTCTTGTGTTGCTTGAGGGACATCTTGTGTTGCTTGAGGGACATCTTGTGTTGCTTGGGTGGAATCATATCCATCTTCTCCTTCTCTTGTGTTTGAAGTCTTATTCTGCTTCGGTGGTTTGTATTTTTGTGCTCCAAAATTAGGACACTTTGTTTTGTTGTGTCCAACATCATCACAATTACTACAGTGCATTATTCTTTTCTTTCTACTAACCTTCTTCTTTGTAGGAGACTCATGCCTTGCTTTCTTCTTCTTTGGCTTTGGTTTCCTACCTTTCCGATTTTCAATTTGTTCAACTAAACTAGGAGGTGGCAGCACAACAGAACCAGATCTATTCCAGAACAACACACCATTGACTGGTGCAATTGAGTCACTGTAAATACTGAGCTGCCTGGAATTCAAGGACCAATTGGATATGTAATCTTCACGATTAAGTTTCTTCTATGTGATGACCCATAAAACATGACGACAAGGAATTCCACTCAAATCCCATCTCCGACATGCACATGTCATCACTCTCATATTAATATTGTAACCTACACCAGTCTCACGAACATCATACCTACCTTCTGCACCTGGCACAAACCTACAAAACTTTATCTTCTTTGCTTCCTCTTCTATAAACTCTGTTGCTTTGAGAGTGAATCTACATGTATTGTGCATAGCTGCAGTCTTCCTCAGGTTAATACGCACCATGGTTCTTCTCCTTATCGTCTTAAGCATCTCAACTATTGGCATGTATCTTGATGGATCTATAACATTGTTGAAAGACTCAGATATGTTGTTGTGAACATCAACACACTGAGCTGTAGGTGTGCAGAAAGCTAAACTGCAATTTTTGGGATTTCGCTGCATGATAACTTCATTAAGATTGATATCGTAGCTTTTTACCTTCTCCAAATTTGCCTCATACTCATTCACTGTGTAACTCTCTGCTACTCTCCAAAACAAACTCTTCATTTCATTGTGGTTGGGGAAAATCTTTTTCAAGTTACCATATATGTGCCTAGCACACATCCGATGTTCAACCTGAGGCAACACTCTTTCTACTGCATTCAACAAACTCTGCAAATTGTAAACTTGTAGGTTAGATTACATTAGATAAGGGACTAAATTAGAACATATATACCTTTTGTTTGTCAAATATGAGAGTATAGCCTTGACCCTCTCGAAGATTAACATTACATTTTAAACTTTTCTATGAACCAAAGCCAGTTCTCCTCATTTCTCCACATCAACAACAACCCAATCAATGGGATAAATACCATTGTTGGCATCTCTTCCCACAGCTGCTAATAGTTTTCTTTTAATTGTACACTTGAGGAAGCACCCATCAATACCAAATATTAGGTGATACCACATTGACCACAAGTTTCGGAGCACATCAAAGCACACATAGAATCTTCAGAATATCTCTGATCCATCATCATCCAAGACAATGTCTAACTCCACAGTTGAGTTAGGATTGGTCCTAACAAGAAAAATGAAAAAGAAATTAAGTTAGTTAGGATTATTCGTAGATTGCAAAAAGCAGAAAATATAAAGTTACTTACGCAAGGATTGCATCTTTGTAATCTCTAAGCCTAGAGAACTGCTCCACATGGTCACGGTTAATCATTTCCATTACTTTCTTCTTTGCCTTCTTGCACTTGTCTATGGTTGTCATCATATTGTATCTATTTTGAATTTCATCTTGAATTGCCTTCGATTTAAGTTCAGGATTGGTCCTTATATCATCCATAAACAACTTTCCAATCACACATGATTTCAACATTTTACAATATCCATCCTTGATACAACTGTGAACATTTTTGTAATCGTCACCATCCACTTCCCAATTATCTCTTCATATGACCAATAAATTCTCTAACTACAACCACCTATCGCACATACAGCTCTAGATTTGACCTTCCCCCATCTATCTAACATAATTTTCCATCCTTCCTTAAGTGCATATTCTAGCAAAGCCTCTTTGAACTCGTCTATGTTTTCAAAAACTTGTTCGAGCTGCAGGTGACCACTACCTCTTCTAAATCTTACTAACGTCTCACAATCTTCATCATCAGAGTTAGGAGGTGTGTTATGGTAGTCAACAGCTGGATCTTCATCAACAAAAATGCCACATTCCTGTCGACTCGAATATTTTCATCACCTGTCTCACGAACCTCCACATCATGAGGATACTCTGTTGACTTAACCAGATACACGTCAACAAATCCGGTCCACCGTCCCGCTTCACACATCTTCTCAAAACTCTCATCTTCATTACTCAAGGATTTCTGATCCTTATGGTCTTCAAATGTCAACTTATACCATAACATCAAGCCATATATTCTCTCAATGAACTCAATTGACAACCTTTCAAACAATTCTTCGGGTTTACATGTTATAGTTTTTGCCTCTTCGCCATCGAGATAAGCAATGTCTCCTTTATAATTCTTCTCCCAATATCCACCAAGGTATACATTGAATATTATTTGACTAAAGCTACAAATATCACAAAGTCATATCAATTTCACGAAAAGGAACAAAATTGGATTTATATCAAGAAAATGAAAACAGACACAAAAATATGAAATCGCCATGAGGTTTCTCAAAATTGCATCAAAATCTTACCTCATTATCGCAGATTTTGTAGATTTCTACTTGCTTTTCTCGAATTTTATCAATTTCTCGTAACTGAGCAATCAAATTAGCTCTCAATTCAATTTTCTCTAATTGATTTTTCCCCCAAATCAAAACCCTAATTTTTTTTATTTTCCCAAATTCCAAACGTTGTCGTTCAAGTTTTCAAAGACATAAAATATTTGTATGTTTATAATTAAACTTATTGGTGAAATCCCCGACCATGGTTGTGGATCAACCGGTAAAGATGTGTCTTTAAACAATACAGGTCACGGGTTCGAGGGTTAGTGAATACCAATTTTTTGAAAATTTTGTCGAGGATAGCCAAAATGACGTCGTTTTGGCATAATCATCAATTGATATGGCAGATTAGTCAGCAATATAATCGGTTCGCTAACGTCTGTTAACAACAAATCTGAAGGTCTAATGGACTCTGCTCCAAGTCCTGCTTTTAAAGGTGTGGTGCCACGACTGATACACTTCGACAATAAGATTCCAAGGATATGAAGCTGGTTTCACCTCATCTAACCTTCAACATTATTAGATCAAACAACAAAAGCTACTATGATGATAATGGCAAAGGCAGAGGAAACCGGTTTGGCAGCAACTGAGGAAGAAGAAGAAGAAGAAGAGGATCCTTTTCAACCTGTGGAAGAGGTTTTCATCAGCAAATCGTATCAACTGGCTCATCAAATGGCTCACAAAGTTCACAGAGCTCCTATAGTAGCGATGATATACCAATGTGTCAAATATGTGGAAAAATGGGACATCATGCTCTCAAATGTTGGCATAGGTTTGATAACTCTTATCAGGCAGATGATATACCTGCTACCTTAGCTGCACTTCACATCAGTGATGTCACAGAAAACTCAGGCCACGAATGGTATCCTGACACAAGAGCCACTGCACATGTTATAAACTCAACCCAGAGGCTAAACCAGTCTCAGCCATATCAATGATCAGATACTGTGATGATAGGGGATAGTCATTCCTACCCATTACACATGTTGGTTCTGCAAGTCTTCCTTCTTCTTCAGGTAACTTGCCTCTCAAAGATGTATTAGTATGCCCTGATATTGCTAAATCGCTTCTTTTTGTATCAAAGCTCACTTCAGATTATCCCTGTTCGTTTAAGTTTGATTCTAATGAAATTCGTGTAAAGGACAAGGAAACAAAGAAGCTCTTAACCCTGGGAAAAAACACTAAAGGTCTGTATGTTTTGGGAGAAACGACCTTCAAAGCCTTCTATTCAAAGAGACAAAGCTCTGCAAGTTTTGAAGTTTGGCACAGAAGATTGGGTCACCCCAATGAGAAGATCCTGCATCTCAAAATAATGCTATCAGCATCAATAAGCTCACACCTATAAAGTGTGAAGCCTGTCACTTAGGAAAAAGTAGTCATTTATCTTTTTCTACTTCTAGTTTCTGTGCATCAAAGCCTCTTGAGAGAGTTCATTGTGACTTATGGGGCCCTGCACCGGTTGTATCAGCTCAAGGTTTTCGATACTATGTAATCTTTATCGATAATTACTCGAGGTTCACCTGGTTTTACCCACTAAAGTTCAAGTCAGAGTTCTATTCAATCTTTATCAAGTTTCAGAAACTAGTTGAAAACAAATGAAGTTCCAAGATTCAAATTTTTCAAAGTGATGGAGGAGGAGAATTTGTTAACAAACCATTCCTGACACATTTGGAACAAAGTGGTATCAAACACTATATATCATGTCCACATACTCCACAACAGAATGGCTTAGCAGAACGGAAGCACATATATATCACTGAGTTGGCTCTGTCGATGTTGTTTCAAAGTATGCTGCCTCATAGGTTTTGGCTGAAAGCATTCTTCACATCAAATTTCTTGATCAACTTACTACCATCTTTTGTAACTCAAGATCAGAAGAGTTCGTTTGAATTGTTGAATGATCAAGTGCCAAATTACACATCCTTAAGAACCTTTGGATGTGAATGTTTTCCCACATTAAGAAACTATGATGCTAACAAGTTTGATCCTAGGTCATTGAAATATGTTTTTCTGGGCTATAACGAAAAATATAAAGGATATCGGTGCTTGCATCCTCCTACTGGATATGTCTATATCAGCAGGCATGTTATTTTTGATGAAAACAGCTTCCCATATGCTAGTGAGCTGTCACATAATATCCAGTCAACTACTCTTATGAAGGCTTGGCATCGAGGTTTCTCCTTATATGGTTTAGGAGATGATTACTCAAAAGAAGATATTCAGGCTTATAATCATCAGACCATGGCTTCTGCTTCCATCAGTAATGTGTGAAATAGAGATATTCTTAGTCCAACAATGACAAGTCAAACAGTTGATTCACTAGTACAATCAACTTCTGAGATGGATTCTCCAAGATGTCAACCTTCACAAACTTCTTCTGCTTTTACATCTACTTCACAGTCTGCACCTGCATCAGTGGAAATTGAATCTCCTGTCATTGGTGAGAATGGAAGTCATGGGTGTACCGCAAGCATAGAACTTGTTCCTATAGGCAACAACTTTCACTCTCCCCAAAATAATACAGGAGGTTCAACTTCAAGAACAGAAACCTCTACTCACTCTATGATTACAAGATTAAAGAATGGTGTAGTGAAGCCTAATCCACGGTATACACTGTTGACTCATAAAGTAGCATTTCCAGAACCAAAAACTGTGTCTCAAGCGTTGAAACATCAAGGCTGGACCGCTGCAGTGACAGAAGAAATAGAAAATTGTGTAGAAACACACACATGGTCCTTAATACCTTATACTCCAGATATGAATGTATTGGGAAGTAAATGGGTCTTCAGAACCAAGTTGAATGCAGACGGCACACTGGATAAACTCAAAGCTAGCATGGTTGCACAAAGTTTTGAACAGGAAGAAGGTATTGACTACCTGAAAACAAATAGTCCCATAGTCAGAACAACCATTGTCAGACTTGTTTTACATTTGGCAACCATTATGAAGTGGGAAATAAAGCAGATGGATGTTAGAAAAGCATTTCTACATGGAGAATTAACAGAAACTGTTTATATGTGCCAACCTGCAGGCTTTGTGGACAAGGTTCATCCTCATCATGTCTGCCATCTTCACAAGTCTTTGTATGGTTTAAAACAGTCTCCAAGGGAATGGTTTGATAAGTTTAGTGGCTTTCTACTGGAGTTTGGTTTTATTTGCAGCATTTCGGATCCATCTTTTTTCATTTACCGGAAAGACAAAGACATTATTCTACTATTCTTCTAAGGCAATGCAAACTCTTCTACAAGAATTAAGTGGTCAGTTTAGAATGAAAGAATATGGGGCAGTTACATTATTTCCTTGGCATAAAAGCTAAGTTTCATACAAAAGGCTTATTTATATCTCAACAGAAATATGCAGAGGATCTAATGTCGATTGCTGCAATGTACAATTGTTCTTCAATGCCAACTCCTCTCCCTCTTCAACTGCATAAAGTTACAGGGCAAGATAAGCTGTTTAAAAATCCTACATACTTTAGGAGTCTTGCAGGTAAACTTCAATACTTGACACTTACAAGACCGGATTTACAATTTTCTGTAAACTTTGTGTGTCAAAAGATGCATGCTCCGACGGTATCAGATTATAATCTTCTCAAGAGAATCCTGCGATATGTCAGAGAAACTATCACAATGGGCATAAAGCTTCAGTAATAATACTACTTGCACAATGAGTGCATATAGTGACAGCGATTTTGCAGGCTGCACTCAAACCAGAAGATCAACAGGAGGATATTGTACTTACCTTGGAGACAACCTCTTATCATGGTCTTCAAAGAAGCAACATACAATGTCAAAGAACTCAACAAAAGCTGAGTATATATCTCTTTTTGAAACTGCGTCGGAGTTAACCTGGGTAGCATCTGTCTTGAAAGAACTTGGAGTACCATTACTTGAGACTCCACTCCTGTACTGTGATAATCTTTCAGCTGTCTATCTCACTGCCAACCCAGCTTTCCATTCTAGAACAAAATATTTTGAAAAAAGACCATCATTATGTCCGGGAAAGAGTTGCCTTAGGTGTTCTTGTTGTGAATTTCTTCTCAACATCAACTCGCTGACATCTTCACTAAGTCTCTACCACTTTCTACCTTTAGTACTTTGCGCTTCAAACTTGGTGTAACCGAGCCACCCACACCATGTTTGAGAGGGGCTATCAAAGCAACTTCTCCGATGATGACTGAAGCTGCAAGAGTGAAAACAAAAGCTTCAGGAACAGAACAAAACGGCACAGTTTCAGCAGCACCAAAATCTCTGCGCCAAACAGAAGGTTCGCCTATGATGAGAAAAACAGAGCTACAATGCCAATTCCTGCAACGACTATCTTCTGTAAGCGACAAAACGAAGTTGGAAAAGCAAGATACTGAATTCAGAATTAAGATATCAAACCCGTTTGATACACTAAAGAATGAAACCGCGTAATAAAGCATCAATCATAACTGTATTTGTTTTTGCTTTCTAACAAACCTTATCTTTTTAATGATTCAAACGTTTTCTGTAACAAGTCTATATAAAGACATAAATGTGTAATCAACAAGGTAAATGAGAATATACAAAAATAAAAACAGCTTTATCATCGTTCCTCTCTCTCTTCTTAAGATTTCTTCATGGTCAAACCGGTTTAACCTATTTGAACCGAATCAAATTGTATATAAAAAACAATATGAAAGAGGAGAAAATAAATCATAGGTTATTTATTTTACATCTGAACAAACCGTAACCAAATCCGAATTGAACAACAAATAAACCAGTTAAAACGGATTTTGCGTTTGATTTTGGTTAAGGACTGAGTTTCCTTTTATAAGACTTCACATTTCACGAATTTGAACTACAATGACTTGTTGGAATTGAGAACAACAGAACTGAAAATAAACAAAAGAAATTATAGAAAAAGGTAACATAAACCATCTTAATTACAAGGTACAATGGTACTGCGAAAGGCATGAGCTGAGAACCACAAAGGCAAAGAAGAGCTTCCTTTAACAGAAAACATCTCTTTCCACAACTTACTTCTTCTTTGATACACCAAAACCTGTTTATGAGTAGCCAAGAAAACATATTCATCGGTCTGACAAATAGGAAAGATAGCAGGTACTAATCCTCTAATACACCTTAAACTTATACTATCAACAACACACCAAGTTTCAGTCTCATACTCACTCATCTTCCAAATCTTCATCCACACATCTGACAACTGAATCACCGATAAAAACCCGTCAGCTTCCAATAGATAAACACGATTACCATTATCCCCGAATCTAATTTCATCAGGCAAAGTAATCTTTCTCCACACATCATGTTCAACATGAAGCACAAGTATATAACACAAACCACTCATTAACCAATGAAGCCTCCCGTTAAGAAACACAACTTGATTCTTACTCATATGCGTAAAACTACAATCTTCCAACACCGAAACGAACTTCCTCCATTTATTAGTCTCAGAATCAAACACCAAACAAATGAAACTCCCATTAGGTCTCTGACCAAAATACCTATGGTAACCAGCTAAAACCACATTAAACTTCTTCTTAGCTAAATCACAAGCTAAACCAACAAGAGTAGCTTCACCATCTGGATAAAACCGAGTAACGGGTCTTTCTCGACTCTTAGGCAAGATTCTAAACTCTCTAGTTGATGGATTACAAACATAGTAAATACCCTTTTCAGGAATGCTTGAACAACACAATAAACCATTACATGAAACCCTAATTCTCACCCTATCTCTTATAAATTCCAATGATAACTCAGAAACACCTCTTGAATTATCAACACAGATCAAACTAGATGAATCTGATACTTCAGCCACAAGTAATTGATCTTTTACAGAGACTTGATTGTACAAGGTAGTGAAGTAATTGTCAGAGGTTAATTTGTACCAAGTTTTGCAAACGGATTTGAATCTGAAGAGCGATTTAATAGGTAATCTAGCGAGAATCTGGAGAATCACCTCATCGGGAAAGATAGCGACTTTTTGATTATCCATTACACGATCAGAGAAGATGAATGTAAAATGATCAAAAACTAAAATTTCTTTGTCTTACCGCATCAGATAAACTCTAGGTTTGAACATTGAAATCTGATTGTAGAGATTCTGTGTTTTGATTACTCATTCATTGAATCAAGATCACAGGAAAATAGAGAAAGGATTCGAATTTTGTGTTTGACAAATAGAAAAAAATGGACCATTTCAGAGATGAACGAGGAAGGGGAAACAGATAAAACGAATGACGCGAGCGTTGTTGAAGAACTAAAGATGATGGGGAAGAAGCGCGTGTTTCTGAATACCCAATCGGAAAAGACCAGATGCAATCTTACCGCTCTTTTTAATTTAGGCCCAAGGCCCATAACTGTTTTTATAAAAAGGCCCATAAATTTTGACAATTCTAAAAAAATATATATATATATATATATTTACTATAATGGTTCTTATTTTATTTTATTTTAATCTCCTATACACTAAAGTAAAAGAAACAAACAAAAAATGAATTATAAGAACAAAAGAAAAAAAGATTGCTTACATGTTCTATTTAAAATATATTTTTTTTATTTTGTCGAGATGCTAATGTGTAGAATGAACCTTGTCCTATATATTACTTATGTGAAAAGTTACCAGTGTGGGTGATACACATATACTGTTGGAGAGCACATTTTTTTCAAATGATATATATATATATATAATTCTCTTTCGTGAGGCCAACTTTATATTTTAACTTTTTATTTGTAGCCCTTATGTATACACAAAAATTTATTAAATAAGTCTACGTAGAAATATATTATGACCATGGTATAAACAGAAACAGTCATGCATAGAGTTTTTTTTTTTAGATAAAGTAAAATCATGCATAGATATTACTAAAGTAAAATCATGTATTTTTCATATATGTATGCATATATTTCATATATATATATATATATATGCATGTAATGGTGATGAATTATTAAAGGGAGCAGAGAGTGTAATTGAGGAGAATGATTTGTCGGAACTCGGTGACTTTGTCTCAATGATTTGTGTCTTTGGTCACGTCAGTTTCCCCATCTTGCCAAGACAACTTAAGTTGCTTCATTTACTTCCTCATTTTTTTTCTCATTTTGTTTTCCTTTTTTCCCATTTATTTTCTCCTTTTGTTTTCTATTTCTCGGTTCCTTTCTATTGATTGATCGTATTTTCACCTACCTTTATCTTTCCCGAGGATGTGAAATATTTTTGTCGCTAGCTAATACCTTAATTGACGTCTACAAAACATTACGATAGTATTAACAAAGAAGCATCCTAATTTTTTTTGTTTTTTTGGTCAAAGAGGCATCCTAATTAAATTCGTAATATCTCGTAGAATATCACATGTATACAGGCGAGTTTTCATGATCTTTTAATGTCGGAGTTAACAATAGAGTTATGCTACAAGCCTACAATCTGATTTCAGAACTTATAAGTTATTATAGGGTTCTGAAATTTGCTAACCAATAATTTTGGAGTTGAAGCATGCATGCATACTTTTTTTTGTATATATGGTTCAACTTTGAATCTGGCTTGGTATCCAATAACATGTTGCAAATATTATAACTCGATCTAGTTAAGTCTATGGCACACGTGTTAGTTTCCTTTGCCGGCAAGAGCTCTACAAGAAGATTTTTATGCCAGAGGATAATGCTTTTGTATAGATACAATATATTTCCAGAGGCATTTCCAATACAGAAGATTTATGCCGTGGTTTATCTCTTATCATCTGACGATCACATATATAAAGGATTTAATTTATTGGTATCAAATGTTTATTTTTCCATAATCTCCGACTCTTATTAAAATGAGCATGCATTATGACAACGAATTGTATGCAAACACACCTAAGATAAAAAAAACGTTAAGCCATAAACCTTGTGACCTAAATGGTTAAAATAAAGGATTGTTTACACCCACACAATAGAGTTGGATTATTATATATATAATATGAGTTTAACTCAATATGATGATTACTAAATAAATTTGGAATCGTAAGAAGAAAAGTACTATTAAATGAGTATTATATATACAATCAAAGAGGCTACGTCAGTGCGTGTATTGAATATATACCTCTTTACAAATATATAATTCATGCAAGGCACTCTTTATCTTTCTCTCGAGCTATGGATGAATGGGAAAGCGTTTCACGGATTGAAGAACCATCAAAGTGTCATGATCAAGGTATACACACAAACACACAGATAATATATATAACTTATATAGTTGTATTAATTAATTTGTGATTGGCTTATGACAAAAAGGCTGTTTCAAGATGAAGAAGAAGATGATGATCAAGATTTTTTTTTCTTCCTGAGCAAAACAATGACGCTATCTTACCCTGAGCTCTATGAAATTAGTATATTTCTTATATTTTTTCTTGACCTTGTAAGACCTTTTCTCGACATTTTCTGTCTTCTTACTTTTTCCATCTTCTAGATTTCTTGTTTCTGTCGAGTTTCTACATTATTTTTTTTGTCTCTGCTAAATCGATCAAGATTTTGTTCTATACTTTTAGGATTCATATTTTCTCTCTTTATCTATCCCTCCCGAGCTACCTAACTTCTTTGTTTATCTCCCTTACTATGTATTGCTTTAAGAATTTCTGTAAATGTTTGTAATCTCATTCTAATGCAATTTAATAACAAAAGAAAAAATGTGATGAGTAATGTTATTTGATGATATATGTAATTCTGTTTAAATGGTATCACCCTAGTCATCGAGGTTATGCATCGATTCTACTACATATACATATACGCTTGTCAACTACTATCTCCAAGATTAAATGAGTCCATCTCTTAGTTTGATTTATAGGATAAAATAAAAACCTGGTTATTAAAACAAACTTTGAAACATGGCCAAGGTTACCAAGATGCCATGCCACATTCAAAATCCGTAAAAACCAATCCTCCGATCAAGTATCAATCCTAGCACATTTAAGAAAATAACAAAAATAACTTTAAAGGAGGGATAAGTGCTAGTATTTACATGATTATCAACAACAAAAAAGTGCTAATCAATAGAAACGAAAAAGATAATACTCAGAAATAACGCTGCTTTTATCGAATTTCAGCTTCCTTGTCATTAATGGTGAGAATTTACGACCATGTCTAGCTACGGTGATAACCACATCGTCTAAAATATCACTACCACCGCTGCATGATCGGTAACTTTGGCGTCCCCATAATCATCATAACAAGAAACATAACCATGATTGTAAACATTATATGCCAGTGTAATAAACAAGCCACAGATCCTCCATTTTCTTTGTCTTTTTCTCAAGATATTTCCTTTGTGGTTCTACGTGTCTTCTTCTTTGAATTTCGAATAGCTTTCAGTCTCTAACCTGAAATCAACAAGAAGAAAGACATAGATAATTAGTTTCTTGGATCAGTCGAGATTGGTTCTGTTACGAGTTGTTTGACTTACGATTCCAAGAAAAATAACTGTTACATGAAAGTAATTAAGTTGTGTTGCATTAACTAAACCGAAAGTGATGCCTGTAAATTTTAGAGTATAATTAAGTATTTGAAATACAATATTATATAGATAATAGTTAACAGATAACAAAAAAATAGCGTATATGTAAATTGTGTGTTGCATGAAAGATGTAAATTGTGTTGCAAGAACTGTCTTTAAACTATTCTTTCATGGAACACACAAATTACATGTTAACTATTTTTGGTTACATGTATAATATTGTATTCCAAACACTTAATTATACTCTAACATGTACATGTCGCTACTTTCTCTCTAGTTCATCCATCACACAGCTTATTTGTATTCCAAAACCCCTTTAACAAAAAAGAAGAAGAAGAGATTATATTTCCGTAACTTTAAAATATCACTATACTTTCGGTTGTAAGTTCATACAACACAATTTACACGTGACCTATTTTTTCATTTTACTTTAAATATTATATCTGTATGAATATATTACGTCCAAAACAGAACCACAAACTATCTTTGAACTATCTTAAAACGATTCACGAATTCATGCAACACAAATTTTGCATGTAAACTATTTTTTCGTTATATGTTAAATATTCTTTATAAAATATTGCATTTTAAAGTACTTAATTATACTCTAATATTTGTATGTAGCTACTCTCGGTTTAATACATGCAACACACAACTTACATATATAAGATATTATCAATTATAAAAAATACATATAAACTACTCCCGGTGTTTTGTAACCAATCTCAGTTGATGTAATTCTACCAATTCCTCGTTAGGATTGGTTTAGTAATATATTTTTATATAAAAAAAAATCATGCACCACACAAATAATTTACATGTAAAATATATAATTGTTTTAGTTTATGTAATTTTTGTGTTAAAGGGATTTAAATTATCACTTTAACAAAACAAAACAAAAAATCTATCATATCTGAAAGTAAAAAAAAAATCATCTCTAAAAAGTATATGCACATTCGGGGGCTGCCAATAACTTTTAGAGGCATTTTTCAGACGTTTTCTATTTTATTTTGAAGATTTTTCTTTCAAGACGTTGTTTCTTACATCAAAATGATCGAGCTTATGCTTCAAATTTTATTGTCAAATTATTGAATCATTAAAACGTAATTTGATAGTAAAATGTTTCAAATTTTATTGTCAAATTTGATGGTAAAATGTTTATTAGATATAGTTTTATAATAACTAGTCATCACATTAAGACAACCGCTATTGCTTCTGGTCCTTGAAAAAAGATAGCGCAACTCTCTTAGTTTTTCTGCTGCCTTCTTAAGCTCTGCCCAAAAGTTTTGTCCTTCCTCCATATTACTATTGGTAATTGGGAAGATACTTTTTTCTGGTGGGATTCATAGACTCCGTATGGATCTTTTATCCACTATTTAGGACTGAAAAGTCCTGCAAGTTTTGGTATTTCTATATTCTTTCTTGTCAAGGACATATTATCTTCTGCATATTGGCGCCTTCCACCGGTTCGCTCAGATCTGCATCTTCAAATTTCTCCTTCATCATTACCATCCAGTTCTTCTCCACCAACAATTAGCCAGTATGGATGATCCAAGACAGGGCTTATAACCACTTCATCTCCAAGGATGTTTGGAACGTTATATGTGTAGCTCATCCATTGGTCTCTTGGAGCCCTCTTGTATGGCATAAAGTGGCTATCCCTAAACACGTAACAAACACTTGACTCTTTGTTCTCAACTGCAATCCAACCTTGGATTGCATGCTTGATTGGGGACTGGATGTTAAACCCCTTTGTTTACATTTCGGCTCCTCTCGAGAATCACGAAACCATTTATTCTTCGATTATTCTTTCTCACCTTTAGGATCACGGTTTATGTCAGGCACCTGGATCAATCGATCTAGTATAGAACAATTAATATATGGATCAACTGGTCGATCTGAAATCTTACAGCATGACGAATCGATCGATCTGGATTTAAAATGATTGATCCGAGCTGTTTGATCTCACAGCTTTTCTCCTTGTATTGGATCGATCGATCCATTGTAGATCGATCAATCAGAAGTCCCAAACGATCACTTTTTTCTCATTTGCTCCAATTCATTGCTCCTATGCATTAGACTCCACATAAACGTGTTTCAACATGAAAAGACTCTAGAACACACATAAAAAACTCTAAAAACTTTGGGTAGAATGCGTAAAAATACAATACATCAACTCTCCCATGCATACTTAGTTTTTTTATTGTCCTCAAGCAACTACTAAAAATAGAGTCGAGGTTTGAAAACATAAACTCACCAAAATTTAGAACGTTTCATTGACCAACATTTTTGAATCCACATACCACAGAGCTAAAATTAGATAGTATGTTAGTATAATAACCACAAGCTTAGCAAATCTCCTAGATACGACTCAAACCCTTTAGAGAAATCTGAAATCTCCATTATTAAACCTTGTAATCAATTAATTGTGTGGTCGCATCAAGTGAGTATCTAATCAAAAAACTTACAGATTATTTTCCTTCTAGGCTTTTTTGTCACACATAAAAAATACATATAAACTACTCCCGATGTGTTGTAACCAATCTCAGTTGATGTAATTCTACAAATTCCTCGTTAGAGTTGGTTTAGTAATATATTTTTATTTTAAAAAATATCATGCAGCACACAAATAATTTACATGTAAAATATATATATATATATATATATATATATTAATTTATGTAATTTTGTGTTATAGGGATTTAAATTATCACTTTAACAAAACAAAAAAATATCTATTATCTCTGAAAGTAAAAAAAAAAAAAGCATCTTTGAAAAGTATATGCACATTCGGGGACTCTCAATAATTCTTAGTGGCATTTTTCCAGACGTTTTTTATTTTATTTTGAAGATTTTTCTTTCAAGACGTTATTTCTTACATCAAGATTATCGAACATATGTTTCAAATTTTATTGTCAAATTATTGAATCATTAAAACGTAATTTGATAGTAAAATGTTTCAAATTTTACTGTCAAATTTGATAGCAACTCTATCTTAGTTTTTCTGCTGCCTTCTCAAGCTCTGCCCAAAAGTTTTGTCCTTCATCAGTATTACTATTGGTAATGGGGAAGATACTTTTTCTGGTGGGATTCATAGACTCTATATGGATCTTTTATCCACTATTTAGGATCGAAAGGTCATGCAAGTTTTGGTATTTCTATATTCTTTCTTGTCAAGGACATATTATCGTTTGCATATTGGCGCCTTCCACCGGTTCGCTCAGATCTGCATCTTCAAATCTTCTCCTTCATCATTACCATCCAGTTTTCCTCTACCAACAATTAGCTAGTATGGATGATCTAAGACAGGGCTTATAACTACTTCATCTCCAAGGATGTTTGGAACGTTATATGTCTAGCTCATCCATTGGTCTCTTGGAGCCCTCTTGTATGGAATAAAGCGGCTATCCCTAAACACGCAACAAACACTTGGCTCTTTGTTCTCAACCGCATGCCAATCTTGGATTGCATGCTTGATTAGGGACTGGATTTTAAACCCCTTTGTTTACATTTCGGCTTCTCTCTGAAATCACAAAGCCACTTATTCTTCGATTACTCTTTCTCATCTTTAGGAATCACGGTTTAGGTCAGGCACCTAGATAAATCGATCTAGTGAGAACAATCGATATAGGGATCAATTGGTCGATTTGAAATCTTACAGTATTACGGATTGGTTGATCTGGATTCGAAATAATTGATCCGAGCTACTTGTCGATCAAAAATGTCACGGCTTTTCTCCTTGTATTGGATCGATCGATCCATGTGTGGATCGATCAATCAAAAGTCCAAAAACGATTACTTCTTGCTCATTTGCTCCAATTCATTGCTCATATTCATTAAACTCCATATAAATGTGTTTCAACATGAAGAGGCTCTAAAACACACATAAAAAACTCTAAAAACTTTGGGTAGAATACATCAACTCCCCATATTTAGTTTTTTTATTGTCCTCAAGCAACTACTAAGAATAGAGTCAAAGTTTGAAAACATAAACTCACCAAACTTCGCCTCATTGACTAACATTTTTTAATCCACATACCACAAAGCCAAAATTAGATAGTATGTTAGTATACTAACCACAAGCTTAGCAAATCTCCCAGGTACGGCTTAAACCCATTAGAAAAATCTGAAATCTTCATTATTGAACCCTGTAATTTATTAAGTGTGTGCTCTCATCAAGGGAGTATCGATTAAAGAACTTACAGATTCTTTTCCTTCCAGGTTTATTTTTGTCACACATAAAGTCTTTGAGCAACCTCTCTTATTTTCTCTTCCCTTAGTCGACCTCTTTTTTTCTTTATTTATCTAGTTCTCGAATGGTGCCACACACTTTTGTATTCCTTGTGAAGAAATGCTTTCATGAGTGTAGGCTCACCTTCCTAGTCTTTATCACGGAACTCAGATTGTTGTTCTTAAACTTAGGGGAAGGTCAAAGAGAGAATCACGACAAACTTATCTTAACAGTACTGAAAGAGGAATCAAGTTTAATGTATACCAAGCCCCAATATGAGAAGTTAAAGTTCATTTGGTGTGGAGTTAACATAAGATCTTTCAAACACCCTAATAACATGAAATTTCTTAGTTAGATTGATCCACTCATGGAGTTCTACTTAATAAGATTTGCAATCCACTGTTGTAGCAATGATCCTTCAAGTGTCAATGCAATGTGGTTAGTTCCAAGAAAAGCTCATAGTTTCAACAAAGTTTTGACTCAATAAAACAACTTGGATTAACTAAGAAGAAGCAAAACAAAGAAAATGGTGTTAGTTCTAGCAAATACCCTCTCTCAGACTTACTTCACACCGTCTCGGTGTGAAAATAGATCTTATGAAGGATACGACAAACGAAAAAATAAAATAAAAATAAAAATAACAAAATGAAAGGAAATAAAACACTTACTAGTGGGTTACCTCCCAGAAAGCGCTTGTTTCACATCATGAGTCTAACTGTAATTATGCCTAAGTGTGAAGAGAATCCATAGGAGGATTGGAAACTTCCTCGTCTGGATCAGGGCATGGTGGAGGTGGGTCAAAACATTGTCTGCTTGCTCTCCGATTACTTATATTCAGCCTCAAAACCCTGCTCATCATACCATCCACAAATGCTTGGCTTTTCTCTTTAAACTCAGGAGTGATGATTGCTTTGACTTTAGAGAAATGCCTTAATGTTCCTTTGCACTTCAACTTATATTCAATTGTGTCTCCAACATATCTTTGTGGTGTCAAGGTTATATGAGAATTTGTCATCACTCTCTCGCTCTTTGGTGTATCCCTCTTATTGATCTTCTTAGATTTCTTTACATAAGAATGAGTGTCTCCATCCAGAACTTCATCAACCTCATTTTTATCGCCAAGTGTTATTGGTGGCATGACATCCAGCTTCTTTACATCATCAATGGCAACACAAGAGCCATATTGCACACCGTCATTTCTTGAGATGGCATTGTAGAAGATATATTGTCGATGTTAGAGAAGACGACCCTCATATTAAGTAAATCAACAACTGCACATGCGGCTACAAGGAAAGATCTTCCAAGAATCAAGGACATATATAAACCATTGCTCATCTCCGTAACTTGGAAATCAGTGGGAGTAAACCAATTCCCAATCTGGACATGCAGGTCTTCAATGCATTCATGCTGAGTTGTTATGGAAGCATATGCGAACGTGATAGACATCTGAGAGGTCTTTATATTAGCAATCCACAAACCTGTTGCAATATCCCTTGACCTGAGGTTCACACTAGACCCATAATCACAGAGAGAGTCTTCGAAATTAACTCCTAAGATAGAGCATGAAACAAAAACTTCCCTGGATTTTCTAGTTTAAGTAAATGCCTTAATGATGGAACTCAAATATGACTTGGAAATGGGATTTTAGGAACAAAAGTTGGTGGCTCATCATAAGAAAGATCCTCTTCTTCACCCTTGCAGTTGGTTTGTCATCAAATGAATAAGAAAAAATCTCAAAAGCTATATTTTCAACATGAGAATCTAATGCTAGTACTGTAGAGGAGATCGATCAATCAGTCGATCGGATCGAACTAAATGATGGATTGATCAATCTGTAGTGTCCACATAAATTGATGCAGTTTAGATATGATTCTCAATCTTCATTGCGCTACATGTCGCCTTAATCTTAAATGTAGAAGCAACTTGTGTATCAAGAAAATCAACCTGACAAGTCAAATTTCTCCATCTTGCAATTAAGATCATTAAATATGTTATCTATTTTATTGTCAAGAGCGGTTATCTTCTCATTCACTTCTTGTCGCACTCCAGTTTTTCCCATCTAAAATTTGTTGCATCATGAGCCCAAGCCTATTCTTTAGGGGGAGGTGGTGCTTGATGTCATGTGCTCTGAATTAGTCATGGTTTTCAACATAGTTAACCTCTGCACGTGACCTACTAGATCCATATCCACTAAAAACTCTAGTATTTTTCTCACCTTTTGCTGGAATGAGTTCATGTTGTCTCTTTATTGCTTCAGCACTCTGAGAAAATTGAGTATCTATCAGTTTCATATAAGCGAAAACAACTTCGTACTTGCTATTGAGTTCATTGTACATATTACCCATATTTGCATTGATCTCACCAACATGATTTTTTTGGTTGAGAGGGAGTTGCTGCATAAGAACCTTGAGTTCACTTTGAGAATCATTTCCATATTTTGCAAGAGTTTGTAATGAAGTTGGAATTGTCGTATAGAAGTTGTTGAACGGTTGCTTCTATTGGAGTCCACCCTGAAATATGTTCTAACCCTGGAATTGTTTACCTTGAGCAACTATTTGATGTGGGTAGACTTGGTCTTGAGGATTTTCAACATTTGTACTTTTGTAGGAAAAATTTGGGTGATTTCTGTAGTTCTCGTATACCCTATTATGCACAAAGCTCTATCCATCCACATAACTCACTTCTCATAACTAATCATTATTTTCCTTAATAACCTTCTGATAGCAAATAGCATATATTCCATCTTCACAAAGCTGCAAACCTTTATGAGTTGCCTTCATCAACATATCCAAATCTGCATTCAACTTATCAATCTTCTGAGAATCCACACTATTGACCATTTTAGACCAATCATAATATGGGTATATCGACTGCTGGAACTTGCAGCCAAGTTCTCTATCAGTTGATATGCTCCTACTATGCTCTTTATCATGAAGTCTCCATTGCTTTCAGTGAGGGAATTCTTGTAGTTCCAATCATCTCCATTATAGAAGATGCTATTCTGAATACCAATAGTGAGGACACTCTCTCTGATATTCTTTGAATATCTCCCACGCTTTGCAAAATGACTCTCCTGAATGCTGCCTAAAAGTTGTGATCTAGTTTCTCAGAGAAGATGTCTTGGAAATGGTGTAGAATTTATCTAAGAAAGCAGTTCTGCATCCATCTCAAATCCTCAATGATCTGGCAGGTAGTGATTTAAGCCATCTCAGTGCATTTTGTACCAAAGAGAAGGGGAAGATCTTAAATTTGAGGTAATCATCAGGTACCCCATTCGA
This sequence comes from Cardamine chenopodiifolia, assembly GCA_963922655.1. Classification (NCBI taxonomy): domain Eukaryota; kingdom Viridiplantae; phylum Streptophyta; class Magnoliopsida; order Brassicales; family Brassicaceae; genus Cardamine; species Cardamine chenopodiifolia. The sequence continues at coordinate 9,741,393 of OZ000464.1, forward strand.
CTTAGTACTGATGTAAATCTCTTCAAATTTCTATGTAACCCATGGGATTCTCAGCTGGCAGACCGTGATACACATGTTGCTTCACCAATGCGATCATTTGAAGTGAGATCTCATAGTCTTGCCTTGCAATCTCTGGCAAAAAATGACATCTCTGTTCTGGTAGACAGTGTGGGGTATATCTACATCCCAAATAGCATGTTGATGCAGCTGTTGTTGTTGCATCAACCGTTGTAGATGGTATAGTACATTCTGAAGTTATGTGCTAGCAGCCTGAGCATCAGCAAATGCTCAGTTGTCGATATTATCGCCTAGCTTCGACTTTGCCTTTTTAGCTTTCTTGTTAGTTCGTTCTACCCGTGCAAGTTCCTGGTTGGTGAGTTTAAGGAGGTTATCAGAGCTGTCACTTCTTCTCTGCATATATTTGAAACACACAAGAGAGCAAGATAAAACTTGTTAGTAAATCTTAGACTAAACTTCAATCTTACATTCGAAGGTAACACAATTGGTCACTAACAACAGTGCCAAAAACTTGACACACCAAGGTTTTAACCAAAATAAAAGACTGCAAGTGCACACACAATCACATTAGCATAGATGGGCTCGAATCCACAGTGACCAAGATTACACTACGATTCTTTTAGAATAAAATTAAGCTAAGATAATGATATAAGTGTTGGTTGTAATGTAACAAAAATAACAATTAAAATAATGTAAAGATCAATTAAACGAAGCGGTAGGTAAAGGAGATTTGCAGGAATTCCGAGATCATGAACCAAACAATTATTCAGGGATAAACATATTCTTGAACTCAAACATGAACATATAAGCGCTCCACTGTCATGGTATCAGTCACTTTATCTAGCAACCTAATATTCGCAGGAATACTAAACTGTCATTTGAACTTAGAATTCTAAACAACCATTAATGAGCATGTTTGATTTGTTCACGAATCGCCTTAGCATTAGCTTTCATTGGCTAAGGAAAATCCGCTCATCTATGTTTTTCATGCTTTTAAACAAATATTATTGATGCGTTAAACAAGCTAAGATTAGAAACTATGTAGTTAATCAAGTTTCAACAATGATATCAACAATAAATAAAAATATAATATGATAATTCCCAATCTATGTCTAATTCAATGATTCATAAATCCCTTGAAACTCTAAACCTAACTATGAGACTACTCAGACATGGATGCAGAGAAACAAGAAAGAGATGAAGAATAAATCATGATAAATAAAGTAGAAACCCTAAAAGAGTTCAAAAATCTCCTCAGAGATGTATCTCTGAATAGAAATATAAAGTCCGTCCTCAACAATGGCTAAAAAGTAGAATATATATATATAGGTTCAATCATGTCCGTTTCAAAGCATTAAGGCAAAACCGAGCCAAAACAGGAAAGCCCCAAAAAAAAAAAATTTGCATTAGTGAACCGGCAATCGGTTTAGGTCATGATCGATCAATCTGGTGTAGAACGATCGATCTGGAGATCAATTAGTCGATCTGAAATCTAATGGCATGACGGATCGATCGATATGGACTTAGAATGACCGATCCACGCCTTGGAACGTAGAGAATAAATAGAAGGAACTTTCCAAGGAGTGGAGCATCAACAAACCCCAACCCACTGCTTACCCAACATGATAAAAGGAGGTAACCACAACATAATTGAACTGGCAGGAGAAGGAAAGCAATAGACCCAAAGTCAACCGCGAAAGAGATTTGTTCCCAAAACGAAGAGGCAAGGGAAAAGGAGAGGTAACCCACAACGAGAAGGAACCAGAGCCAAACAAGACAACAACTGCAAGACCTATATATTTCAAGATGCAAAGAGGAAGTGAAAGAAGCACCAAACTGGAAGCTCGAGAACATATCATTCAGAGCAACATAAACCACAACCGCAACCAAAAACATGAGCCTAGAAAAACTAAATCCATAGAGAAATACGGGGAAAATTCTAACCAGAGTTACCAACAACTATGAGAGAGGTGACTACCTAAGCTAAGCGTAAACAAGATACGCTACCAAGCTTAACCCAATAGAGAGCGATTCTAACACAATCACACGGTAGAGGGAAACCATCCTCGAGCAACACAACTAAGGAGATATTATCATTTTTGGCTATCCCCTAGGAAAAACTAAAGCAGGGACTTACCAAGTTGTACCGGCAAAGGAAGCAAAATCTTCAATAGCTCAATCGAGCGACGAAGACCCAACTTACTCAACCTAAAGACGCCGTACTCGAGCGAGAAGATGAGAGATTCCGAGAAGATCACCTAACCCTCATAGAACCAACGGAGAGCAACCGACGTCGTGACATGAGACGGGAGGAAACCAAAAACCAGATACTGTGAGCATTGCCTTGAAAATATGTGAGCATTGCCTTCAATTTTCAGGAATTTGTAGCCGGAAAAGAAAAACGAGACAAAATATTTTCTTTGAAACTTGATTCATGGTTAGTTTCTAATAAAAAACTGCCGATAGTCATTTTCCTAATTCTTTCATAGAATAATTAGGCTATCTATCTAAGTGATCCAAAAGTATAATCGTTTTATTAAAATTATACGTAAGTAGTGAATGTATTCAAAGTACATTTTATAAATGCTGGTTTCATATTTGGTTTTATAACCATATATGGTGGTAGATTACCTGACGCGTGCATTGACCTTGACCTGTCTCTACCGTAACTAATCGCTTCTTCAATATTGAGACGAATTGGCCTCACTTGTTTTTTCTGTTTACAAGCAAGAATCGACTTCACTTCTTTAGTTAGGGTTTTTTGAGCATCTCTATATAATTTGGAATCCGAATAGTCCACATACATATGAGGTAAAATAAAGACACAAACAAATTAATGATGACACAAATAAATGTTGTATACTAGGAATACCTCGCACTCTGCATATGTACAATTAAAAATCAAAACATCATATAATTATATATATATATATATATATATATATATATATATTGGCGACTGTCACTTTTTCTAGTTCTAAAAAAAATTTATTTACATAAGTTGACCCAAAAAAATATATTTACATTATAAGAATTTATCACAAGAAAAAGTTTTTTTTTTGTTATGCTCTTCATTAGAGAGTTATTAATAACATCACTAAGAAAGGATATTTAATATTTTTTACAGTGGAAATTACAAATGATTACATATTTATACTAGTATTTCTAAGAATTGAGGAGAGGAAGAGGCCATCGTTTGGATGACGTGTTACAGTGTAAGGAAGGAATTGTCTGGATAATGGTGGGATCGTCCGTACGATAATGTTATAATGGGGATCAGTTAAATATTAAGGATTTGCACGCGTTAATGATGGAATTATCATCACCAAGCATATATTTATATTACTAAATTGATAAGTATTACATTCCTCCAAGAATAATCCCCTTAATGGGCCACATTAAAACTCAGACATTAACCATTGAGACGTCCCCACGTCAAAATACACTAAGTAAGAAACAAGCAATTTTTGGATCGTCTACTTTAATACTTTTGAACCCAAAGCCTTTCACACACTTCGGTCTCTTTTTTTCCCGTATACAGGTCCCATAGATATACTTCCTAAAAGCATCATGAATTGGATTATCCATTTTTCTCATTTATCATGCCAAAAGTGATTGCAATATATTTTTTAATGTTTATGTTTTGTTTGCTTGTATGACATAAACTTGGTTAATTTAGTAATATGAGACATGATGGAGCCAATTATATATGGCTTCTTTGGCAAAAACATATATAATATAATGTGCTTATATAGCATGCTTCCATAAAGGAAATAAATAAAAATGTGAAATCATCTTTCAAAATTATCACCCAAACGACAAATCTTATTTATTTATTATCTGACTTCTTATTGTTGTCGAAATGATCAGCATAAATATAGTAAACATAGTAGAGTACTTAACGGAAGTAAATGACTATATTTCAGTCATTTATTTGCAAAATCGATGGATAATAATACATTTGTAAATATGCTGGTTAACTTATCATGCATATATAGTTATAAAAATATAGATATTTGTGTGTATTTTGAACATACATTATGTTGTTTTATTCAACGTTACGCTATTCTAAATAATGTCTTGTTTAGAGAAAAAAAAAAGACTACACCACTTATTTATCATATTGTCACCATATTTATATTTATTTTAAAATTTTGACCTTTTAAATAGTGATCTACCAAATTATCCAAATATAGTAGCACAATCCCAAAAGAACACAAACTAATCAAATATTCTCCAAAATAACAATTTCCTAATCACCCCAGTATGGCAATATATATATCCAAAGTTGCTGCTAATATATAACAAACCCTCCTTTATCAATAGCTTCTTACTTCCCCCCTTTAAACACATTCCTTTCACACATAACACTTGACTCCTTAAACATCTTCTTGTCTATTCAGAAGCTTCCTTTGTCGAGGAGCTGTTGCTGTTGCTGTAAGAGCCAAAAGTCTTCATCACTTCTAATGTTCCAAAAGCTGTCCCAATAAGAAGGTATCATCCCATTAATATTTTCATACCAATTTAGATAACTCTGTTCCTTCATCACCGTTAAATCTCCATTTAATAATCCACTGTTATCCAAATAATTCTGCGATGACATTTGTGGACCCACCAAATTCTGATCTGGGTAATAATTATTGCCAATCTGCTGCCCCACTTCACTACTCACGTGATACTCCGTCAAATCTGATGCCGGAGATACAGCCACGCTGGAATTATCCGGCGTGATGTAACCATTAGGGATGTTGCTCACTAAACCCGAATGATTCATGATGGTGTTGTTGTTGGCTCCATCATCGAATGATGTCATTACGAACTGATCTGAGGAGGTGGTGGCGCAAGATGATGTGGCAGTAGATCCGGTGGAGGTTGAAGCCGAGGCGGCTTGGATCCGTTCTACGAGCCGAGGCATCCACAGATACTTCATGGTGTCTTTAAACTGTTGACTATTCACGTCGCATCTAAGCTGTTTTGCATGCTTTTGGACACGTGTTCTCCAGTAATTTTTTATCTCGTTATCTGTTCTTCCCGGTAAATATTGCGCAATCTTAGACCATCTATCATCACAAAAATAAAATAGTATTAGTGACTAAATTTGAGATCAAATTTTTGTTAATACAATACAAGTAATCTTTCTGATTAATTCTTGTAAATATGTCTTTTAACAAGAAAAAAGTTCTTGTAAATATAAAATATCTTTCTTCAAAAAATTAGATTTATTGGTGACCAAAGCTGATATCTATTGTAAGTACAAAATCATTGAATATTTGTGATTACGTTCTTTTTTTTTTTTGGATAAAAGTACTTAGGTTCTTGTGAATTGAGTGTATTGATGAGTTGTTTAAAACTAAAACTTACCTATTGCCCCAACGGGAGTGAAGTTCAAGAATCATGAGTTGTTCTTCAAGGGTTATGTTTCCACGGCGGACATCAGGTCGGAGATAGTTCAGCCACCGAAGTCTGCAGCTTTTTCCGGTCCTTTTGAGTCCTATTTCATAGTAGAAGATATTATTATTTAGATATCATTGTGTACACGTATATTGTATAATGAATTCATACGCAAGAAACTCATCATATTTTTCATATTTGGTAAAGTTATAAAATTAACTCTACAAATTACAGGAACCGTTGCTATGATGAGGCAAATTCTCTAAATGGGTCTTTTTCTCTAGCAAATTTTCTTCCATTGCGTTAGTGCTCTCCCCATATAGATATTGATCATTAATTAGCAATAGTTATTTTCTTTTTATTTTAACACGAATATGGTACCTTTATTGAAAAACTAGATGGTTATATAATTGAATCCATATTCGAAAAAAAAAACTAATAATTGAGTCCATATAAAGAAAAATATTTCATTAGAATCATATGGATATTGATTGGAATGAAATTACTTTTCGCAATTCAGAAAGAAGAAAATAATGAGAGAACGAAACATGAAAGCTTTACACTTTTTGGTTTATCCCCATGAAGACTTCTTTTCATTTTATACAAGGCAAAACCCATTTCTTGAAATTCCAAAAAAAACAAATTGATAAAGGAGTATCGAATTGAATAACAAAACAAAAACACACATGGAGATCGAAACAAGACAAGAATTGAACAAAAGGTAACAATCAGTTAATTTGGCTTTGTGTAATAACAATAAGTTTTTAATTGAATAAAAGATAACAACAATTAGTTATTAATTGGACAAAAACTTATGCAACTTGTATATAATTTGGCTTGTTCTTGTCTTCTTCTTTTTAAAAAAATAAAATCAAAGAGCATATGTGTAAGTAGATGTTAGTGTATCATACCGGCGCAACAAGCGAGAGAGTTCCATCGGCCTTCACCATGAGTAGCAATGTAATTCATGAGCTTCAAATCCTCCTCAACGGTCCACGGACCTCTCCTTAGGTCCATTTCTTCTTCCACGTTGTTCTCGAAATCTTCCATGTTCTGATTGATCTTTAAGCTTCTTCCTTTGTCATCCATTGATGAAAAGAGACCCACAAACAGAGATGCAGAGAAAGGATCGAGACTCTATACTTTTTCTTTAAGTGTTGATTGAGAGAGAGTCACTTTTTTGGACTTCTTTGTAGAGAGAGAATGGATGTTGTTTGTATCCACAGAGAAAGGTGGAGAAGTTGATGGTTATATAGATGGCCAAAAAAATGGTAATTGTTTTATAAAATTAGTTCTTTAAATTAATTGCAACATGTGCGGAGAAAGATATCTAGACGGCCGCAATGTAAGAATTTTTTTTCCCCATTAACTTGAGTCACGATCTATTTCCACACATAAACTATCGTATACGATGGGATATATACAGATTTAAAACTTGATTCCATATTCATCCAAAAAACAAGTTACAATGTTTAATACATACGGATTAAAATTCAAAATTGAAATCCACACAGATTTATAGTTCGAATATCAAGTCCCAGAATACCAAAAAACCAGGAAACACTTAATCACTTAGCTTCTATACTAAACCGACTTTAACTTGATTACAGTCCGATATCATCTAAAATAAACTAAAATTCATCCGATTTAAAATCCGATTAATCTCCAAATCAAGAATCCTAGAAAAATCTCTAATCAACATTTAAATAAACATATCTTTAAACTCATCCAAAACCATGAAACGATTTAAAACTCCATTGTCGAACATTGTAGTTTCAAGCCTTCAAAACAATCTAGAAATTAATTACTAAATTAACGAACAACAACTCTAAACGATTCAATCCTCCATTAACGATCATAGTAGCAATTTCAGTTTAAATTTCAATCTTACGTGTTTCTTGTAGCCGCCGTCGTCATCATCCTTGTGACGGCCATGGCTGGACTTCTTGTAATCTCCTCCTTCTTCTTCCTTACGTCCGTAATCACTCTCACTCTTCCACCATAGCCAGATCCATGCTCCAATTTATGTTTCCGACCATACTCAATATCAGTTCTCCCGCCATAGCCAGAACTAGGTTTCCTGCCATAACCGGAATTAGATTCACCAGATCCAGCTCCTCCAGTCCTTCCCCCTCCGACGTGAGAGCCTCCAGAAGCTACGGGTCGAGCATAGCTACTATAATAGGTCTTGAGAGCTCATGAACGGAGGAAGAAAACACCGGTCGCTGATACTCAAAGGCGTCACCGGCGCATGATGAGAGAGGGTAACAAGTCTCGTCGGACGGTGGGATGGAACGGCCGTATGTCACAGTGATGTCATAGCCTACGATGTACGGCGTCGGATCGTATTCATTCAAATCATCTACGTCATCGTCGTTGTTAGTGTAATATGGCATCATTGTTGATGATATGACCCACTCTAAAGATGAGCAAGATAGATCCAAAACGAATCAGTAAAATCATGGATCAAAAGTTAAGAAGATTCAAAATCGGGTTGGATGAAAAAGAAGAAGATGTCGGGTTGGTTACGAGTAGAGTTTTAGATCGGGTTGGGTTTTAATTCGGTTTGGAATGTGATTTAGGTGATTTGACGTTGGATGTAGGTTGTAAACCGATAAAATAGATATTTCGAACATTCAAATTATGGGTATTAAGGATTACAAGTTTTGTGACGGGTGGATAGAGTGGATATAAATCCAGACCTTAAATTTATAAACATTTAATCGTATGCGATAATTTTAATATGGAAAATAGATTGTTGATCCCAATAAGTTAGATTTTATAATAGAGAGAAGTATGAATCTCATACTGTATTACTAATTATTTAACTCTTTTTTTATATTTACATTAGTTTTTTTTTTGGATTTTTGTACATATTTAATATTTACTCAGTTTAATAAGAAAATTATTTGTCGTACTCGTATTTAAACGTCGACTAATGGTATTAAAGAGTTTATAAACACTACTAAATGGATTGATTTTTTCTTTCTTTGAACATCTGCTTTATTGGTTAGAAAAAATTTACAAAGCCGTAGAATATAAGGAAAGTCTTAAACATAAAGATGGATAAAAGTTTGTTTGAGAAACAATCAGTTGTTATTATGCTAATTTGTAAAGTCTCATTCACCACCATGAATGATACATCGGCGAAGCGAAAACTGCGGATCTCAACAAAGAGATTCTCTATTATTTCATTTTCAAACGATTATGGAGAAGGTCATCTAAAATACAGTCTCCTTTCATAATGACCGAACGGTGCCCTCAGCATCAACTAGATTTCAAATCATGTAACAAAGCAGTCCCTATGCTTCAAGAAGATTCGATGGTTGCTTGAGTTATGAGCTTATATGAATAGGCAATAGGAACCTTTATCATCCAAATATTGAACCCGAGCTCAGGCAGCGCAAAGTAAATACACAGTCCGGCGAGAGCTAAGATTGTTTTGTTTTCGTTAAATTAAAAAATCTCTACTTCAATTTATCCAAGAATATAACAATATAAAACTTATTAAACGGATGTCTATATACTCCATCCATTTCACAAAAATATATTTTACAAATTTTCACACAAACCATGAAAGGCATAAACTTCATTATACACCAAATAAGTTTATTTCTCTAAGTTGAAATTATAAAGATAAAATTAAGATTTAGTTTAAAAACTTCTATTAAAAATATAAAACGACACCTTTCATAAAATAATATTTTTTTTGTGAAACAGAAGGAATATCTATTAAACCTCTAACAAAAATGCTACCAACTTCAAGGAGGGGAAACTCGAAAATTTATTTTGATGGTGTTGATCTTTATGAGATTTCGCACTGAACTCTTAATTAATTAAGATCAATAGATCATAATCGAAGCTGTACATTGTTAATAAATTAACTATGTAAATAGTAGTAAAATATCTAATTTGACTTATATTTTGTCACTAAACGCGTTATTGTAATGCATAAATTAAAGAATGCCGCAAATTGAACATTAGTTAAAGGATTGTGTTAGGAGTTAATTAATGTTTAAAGGGTTAACTAGTGTACTTTGGTAGCACTTAAATTCAGCAGTAGAGCTTTGAAGGTTGACAAATTCGGTTAGCCAACATTTTCTAATGATGTGCATTTTAAATATGAAAGGACAGTTTTATTTCCACATCCGCACTCGCAACTACAAATTCTAACTTTTATCAAAAAATAAAATAAAAACTACTAATTCCATGTACAAATCGGAACATTTGTTTGCTATAAAAAAATATTTGTTGGATAGAGTGCAATTTTCTTTTTAAATATTAAATTTATTAATCAGAAAAAAAATTATTTACAAGAACAAATGGAACTTTTTTTTTTAATAAAAGGCTTCAAGAACGAATGGAACTTGATAATTTGAAACACATTGTTACGATATAGCAGAACTATGACCACAAGACTTGAACTACTTTTGGAGAAGTGTAAAGCTTCAGCGATTCCTGGTACTTTGGGAGCTCACTCTATTTCAAATAACTTTGTCAATCGTTAAGATTAAGTGGCTGGATGGCAGAAAAATATGTTGATGATGCTTAATGTTTTGCTTTATCCAAGCATGATAAATTGTATTTTAGAAAACTAATATGAGGAGCATAAGAGCACATCCATTAGAGGTTTTTAGATAAGGTTCTTAAATTTAAAAAATTTAAGAATAAAGAAAAAAATAGGAGAGAGAATGTGAGAGGTTCTTAATTAAGAATTTTAAAAATCAGTTCTTAAATTTTTATAGTGAAAATGGTAGTGATGTTCTTAATTAATAGTAGTAGGATTCTTAAATTAATTATATTTTAATTTTTAGATAATTAGTGGGATTCTTAACCAATAGAAGTGTTCTAATAACCATCAGAGAACACACGAGATAATAACCATCAGAGACTTCTAATAAGTTGGTTTTTCAGCCGAACCAAATATCATATTGTTCTATAACACTTTAGATATCGAATTTCAAAGACAATGTAATCAACACATCGAATTTCAAAGACAATGTAATCAACACATTAAGAATATATGGATCCAAACTTTTAATCTAAGACAGTAAAAAAATTTTAGTTTTGAAATCAAAATCTAAATATATAAATACAAACGGGAAAATATTTAAATTGGTTTTAAAGTTTAAATAAAAATGTGAACTCTCGAAATAAAAATAGGAGATTAAGACAATAAATTTTTATCTAATGGAATTTCATTCTAATTATTCCGGTGGCGGAGAGAGAAGTTGATCCCGAGATTGCCTTTCGCGGGAAAATATCAGATTGCCTTTCCGGTGCCGCCGTTTTCGCGCTGTTAGAAGGCTTTCTCTTTTTTTTTTTTTTTTTTCTGTTTGCTTTGTTTTCGTTTGGTTTCTATACTTCTCTCTGTGGTTTGCTTGCTTCTCTTGAGCAGCATGGTGGTAGGGCTCGGATCCAGTAGTATTGCAGCCAATGAGAGGCAGATCGACGGTGGCATGGCTTTGCGGGTCTAGATCTGGTGAGTACAAGGTATGGTGAAGCGTCCTCAAACAATTCTTCCGATGATTCTCTTCTTCGGTCCTCGGTATGGTGGTTGATCTGCTCAACTAATGTTTACGGTGGTGGAGGCAGCCCGTGTTTGAGATGTGAGACAGAAAGGAGGTGATTAGTGGCGTTAGAACCACCATAAACCTTTCTCATAGATTGTGGCTCGCTCGAGAAAGGCGGCGGGGGAGGGGGGGGGTCTGGAAGGATATGTTTTGGTGGCGATCTATATAAGTCCGATCAAGGTGAAGCGTGGTATGTCTTTCTCCTCCCACTTACTTTGGATGAACTGGGACCAGATGTAACCCTTTTCACCGAAAATATGTGTATGCGTCTTTTCTCTGGTGAGCTTCTCTCAGAGTTGTTTGGGCGGTTCTCGGAGGATACTTCTCTTCTACATAAATCAAATTAAAAGGCTGATTGGTTACATATTTTAAAGGTTTTAGATAATTTAAAAGTCTTAACAGCTATTTTGCAATCAAACATACTTCCAAAATTTTGTTTTATAAAGTTTTTAAAATATAATTGTTCTTTTTAAATATCATTTTAGTTTAACTTTTAGAAATCCCAAAAATGAGTTTTTAGGCTTTAGAAAATTAAAAAAAAACTGAATTTACATGAAAATTATTTCACATGATTATTTTGTTTTATTAATTAAGAAAATTTTCTTTTAATTTGGATATGCTATTTGGCGTCAATTTTTTAGGAACAGAGAACATACTACATGACTATTCTAACATAGTAGGTATTCAAGAATCAATACATGTAATTTTAATGAATTTGAATGAGATTGTATTAAGAAGTAATCTATATGGAACGCGTAACACACTTATTTATGTCCAAGGTCCTGGATATATAACTGCTCGAGACATCATTTTACCGAAGAAATTCACAAAAATAGTAAGGCAAATTATATAGATATTTAACTCATATACCTAGTGAATATCAAATATCAAATTCCAAGTAAATAATAAATTATAGCCAATTAATAAATTTATGTTGAATTATATTTTATTGAACAAAAATAAGTAAAATAAAAATAAATTTATGTTGAACTAGCATGTAATTGTCTATTGATTACTATTATTAACATGTAATAATAACACCCACATATTTAAAATTTCTTGAATTTTTTGAGTCTTTCTCCATTATTGCTTGCATGAATTTATATTGACAAAAAACAGTTTATTGTTAGAAACTTTATTGCATAGATAATTGTTACATCCAAAAGTATAATGACTTTATATACCTAATATTTGAATTTTAGAACGGTTCTTAATCCAAAAGTATAATGACTTTATATACCTAATATTTGAATTTTAGAACGGTTCTTAATTCATTTTCATTTATTGATGCATTCATTCTCATTGATTACTGCATTCATTCTTTTGAAGCTCTAAAAGAATTTCATTGCCCAATATTTTATTTTATTAAATTTAATTTTGCATTTACATCGAGTTTTTTGATTAACTTCTTTTACATTCTACCTTGATTTGAACCATAATAATTTATAGCGTAATCGATTGGTTGGTCTTTGTACTGCATTTACAATAGAATTCTAAGGTTAAAAAAGATGTGGATAACAATTATCAAATAAAAAGGATTAAGGGATCCGCAGGCTAAAATTCGTGAGACGCGATGGAAAAATGATAACTATCCACCGAGATGTTAATATCTTTTTCTCGGGATTAAGGTATTGTGGCTTACCAAGTTCTAAGAGCCTCCGCAACATTGATACTCATAAGAGTCTCTAAAAAAAATATTTTAATAGTTTTTTATTTAATTTTATTAATTTTTAATATTATTTTCTTAAATAATTAATGAACCAGTAATATTGCGACACGTAGCATAGACAGTTTCTAAAATCTCTTGAGACAGTTTCTAAAATCTCTTGAGACAGTTTCTAAAATCTCTTGAGACAGTCTCTAAAGTCTATTTTAACTGAAAGTCTCATAACTTTTATTTGTTCTATTTTTTTATTAGATGAGATTCTTATGAGTCAAACCACTGGAGATGGTCTAAGTATCTTGAAAGTCGGATCGTCTCTCTGCTTTCACATGTATGATCCTGCCTACCAAGATGTCGACGTGTTGCAGTTAGGTTGCAACCGAAAAATCACTCCAACAGATTTCATTATAGAATTGTGTACCATTTAATCTCAGAATTTATTTTGTTTGCTGGTTATTTTTACATTCAAACTAATTTATTTAGTTAATAGTTAATACATGCTGTTCTAGATAACCATGTCCTTGGTTTTAAAATCAAAATAATTTGATGCTAACAATTAAAAATATCAAATATGTTATATATTCTGCTCATTAAAACACTATTATTTTGTGTACGATAAAATGTGGATGAAAAGGTTAATGCATCAGAAAATACTATTCTTTGATTTTTTTTATCAACTGTTTATAATTAATTAAAATGGTTTAGAAATCCTAACCGGAAATACATGGTCTACATAAAAAAAATCATACGAATATAATCTAACACTATGTGCTAGAAAGTTTTCCTTAAAATTTAAGCTACGAAGAATTTAAAATAAAGAAAAAAATACAAAGAAATTTTTTTTTCGCACGAATTCAACCATATGTGTTGAGAGGCCGGCCATTTCATCGGCGTAGACACCATTTTCACAAATTCAGAACAATTTGTCGCAAAAATTACTTCCGTCTTCTGTTGTGCGAAACATGCACGTCATGGTCCAGATGAGTGTTTCTACTTCCGAATGTAGTGGAAAAAGATTTCTACGTATATTTTGACCTCTATTTATTAATCCCTCTACATCGTCTTTGAAACAAAACTATCATAAAGCTAAAATTTTTCCTGTATCGTTCTAAGATCCATCAATAAAATATTGGTATCTTATAAAAGGCATAACCAGAATAGAAGATATAAAAAAACATTAATCCAATAAGTTATAGTTGACTGACATTTTTCGTTCCATGTTTTCACCCAAATTTTTAGCTAATAGCCATAATTGAACCTCACTTTCTCACTTTCTGCATGTTTCAAAAATTTCCGTAGATCTTTATTTGTATTGTTAAACAGTTTATCATTTCTTACTTTCTATAAATACAAAATAATTCATGGAAACCTTCCCAAGTTAACTCTTCTTTGAATTATATTAGATATTTAAAATCAACTTCTTAATCAGTTTAAATCTCATATGCTTTTCTTTTTTTCACAAATATCAAATAAAGAAATAAAACAAGCGAGATATTATTGGGACAATAAAGCCCATGGGTCTACTATAAATCTATATAAACAAAAGCGAGGCCTATGTTTCTATTTTATGTGCATATATACATCCATTGTACGACACAGTGTCAGTGCACCCATTTCGGGAACAAACGTCACACTGTTTAGGTAGCTAATAAACGGCACGTAGTTTAGGTCCAGATCATCATCATCTCTAATTTTCCTTTGTATCTTCCCTTATCTAACCCAACGATAAAACGCAGGAGCCATAGAAGCAACAGATAAAACTCTCTCTGTGAGTGAGACTCTCTCGAGTTGGTAGCAAACAATGGCGTCGTTGGCTCAGCAATTCACAGGGCTAAGATGCTCTCCACTCTCTTCTTCTTCTAGATTATCGAGAAGAGCAGCGAAGAACTTACCACAGAACAAATCCTCGTCTGTTTCTCCAACAATCTTCGCTGCCGTTGCGATGTCTAGCGGACAAACAAAGGAACGTCTCGAGCTGAAGAAGATGTTCGAAGATGCTTATGAACGATGTAGAACTGCTCCTATGGAAGGTGTTGCGTTCACTGTTGACGATTTCGCAGCTGCTATTGAACAATACGATTTCAATTCCGAAATCGGCACTAGGGTTTGTCTAATCTCGATTCTTGCTTCAGATTTTTGTGGAAATTTGAGAAATTTTCGAAATTGAAGCATCCAATTTCGTAATCTGTTGTTCTATAGACCAAATTAAGATGATATGTGAGAATGTTGCTTCTTTAGAATTTTTTATCATTTGTGGTTGTGATGTTGTTTAGGTAAAAGGAACAGTGTTCAAGACTGATGCAAATGGTGCATTAGTTGACATTTCTGCAAAGTCATCAGCTTACTTGTCAGTAGAACAAGCGTGTATTCATAGAATCAAGCATGTTGAAGAAGCTGGTATAGTTCCTGGTATGGTTGAAGAGTTTGTCATCATTGGTGAAAACGAAAGTGATGACAGTTTGTTATTGAGCTTAAGAATGATTCAGTACGAGCTTGCTTGGGAACGATGTAGGCAGCTTCAGGCTGAGGATGTTATTGTCAAGGCTAAGGTACGTTTAGAACTTCTTTGGTAGTCATGTAGTTTCTTTGGTTACAATGTCAGGAATTGGATTGTATGTGTAGGTTATTGGTGCTAACAAAGGTGGATTGGTGGCTCTAGTGGAAGGTCTTCGCGGGTTTGTGCCATTTTCGCAAATATCATCGGTTAGTAGTTGTCTTAGAACTGTTAAGATCGTGAGTTGGAATCTTACACAACCTGATATATATGATGTGTTTTTCTACAATTTTTTCAGAAAGCAGCAGCTGAAGAGCTTCTTGAAAAAGAAATACCTCTCAAGTTTGTGGAGGTTGATGAGGAACAAACAAAGCTTGTCCTCAGCAACCGTAAAGCAGTAGCAGACAGCCAGGCTCAGCTTGGAATTGGATCTGTGGTTCTTGGAGTTGTTCAGAGCTTGAAACCTTATGGTGCCTTCATTGACATCGGTGGAATCAATGGGCTTCTTCATGTCAGTCAGATCAGTCATGACCGTGTCTCAGATATCGCAACTGTTCTTCAGCCCGGTGACACTCTGAAGGTCTTTTGCGGATATTCTTAAACTTTTTGTTTTCAGATGTTAAACAATAGTCCCTAACTTCTAATGTTGCAGGTTATGATATTGAGCCACGACCGTGACAGAGGAAGAGTAAGTCTCTCCACCAAGAAGCTGGAGCCAACACCCGGTGATATGATTCGCAACCCAAAACTTGTTTTCGAGAAGGTAACACGATTTCCGTTGTAATACTCTCTCAGTTCCTTCTTTTTTTTCTTAACCACTTCTTATTTTTCTCTTGTCTTAAGGCTGAGGAGATGGCTCAGACATTCAGACAGAGAATCGCGCAAGCAGAAGCTATGGCTCGTGCAGACATGCTTCGCTTCCAACCAGAGGTATGATTGTCCAATTCCCTTATGTCGTTTCTCGATGCTTCTTGATATCTTATCTGTTCCACTCAAGCTCCAACATTTAGTGTATATATATTGTAAACCATCTATAAATATTGCGTTTTACATTAACCACCACAAACGAGTTCTTCGATTTGGAGAAATGAGGTTCTTTTTGATATGCTGTTGGGGTTTGTATTGTTTAAATTGGATTGTGGTAGATAATTGGAGATAACCAGAGAAGCTTTTGTTTACTTGAGGATAATAAGTTGATATTGTTGTATGTTTGAGCAGAGCGGACTGACGCTGAGTTCTGAAGGGATACTAGGACCACTCGGATCTGAGTTACCGGATGATGGCGTAGATCTAACGTTCGACGACATGACTCCTGCTGTTGATCTTTAGATTCAAAATCTCTAGTTTACTTTTTTTCATGCACAGACACCTCCGATGAGCTCAATGTAATATCATATCAATGTAATATTTAGTAACTCCTACCATACATTGTCCCTTGTGTTATTTTTTTTTGCTTGTAATCAATATTTCTATGGGAAATTGCACTCTCTATCAACGGAAGATTTAAAGTATTTAACCATAACTCTCTCATCACTAAAGAAGCACATGTGTGACTGTTGAGTTTCTCTTCTCCAAATCAATTTAAACAGAGACACCTACCGTCACTTCTTCAACCCATTGCCCATTTTTTATTTTTGCTTAATTCTCTATAGATTCTTTGCCTTTCTTAAGGATGTTGAGCAGAGACGACCTTGATGCGTTTGCAGCCTCTATCAAGAACTTATCTGTAGAATATAAACAGGCAAAGGCTGAGTATGAAGGTGTGCATGAAGTGAGGTACAATGATCTTAGAGTCAAAAGGAATGATCCTGGTCAATTTGAGAATGTGATAGGAGAAACCGATCGTTATATAGATAGTATTGTTAGAGGAGGTGCAAGTTCTTTAGTAGAAGATACGTTCATTATCGATTACAATCTAAGAACTAACTTGTTAGGTAAAGCAGTTTATGGTGCAATAGATTGTGTTGGTCTATCTTTTAGAGTTAAGTGGACTGTGCGAGAGGTAGTGGTCGATTTTTATACTATTCGTAAACCAAGACTTCTGAAGGTACCAAATGATTTGAAGAAGGTATTATATGAGGGAAAGGTAAGAGATTTAGCTAAATTTGCTGAAATTACTTGGTTAGACGAGAGGCATGTGGGACCATCTGAGGCTGAGAGGGTGCTTGGAGTGTTTCAAAGCGGTTCGGTAATACAATGTAAGCTGACAAGGTTGGTTAAAGGATGTTTGATCTATCTTGATCATTTGGAGAGTGGACCAAAGACATATGCTAGAGCTGATCTACGCACTCTAGATTATAATGTCAAGGAGCTTTTGGCTGCAATGGATTTTTCGAACACGGCTTATGTGTACACAAAACATGAAACTGAGCCAGCATACAATCTAGTATTTATGCAATGTGTCAGGAGTACCCGAGCCCGCTTTTTGGCGGTGTGGAGCATGTTAAGATACCAGCTGATGCTGATGCTATCATTTTAGTTGGTTACTACTCACCGAAGAAGCATTATCACAAAGTTGTAGTGTCGCCTGAGCTAGTGATGAGTGCATTGATTGAGTACACGCAACAGTTTTCTCTAGGGGAAGACTTGGAGTCCGCGATGATTATAGCGTGTTCTTTAAGAGAGAACAGGTATCTTGAGGTGGTTGGTTTACCAGATGTTTTTAGCTATTGTGATTTGATCTACCCTGCTTTGAGTGGGATTGAAGCTGTAGGAGTAAGACAAAGGTGTTCTATATTGTCTAATGAAGCAGCTATTATGTTGGGTAGGTTTCACCAGATGGCTTGTTTAGTTCTATTCAAGGATTTCGACACTAGTTTTCGAAACACGAGGGAACGTGATAGGACCATGAGGTCAGTCTTGGGTATGAATATCTTTAGGCTCATTGAGTATATGGAGGATCAAATAGGTACTGGGATATTTCAAATGTCCAATGACATGAT
Source organism: Cardamine chenopodiifolia (assembly GCA_963922655.1). NCBI lineage: Eukaryota > Viridiplantae > Streptophyta > Magnoliopsida > Brassicales > Brassicaceae > Cardamine > Cardamine chenopodiifolia. Next base: position 9,759,474 of record OZ000464.1, read on the forward strand.
TTGGTTAAAGTATCTTGATGATGACGCCATGGCTAGACTAAGAGATTATTCGGTTTTTGAAGGGTTTTGGTTGGTTAAGAACCCAGTTAACGTTTTGGAAGATGGTGTGATTAAATGTCTCAAGCAAGGGGTAAATGTAAACCACCAAATCAGATTTGGTAAGCTTGATAATAGTTTTGACATTTTGAAGAATGAAGTTGTTCTTGGTGGTGGTGATTCGGAACTGAAAATATCAGATGGAGGTTTCAATGTGAGTGTGTCTTGCGTTAGGAGTGCTACGAGAAGACCTAGGCCGAATATTAAATTCTCGAACAAGTCTAGTGTCTCTCTTAAATTTGATTGATGGTCTTCTCGTTGGCTAATGATTTGGACCACCAAAGTTGGTTTCTTTTCGACAATCCCAAACTTGAAGATCTGCTTCGGAGCTCTTTGCCCATTTTTCGTATGTAATATGTTACAATGATAGCTTTTCGAATTATTTCACTTGTTGACTTGCCTTTGAACTTGGTATGAAATCATAAAGGAAAAAGTTTTTTAAGGCAGAGCATATGTTATACCCTGTTATTTCCAAAGTTCTATCCAAAATTTAAAGATTTTGGAGTTTTCTAAATATGTACAATTCTATGTAATTATTTTTTTGGCAACAATTCTATGCAATTATGTTTTGGAGTATTATGAGAACTCTAATTGGATAATGGAGGGAACGACTCCTAAAATTTATTACATTTTATGGATCCTTGATTAGACATGAATAATGTCTCAATCGAATCGTTTTCAATTCGAAAAATTTCTAACATATATGGAGATAAAATAAAATAATAAAATGTACTTGAGATGATATTGTTATCAATTATGTATTCTCCTTTTCTTCAATACTAAGATCCGTATTGAACGATTAAGAAAGTCCATTAAAGGCATAAGGTGTACCAATGTTCTATCGTATAATCTCAGTTTCATTGTTTGATGATTCATTTGATCCTTGTCAATATTGTATTGCTCGATAATTACTAGACAGATAGATAATACGGTATTAGTATCACGCATTTTCCTTTTCCTTAACAAAAAAAAAACATTCATCGATTGTTTAGTCTATAGAAGAACCTATGTTACTAATCGATGAGAAAAATAAAACTATTGATATCAACTACATGTTGATGTAAAATTTCAGGGCCCTTTTGTGTTATACAATCATCTTAAAATTCAATAATCAATTAGTTTTCTACATTGATGTATAGAAAAAGATATATTAAGTTGGTTTTGCAAAAACAAAAAAATATAAAGGAGAGAACTAAAGCGAAAATAACACGAGAAGGAGAAACATTAAGCAAAAGGGTGGTCGAGGTCGTCATTAACACATTAGTGTAACAAACACAAGACCAACCACAAACATAAAACTTAAAAGAAGTTTGCTATATATAATTATAAAATTATATATATATATATATAGATAGCTAAACATTTCAATTAAAAAAAAGTTTTATTATATAGCCTCCGCATAAGGATCGGTCATGCGGCGGATGGGGCAAGACTCGTAATGCCATCACCACTTGATTCCTTGGGGGCTAAGGCTAAAATGATAGGGTTTAGCTTCGACTCAGTCTCGACAAAGTTTTTGTAGTCCAAACTCGAATCTTCGTAAACCTCCCACCATTTTTTCACCAACATCTTTATGTCTTCTCGGTCCATATTCTCCTCTTCTCCAGTGAATCTCCAAGGCTTCGAACCCTATAAAATTGAATACGAAGATATAAAAATAACACTTTTAGTATATAACAAGAATATATCTCTAAATATGTAAAGAAAAATTAAGGAATTAAATAAAATAAAACGTACTTTAGCACAGTAATGAACAACATTGATTTGGTCAAGGTCAATGCATTCAGGATGACGCCAGAGCATAGCCAATACGAGATTGTATGTCGGAGAAATTGGCTTGTAAATGTCTCTGAAGTACATATTCAGAAAATCCTAAAAAAAGAAATAATTTTATTAGATTGAGAAAAATAAAAATGCAAACTCAAATGAACAATGAAAATCAAGTGAAAAAAATTCAAATCGGACCTGTTCAGCAAATGAAGTTGGAGTAGTGACTTGAACAGTTCGAAGGAGATCCTCATAAGTGTTGAGATGTGGTTCGAAAACCAACATACCGGCGTTGAAGTACAACGGCGGAGGAGGACCGTGACTTTCCACAGGCCACGTCACTTTTTCCGGACATTGTTGGCAATAACCGATCTTGTATTGAGGAGTTTTGAACCAACTCCCTTCACAAAAACAGTACTTAACGGCATACAAGTAGCCAGAAGGAGTATCGAAAAGGTGATCGATGTTACTATACACTTGTATATCTCCATCTAGATATATCATCTTCTCATACTCTACAAACTGCATTTATATATTATTAAAATGGTTATATATGTTCGTGAATATGTAATTTAATACTGTGATACATCTACATGCGACATAACATGTGGCCATATAAATCTTGATTAATAATTTTGGACACGTGACAATTTACTTGTAAGATAAAATGATAAGCGTTATGATACTATTCAAATCCACGTGTCACTCAAATTTAATGGTAATAGATGTGTGAATTACATGCAATAAACGATACTAGACAGAAAAAAGGATACGCTCTAAAGATACGAATCTATACATATATTGTAAGTAGTACTATACCTCCCAAATACGAAGCTTGGAGTAGTTGAGGACGTAATATGCCATAGCATAACCGGCTTGGTTTACCGGTGGATAGACCGGTTCGATCTCACGGACGATGCATCCCTGAGCCACCAGGATTTGACGATGCTCCTCTGGTACGTCTGGAAGAGTTGCAACCACAAGAGGATAAGCAGACTTCACCTTACGAAGTCCCTTGGCTAGACCAACCACACCCATCCAATAGTCTTGGTTTCCGGCTAAGAAAGTGACGTAAGCCCTCTTTCCACCGTTAGGGACCACCGCCACGTCAGCCTCTACCTTTCTCCCGACGTTCATCTCCGTTGGCGCCATCTCAAAGGATTAAAAATGATGATTTTTGTGTTTACAAAGATTGAAACTTTTTTTGGTTGCGGTTATAAATAAATGGATTTTATATAGGTGGAGAGAGAGACGAATTAAATGAGGAGAATTAATTATGGAGTTAATTAAAAAATCTTAGGAGATTTCATTATGAAGAACGTTTTTTAAGTGACTGATCCGATTCTTGTTTGTCAAGATTTAGATCGGAGAGGATAAAGAAAACTGAATCTAGGATCGTAATAAATATGGAAATTGGAATATTTTATCATATATGTGCGCATGTGGATTTATTGCTGTGATAAATATTTATTTATATATGGTATATTCCATGTTTCTGTAACTCTTTTGTGTATATATAGAAATAAGATTTATTTGGTTCAACGTGTTCTAATTTATTATACCCGTTTTATCCTATGTTGGACGTTTTCAAGATACCGTTTCATCTATCCGTAAAATTTATTGATTGAAGTTTCCTAGTACCAATTTAGTTGGTATGAATTTTGGTAAATTTGCGTTAGTCAGTAATATCAAAAAATATTTAACTAAAAAAAATCAAGCTAAAAGATTCCATATGCCATATTGTCCAAACTATAACCATAACACAAAACCCACAAAGAAAATTCATAACCATATCAAATTTTATTTGAAATAAAAACATAGAATGTATGTACAAAATTATAATTTACAAGATCATGACTAGTATCGGTTTATCGATTAGATTTTAACACGTGTTAAATAATAATGCTATTTTTAAAAAACTAACCAAAAAAAAGATAATTTTACTTTCTATTTTTCTAATATATGTTAATATGATTATTTGGTTTTCAATAAAAACTTATTTTTGTTTTTAATTGATATTTTATATTATTTAGGTTCCATTAAAAATGTGTTAGTCACACTTTTTAAATTATTTGGCAAAAAATAACGATTAATTGTAATCCAACTCAATTCATGTTATAATTTGGATGAATGTTAAGTAAATTATGGAATAATTTTATTGGATTAACCCAATTAATTTATCAAATTTAATGGTTTAGAATCAAATCAACCTATAAATCAATTTAATTTCATAGATCAAATGATTAATTAGACAGACCCACAAATACGTAAATTAGTTTGTAATAGTTTTATCATCATATTTAGTAATATTTAATTAACTGCAAAATTCAAGAAAATTCAAAATCACAACTTTTGTGGGAAATTAGAAAATTATCAAGAATATCTAAATAATTTTCTTCTGTAAATAAAAATAATAACTATTTTCCAAAAGGACTTTTAAATACCTTTTACCTACACTAATTTTTTTTATTTCAGCAATTTTGATAGCAAATTAACCAATTGTGATGTGCCATATTACAGAAAATGTCATTAGAATATAACATATGATTGGTTAAAAAAAAGTATGGGTCCTATATATTCAATTTATTTTCTACATCAAATTAGAACATTACCATAATTCACACTAAAGTTCAATTAATAATATAAGATTCACACAACTAACAAAAAAAATTTCCTTAATTTAAGGATTACAATTTATATATTCTATACATTAATTATAATAATATTTACTAAGTATGCAAAATAAAAACATTTTTCCATATTTAAGATTTTTAGGAATATGTGCATATAAATTTTTAGATTAAAAACAGTGATATCCAAGTAAAATTGTTAAAACATATTCATTATATTTGTGTGGTTAATTATTTAACATAGTAAAATCAAAGATATTTTTAAATACAAGAAATAAGTGATTAATTATATATATAATATATGTTTATAGTTAATTATATATAATTATATACAAATTAACAATTTTATCATTCATTATCAACAATTTATGTTACTATATATTTTTAATAATTTTTTTGTTTAAATTTTCCAATTTGATATCACATTCTCCTAATGTGTTATAAAATTATATGTTTCATCTTAAAAATATATATTATATAAATTAAATTACTAAGATTAATTCAAATTTATAATTTTTATATACACCTAATATCCAATTAAATTAATTTTAATCTGTAATTATTATAAATTAGTACTAAGTATCATATTATATAGATGTTATTATAATTTTAAATATATGAAATGATAAGAAAAAGTAATAATATGTTAAATATAAGAAAAATTAAGAAAAATTCTCTCATGCAAATCGTAGAAATTTCGTTGAAATTTGTTCAGTTGAAATTTTGTTGTCCTTCTCTTCTCCACCAGGAACATACATCAAAGTGTTTTTTAGAAACAAGGGTCTGATCAATTTTTACTGATAGACGAAATACTATAACAATATTAAAAAAATTCTTTTCATTTGGGAAAGAAGAGTTTGGTGATGTTGATTGAGATTAAAAAAGATTAGATGGTGGTGAAAAGAAGAAAAAAAGAGAAATCCCGAATCGAGATAAAAAGAGTGTAATTTTTAAATGGAAAATATTTTATATATTAATTTTTTTTATGAAAAATCCTCTAAATTTCATGTATAAAATATGATTTTTGTGATCCACGGTTTTAATATAAAGTCCTCAGATAAAAAACACTTTTGAAACTTTTTTTGTGCCATTTTGAACAGTTATCTCATATTTATATTACATGTTTATACATTAGTATTATTTTTCTAATGTGTAATAACATGTTAAATATAACAAAGATGCATGTGTATGTTCTGAGTTTGTTAGAAAATGATCAAATATATATATATGATTAAGTTGGTGGTATCATAATTTTTAAAGATTTTATAATTTGTATCCTATTATTGCTAATTTAAACTATAATCTATATACTATTATTTAAGCAATGTTGAAAAAAACTCAACTTTCATGTTTTATATTACATAAAATGTCATTAGAATAAATTAACTTCAAAATAAAATAAGAAAAATGATTAAAGGGTAAAACACTGTAGAAAATATGAAAAATTCGAAAAACACGCTCATCTAAAATAAATTTGATCGACTGAAAATTTTTAACTCGGTTGAAAGCACGCGGACGGATCTTTTAAATCCGGTTGCTGCATATCGTGGATTATTATCTAATATTATATTGTTTATTAACCATTGCAAATTGCTATTTTCACTTTGAACCTGACTAAAATTGATTGAATTCCTTAAATTAGCAGAACTATGACCTCTTTCTAATTTGAAAATTTTTAATAGAATAACTTAGATTTTGCGCATTTAAGTTAAAAAAATTTCACTTCACAAAAAAAAGGGAAACCGGTTCATTGCAATCATCGAGACGTCGTGGTGCATGTTGTTGATCATCTAATAATTTTAAATGATCCACATTGTTAAAAATATTCGGGAAGAAGAATGAATAAGTAATTATCAAAAAGAAAAAAAAAGAATGAATAAGTACATGTCATATTGATTGATACATTGACTTAATGATATGAAAACATAAATCTACAAATTTTGCTTTAACAAAAAGATTATTTGTAATTTCGTCCAATCAAGTACATATCTAGCTAAATCGTCAACAAATTTTTTTTTACAGGACTTTCATTTAGAGGGATGAGTATTGTCCACCGTTGACTGGATCACATAGCATCTTAAGGGTTGTCACATATTGTTGTAGTCGTTTTTTTTATGATTTCATGCACTGATTTACGATAGAATCTTTGACACACACATCTGTTGTGTTGGAATGAGAAAATTGTGTTGAAAACATCATTGTAAATAAAACTACAATCATCAATACACTGCAATTTCGTAAGTATTGTGCGTGTGCAAACTTTAAATCATAATTTTTTTTTCTTTATCGTGGTTTTGAAAAGAGACGATTTGATGAGAATGTTGATTTGATGTAGTGACTTATATAGTAAAAGTAGTTTTATCAGATTTTAGAAGTAGCTAATTATTAGGTGGTCAATTTGTTTTCGTTTATTTTATTTAGATAAATATATCGATTGATTTTTGGCAAATTAGATGTGTTGTACTGTTCATGCCATCTAAACTAGTAGTTGCTATGAATAAAGTGTAAATAATTGTTTACTAGATAGTGGTCCGCGCTATGCAGTGCGGAAAAATATTTATTTGATAATTTTAGTTAGTTAGATGAGAAAATTCGGCGAATTGAACCACCAGACTCACATATTTATCGTCATAGTTCAAAAGTTTCGTGAAGCGTCCGTCGAGAACGATGATAGTGTGGTATTAGTATAGATGGTCAACCACCAACTTTATATCTGTAAAATAATAAAAATTAGTGGAATTCTTCTAAGATGTCGTACTATGGAAACAAAAACATAGGAAGATTTGGAAACCGATGATGGTGGAAAAACTGTTTCTGAAGAAACAACCGATGAATCTAAAGAATATGGTTCAACCAAGTCTAAGGCATATAGTAAAAATGAATCCAAATGATAAGTTGTTTAAATTTAGTTTTGCATTTCACTTGTTTATATGAATATTATTAATTTTACTTCTAAATTGATTTTAATGTTAATTTTAATATGAAAGTTAATTTTATTTTTTATTCTTATATTAATATCACTTTCAGAATGAATTAGACTTTTAATTTTTGTTTTTATTATAATTTTGATTGGTTAACATAATATCATATAATCTAATTTCAAATCTTACTTTTCTGATTGTATAGCAATTTTTAAAATTTAATTTTATATTTTTCGTTTATAGTTATTAGGAGAGAGAGGAAATAATTTTTATTTTTTGAAACTAATAATTATTTAAATAATTTTATTTGGATTTTTATTGAATTTTTAAAAATTAATTTAAAATTTTCGTTTATATTTTTATTAATTTTAAATTATTTAAAGATTTTTATGTTATTTTAATATGAAAGTTAATTTTATTTTTAATTCTTCTATTAATATCAGTTTCAAAATGAATCAGACTTTTATTTTTTTTATTATAATTTTGATTGGTTAACATAATATCGTATAATATAATTTCAAATCTTACTTTTCTGATTAGATAACAATTTTTAAATTTTAATTTTATATTTTTCGTTTATATTTATTAGGAGAGAGAGAAAATAAATTTTATTTTTCGAAACTAATAATTATTTAAAAGATTTTGTTTGGATTTTTTTATTGAAATTTTAAAAATTAATTTAAAATTTTTGTTTATATTTATTAAGAAAGAAAAAATAAGTTTTATTTTTAGAAACTAATAATTATTTAAAAGATTTTGTTTGGATTTTGGTTGCATAAATTTTGACTTTTTTATCTTTCTAGAGGTTGATTTGTTTGGTCATAAATATATAAAAATATAATGACAATAAGTGTAATATAACACGTAATAGCTCATTAAATTGATTTTAGAGTTGCTTTAAATAATATATAGTAGATTAAATAAATTATCCTACACAACACATATCTAAGTGGCATTTTGTTAATTCTAAATTTGTAACCACGTGTTTTTACGAAACTATTTATAAACTCATAATATACACCTGTTTAAGGAATTAAATCTACAAAAAAAAAAAAAACCAAGGGTTTTTTATGATAAAGGAATAAAACCAAGGTATGCACCTCAAAATGCTTCAAATTTACACAAATAAAATATTGTAGTAAGACTTCCGAGATTGCAATTATCACTATAGAAATGATTGAATACAACAAACAACAACAACATCATAAACACTATAATCATCTATATTACATAACAAATTAGTAAAACTCTAAAATCAAAATATCAAGACATTTATTAGTAAAAGATAAACTTTTATCCCATGCTACAGCGCCGAATTAATACTGGTATATATGTAATACTTTTTGCAAAACATAATTCTAAGCACAATTAAACCGTTAATTTCATAGTTAATGTATTACTCGATCTCCTAAAATAAGTTACGAAGCTACTATAGTAACCTGGCGGACCCAGGAAATTTTTTTACCTGAATCAAGTTAAAGTTTTAGAGTATAGTCACTTGTTAAAAGGGAAAGGGGAAACGTAATAAAAAGAACAAGTGGGAGGTGTCAATAGTGAGATTTTAACCAATTTTAGCCAACATATATTTCTAAACTTGAAGCCAAAATATATCTCTAAACTTAGCTTGCAAAACTAAAATATATAATTTTAGGTGGTACATATGACACCCCTTCCATACACATGGGTCCCTGTGCCATTATCCATTGGACCTTTATAAATTCGTTTATCACTCGTTACAATTTGGACTATTTGTCTATGGACATTGGCTAAGTCACTCGTTACGTCTTTGCATATCTATTTGAAGCGCTTCTGTTTATTTGGTTAAGTGTCCTCTTTAAAGCTAAATATGGAGTTATGGCTCCATGATGTGATTGATTAATGGAACAAATTTAAGAACAAAGTACAGAATTGCAATCACAACGTTATTTCATTTGATGTTATGTGGTTAGAAATAAAAACGTGGGCCTCTTCTAAAGCTGGGCTTATGTTGAATGGAAAGCCCATTTCATTATCCATGGCCTAAAGAGAGGATGAATCTTCGTTCTTCATAACTCAAGCCGGAGATAAGAAAACCGAATCAATCAATCAAAGCGGAACCCGGTTTGGATTCTGCAAAGAATGTGATGAAATCACTTTAGAAAATGCTACAAGTCTCTCTCTACATAACAGAAAACAAGAATACTTACAGAGAGTCGCACATTCAGACATCATCGTGTTTTCTCTTGGACTGAAGAGCTAAACGAGCGTCTCTCTCTTTCTCAAACTGTCGGTAATCAGCTCTCTCCAAGAAAGAAACTTTGTCGAGATATTGGTCTGAGCTCTTCTTGTACTTATCTAACTCGTCTTCAACACCTTTGTTTTCTTCCTTATACTCTCCCCAATCTTTCTTCGTCTTGTCCAGGACGCTCAGCTTCTGTTTCTTTTTTATCTGCTCTAGAACTGCATCAACCGCTGAAGGCGTTGCTGTGTAGGAAGAGGAGGAGGAGCCTTTGTTTCCCCTCTCCAATGCTTCCTTTGAATCTGCCTCCACTAACCTCTTTACTTCGATTTCTTGACCAGCAAAGTCTTTGACCTCGGTTATCTGAAAATGACCCAGAAGAGTATATGCATCAAACAAATGAAAAGCTCACAATTGCAATTTACAAATCACAAAGGTTCAACTGAATAACCGAGATTCTCTACAATCCATCTTCCTAGTTCCAAACAGCTGATAAGATATTAGATTCTAACAATTCCGAGCCAAAACACAAAATCCAAACAAAAAGCGAGCTTTATTTGTGGATCGAAAAGGTTAGATCTAATTACAGTTTAAGATGAGACAGAGATTATAGTCCTACACATATCATCGAGCTGGTATCATCAAGCTAGTTCCAAAGAGCTAGTAAGATCTTAGATTCTAACTACTCCAAGCCAAACACACAAATTCAAAAAAAAAGCAAGCTTTTTATTTTCAAATCAAAAATTCAATCTAATTACAGTTTAACTAAGACATAGCTTTTAGTCCTACACAATCCATCTTCTTAGTTCCAAACAGCTGATAAGATCTTAGATTCTAACATTAGCAAGCCAAACACACAAATTCAACAAACAAAAAGGTAGCTTTCTGACCTCAATCTTGCCCCTGGTCGATGCAACAGCAGCGGTTGCAGTTGCGTTCCTAACCGCAGCTAAAGCAGCTGCAGCAATACTCTTAGCCTCCTCACTACAACTATGATTCAAAACACTATCTTCCTTTGGTAGATTCGAAACGTCACTATCCTTCTTCTTCAAATTCACACCAAGATATTTTTTCCAATTCTACAAATCAAAAAACACACAAATTCAAAATCGCAAACGCTAACATAACAACAAAAGGCAGCAAAACTCAGAGATAGAGAGAACAAATCTCACATTATTAGCTGAGTTTTGAGCGGGTAAAGCGGTCGAGCTCCTCTGTGAGACAAAATTGAGCTGCTTATTTGGTACTCCTTTGTTCATTCGCTCCCAAATCTCCGAAACTTTCTTAGATACACTGCTTGAACCAATTTTCTCCGACGATTGCTCATGAGACTCCATGTCTAAAACTCAAGCTCCGCCCCTGTTAAAAAGGGCTAAATTTTCAGGGTTTTGAACAAGAAGACATTTGAAACTATATCAGCGATTAAAGAGTGCTGTATAAATGGAGTGAGAGAAAGAGCCTTACCTGGAAGTGCCGGCGTATAAAAACCCTAATTTATGGAACACGAACAGCGACGTCAAAGAGACAAGAAGATGATGAGCAATTCTTTATTTTCTTATCTTAATTAATTGACCACTATACTTTAAAAAAATTATAAATAGCCCCGAAACTTTCAGAATCGGTACAGAAACTCTATAAATTAAGGATACGAATGCTCATGGATTATACCATTATAGAGTAGAGGCTTAGAGCGGACCAACAATATTTGTTCTAAATTTTTCTGTTTCAGATGTTAGTTCGAAACGAAAGTTTAGGTTATATCATGTTTAAAAAATGTCAAAAAAATTATGGTAGATAATAATAAGATTAATTAGGAACCTCAAGATGTTGAAACGGTTTTATTTAAACAGAACGGGAGGAAGGTCTCAGGCTCTCAGCAGGTATAATATATGATTTGGATTATGACATTTCTAAAATAGAACCCTTTTTGACATTTTTGAACCATTTTTTTTTACTTGCATTCTCTCACAAAATACTTCTTACTCTTACAAAAACTTTAATGACTGTTTAGTCAAGATGAGCAGAAGATTTGGGTTGTTGATGTTCTTTTATCAACTTATGAAGTTATCTTTGATTTATTTGTCATTCTTCATTGAGCTTGCTCCCTGGTTCCTAGACCTTCCCAAACCCAAAACCTTCTTCTTGTTTCCTAAGTTACCCGTTTTTTGTTCACTAGTCATCTTTTTCATCATATGAAAACTCAATCTCATCTCCAGATGACACATTGACATCACAACCTTGCTTGTTAGATTGAATGGAATCTTCAGAATCACTTGGTTCTCTGATTTGAATCTCACAACTATAGCAAGGTTTCTTTACAGTCGCAAAGATTTCATCAACATAACCCAATGGAACTCTTGTTTCAGCTCTCCACAGGAAATAATCTTTACACAATAGCTTATTATGCCCCTCAACTATCACTTGTTTGCCTTTCATCTGAGAGATGATTAAATGAAAAAGCCATTCATCAGTTTAATGTATAAATATAGTAGTTTTTTACATTTCAATGTAAAACTATTGCAAAGTAGTCATTTGATTCTTCTAAGCTTAAAGCTAAAACATTATCTACCAGCAATTCATACACACCACATCAGAATTATAAAATTGGATAAAAACGATTGACATGATAGAGTAACCAAAACTTTCGAACATCAATTGTCTTATCTCTGCACTCTCTGATCCAAACCAGATTCCTATGCATTTTTCTCATTCCCTAAAACCCTTTTCCTATCCAACCAAAACTCTCTTCAAGCATCAAAGTCTTAATCCTTTGTACACGTACACACATGACATTGTTACCAGAACTTCAGGAACCAGTAGTATCTAGACATCTTTGCTGCATAACTGGGGAATACTCTTAACGAAAATTACAAAATTCTAAGTAATAAAATTATAAAGTGATATAATTGTAATGACTTAATTGAGTTGAAGAACCCAACTGAAAATGCTTTCTTTTATCCTTTAAGAAAACATAAGAGGACAAGTCCTAGAAACAATGAAGGTCAGAGCTGCAGTAACGAAAAGAAAATTTGGAAAATCTAGGGTTTAAGAATTTTGGGATCGATCTGGAAAATTTTCCAAAAAATATTCTAGCGATGTGGGACTGTTCACATCGTTAACAGCTTAAATATCCTTCTTGAGCCCATCAACATTATTGACTATATACTAATAGCCCCACTTTAGATTCAGAGCGGTCTGAAGAGAGAATGCGAAAATGACGTCGCTCGTACTAAAGACATGTTCCGTCCTATATAACGTTTCTATTAATTATGTTTTAGCGTATTATGTATGATCTCTTATGTATAATCTTACTAAACATTCAACATTTAGATTTACAATTTTATCAGAAAAAAAATCATAACTTTCACGAGAGTTGTCTTCAAAATCATGTCTAGAGTCGTTAAAAAGAGCAAATAATAAGCTTTCAAGGCTGCATCTTTTGATGATATTGGTTTGGAGGAGACGGCAATGTTTCTGCTTCTGATCTTCTCGGAGGTATCATCACTCTGTTTTTTGTTCTTCTTGTTTCTTGTGCTACAAGTTTTCATTTGTTGACTTGAACTCACTCTTCTATTTGATTCCATCTTCTTCTGAATTTGTTTGTCTAATGTTAATGAAGAACCACGTTGTTTGAAATCATCAAATGGAACCGGTGGAACAGAGGAAAGGGTAACGAATTTAATAGTGGCTAATGACCTTTGAAATTGTTTGGTTCTTTTGTTCTCAAAAATATCATTTACACACTTCTTCTCACCCTCTTTGCGATATTAATGAAGATGAAAAGCTCGAGATTTCACCATCATCGGATTTGGAAGAATCCGTTTTCTTTTTGGTCGTCTCATCACTCTGTTTTTCTATCATATGTCTTCTTCACCTCCGTTTCATTGAAATTCACGGTGGAACAAGAACCATATTTCCGATTCTGGCTCTTTATCTTATGGTTTAGCTACATCAACAAGAGGTAAGGAGCTCACTCTAATTTCCTCACAATTTAAACGATGTAATCGAAATCAACAAACGAATCTTTCAAATAAAGATTAAGAGGTTCCTCGAAAGTTTCCACTTTAAGTTCCTCAAAATTGTGAAGACAACTTTGGTATGTTGAAATTGGTAAACTAAAACTATTTGGAAGAGAAGTTTTACTTGTAAAATATTGAAATTGAATCTATTTGATTAGGAGTTAATAATGAATAAAACTTTGGTATTCAAAACAGAAGAGAACTCTTCCTTGATCCACACTTATGAAATAGATCTTTTGACGAAACAGTAATCATCAACAATTCATTTACATATATCAAAAGCGATTCCAAGTGATATTTTGTGAGAAAGTGATGCAGCAAGATATTTGGATAATTTCCAAATATCTTCTAAATATATTTTATTATTTATTTTAATATTTGGATAATTATCTTTTATTATTTTAGAGCTTTCTCCGGTTTTATGTTTTTATTTTTAATTATAAATAGATTTCTTAGGCCTCTTATTGATGAATTGATTATTTGAAAATGTTTAAAGAGTTTTGCTGTGAATAATATTAACAAAGTCTAGAGATTTTGCGAAAATCCTAAAAGGAAGACTTTCAAACCCTATCCTTAGAAGTTTTTGCTACACCAGTAATCCGAAATTAAAAACTTGAAAATCATGTCAAGAATCGTTTAACCTAGGCTCCAGGTGATCTTGACCTTGGTCAGAAGACGCTCCAGCCTTAAACACCTGAGAAACGTATATGGTGACTATTTAAACGTACATTTCAATGGATTGGGAATCGTATAAGGTGACTATTTTCAATGGTCACCTCTGTTTCATTGAAATTCACGGTGGAACAAGAACCATATATCCGATTCTGGCTATTTATCTGATGGTTTAGCTACATCAACAAGACGTAAAGAGCTCTTTCTAATTTTCTCACAATTTAAATGATGTAATCGAGGTCAACAAACGAATCTTTCAAATAAAGATTAAGAGGTTCCTCGGAAGTTTCCACTTTAAGTTCCTCAAAATTGTGAAGACAACTTTGGTATGTTGAAATTGGTAACTAAAACTATTTAGAAGAGAACTTTTACTTGTAAAGTATTGAAATTGAATCTATTTGATTAGGAGTTAATAATGAATAAAACTTTGGTATTCAAAACAGAAGAGAACTCTTCCTTGATCCACACTTATGAAATAGATCTTTTCATCATCAACAATTCATTTACAGATATCGAAAGCGATTCCAAGTGATATTGTGTGAGAGAGTGATGTAGCCAGATATTTGGATAATTTTCAAATATCTTAAAAATATATGTAATTATTTATTTTAATATTTGGATAATTATCTTTTATTATTTTAGAGGCTTCTAGGGTTTTATGTTTATTTATTGTAAATAGCTTTTTTAGGCCTCTTGTTTTATGGAGTTATTGATGAATTGATTATTCGAAAGATTTTAAAGAGATTTTGTTAAACCAATGTGAAGAGTATTCACAAATTCTAGAGTTTTTACGGAAAAACCTTGAGATGAGGATTCTCAAACCTTATTTCTAGAATATTCCGCTACACCAATAATCCAAAAATTGTACAGATTGTATTATTCCAGTATTTGGTGATGTGCATTTTTGGTTCTGATATCAACTGATGTAGCGGAAAATTCTAAGTATAGAGTTTGAGAATCCTCATCTCAGAGATTTCACAAAAGATTTAAAGTTTGTGAATGCTCTTCACAGTGATTAAAGAAAACCTTTTTAAAATATTTCGAGTAATCAATTCATCAATAACTCAATAAAACAAGGAGAAGACTTTTTATAATAAAAACCTAAAACCCTAGAAAAACTCTAAAATAATAAAAGATAATTATCTAAATATTAAAATAAATAATAAAAAAAATTTAGAAGATATTTGAAAATTATCCAAATATCTCGCTGCATCATAGAGTTTTAGTAAAAAGAAATTAAAAACTTGAAAATCATGTCAAGAATCGTTAACCTAGGCTGCTGCTGATCTTGAGCTTGGTCAGAAGACAACTCAAGCATCAAACCCCTGAGACTGCGCTAGCTGTTGCAGCTGAAGCTGAAGTTGCTGCAATTGTTGATGTTTCGGCTTAGGCAAGACAAAGTGTTGTTGTGGCTTGAAATAGTTCTGAACTCCAGCTAATGGTCTTGGCTGTCCATATGGTGGTATCGTCCTAAACATTTGATCATCATGTTCGCCATTGGGAATAGATATGGGTTATGTTAGGAATCTGGTTATCCACTGGAAGCTGTTGATATCTGTTATGACGTTCTTGAGGAGACATTTGAGACGGGTCTGAATGATTTGAACAACTTTTCAAAACCCTCTTCTTTTTCAAAATCTGAGAACTCAAACTCTTGTTGTGATGCATCATGACATACATCTCTTAAGTGCAAACAATAAAAAAAATCTTATAAACGAAAGACCATATAAGACAACAACCGCCATTACAAGGTAAGGTGAATCTGTTGCACCACAAGAAAAAAAATTCTGATCATCATATTCTAATAAAAATAGAAAAATGTGCCCAAAACTATGATCATACATTCTAACAAATGTAAATCAGTTCCTTCTTAGTTTTTTGTTCTTGAATTTGTTTCCCTTTTTGTTCCATTTCTTATTTGTAACAGCTCTGTTCTTCTCTTCAATCTCCCTGACTTTACGCTTTCAGTAAAACCATATCCGACACAACCACATTCACTTAGCAAAGATTGCATGCGTGTTCTCAGCCACAACATCTCAATTCTCAAGACACACGATTTATTTTATTTGAATAGATAACCACACTTAAGACTAATGCCTATCATAATTCTTGACAGAAACGTAATCCAAGGGATCATCATTCAACTTCTGCGATCAACACAGGTCTAGTTCCATTCACTAATCCAGGTTCAGATAGACATAACTCAACATATCCTAAACCAAAGGTTTTTCAGTCAACTAGCCTTAAAAAATCGCATTTTTTCCTTTTTTGTGATACAGAATCTAAGCATTCTTAATAGATGATGGCAGTAATGTACCTGTACTGAGAAATTTTGGGATCTGAGACCAACTCTTCAGCAAGAGTTGCTTTTCTATTCTTCTTTGTCAATCTTCCATAGAACTCTTCAGCTGGTTCAATCACTGTACCAATCTGATTTTTTTAAAACACAAAGAAAACAACAAGAGTTGATGTAAAACAATGGACGAGTCAAATATAAATTTGACTAACCCGCGGGTGAGTCATTTGACAGGCCTAATCTTGATCTAACTTTTTTCCACAAATATAAATTTATCTTAGAAAAGAATCAAAAAGTTATGGAACTATCATGTGATTTCTGGTTGATAGTTTGGTGAGTGTTGGCTATAATAGAAACTAGTTTCCCGAGAAAACTGTCTTCTTTTCTGGGGAAAAATTTCAGTTACAAAAGAGAAGTAGAAGACCAAAGAAAGAACAAAAATTGGGTTTGGTTCTTAGTGAGAGTATAGTATTAAGTATGAAGTCATTAGAGAGAATGGTTTTAGGGAAAGCTTTAAAGTTTGAAAATTCATTTCCATGTCAAATCTGTGTAGTTGGGATTCTATGTGGAGTTTGTCTCACTTTACTCTTCTTAGCTGCTCTCACTTCTCTTGGCACCTTCGAGCTCGCCGCCTTCTCCTTGTCTTCATCCTCTGCTTTTCTTCCATGCAACTCCACTTCTCACATCATCAGTAAGAGACCCTTGTCATCACATTCGGGTTGATTTGGTAACTTGTTGTGTTGTTTCATGTAATGAAAATTGTTTATGTAGATATGGTTGCAAGCATAGACAGTAAACTAAATTGGAAAAGCAAAGCTGAGACAGAAGAAGATGATGATGATGATGATCAGGTGAAGCTTTTGGTTTCTGCTTGGGAGAATTTATTACTGAACAATGAAGACTTCTTGAAGAAGGTAAGTATGAAGAAATCAGATGTACCAAACACTCCACATTTGGAGGATTGTGAGAAGAAGGCACGAGTTAGGGAGCGTTTATATACACGAATAGCGAATTAGACATTACCTCCTTGGGTATGTTCTTCTTCTTTCTTTGTCATTCAAGCTATTATTATGATGAATGATCAAAAACTTGTTTTTTTCAGATCCATGGAGGAGATGAAGAGAACTATTCATTAACGAGGAGAGTGCAAAGAGATATATGGATTCATCAGCATCCTATGGACTGAAAGCAAGAGTCAAGTTCCTTGTAGCTGATTGGGAAACACTTCCCAGGTTTTGGGATTGGAGTTCAGATTGCTGGAATCACGGGTCTTCTTGCAATCACTATAAACGAAAACCAAGTACTCTTTTGCCAATCACTATAACCGTGCAGATCATGATGGTTGCAAAGGTACACAATGTTTTAACAAATCAACGAATAATCCTTATGATAGCATCATCATAGGCTAAATCTTATTGATTATGCTCACTGGAGATTCTATTACACGGAAGTGACAAGACAAGTCGGTAATAAATCGATGGCTGAGTATGAAGCAAGCCTCGGGAGAGAGATGAGCACTAACTATCCTCTGGTTAACTTCTTAATGGCATCGGATGCTGATTTCTTCATTGGAGCATTGGGTTCCACTTGGTGTTTCCTCATCGACGGTATGAGAAATACCGGTGGGAAAGTCATGTCTGGTTATCTCAGTGTCAATAAAGATAGGTTCTGGTAACTTTACTGGTTCCACTATGTACAGAACAAGACTCCTCTCTTTATTTCTTCATCTGTTGTACAAAGAGTTTTTCAGTATCATAATGGAAGGTTAGTCCGTTTTGGATCATAAATAGTTCAGAGAAATAGCAAACCCAACTAAACCAATTCTAAAGTGAAAATTTGAAGATCAAACTGAACAGAGCAAAATGTCTGTTCCTTATAGCAAACGTGTTCCTTAAGAATTTCACAAATAAGAAGACATTACTACAAAGATCAATAGCAATAACAAAACCAACCTTTTCTCACCTAAGTGACATCCTGTTTCTTCAGGATGACTACTCGATTATTCTTGCCGTTCTTGATTGGAACGGGAACTCGAGTCACTAGCTTTTGAAGCAGCTTGTTTCTTCTTCCTGTTCCTAGCTTTCTTGGCTTTCATTCTGCGTTTCTTCTCAGCTGTGTCGACCCATTTGTAATCCGATGGTATGAGGAAAGGGTCAACGTCAGTGTCCTTGAAGCAGTTATTGTCGGTGTCACGTGATTGGCCACCACCACGAGTACCTTTCATCCATGACATCCATGACATCCATGATGCTGATGATGAATTCTCTGATGACTTTGCATCATGAAAAACCGGGCTAGTAGGAGGTGTTGAGAATTCCTCAGATGGTTGGAGCTCTTCGAATTTAGTAAAAGTGACAAGAACTCGGACTGTTGGAATAAGGGGGATCGCAAGCTGCACAAATGAGCAGACAAAAACCCGATAAGCAAAACATAAGATTAGCTGAAAGGGAATTCATTACGGGGAAAAAGAATTTACCTTGACAGGGAATGTTCCCATGGGAAGTTTTGTGGTAAGAAGCTCTCTGAGTCTCCTCACGGCTTTGACCTTATTGGCCAATATATCGAGAAGCGGAAGAAGTTCTTCTGTCTTTAGAGGGAAATCAGGTGTTAACCACAATACAGGTCTTAACCCTTTCTTGTACTCGCTCTCATTTTTTTTCTTCTTGGCACCGCCTTTGTCCTTTGCTTCCTTGGTATTTTCAGATGACGATCTTTGGCTTTTCCCTTTCTCTTTTTGGTTTCCCTCTTCTGGTGCCAACTTCGAGCCTTTCTTGGGCTTTGTTGTTGTATCTTCAGCACCATCTTGACCAGGTTTCGAGCCTTTCTTATTCCAGCCAAACCAGCCTTTTTTGTCCTTGGGAGGAGCACCATTACCTTCTCCTCCTGAACCATTTTCCTGGTGATCGTTAACACCATTCTCTTCCTCTTCAATAGCATCGGAGTTTCCCATCCACAGAGCTGAATCCAATTGCTTTCTTTCCTCAGTCGTTAATACGTCTCAAAGCCATCATTCTCGGCACCATTTGCCATTCTCTCTTCATCAACAGCAAACAATTCCTCATCAGTCATTGCACCTGGAACCCTTCTTGATTTCACGCTCACCATCACATGAAGCATGTCATATACTTTTGCTTTCCAACTCCCAACCATTTCTGTCCTCTCTTGTTGTCTCCAATTCAAGGGAGGAACTAAATCAACCTGAGTGAATCAATGCCAGGCCTATACATGTTAGTCTGAGACATTTGTGTGAACTCATGAGCAACTTCCGCTTCCGTCGGTTGCGTACCTGCCCCTTCCAAAGCGTTTGTCACTTCTTTTTCCTTGTGAGAAAGAACAATCAAAGAACCAGGAGGTAGTGATATTTTCCCATCTTCGGACATATAACCCTCTCCTAGAAAAAGAAACGTCTGATCTGCTCGTTGGATACGGAACCCATCAAAACCTGCAAGGGTCATATCAGCACGGAGATTCGAACCACGCTTCCATATCCGGTAAGTATCCGAGGGAGCAATACGACTAATAAAAGGAATAACCGAGCTCTCAAAATGAAAAGTAATCTCCATGTAAAAATCACGAATACGAGATGTCGAAGCAGTTATCCGAGGAAGTCTCCTACACCATTTAGCCCAAGCAAGAGGCTGGTAATGCCGCGCAATAATCAAAGCAATCGCCTCCTCTCTAGTACAAACCGCTTCTTGCAACGCACTCCAACCATTATCGTTTTGCAGACTCCAATCTGCTCCAGCAGACATCAAAATCTCAGCAGAGATTGGATCTTTTAAACGAACAGAAAGATGCAAAGGTGTTTCACGGCCAGGAACATCGCGACGATCAATAACAGCCGTAACAGCATCAGCACGAGCCTCAGCTTCTAAAGACTCAGCCTCGTTATTAACCTCACCAGCTTTAGCTAATTGAGGAAGTTCCATCACGATTCGCCTAAGAGCAGCATGATCATGAAGCACAACCGCTAAATGTGCAGGACTATGAGTATACTTTGAGTAATCTTCCATAACTCTGTTTTTGCTTCTTTTTAAGATATATTTTCCTCCATTCTCAGAAATCACAAACAAAACCCTAGAAACGAGAAGATCTTTATCTTCTTCAACCACAAGCTCGACTTAAAGCTCGAATCTATAAATAACAAAACCTACAGATTCCGAAGAAGAAAGCATCAATTTTAGCGAAAACAAAAGAATATTTCAAAATTGCTCCAAATCTCAAAATGTAACACCAAATTAACGCATTATTTGATCTTTGAGCAAAGTAATGTGTATATTTATTAGAGATTCATAAGAAACCAGCATTAGCAAATATTTTTACACAAAAGATGAAGAGGAAAGGTCAGATTGAGGAAGGAAGGAATAAGAAGAACGGTTGAGAATGATGGTTCAGCGAAGAGTCGATCTAGTGGTTAAGAACTTACTTTGCCATTAATGCTCAAGCTTTACTCACATCTCTCAACAATTGAAATCTTTTTGATTGCGACCATTTGGATTTTGGTGTTTGATTGCGACCATTTGGATTTTGGTTTTACGGTTCTGTCAAGGGAGGACTTTTGATTACCCTTCGGTTTTCCATTTATTTACGACTTTACCATTTGATTACGCCCTTTACGTCTCTTTCTTTCTCAGGTTTACGTCTCTTTCTTTCTACATTTCCAGGTTGGCTGGTTCAGTTTTCAATTTTTCATGTATTACATTTTGAAGCTGCCCATCACTGTTTTTAAACCATTAGATTACCAGATCGATTTTTTTTGATAAAAAACAGATCGAAATTGCGGATTAATATGCCTAGAGCTGAGAATGTGGTCTTTTATCCGCGGATCTGCGGGTTTTTACCCGCCGCAGAGCGGATTCATATATTGTTACAGAAATCACATTTTTGTAGGTTTAGCGGGACGGGACTTATATTTTTGCCAGTTTAGGTTTGTGGGAGTCACATTTCTAAACCTGGTTTAATAATTTCTAAACTAAAATAAAATTAGATTAACTAACTAAGCCCAAAACAAATGCCCAATCATAATTTATGTATTTGCGAGTTTGCGGGTACTTGTTTTTGATTTGCAGGTTTACGGGTTTATGGATTTGTAGAAACTTGTTTTTGGTTTATGGTCTTCTCGCGAAAATCACAGAAATTAGCGGAGGGATAACGGCTCTAATAGTTTATATCCACCGTTTTGCAAGATGGATTCAAACATTGAATTTTTTTTGAAAACCCACGAATTGCGGGTTGTGAATTGCGGACTCATCTGTTCCCCAGTGCTAAATATGCCCTCAATTACCTCAAAATAAAAATACAATAACCGGTTTTAGATCGAACTAGGACAAAGATACTATGGTTCCTAAATGAAATCATAATTGTGGGGTTACATTACTTTAATACAGTCAATGCGAATACAGGTGAAGAAGACCTAGCAAGCAATGAGCTAGACGATTATTAATAAATAGAATTCTGTAAGCTAAAACGAAGGGAAGTTATAAACAAATCCAAGCTAAGTATTGTATTCAACAGAGGATACTACCGACATTTTACTTTCTTATCTGAGAAGATACTCTTCATGAAATGATGACCTGAGAACCATTTGTTGAAGCAGATGATGCTCTTGTGATTCCCTTTTCCAGAGATTTTACATGTGTTCTGCATGATTAACTAGTATCTTGAGATAACAACATTTGCACAACCGAAATATTCCTCTGGTTTTCATCTTCTAGACAAAACGATTTTTCAATTACTTACCTCTATGAACTCAGAAGGGAGCTTCCAGCGATGACTCATCCCAGACCTCAGCACTTCCATTAGATGCGTCTTCAACATCTTCTTCCATTGAAAGCCTTATATATTCTCTATGTGCAAAACGGTCCCACTCTGTCAATGTAGGGTTTTCACGCTCCTGTTTCTCATTTGACATTTTAAAATGTTATAAGAGGCTTGTGGTGTCAAGAAGCAGCAAGGTTGAAAATCAGACGAGAAGTACCTGACGAATGAGGAATGGATCCCTTGTTTCAAATGCCATAAATTTGTTAAGATTAAAAAGGATGTTGAAGACATTTCCAGAGAGCTTGGAGCCCTTCAGGTCATGCAGGGTTATGTAGCTTTCATCCTGTGACAGGCAACAAGAAACAATCAAGCACAAATAACAAAAATATTTAAGAGTTAGAAAGAAAAACAGGGAACATTAACTACTTCTGCGACCATTCTATATAAGCTTAAGCCTATAATAACCACAATAACATGAGACATATTGTTGAACCTCTGGTCCGATCATATCAATCATCTGGCATAAGATATCCTCAAAAAGAATAGCCTCTTGCGCCATGCACTCCATTCGATGCAGCTGCTCCTCATAAAAGAATTGCATCTCATTTCGCGTAAGAATCCCATTTGCATCCAAGTCTATGCATTTAAACCTGGTCCAATATATACTTGTGTCAGATAAAACACTCAAAATGCTATCTGACTGCCACTTTCGGATATCACAGCTTACCAATATTCCAGGCTAGGCTCTGACGATTTATCTTCTTCCGCAAGTATGAAATAGACAAAATCCTCATACCCCATTTTCCCTTCAACTTTGCTAGTGAACTTCCTAGCAACCTGAGTAGAAACCAATGTATTATCCATGATGATAGTCATCTTAAGAGAACTAATATTTTGGAAGAAGAAGAACAGAGGTCTTGAAATATAAATAACATCTTCAAGTAGTAGCATGGGAGATCTTGACAAAACCTGGGAGAATATTCTGTCGACAATCCGGTAAGTAAGAGCATGGTTTCCATATCTCATAAGATTTTCTTTGTCAATCAAGAAATCATGATCCGTATCCAGCTCCCAGAACTTGCAGTATATGACATAGAAATGCTCATACGAGAAGTATCTAGTTGCCAAAGTAATTAGAAAAATGTTGATGTTAAATGTACAAAACCACATATACAAACAATAGCATGGATTCTTTTTTTCGGTACCTCAACACTTTGTTGATATCTTCTTCTTCGTCAGCATGTCGCATTGCATCAATTAAGTTTCCCCGTCTAAGCTCCCTGAATGTAAGTCGGCCATTTCCAGATCTATTTATGTAGTAAAATATTCTGTAGGTGACAGTTTCAGCTGGCCCATAAAAATATAAATTGTATCAGACAAAACTGCATCCTTTAAAAGACAACTTTCATTATCTTCAATAGTAGCAGCAAATACCAAAGAATGTGGACTCCATACATAGCAAACAATAATAGTGTACACCTAATTACATTACTAACTGACACATGATTCATAAAGCACTTCCATAAAAAATTAATGAAGTAGACAAAAGAAGAAATATTAGCTTATAAAACATATCAAATCTATACAGAGTAATGGCACATTATCATCTCCATGCACCAATTATCAAAATTATCTTAGTTATCTAGTAAAACGATTGAAGTGGTAACTATCTGACAGATTTAGGTAAGACATCATACCCCACACAGAACATAATGATTCACTTAGTCTTCTCCAGTAGCATGGTAGCTAACCATATACTTAGGAAGAATAAAATTTACAACCAAACTCCCTCTCAATTACTAAGCACCATAACTCAAGCAATACCAAGAGCGAAGTGACAAAAATTGAGATAAAATAGAATATTGAATAAAATGTAACTGAAGTTGAGACCTAACCATATCTTTCTTGGAATTCAGGTGTGGTTTTCAGGAACTCTAGCCCAGGATGTGTCGCCAACAGTTCTTTAAGTAGTGGTTTGAAATCATCCTACGAGAAAAAAAAAGTTGAAAATTGAAAATGCAACTTAAGAGCAAGGAGATTGTGAATTAACTCAGTATCGTAACTGAATATGCCAATCAAAAGAAAATTACCTTAACAATGAAATTCTGATTTTGCTGCTTTAGTATCTTAAAGATTTGGGTCGTTGTATCCATTATCAACATGTTCCCATTCACCCAATAATCAATAAATGCTTCTCTGCATAATTAAACCCTAATAACTGTTACACTGGGTTGATCAAAACTGTGATCACCAAACTCATGGCAGAGTGAGTACAATACGAGTAGGAAGCTTGAAGAACGCTGTAAAGTATGTGAATATCAGATTCCACCATAAAAAAAAAAGCACAGAAGCACACACCTAGTAACAAAACCTATATTATTGACATCTATCTTCCTGAAAAGTGAAGTGGAGAAGAAAGATGGGAGCTTGCAGATTTCTCTGGTGACTAGTTTGAATTCTGAGTATTGAAAAGGGAACAAAGTTAAAAAGACATTCCCTATACGTATCACATCAATTATTAGAAAACTTATGACTACTTACCTTGCATCTGCAGTCCATCCATGTGACCATAGAAAAAGTGGTTGATTCTAAACATACATTGCTCTTTTACCTCGCTTGGAGGTGGACGACCATTTTGAAAATAAAACTACAATCATTACAATGTTTAAAATCAGTCTTTATACTCCATTAGTATATAAAAGAAATAATACATTTATTAAAACTTGCACAAAACAGTTTAAAACCTGAGGCATTGGCTCTTTAACAGGCTCACTGACTACTTTTAGCGAAGAACCTAAGTTAGAAGGGCCTCGTTGTTTCGTTGTACGCGGTGAAGCACAACTCCTTGGTGAAAGCGGAGGAGCACTTCCCGCAGGAAACATAGATGGTATATAATTACTAGTTGCAGAATTCGAACCAGACGCATTTCCAGGAACATTTAAAGGAGCTCCAGCTATAGCATCATTAACTAATGATGCAATCTAGAAAACCAAATAAGACACAAGCAAAACAAAATTTCATATTCTGCTCTCAATTACTAACACTATCAAAGATTCGAACTTTACACCTATTCTCAACAAATCTAATCTAACTCCGATACAATTACTAAAACTATCAAAGATTCGAACTTTATACCAATTCTCAACAAATCTATTCTGACTCAGATACAATTACTAACACTATCATAGATTCGAACTTTACACCAATTCTCAGCAAATCTACTCCAACTCAGATACAATTACTAACACTATCAAAGATTCGAACTTTACGCCAATGAAGCAAAACGGAGCTGAGATACAAATGGAAAAAAAATCCGAATCGAATTACCTGACGATGAGCTTCAGGAAGAGAAAGCCATTGATCGAAGAGCTTCTGAGTAAATCCAGGTTTTGAATTCAGCACAAATGAAGACATCTCTTGTAGCTGCAACAAATCTACATCTACACAAGCCATGTCTCCGGGAACAATTGCACCCACCATACTCATTTTTATTCACGTGATCCAATCAATCAATCAGGAACTTTGATGAAATCGAAGAGACCCAATGAGAAATTTTACTAATTTGAGTTGGTAAAAGTGAGAAGAAAGTAGAGATCTTCAAGAGCACATTGAAATCACCTTTTAGTCTCCTTCTCCGATTCCGATTAAGGAAGGAGTGCATAAGTGATTTGGAAAAAAAAGAAAGAAAAAAGAAGAAGAAGGTATCTTTCTTTGAAAAGAAAGCGATCCAAAATAAATAAAATAATATTTCGTTGACAAAAGAATAATATATATTCCATCTTTTAAACTTCGTTTGGCGTTAATTAATCGAGGGACCTAATAGCATCCAGATGATTAACCAAAATCTAATATAATCAAAGAGTAATTAAAAATTAGTTTTAAAGAAATTTACGTAATAATTTTGATAAAAGTATAAAAGATAAATGTAAAATATTCTATAATGTACTTGGTTAGTTATGTATATGTTGATTTCAACGCCGTTAGTTTTATTTTGGAAAGATTTTTATTTATTTATTAAGTTTAATATAAGGGTAAAATAAAAAATTACTGAAATTTAATTTTTGTAAATTTCTTTTTCCTAAAATATCTTTTTCAGTTTAGACACAATTTTCACGATTTTTATAGAATTTTTTTTTATTTTTCACAAATTATATCGATTTTAACCGTTTTTACCGATCAAACCATTAAATATGTTGATTAATCAGAATCAACTCGACCACCTCTGTTAAACGATTAAACGGCAAATCAACTGATTTTTAGAACAAAAAATATATTATTTTACTTTATTTATAAGTATATTATTTTTCGCTATTCCAAAATTATGAAGTGTGATCAATTTCTAAAAAGAGAGTATACTATTACAAGATGGTTTGTATCTTCGGGTGGATACAGGTGCTTATGAGATAGGGTGATACAAGCTTGAACTCGAAATCTTTAAATCAAAATAGGTTAGTGTTTTTTTCTAAAATGTTAGTCTCTATATCATTTTAAAATTTTTAACAGAAGATACGAAGACAACTAGAAAACGGAAATACCAAAAACCAAAGAAATAACAACAAAACAAAAAGTAGACAAACCAAATGATACAATAGCAATAATCAAAAACACCGAAGTCAAGCCTGCTCACAGCAGTGAGTCTTAATTGATGACGGACCCTAAACGAACTACCACAGCCACGCTAACACCCCACCAAGGCTGCCGGAAAATACAATCCCAACTGCCCAGATCATCCACATACAATTAGTAAAGGGTGAGATCACATCGTTGTAACCACCACCAACGCACTACCGCAGCTACGGTATCACCCTATCATGCCACCGAAAGTTGGAGCCCCAACTGCCCGGATCATTCACACAAGCAACCAAAAGTCAAGACTGCTCCCTGCACAGAGCCTTAGCCGAGGAGGAAACCACCAACGAGCTATCGCAACAATGCTATCAAAAAAGCCACCGGAAACTATATTCCCAACTGCCCAGATCCGCTATGCACCAAGCAATGAACCGCACTTTGCCCCATCGAACCCAAACTGGAAGACGAAAGAATGAACGCTTGGTGGAAACTGGGCTGCGCCACACCAAAGACTTCACCAACACCAGTTGCGCTATCACCGCAAACCAAGTCAAGCAAATTCTATGGCCAACCCTACGAACTGACTGGAGATGTTTGGCTCACTGCCACCAAGAGATAGTCCCCAAAACGTTGAACAATCGGAAATCAAACGCCAAATGTGAGAAGCGTAAAACGCCAGATCGCAGAACGCAAACACAAATCGCAGACGCTGAAACGAAAATGCTAAACGATGATCGCCAAAAGCCAAACGTCGATCGCCAAACCGCAGGAAACATAACGCCGAACCACCCAGATCTGTGTGTGCGCGGCTGAGCCAGTCCTCAAAGCACAGCCTCCAACAGCACAAATCCAGCCTCGAGCCTCCACTGACATCGCGAACCACCATTCATGAGGTGAGCACTCAATGGAGATGCGAGCCAAGCGGAAGAAGCCAAAGCCCCCGAGCTGCTGACCTCAACGCCGAAAGCCGACCACCACGCAGTGAAAAAACCTCGCAGCAGAAACCAACACCACCTAGCCATCGAAA
Organism: Cardamine chenopodiifolia; assembly: GCA_963922655.1. Lineage (NCBI taxonomy): Eukaryota > Viridiplantae > Streptophyta > Magnoliopsida > Brassicales > Brassicaceae > Cardamine > Cardamine chenopodiifolia. The sequence continues at coordinate 9,787,449 of OZ000464.1, forward strand.
CCACTCCCCACCGCAGGCACCGCCGCAACAATCTCATAAGCACGCAACCACCAAGCCAAATAATCACAAAGAAAACTCTCAGATCCGAGGATCAAATCGCAAGAGACTCCCACCGCGATAGAAACAGAGTCGCTGCAACCGGGGCAGAGGGGATGGCTGTCGCTAGCCACAAAAGAAAAGAACGGAGATCGATGAAGACATGCACCATTGTCTTCGAGCGACGTGGAGCCAACACCGGAACCCCCTGACCTTGCGCTGTAACATACGATGCCAAGCCATCTACCGCCAAAGGAAAGGAAAATACGAACGGTGAGGGAAATTGGCGGCCGGAGCCGGTGCTGAGGAAGCCACCGCGCTCTGGCCTAAAACGGAAAACGAAGTTGAGTTTTGCGAGCTAGGGTGAGAGAGTGACACTTGGTTAGTGTTGTTTCAAAGAGAAGAGACATTTTCTCCTCTTGAAACCTAATCAAACGCGGATGAATGATGGAGTGAAGAGTACCACACGAGATGTGAAACACTTGTGATACAGCTCAAATTCTAGCAGTAAGAGAAGAATAAGATAGTGGTTGCTTGCTTAGAAATAAGATCTTATTACATAAAAACGTGTCTTCAAAGACAAAGTAGAAGTGTTTATAAATGCTCTAAGTACATGGGTGGAGCTAGTTATCAATGAGGGGGTCATATGACACCCATAACAAATTTAAATTTAGTGCATTTGGTGTAATTTTGTTATGAAACTATATTAACTTCAGCTCAATTACCATATTGACCCCTATAAAATCATTTTTTATATTTTGATCCCTATAAATAAATTCTGTTTTTGCCACTGTCTAAATATAATGGCTATAAGGCAGCGTAAATGGAAAGTTGCAAGACACAAATCTGACAAATATGAAAAAGAAAAAAATTGCGTAAACAAAAAATTAAAAAATCATTGTAGGATGAACACAACAAAAAACTAGAAACTCTGAATCTTGGCTTTTGTACTCGATGATTGATGTTGATTTAGAGGTTTTAGGATGTCTTGAGAGTTTCCAAACGCTAGATTCTTCAGATCGAGCTTCCCTTGGTCGCAAGTTCAAATAAGGAAACTTATTCGTCGTAGAAGCAGCAAATGGTGTGTGTATGTTTGATGGTTGGAATGGTCCGGCCTCGATTGGTTTATATTAGAGCATTCATAAAAGTCCAACTATTGTTTCATGATAAATCCAATGATAAATCTATGTAATTAGGTTTCTTTTTTTTGTCGTCCTGTAATTATGTTTCTTTGCTAGTAATTTCACATATATATATGCTTGTAATGAGATCATTGAATCTAATTTTTAGAGTTGTTATTTGGAACAACTCTCATTCTTTCCATTTCATGATATCAATCTAAGAATCTTTGATTTGGTCTTCTTCAGTTAGCTTAGGTTTTTTTATTTTCATTTAATAAAGCATTAAAACTCTAATGAGTTATTTCAATTCAAGTCTTTTATTTCTATTTTAATAAACAGAGTTGGAATAATGCTTAGTCTAGAAATCTCTTCGTAATGGTGGCCTGAATTCTGCGTCTCCTAGGTGTTTTGCTTGAGTGGTCTTATCTTCTCGAGGTCTGGCCAATGGTGGCGACCTCCAAGTGGTTTATATCGAACTCGATAAGGTCGTTTTGCCTTGGACCCATATATGGTTGGTCTGTTGTGTTCTCCAAATGTTCGGGTGTAATAATTACTTATTTTGTTAAGAGAGACATATACTTATTCGTATATATGCACACATATAACTACATTCATTCATAATTTACATAATTAATGATATAAGATATGACTAAAAATCTAAAAATGTACTTCTTCATATTTATGGGGTCGATCTAAAGTTGTATTTACTTCTTCATATTTGCAAATATTATTCCATGCACGACTATCTGAAGAAACTGGCCGGAGGAAAAAGAGAAAGAGGTTGGTTCAAATAAAGTCGTTCAAACCAACTATGTATGGTACGTTAATTCTTTATTACCTATTTTTGTTAATGAACCTTTTTCACAACCATAAGTCACTTTAAGTTTCAGTCAAAAACTATGTACAAAAGATGTTCTCTCTTCAACTATTGTTGTAGATAATGTAATAAAAAATGGTCAATTGGCTTCTCTTTGTATAAATCTCTTGGAAAATGCTACCATGTATAGCTTTGGGTTTCGAGTTGTATGGTGTGGTTACTGGTATATTGCGTATTGATGCATTCTAACTATGCTTTTAGAGTCTTTTAGGTGTTTAAGAGTTTTTTCAAGTTTGAATACGTTAGGAAGAAGTCTAATGCACGTGGAGCAAGATTTGAGGCGAAAAAGTAAAAAATAGGCAATTTTGGACATTAGATCGATCGATCCAACATTAAAAAAACTTTTGTGAGACTGTAAATCGACCAAACGAAGCCAAATCAATCGATCCAATATATGAAGATGCAAAATTATGCAAAGATATCTTAAATTTGTCATTCGTTAAAACACTTCCCACCGATGGATTGAACTAATGTTTTGACACAAGATACCCCTTTGAGTTATCTTTCATTGGGAAGTGGTTTAAAATCGATACAACGATGAGATCGAAAGTTATGCTAATTTTTATGAAAGTCCAGTTTGGCGAGCAGATGAATCATGCACAGAAAAATACCATAAGTTTTCAGATCGATCGATCCAACATATAAATACCTTTCCATAAGATTTCATATCGATCGATCTAACTTGGATCGATTGATCCGACCCAGATCGACCTGTCCGAGAAAAAAATCTTGCATATTTTTCTATTTTGATTAGAACTTCGATATAAACGTGTTTTAGCATATAAATATTAGTTTTTAGCTATTTTGTAGGCTACATATTGTTTTATTCATACCTACATCTCTGAGACGATTTCTAAACTCTTTCGAATTTTATATATTATTATGAGTTCTTATCCATACCTTAGTTGTTTCTCTGCATCCATAGCTGAGTACTCCTCTAGTTAAGTTTAGGATTTTCAAGGGAATTCATGAATCATTGAATTGACATATATGGGGATTTACCTTATTGTATTTTCATCTATCGTTGTTCGCATTGATTAGGCTAAATTGATTACTTAGTATCTGATTTAGGGTTTAATCTATTCACCAAAAGCTTTACAGGTTGATGGATAAAACATATGTGAGTGTATTGTCTTTAGCCAACGAAAGTTGAAGCTATTGCGATACATGAACATATTGAACATGCTGATTAATGCTTGTTTAGAGTTCCAAGTTCAAATGATAGTTTAGAATCTTAGGTTGCTATATAAAGTAATTGATAACATGACAATGGATTGGTTATACATTTATGTTTGATTTCGAGACATGTGCTTATTTCATTCCCTGAATAATTATATGATTCATGATCTCTAGATTCTTGAGAATTTTTCTTGACCTAACGCTTCTTTAAAATTGATATTTACATTGTTTTTACAGTTTTATTTAGTTCACATCAAATAAACAATCTCTCTTTTCATCTTAGCTTAATTTCCAGTTTAAAGAATCGTAGTGTAACATTGGTCCTTGTGGATTTGATCCCTAAATTACTACAACATTTGATGTGCACTTGCAGTAGACTTTATAGTGTTAAAACTCTGAGTATCAAGTTTTTGGCGCCGTTGGCAGGGACCAATTGTTGTGTTCGAATCTAAGGTTGAAGTTTAGTCTAAGATTTACTAACTGAGATTTAATTTTTCTTGCTGTGCATGAAGAGAAGAAGTGACGGTTCTGAAAATCTCCTGCAATTCACTAATCAAAAGCTAGCAAGAACATATCGTACTAACAACAAAGCAAAGTCGAAACTAGCCAACATGGGAGACAATCTCGATAACAACACATTGGTTAAAGCTCATGCTGCTACAGCTGCAGAGCACTAGAATGTGCAATAACAGCTGGAGCGCTTGCTATAGCAGCAGCACAAGCACGACATCGTGCTATTGGGGATGTAGACACTCCCCATACTTTTTACCACGACAAAGTTGTTATCTATCCACCAGAGATTGTAAGGCACGACTATGAGATCAAGTTTCCGTTAATCACATTGGTGAAGCAACATCTTTTTGTTGGTTTACCAACTGAGAATCTCATGGATCACATAGAGAATCTGGAAGAAATCTGCAGCATTACAAAATCTAATGGTGTACATATTGATTACCTCAGGTGTACGTTGTTCTCTTTATCTTTAGCAGACAAGACACTGAGATGGCTTAAATCATTACATACTGGTTCTTTGAGGTCTTGAGATGAATGCAAAGCTGTTTTCCTATATCACTTCTACACCAAGTCCAAGATAGCTGCTCTGCAGAATAAGATCATTACCTTCGAACATATTTCCGGAAAGTCTTTCTATGAGGCTTGGGAGAGATTCAAAGAGTATCGCAAAGAGTGTCCTCATCATGGGTATTTAGAGGAGCATATTCATAGAATTTTCTATAATGGAGTTGATTAGGATTACAGGAATACCATCAATGTTGCTAGCAATGGAGACTTCATAACTCAGAGTATGATAGAAGCATACAAGCTGATAGAGAACTTGGTTGCAAGTTCCAACAATTTTTGCCCTGAGAATGATCGATCTAGAAAGGCTAACAACGTAGACTCTCAGAAGATTGATGAGCTGGTTGCTAAGATTAATTTGTTGCTGAAGAAAAATGAAAGAGGTGTACAACTTTGTGAAAACGGAATAAATGCAGTTTGTTTCCAAGCTATTGCTGAGGGACATAATGATGAGTTGAGAGAAGTGAGCTATGTGCAAGGACAAGGATTTGTGCAAAACAAGGGATTCAACCAGAACTACAGGAATCACCTTAACTTTTCCTATAGAAACACAAATGTTGAGAATCCTCCACATTAGGTCTATCCGCAGCAGGGACATAACCGTTTTTAGGACGGCTTCCAACAAAAACCATCGAACTATACAAATGAATCTCTAGGAGAACTCAAAGCTCTTATGCAACAACTCCTCATCATCCAACAGAAGTCTACATATGAGATCAATGCAAAGATGGGCAGTATGTACACCGATCTAAATGGTAAGTTTGATGTTGTCTCAACACATTTAAAGCTGCTAGATACTCAGGTTGTTCAAATTGTAGAGGCAATAAAAAGACAGTAAAGAAACCTTCTAGCAAAGGGTGAGCAAAATCGTAGGATGGAGATGGTTCTAGTGGCTCAAGAGCAAATGTGCATTATGTTGGAAATCAAGCACCACCTTCCCAGGGGAATAAACTTGAGCTAATGATGCAGAAGATTTTGGAAAGACATAACAAGAATGCACAAGAGGTGAATGATAAGATTGTTGATCTTGATTGGATGCTTAAGTGTTCGATTTTTCAAGTTAGGAGCAAAATCCAAAAATTAGGATCTTCTACGACGGCTTCATATTGATCGATTCACTCCACAGAACGATCGATTGAGCCTCCAGATCGATCGGTCCACTGAAATTTTATGCAAAACTAGCATATTTTGTATATAATCTCTTCAAAAATGCTGCCTAAGATGAACTTAATGGTTGATTTGTATCTTCGTTTCTATGGTCTGGTTGTTAATTTATTATTTATAAAATCTACGTTTATTTATCTTCATTTTAAATGGTTATGTTATTACTCACTATATTAATGTTTAAGGTAATTTCATTTAGGGCTGTTACAGATCCGGATCCAGGATTTTGGGATATCTGGATCCGAATCCGCCAAAATCTCAATTTTATTATCCGGATCCGGACAAAAAATATTTTTTATAAAAATTAGGTGTAAAAGGCAGATATCCGAATTTTTTTAAACGGATATAGATATCTGCAGATATCTATTAAAAAAATTTTAGTATGCATATCCGCATCCATTTTGCTTGGATATCCATTTTTGGATACGGATCCAAATCCGGATCCAGATATTTGGTAACAGGCCAACTTGCTATTATATTTTATATATTCAGTATTCAAGTGTACTGCATATATTGTAAGAGATTTTCCAGACGGATTAAAAAAAGATAATGTTTGCGGCGGGTCGTGTCTAATGGTTAAGAGGGAGGAAGATTATTGCAATGTGAATAAAAATTGTGGACCAACCCCCATTCTCTAGATTTTTCAAGCAATAGTGCTCAGACGTACTTACCCAGGCTCGGCCCGTGGCATAAGGCACACAGGGGCGGATGTATGGTTTATAAGGGTGACGCATGTGCCTAATACTGTAATTTAAAACTAATGCAATTTTCATTTAAGATTTATATTTTATTTAATAAAATTAACCAAAATTTAGGATTGTGCCCCATATAAAAATAATTTTTAAAATTGCGTCTCATATAAAAATAATTTTTAAAATTATGCCCTATTTAAAAATAACTTCTAGATCCGCCCCTGAAGGCACATAAATAAAAATTTAGGATCTAAATTTTTTTTTTACTTTTTAGAGAATCTTACTCGAACTCATGACATGTGAGTTACTGATGACTCAGACCACCATACCAAATTTATTTACAAATATGTTATACATATTTAATATATATAGATATTTACATATAAAATTACTTTTGTAACGCCTAACTAATTTTAAAACAAGTCTTAAAAGTGTAAATTCTGTTTCTTTCGGTTGGAAATAAAAAAAATTAATATTATGTCAGAAAAATGCAATCTTGCTTAAGACATTCGATAATGGTGGACCGGCTATGTACTTACCCTAATGATGGTCAAACTGACCAGTTTGCTAGCCTAATTGAAAATAACTACAATGTCATTTTCAATCTTTGAATGAAATGATCATCAACGTGCAATACTACTGTTCAGGGATGACCCTGAGTACAAGCACCTTTATAAAATTTTTAAGGCCAATTTTTTAGCAAATGTCGTTGGTTCATACAGGTTTTTTTTTTAACTAATTATTATTTTCATTAAAAGCATGAAAGGAGGCAACCCAAATACATTAGAAATGAGACCAAAAATGCTAAACGCTACTGCATGAATCATATAACTTGAAACAAACCAAACCATGTAACAAGAAGAGACGTCACAGAATGATGACTTCGCTGAGCACAAGTCAAAAGATCTAAGCAAGACCTGATCAAACACTGAATCTCAGCAACTACAACCGAAGATGGCCTCGAAAAATCTATGTGAATTCGCAGATTACACTCTTTACAAATCGAGTATATTAAAGCTTGAAAAAAGAGTCTTACAATGAGGGAGATATTTGGGTTTGTTGATGGCTTTTGTAACCGCCTCAGTACATCCATTAAATCTGAAGGGGGAATGACATTAACTCTTGAATAGAAAAAGGACCATACCTAAGAGCTATAAGCGCAATCAAAGAAGAAGTGCTAATGTGATTCTAACTGAGCGTTGCATAGGACACAAGACAAAGACAACGTTAACCCCCACATCGGAAGTCTATCTCTAGTATGCAAACGGTTTTAAGGTACAACCCAACATAAGAAAGCAGGCTTGTGTATTCATCCCTTACACCATATTCCTTTATGCCAATCCACTTGTTGGGTATGAGGATTTGCTATTGAAAATTCAAGTTGAGTCTGCTACGGTGATCAATGGGTTGTTCTAAATAAAATTGAAGTCGTTTACTGACATGTTTCATCTGGCTTCTTAATATGAGGATATTAAGTTCTGATTTATATTTATCTACTCCCCCTCAATTTATAAGACATCATGGGTGTGATTCTTCATCCAAAGCAAATCATATGATAAAAATAGGGAGGCCAGCGGCTAACCAAGTAGGATTTATTAACGGTTCTAAAATGAGATTTAAAAAATAAAATAAAAAATTTCGTAAAATTACTCAATCGATGATGAGAGTTTTGGTAGAAGGCAAATAAAGCACCTGATAATACCACCGGTCAGGAAGTCATAAAGACAGAGTTCTATATAACTTGCAACAACTCTTGTCAATTTTCTTACTGGAGACTCAAACCATTCTCTATATGGTCCTATCTACATATTGTAGCACTACAATGGTCATGAAGTAGTGTTATTTCCAAGTAAAACCTGAGACTGAAGTAATGGTATAAGAAAATATGACGTACTCCACTTTCTAGGATGTCTCTAAAGTAAACCTAAGATTGAACTAATTGATTAAAAGCACATTGACAATTCTGAACAACAGAAGAGGGTGAAGTATCATAAGCTAAAAAGTACAGATAAACTCATAGATTGAACAAAAGCACAGAAAATGCAATACGGATGAAGAAGTGCAGTTCGAAATATGCAATCCGCTTTGCTGATTATAAATAAATGGACTCCTGTGTAAACTAACTAAAAGGACAAGCAATTTCCCGTTTCAAACCTGGATTCCAATTGCAAACCTTGAGAAGATACCTTCCAAAGATGACCCAAGATAGAATGTTGAAGCAGAGGATACTCGTTTTTCCCTTTGGTAACTCCAGAAAAGCTCCCAAGATTTTTTCACAATGATGTTTGGTATTTCTGTTCAATGATAATGAAACACCCTGCATGATTAACCAATATTATGAAATAACAGTAATAGCACAAATCAGAAATGTTCATTAACTTCTAAGTTTTTTACTTTTCCTTTTTCTTATACATCCCACAGATTATATTTACTGTTGCTTAACCTAGACAATAAAGAGTGAATCCAGAAAGTTTACCTAGATGAACTCAGAATGGGGCCTCCAGTGACTCATCCCAAACCTCAGCACTTCCATTAGATGCATCTTCAACATCTTCTTCCATTGAAAGCCTAATATATTCTCTATGTGCAAAACGGTCCCACTCTGTCAATGTAGGGTTTTCGCGCTCCTGTTTCCCATTTGACATTTTCAAATGTTATAAGAGGCCCACCTCAAAAAGCAGCAAAGGTTAAAATATCAGAAGCGAAGTACCTGACGAATGAGGAACGGATCCCGTGTTTCAAATGCCATAAATTTATTAAGATTAAACAGGATGTTGAAGACGTTTCCAGAGAGCTTGGAGCCCTTCAGGTCCTGCAGGGTTATGTAGCTTTCATCCTGTGACAGTAAAACAAGAAACAATCAAACACAAACAACAAGCTGTAAGAATCAGAATGAATAACTGGGAACATCAACTACTTCTCCCAACGCCCTATATTGTCCTTTTAAAAAGAAGAGTTCGAGCATACGTAAATCATAATAGCATGAGACATATTGTCGAACCTCTGGTCCGATCATATCAATTATCTGACATAAGATATCCTCAAAAAGAACAGCCTCTTGCGCCATGCATTCCATTCGAAGTAACTGCTCCTCAAAAAAGAATTGCATCTCATTTCGCGTAAGAATCCCATTTGCATCCAAGTCTATGCACTTAAACCTGGTCCAATGTATACTTGTGTCAGATAAAACACTCAAAATGATATCCGTCTACAATTTTGGATACTTATATCACAGCTTACCAATATTCTAGGCTAGGCTCTGACGGTTTATCTTCTTCCGCAAGTATGAAATAGACAAAATCCTCATAACCCATTTTCCCTTCAACTTTGCTAATGAATTTCCTAGCAACCTGAGTAGAAAAGAATGCATCCATGATGACAGTCCTTTAAAGAGAACTGCGAAGCATCCACTAAAAATCATGCTAATAGATCAAGAAGTTTTAGACAAAACCTGTGAGAATATTCTGTCGACAATCCGATAAGTAAGAGCATGGTTTCCATATTTCATAAGGTTTTCTTTGTCGATCAGGAAATCATGATCTGTATCCAGCTCCCAGAACTTGCAGTATATGACATAGAAATGCTCATATGAGAAGTACCTAGTTGCCAAAATAAATAAATAAATGTTGATGGCAAAAGACGTGACAGAAAACGATAATTAGAAGATCTGCGCAACTTAAAACCTGATTCATTATATAGAACAAACTCGTTTTGATAGTACCTCAACACTTTGTTGATATCTTCTTCTTCATCAGCATGAAGCATAGCATCAATTAAATTTCCCCGTTTAAGCTCCCTAAATGAAAGTCGACCATTTCCAGATCTATTTATGTAGTAAAATATTCTGTAGGTAACAGTTTCAGCTGGCCCATCAAAATAATAACTGTATCAAAAACCGGCGTTTCTGAAAAGACAACTTTGATTGCCATCATTTTCAAAAGCAGCAGCAAATGTAAAAGAGTGTGGACTCTAGGTATGGTAAAATTTAAAAGTGTTCCCACATGCTCCCAAACCCAATTCGCATTTATAAGTTAGACAAAGATAGCAAACTTAGCCATATTATCCCCTTGTATTACAAGCATGATTTGAAAAGAAAAATTGGAAAACAGGAATCATAAACCTACTGGACACAACAAAAATGATCATCTTCTAGATGGTAGATGAACCATGTCATGCTTGCCTGGTCTATGGATTGAAAGTTACAAGATGTCCAACACAACAAAGAAATCTTAGGCTTAGAAACTACATATGCAAACTTGTCAGATTCTTAAACAGTAAAGCCACATTTTCTGCATGCATCAATGATTAATGAAACTAATGGGAGTACCCACTCGCCAGATCAAGATACAACTTTCTAGCGCACACAACAGACTCCTCTTCCTAATTAGCACAGTAGCTATTAGCCAACCATATACATCTACGGATAAAATATACAATCAAACTCCAGCTCAACTTCCAGAAAACTAAACACCATAACTCAAGGAATACCCAAGAGGGGAAAGCCAAGATGAGATGAAACAGGAAACTGAATAAAGCGTAACTGAAGTTGAGACCTAACCATATCTTTCTTGGAATTCAGGTGTGCCTTGCAAAAACTCTAGTCCAGGATGTGTCGCCAAGAGTTCTTTGAGTAGTGGCTTGAAATCATCCTGTCAGAGCAAAAGAAAGCTGAGAACGGAAATTGCAAACAGAAGAGAAAGGAGGTTGGAGAAAGAAATTTGCTATATTATTGAGTACGCCAATCAAACGAAAATTACCTTCACAAGGAAATTCTGATTTTGCTGCTTTAGTATCTTAAATATTTGGGTCGTGGTATCCATTATCAACATGTTCCCGTGTATCCAATAATCAATAAATGCATCTCTGCAAAAACGAAAAAATCAATCAAACTCTAAAAGACTGTTATAACGAGTTGTAGTATAATGTGATCACCAAACTCATGAAAGAGCGACTATAAAATGAAAAGCAAACTTGAAGCACACTACAAACTATGAACATATCAGATTCCACCATACAAAAACAGTAGTAGCACACACCTAGTAACAAAACCTGTATTATTGACATCAATCTTCCTGAAAAGTGAGGTGGAGAAGAAAGATGGGAGCTTGCAGATTTCTCTCGTGACTAATTTGAATTCTGGGTATTGAAAATGGGAAAAGTTAATTAGGCGTTCCGTAAAAGCGTCGCTCCAAATATTAGAAAAACTTATGACTCGTTACCTTGTATTTGCAGTCCATCCATGTGGCCGTAGAAAAAGTGGTTGACTCTAAACAAACATTGCTCTTTTATCTCGCTTGGTGGTGGGCGACCATTTAGAAAATAAAACTACAACCATTTCAACATAAAATTACTCCATTAGAACATAAAAAAGGGGAAAAGAAAAAGAAAGCACTTGTGCAGTGACAATTCAAAACCTGAGGTATAGACTCTTTAACAGGCTCATTGAGTACTTTTAACGGAGACCCTAAATTAGAAGGAGCCCTCTGTTTCATCGTACGCGGCGAACCACAACTCCTTGGTGAAAGCGGAGGAGCACTTCCCGCAGGAAACATAGATGGTAATGAATTGCTAGTGCCAGGATTTGAACCAGATGCACTTCCAGGAACATTCAAAGGAGCTCCAGCAATTGCATCATGTAGCAACGATGTAACCTCGAAAACAGATCAAATTTAGCAAAGTAAACACACAAGCAGATCCCAGAAACCTAAGCATCGTCTTAGTACTACAATTCCTAGCAGATAAATCGACTAAATTTCCATAATAAACGCCATTAGAGATTCGAACTGAAACGTAATTTGAATCAAAAGTACCTGACGATGAGCTTCAGGGAGAGAAAGCCACTGGTCGAAGAGCTTCTGTGTAAATTCAGGTCTAGATTTGAGAACAAAAGAAGACATCTCTTGAAGCTGTAACATATCTGCATCTAAATAAGCCATATCTCCGGAAACAACAGTATCCAGCATACTCAATTTCTTCGAGTAATCTAATCTAATCAATTCAATAGTATCAACAGAGATGAACTACGGGAGAAAGAAGAGAGGGCGTGGATGTTGACGTGGACGAGGAAATCGGAAAGTGTGGAAGAAGAAACCCTAGATTTTAAAGAAGAAGAAGAAGAAGAGAGAAAGAAGAATCAGGTTCTCATAAAAACTTGTACGATTCAGAATTAAGGGGTGCGTTAAAGTTAAGTGACTGGGGTATCCAGAAAGTGAGGGAAAATGTTGATTATTTTATTTTCTTCTCTTTTCTTCCACCAAATTTTTTTTTTGAAAAAGAGGTTAAAATTAATGTGTGGTAGGAAAATGAAATACTCCTTCCGTTTCGTATTATTTATGATTCTAACAGTTAAAATTTGTTTTATATTACTTGTTATTTTATATTTTAAGTGAATATATTTGGCAAAAGATTTAACTTTATCTTTATTATTTTAATGTTTTAACTAATAAAATAAAACCAACAAATATTAATTAAAAGTAAAATAAAAAATTAATTATTTTTTTAATAAATGTGAAAAAACCTTAAACAACGAGTATTATGAAACGGAAGGTGTATGGAGTTATATATGTGTATGTGATTCGCTTTATTTTGTTTATATATTAATTTACTAGGTTAAGTTTTGCAGCATAGGCCAATTTATTTTAATTTTTTAATTTTTAATTAATTATATTTTAATATCTCGATTTCAGAATGATCAGTTTAGAATGAAATTATTTAATATTTATGATCATAGTAGTTAAAACATTGATTATATCATTACATACATTTTCTTAGAGTAAACACTTTTGGAATTGTTTTAACCATTCATTTTTTTTTGGAAAAAAATTAACATTCACTATTAAAATATCAAAACTATCATTTTCCAAAACTAAAACGCACGTGAACATATTTTTATGGAATTCAAGAAAATGTGAACACTGAAAATATGTTCACAAAAAGTGGTGGTTTGGGCGTTTTGGCTCCTTTTTTAACAACCATTGTATACGTGATTTCTGACCAAAATGTTTTTTTTTTGCTTATTGGTGTGCGGTAGAAGATGTTATTTTGATGAACCATCATTAGCAGCTGCAAAGATGTTCAGGTTTGGACAATTAAACAAAACAAGTTTTCTTAAATGTTAGAAACCCCAATTTTGAAATAACTTGATTTGTGATTTAATGAACTTTTGAAAAACAGAAACATAACCTTTTTACAAATCTACAACCATTCAAAACATAAAATGTCCCATTCTAAGCATTGAAGCAATCTAAAGTGTGAGGGAGACAGTTCTAAGAAAATAAGACTAGTTGGTTTTAAGTGATTGTAGTCAGGTAAGTTGACTGGTTGGTTTCTACTTATTTTTTCCTTAGTGGATCCTAAAATTTGATAATTGATTTATGTTTTGCTAATTTAAATAAAATTCAATTACCGAGGGGAAAATCAACTTATAAGCATATGGCGAGTGAGAGAAACTACCGAAGATGTATCTAATTATCCGTTTTAACGTTATTAACTTTATAGATTAAAAATAAAGCATAAACTCGTTTTTTTGTCAAACTTTTTTTTTCCGTAAAATTCCATATTACTTAACTAATTACAGCATTTTGTACACTGGGAACCCAAGAGGGTACCGATGTACTAACATGGAAAAAACAAAAACCTCGAACTCTTACATGTTTCGCAAGGCGATCCGCATGGATATTCTCAAGATGAGGGATATGTCTAATCCTAAAGAATCTAAAAGTGTCTCTAAAAAGCTTGAAATCTCTCAATTCTATTGCAAATGACGGCTAATCCTCCGAGTTTGACGTCATGTCGATGAGGTCTGAATAATCTGTAACGAAAAACACTCCGCTGAAAGGAGTATCTGCCAGGCACTTCATTGTCCATACGAAGGCCTCTAACTCTGTGTGTAGTGGAGAGAGACACCTCCTTGATCCTTTCATACTGATACGTAAAATCTCTTTGTTCTTGGTGACTATCCACCCTTACCCACTCCTGCTATCTGACTCTTGCCAGGATCCATCTGTAAAGCAGAGAAGGGTGTCTTTGGATATCTTCTCCTCTCTTGCTTGCTCGATCATGTCTTCGCAAGGGGACTCCCTTAGATTTGCTTTTCTCCAGGCTTCCTCTTCTCGAATGGTGGTATCTAAAGTATCTCATGGGTGCTCATCGATGTTCTCAAAGATTTTTTGGTTCCTCGCTTTCCAAATATACCACATTACCCACGGAAAGATCTTTAAACTCTCCTCATTTGCTCCAAAGTTTTTCCCTCTCTGGTAAAGATAATCCATATTGTAAAATAGAGATTGCAGAGGGAACAAGGTTGGAGCCGAGGGAATGTTAGAAAGTTCCCAAACTTGTCTTGCTGGGGGGGGGGGGGCAAACAAAAAACAGATGATTAATGGGTTCTTCTTCTGCTCCGCTCCGAGGACAAGCCTTGTCGATCCCAATATGTCGGGAGTATAGACGTTGGCATGAGGCCAAACATCCTGTAATGTTTTGCCACACGAAATGCTTTAGTTTTCGTGTTGTTTTTAAATTCCATGCTTGCGCCTTGAGTATCGTAATACTCGGTCCCTGAAGAGGGAGGTCGCATGTCGGGCGAGAGAGAGCTCTCACGGCCCAATATCCTGATTTTACGGTATAGTTGCCAGATTTGGTCAAAGACCAACTATATCCATCTCTTGCTGCTTGTCGGCTTAATTTCATCCCCTAAATCAGGGTAATATCTTCCAGTGGAAATAGTTCCCGGAGATAGTCCAGCTTCCAAAGCTTGGTGTCGAAATCAATTAGTGTATTCACAAAACCACTCGGTTCTCGAACATCGTGCAGACTCTTCGGAGGACGCGGTGGGTTATCTAGGATCCAAGGATCTGTCCAAATATTCGTATCGAACCCTAAGCCAATCGTCTTCCTTAATCCTGACTTTAACAGAGGTTTGGCAGCCATTATACTTCTCCACCCATTTGATGGGCGATTAGACATCTGAATATCCATAGGGGTGGAATATCTATAATACCTCCCTTTCAGCACTCTAGCGAGTAAAGAATTGGAGAACCGTACTAATCTCCACATTTGCTTGGCTAGAAGGGCTAAGTTGAAGTCAGCTAGTGATCTAAATCCCAACCCACCTTCTACTATTGACTTGCAAACTTGGTCTCATGCCATCTAATGAACACCCTTATTATAAGACTTATTGCTCCACCAGAAATTTGCAATGACACTATTCAATTTTGTGCAAATAACTTTTGGTAATAAAAAGCATGACATTACATATGTCAGAAGGGCTTCGCCTGGGATTTTATTAACACATCTTTTCCTCTTTCGAGAGGAAGTTAGACTTCCAGGAGTTCACTCTACTGTGCAGACGCTCTCTAACAAAAGAGAATACTTGGGACTTGGAACCATGAACTTTCTCTGGCAGGCCCAGATAGGTTCCCATACCAACTTCTCGAGTGATCCCAACTATGCTTTTTATCTCTTGTCTTACTTCTTCTTGGACCTCTGTCCCAAACAGGATAGATGACTTATAGAGGTTAATCTCTTGTCCTGAGGCCTCGACATAAGAGCGGATAATATCAATAATCTCCTTATTCTGCTGAGTGTTCGCATTACAGAAGAATAGGCTATCATCTGCAAAGAGGAGGTGTGAGACCCGAGGGCTTGCGCTTGAAACGCGTAGCCCTTAAATATTCCCATCTAGATCTGCTTTACGAAGTTGCGCTATTAGTGCTTCTGTACACAAAATGAAGAGGTAAGGAGAGATAGGGTCTCCTTGGCGAATCCCACGTGATGGTCTAATACGTCATTTGGGGGAGCCATTAATAAGAACTTGATATGATACTGAGGTTATACATTGCATAATCCACATAACCCATCTAGGTTCAAAGTCCATCTTATCCATCACTACCTGAAGGAAGTTCCACTCAACTCTGTCATATGTTTTGCTCATATCCGTTTTCATAGACAAAAATCTCTTCTTATTCACCGTGTTGGATCTGAGAGCGTGGAAGTTTTTCTGTGCTATCAGAATTTTGTCAAACTTTTTATTGATAATAAAATCTCAAATTCCAGTGAAAGAGAAAGAAATACAAACTAAACTAAAGTAATGGATACCCAGCAAATGGCAATACATGTTCAAACTGAGACCATGTAAATGGCAACAAAAACCAAAGCAAGGATAAATAGAAAATGACATCTAATTAAAAAAGTTTAACAAGAATCCAATATCAGATGAACTCTCATAAATTTTATGAACTTCATTCTGAACTAAGAAGAAGAACCAAACCTTCAACAACCAATAAAGGTAAGAAAATTGCACTAACGACATAGAAGAGACAATGTCAAAAAAATAAAAATTTATACACCGATGAGTCTTGAACCATGAAATCATTTAGTGTAAGTGAAACTTTTGGGCTAAACACAAATTTTGTAATCGCCAATTCGTTTTTTATTTTCAATTTTCACTGAAAACAAAAATCACATGTATATGAAAGTACGGTCTAGACGGTATGTGGTTAGATAGGTTGTGTTGTTGGATCTTTGCAAAGCAAGTTGAACCAAATCCTTCTTATTTAGCCAAATTTTCATTGTTAGACTTGCTCATCCCTATAATTTGTTGATGTTAATCCCCGTATATATATATATATATATATATATTATCCTATTTAATCTATAGTAAAACTTGTATGAGATTCCTCTAATATTCACCATGATTTTATCCAAAATAAAATTATATTATTTATTCGATTTGTCATAATGTTATAATATTCGATTTAATCAATTTTCATATTAGATTATTTATTTATGTTATCAATTTCCACCA
The DNA here is from genome assembly GCA_963922655.1 of Cardamine chenopodiifolia. Classification (NCBI taxonomy): domain Eukaryota; kingdom Viridiplantae; phylum Streptophyta; class Magnoliopsida; order Brassicales; family Brassicaceae; genus Cardamine; species Cardamine chenopodiifolia. Next base: position 9,804,399 of record OZ000464.1, read on the forward strand.
TAATTGTGATATGATGTTTCGTCACAAGTTAAATATCTTGGTATTTTTCATATGTAATACTAGCAATAAAAATGGACCCATGATGATAAAGAAAGGGAGAGAATCTAAAAAAAATACCAATTTACGTCACTAAAATCTCGTATCAAGTATTTCCAAACTAAAAATATTTTTGAATATTAATTAAAAGAAAATTAAAAGAAAAATATAAAGGAAAATTCTCATCAATACAAGTAAACTATATTTTAAACCACAAGATTTAAAAACCACAAATTTTATAATACAATGAACATAAATCTCCTAAACTTATATTTGTAGGATTTATAAACTAGGGTTTAGGATTTTAAAAACTTAGACTCTAAATTTTGAACCGTATTCTCTAAAAACTATATCGTAAAATTAAAATAATTAATCTAAATTCAAAATTTAAATTATAAATTTTATAGACTTAATTTTTATATTTGTGGTATTTTTGCAAACAAAAATTTTAGTGATATTTTTGGAATATTAAACTAATGATGGTATTATTAGCAATAAAAATTAAAAGTGTGGTATTTTGAGCCATTTCTCGATTAAAAATCATGAAATTGTTTTTTTTTTTTTGTTTGGGATTAACACAGAGAGGCACAATACTAATAGGAGTTGGAAAATAAAATAAAATTAATAACGAGTGGTGTTGCTCTGTTCAGCGTCTTCTCACCTTCTCTATATATACAATTACTCTCTCCCTCCTCTCTAAATCCTTCACCTCTCTTCTTCTCTGCATTATCTCTTCTTCACCGTCTTCGATCTCTCCAAAGCTTTCTCAGGTAAAGATCCAATCCCTGTTTTCTCCTAAATTCCTGTATTTTCTCATAACTTCTCACCCCCTTTTGATCCCTGCCTATGATCTAGGGTTTTAAATTTCGAAATTTCTTAACAACTTTTTTCTTTGAATATTTAATTTTGTCTAAGATTCCGAATTGGATTTTTATTCTTCGTATTTCTGTGTTATTCAAGTCGAATCCAATGCGCCAAATCTTCGCTCTGTTACAACTCTCTATATTCTAATTATTTTTATTGGAATTTAACAATTCTGCCGACGTAATGTGACCCAATTCTGAATCAGTTTATGTTTATTAATTTAATGTTGTAATTAATTATCCAAGCCTTTTGCATGAGATCTTATTGTTCTGTGATTCGTTTTTTCCACTTAAATAAATCAGATTTGTTGGAAAAAATGTTAATTTTACTTTAGGTGAAAGTATTTTCCTGTAATTCATTCTGATTTTGATTCAAAGATTAAATTTTTACATATTTGTGTACATGTTTTGCTGATAGATTTGTGTGTTCTTCTTTGCTGTAGAATGGGAACTACCAATGGAACTGACTATGGTGCATACACATACAAGGAGCTTGAGAGAGAGCCTTACTGGCCATCCGAGAAGCTCAAGATATCAATTACTGGTGCTGGAGGTTTCATTGCGTCTCACATTGCTCGTCGTTTGAAGAGTGAAGGGCATTATGTGATTGCTTCTGACTGGAAAAAGAATGAGCATATGACTGAAGACATGTTCTGTGATGAATTTCACCTTGTGGATCTTAGGGTTATGGAGAATTGTCTTAAGGTTACAAAAGGAGTTGATCATGTTTTTAACTTGGCTGCTGATATGGGTGGTATGGGTTTTATCCAGTCTAACCACTCGGTGATTATGTATAACAATACTATGATCAGTTTCAACATGATTGAAGCTGCTAGGATCAATGGGATTAAGAGGTCAGATTGTGTTTTTTTGGGTTTTCGAGCTAAATTTCGTTGTAAACGTGTTAAAGATTGGAACTTTTTTCTGTTTGTGTTTCAGGTTCTTCTATGCTTCTAGTGCATGTATCTATCCGGAGTTTAAGCAGCTGGAAACTACTAATGTGAGCCTCAAGGAGTCAGATGCTTGGCCTGCTGAGGTTTGTGTTCACCTTATGATGATTATCATTTAAATGTTCTTGCAAAAGATAATGAGTCTTTCATACGTGACGATATACTTTGATTTCTGTTGTATATAGCCTCAAGATGCTTATGGTTTGGAGAAACTTGCAACGGAGGAGTTGTGCAAGCATTACAATAAAGATTTTGGAATTGAGTGCCGTATTGGAAGGTTCCATAACATTTATGGTCCTTTTGGAACATGGAAAGGTAAACAAACAGTCTCTAGGCTTAGCGAGAACTGTTAGTTGCGTGCCATTGGGTTTAATATTTGTTGTACAAATGGGTCACTTCAGGTGGAAGAGAGAAGGCTCCAGCTGCTTTCTGCAGAAAGGCTCTTACCTCCACAGATAAGTTTGAGATGTGGGGAGACGGGCTTCAAACCCGCTCTTTTACCTTCATCGATGAGTGCGTTGAAGGTGTACTCAGGTAAGTGGCATTAGCTCTAAATTAGAAATGATGAAATTTGCATGTTACACATATTTGTCTGAATGTTTTTCCTCAATTTTGTCTTTAGGTTGACAAAATCAGATTTCCGTGAGCCTGTGAACATTGGAAGTGATGAGATGGTGAGCATGAATGAGATGGCCGAGATAGTTCTCAGCTTTGAGGAAAAGAAGCTTCCAATTCACCACATTCCAGGCCCGGAAGGTGTTCGTGGCCGTAACTCAGACAACAATCTGATCAAAGAAAAGCTTGGTTGGGCTCCAACAATGAGATTGAAGGTACCAAACATTTTTACTTTAAGTAGGTCAAAGAGAATGAGATTGTTTAATGAGAGTAATGACTGATTTTGTATGACCGTAATGGTTTAAACAGGAGGGGCTTAGAATAACCTACATCTGGATAAAGGAACAGCTGGAGAAAGAGAAAGCAAAAGGCAGCGACTTGTCTCTTTACGGATCATCGAAGGTGGTTGGAACTCAAGCACCGGTTCAGCTCGGTTCACTCCGTGCAGCTGACGGAAAAGAGTGAATGGATGGATGGTTCACCACAGTTATAAGTCAAGCTCAAATATGGCCTTATTTTATATATAATTAAGGTCAAGAAAATGTTTAGATAATACATTTAGGTTTCTTCCTAAGAAAAAAAGAAGCAATAATAGCAAATGTTTTGGATTTGAGTTTCCTTAAGACCTCTAATTCTTGTTTTATTTTTAGTTGAAAAAAGTTTGCTCTGTTAATTCGATTACACTACATATTCTTGTGGTCCTTTCACAGTATGTATCATCATTGTCAAGTTGATGTTGTGGTCCAGTCAAAGACAAGCCCCAAGTGGTTTGAGCCTTTCTGTTATCTTATCAAGATCTCTTTACACATCTCTAGAACAGCCAACCAGGGCTTAAGGATCATTCACCATTCTTTCTTTGCCCTCCATTTATTTTCCCCATTCCTCGGGCAGAAAAGTCACACGTAATTGATTATCTCTCTTTAATTATTTGATAGGTAACCTAATTGTCAAATGGCAACAACCACATACATCAAAAGATTTCTAGTTTACATCTTTCTTTTTGGATGCAACTCAGTAGACTATTCGAGATTTGAGTTCTAATCCAAGATTTGATCTTAGATCCTCCAAAAAATATGGTTTTGTTTTTGTATATGAAGTTTTCGAATTTTGATTTGAGTGTTTTGATTTAAATATCGACGTATCTTATCTAATAAAGTAATATTACCTCAAACTCATGCTTTGAGAAATTGACAAATGGCGGTCTATTCTTTTAACGTCTATCTTTTTCTAAAATTTCAAATATTTATTAATTATTTTTATTAGATTTAATTATATCATTAAACCTTCTCTTCGTTTTATATTCTCTCAATTTTAATCTATAAAATACTAAATTTTTGCAATTGATTTCAATACACATAAGTTATATATACATATATATATATATATTTAATTGATTTCAGTTATATAATATCAAAACCAAAAAAATATGTCTTCTATGAAACATGATTTTCACATTTTAAAAATATTAGACTAATACTCGTACATACGCACGACGTTTCTTATAATCAAATTCAGTTACGAAGTTAAACTTTTGAGTTCCTCTAATGCCATAAGATTTTGGATTCAATAATAGTGTAGTAAATGACAAAACAAAGTTGAAGCCATGTAAATGTCTTATAAGAACCAAGATATGAGATTTAGAGGGTATCTCTTAGGCATTAAAAGAATACACATGACACATTGTTAAAAAGATGTAAACTGAAAAAGAAATATGAAAAGACCAATCCATAATTAATTATGTATTAATTTATCCATCACATATGACGTTCTTATGATTGCTCAATTATAACAATATCTGCGCATACACGCGAGATTTTTTTTGTCAACGAAGTGAGTTACGAGTTTAAATATGTGAAAATTCTCAAATATCATAAGATTTATGAATCAATAAGAATGTAGAAAAATTATCATGTGAGATCATGAACAAAAAACAAAGTTGAGAATTCATGTAAATGTCTTATAAAAATTGAAATATGAGATTTAGAGAACATATCTTTAACATTAGTAGAATATCATGACAAAAAATATAAACTAAAAATAATAATATAAAAAGACCAATCTATAATTAATATGCATTAATTTATTAAGACACATGACAGCTTCTCGGTTGCCCATGTGTCACAAAAGTGAAGATAAATAGCCTCCTTTCATATATATAATTTTGTCTATAGTTTTTATTGTTAAAAGTAAAAGTAAGGTTACCTCAAACTAATGTTCTAATAAGTTGACAAATGGTGGTCAATTCTTTTGACATGTGTCTTTTAAAAAAAACTCAAATACATTATTATTTATTTCCATTAGATTTAGTTATATCATTAAACCTTTTCCTTTTTTTTTTAATTATCTCTCAAGCTATACATATTGTAAAATAGTAATTATTTGTATAACTACAATCAAATAAAAAATTTATATGAAAAAATTATTAATAATAATTTGCTTCCTTAAATTTATATTTAATTTCAAGTAATAAAGGTTTCTTTCATAGTACATGTCAAATGGTTCAAACTAAATGTTTAGTCTTGAAAACTATATAAATTATTTACTATAAAAAATTCATAATATTAATTATTAAAAATAATCAATTTAATTTACAAATAATTAAACACATTTTAATATATATTTAATCACAAAAGCATATTTTATTCTATAAATTTCAAACCAACGCAATGCGTAGAACATTTTCTAGTTTGATATACAAGAAACAACTTTCATATATTATCTTTTGATAAATGTGTATAAGATTTATTATAATGATCCTAATAAATATGTTTTAAAATGTTTATTAAAATCCATTTGAAATATTGTTCTAAAATTTTATTAAAATCTAATATGTGATTTAATACTTTTCTAACTTTGTGAATTAATATCACTTTTGGCTAAGCTACTTTTTTTATTGAATTAGATAGTTTAGGATGGGCAAATGGAAATTTGGGACGGGACTTGCAGGAATGGAAGCGGAACGGGAATTTGATAACATAAAAGGATGTCTAATATGTGTTCTATTAAAAATTCAGAACGGGGCGGAAACGAAAATTTTCAAAACTAAAAATATAAAAACTTATTTGTCCATCCTACATCAACTATAAATTACCCAAAAAGTAATAAAACAAACTTCAATTTGTGTTACTTAATAATTAAAATCTTAAAACTCGACAAACTAACATGAGTAAACCCTTAAACATAAATCATATAGTCATAATAAAATCAAAATAAATTATATAAGCTTTCGATTCATAAAAAAATAAAACTAGAATTTTAAATGATATGAAATATAATAACAAGTAGAAAACTTCATATTAAGTTTGTACAATATTATTTATGTTCAATTTTCCACTACTGTTAGATATATATATATATATATATATAATATTTAGTATAAATTTTTTTTAAATGGAACTTCAGGAATTCATGTTCCTCTCCCGTGTTTCATCTCATTCTCATATGGGACATAACGACAATTATGCCGACCACTAGTATGGGACCGAGAATGGACACAACTGGAATTATGCCCACCCCAGCTAAATTTGATCCGTATTCTTGATAGCTTGTATTTTCTCCGTGTTCACCCCTAGAACCTAACTTCTTCCCGTTTGAAAATCATCCTTACTAAAAAAAATAGTTTCATACAAATGCTCTTATTGCTATATTCATAACATACATATATATACTTCAAAATCCACAATATGCCTATCCAAATGGCAGAGATAAATGAGTGTGTGTGACTGAAATATTCAGATATACAATAATATACCTCGGAGATTATGTCAAGTTTCTCTTCTAGTTAACGATCGATGATTTACGGAGAATAATGACCCGTTCTAGAGATCAGTAGCAGAATATACCGGTGTGGTTTCGAGCAACTCCTCAAATTTCTTGAGTACATCCTTTAGAGCATCCATAAACCCTTCTTCTTTGGAAGCATTATTGGTTTCTTTCTCTTTATTATTCAACTGAGAAAATATGGTCTCGTACAGAAGAACCACTGGTTTCGGAGGCAATCCCAACTCTTTTCCATTCTTTATTAGCAACCTCTTTATAAGATCTGCTTGTCCTTGGCTGTCTTTGTCGTTCGACTCTTCCAGAATTATTTTCTCTACAAGAGACTTGAGTGTCTTCTTGTCTGCCAGAATCTGAGAAAACAATTAATCAAGCTTATCAAAGATCCATACTTTATTTTACGAACAATACATTGAGTTTCGGATGTTCTTTAGATCCATGTATTTATTTTTACTACTGATTTGAATTAAATCCATTATGGCCCAACACTGAATACAACACAACATTAATTAAGGAACTCATACACGTGAAACCCTAAAGTGGAACCGACAAGAAGTCTTGTTGTTTCACTGCTCTCTGCCTCTCCTTGCCTCCGTCTCGATTTTGCCGGCAGGAATCTTCTCTTTTCATCTCCATTTGCGCTTCTTCTACAATGGTCGCCAATGCTTTTCAAATAAATTATATCGCCTCTTCCATTTTCACCTACTCTTCTAACCTTCCAAGAGAAGTTCCAATCTTCGTCTATCAATAAGGAAGTAGACGTTCAAGGCCAAACAAGGCAAGAATGAAGATATTACTCACTTCCAAAGGTGAGAGATTAGATGTGGAAGGAGCTAGATCCGATCGGAAAAGCCACCGGAATGTTTTCTTTCCGAAGAAAAATAAAGATCTGTAGAAGAGGATTAGATACATGTCCTTTGTTAAAAGAAAACCAATTGAATCAACAACAATCCAATCAATCTATTTTAAGAACCAAAGGCATGATCTAAGAACACACCAAAAAAAAGAACAAAATTAAGCTAAACCGACATAAAATCTTTAAAACTCGAATTTATTACCGATCTAAAGCTGGACATTAAAAACCGATTGATGAGTCTCTCTTTCCACTACACGAAAACATTTTTTCGCTACAACAAAAAGTGATAACAAAACGCTATAACAAATCAAAGAGACAAAATTGCGATGTTTTTATAACGCACATTCCACTTTACAATGTTGTCGCACATTGGTCGCTAAAAAAGGAAATAGTGTCTCGCAAAAACGTTGGAAAAATATGCTACGAAAATGCAACAAATATGCGAGATCTAAAGATTTACTTACTAAATTTAAGATAGTCGCAATTCAGTAGTAACTTGTAACGATTGATGCGACACCAGTAGGAGACTGATAATGGACAATGTAGTAACTAGTAGTCACATAAATAAGCGATAATGTAGTGACAGTTGGTAAAAATATGAAATTGTCGCATTTCAGTCGCATAAATTTACACCTTTTTTGACTTTGAAAGTAGGTGTACCTACTTTTAGTTGAAATTTTTGCAGGTAAAAATGTTATAAAATGACTCAATGGTTTGATTGTTTCATAGTAAAACCAAATAATTAAAATGTTAAACACGTTTAATGAATCTGATTCCTCACTTTTTAATTTCTCAGATGTAACAGATTCCCAATTGCCTGATAGGTTGCGGAGTGGGAGGAGGAGCACCAATCGGTTGAGATGTCTTGGGAATCAGAGACTCCTCTCACACAAGTTGAACCAAGTTTCACCCCCGAGTCAACAGTATCATCGTTTGACAGTTACAATGTCGGTGGTTATGCTCAACCAGTTGAAGATCCTCCGAGTGACATAGATATTGATGCCATTGTAAAACTAGTAGGTGAAAACGTTCAAAGTGTACCTAACCTCCGCGTAGTCCTGAATATGAGGAGCCTGAATATGTTTACGAATGTCCTGATGATGACTATGAATGTTGTCAGTACCATATTGAAGAGTTCGAGATGGACCATTGATAATTATTAGTAGCTTAATGATGATTTACTTTTGCTATATATGCTAAAATAAGGATGACATTTGGTATTAATACCATGTCATTATGTTAATGTATGTTTTTGTATGAATAAAAAGATGGTTTAATTATATATTGAAATATTACATAAAAGACAGAACTAATATGTTAATTAAAATTTTTATTTAATAAATATAATTATTTAAAATTATATAAACCACAAACTTAATAATTGCTTTATGGAAATATTATGCGAACTATATAACTGTTGTTGCATTTGTGTAGCCCAATATGTTACAAAAATACGACTATATTTATCTTATAAAAGTATTTAAAAATGCAACTACCTTTATCTAATTTGTAGCCAAATTTGCTACGTTTATGTTACTACAGTAGAAAAAATATTAATTGTTTTATGTGGTCGCACTTGTGTCTCCTTTTGTAATTTATGTCCTCGTGTTATAATTACTGAGGTAAGTGTACCAAATAGCTATTATTGTCTCTCTATATAGCAATACATATAGTTGACATGAACATCAAAACCTTATTACTACATTTATCTTTCAATTTTGTTTCACAAAATGTCTAATTCCTCTGAAAATGATGCTTGCGAAGATGACACATCTCTTTGGATGTGGTATAAAAATGGAAGATCATACCGCCGACCAATATCTTCTCATTTGCCTATAAATAATGTTGTCAATATACCTCCCACAAGTCAAATCCCTTCAGAATGACATCAATAATTCTGAGTTTCCGAATGATGAACATATAATTCCTGGGACAAAGTATTTCCATAATCTTCAAGTAGCACGAAGACACAAGCAAAATCATGAAGGAAGTTCCAGTTATGATCCCCATCATCCTATTCCAACTCAAATATTTTATAACGAGTTACTTGCAGAGGGAGACTCGGATTTCAACGAAATTCGCTGGACATCGGCTGTTTAATACCTAACCGAGAAAAGGCAAGAGTTGACAACGTTGAGGTCAATAGAATGTACGATCGATAACTGGTCCAAAATTTCAAAGGCAAGTTTTAATGGTATCGAGTTTAGAAATTTAAAATTTATTTATATTATATATGCATAAATAACATGATAATGAAATTTGTAGATGGTGGTTATGGTTAAGGATTTGAGTAAAAACGAATTCGGTGATGCTTTGGTTACTTTAAAAGATCCAACTGGCACAATCAAAGCCTCAATTCACAGGAAAGTGTTTGACAAAGATGAATTTAAAATACTTATCGAAGTTGGTGTAGTGCTAATTATGAAAAAGGTAAACAAAATAGTGTAACATATATAATAAATTTATACCAATCAACTTAATTATTTTATTTAATTCATGGTATTATAATTACTTTTTTGTATATACAGGTATCAGTTTGTAAGTTTAACCGAAGTACTATGAACCTAAACATAGTAGTTAAGAACATTGAAAAGGTAACTACCATGTTTTACCTTAATAAACTCATGTATTTGGGTACTATTTTAATACAGTAGTCACATTTTTGTAGGTTAATGGGGTTAATCAAATGATTAACAACATAAACAAAGAAACGGCTGAAGCTGATCTTGGAGATAATGATAACCTAGATGAGTGTGAAATTATGTCTATGATTGTACCAGATTCAGAGGATGAGTTTTAGATATGATATGTTATTGTACTATGTTGTATTTATAGTGTGATAGTATTATGTCTGTTTAAATTCATCTTATTTGTGTTACTATATTTAAAATTATAATAAATTTGGGTTTTATGTTCCATAATAATTGTTCAAGTAACATTTCGTCTTGCAAGAAATTTCATTAACTAATTATACAATCTACATAATAACAAAATTATAAATATAACTAAGAAATTATTAATAATTACCAATTATTCCAATCGAACTCTAAATAAATTTAATGTATTAATAATTATTCTCCTAATTGAGATGTTTTCTTTTTACATATCCTATAGTTGGTAGAGTTGCATATTAGTTGCTAAGTTCCAAGGGTGTCACCAATAGGTAGCTAATTTTGGTGGTTATAATAGTATATAGCATGTGCTTCATACGACCAATAAGTCGGTAGAGATTTAAAGTGCGACAACATTTGTGGTCACATTTCCGTCTCATTATAGTCGCATTTTTGTCACCAATATATATATATATATATATATGTATACTTTGGCTTACTTTGGAAAGTTTGCAAAAAAATTTCCTTCTACCAACAAATACAACTATGGCCGGATTTTCCAATTATCAAAATTCTAGAGCGTGGATGTATAATCGGATCAATTCACATACAAATAGCTTATCTTCTGAGTTCATAGAAGGGGTTGAAGTTTTCATGCAATTTGCAAGTCAACAAGGTATCGCGGAAAGTAGTGGCGGTATGTTTTATTGTCCTTGTAACATTTGCAAATTTGGAATTTGGAATCATTTATTGAGTCGAGGGTTTATGCCGAACTATTATATCTGGCATAGACATGGGGAAGAAATAAACGTTTCTTTAGGTGGAAACCATGATACTGGGCGTCATAGTACATCCCGTCAAAGTGATTACGAACTTCCTCCTGATAATTGTATTGATATGGTCCATGACACATTTTCCACTATGACTGGGTTCAACAACGATGGAGAAACTACTTTATACGAAGAACAACCAAATACTAAAGCACAACAATTTTTCAACATGCTAGAAGCTGCAAACACTTCTTTGTATGAGGGATGTAAGGAAGGATACACACAACTTTATTTAGCCTCGAGGTTCATGAACAACAAGTGTGAACAAAATATGTCTGAGAGGGGTCTTGATTCTTGGGCAGAATTGTTCACAGAATATTTGCCAGAAGGAAATCATGCAACGAGCTCTTTCTACGAGACGGAAAAGTTGATGAGGAATTTGGGGTTGCCGTATTACACCATTGATTTTTGTGTAAACAACTGCATGATTTTTTGGAGAGAAGATGAAAAATGGGAAACATGTAGGTTATGTCAACAACCAAGATTTAAGACAAGCGAAGGGCGTACAAAAATCCCATTTAGTAAAATGTGGTACCTCCCAATTGCTGATCGATTGAAGAGAATGTATCAAAGCGAGCTGACTTCAGCTTCAATGAGATGGCATTTTGATCACCAAACTATTGATGGTGAAATGTGCCACCCATGAGATGGAGCGGAGTGGATTAATTTTCAATAACAACATCCAGAATTTGCCGCAGAACCTAGGAATGTATACCTTGGTTTATGCACAGATGGCTTTAATCCATTCGGTATGTCTAGAAACCATTCGTTATGGCCGGTGATTTTGACACCCTATAACTTACCCCTAGGTATGTGTATGAAGAAAGAGTATCTTTTTCTTACAATTTTGAACTCAGGCCCGAATCATCCACGTTCCAGTATAGATGTATTCTTGAAACCTCTAATCGAAGAGTTAAAGGAACTATGGTTAACTGGAGTTGAGGCCTATGATGTGTCAATAAACCAAAATTTTATCATGAAGGTTGTTCTCCTATGGACAATCAGCGATTTTCCTGCGTATGGTATGCTTTCAGGTTGGACAACACATGGTAGATTATCATGTCCAATATGTATGGATCAGACAAAGGTGTTTTGGCTCCCAAATGGTAGGAAGTCCTCATGGTTTGATTGTCATAGAAGATTTCTTTCTCCTGATCATCCGTTAAGGAAGAGTAAAACTAAATTTCTGAAAGGGAAACACGCAGTAAATGATTACGCACCAAGCTATGCAACATGTTCAAACATATATGATCAAATCACGGAAATTAATCCTTCCAAAACGTCAACTTGTGGAGGTAATGGTCATGATACTAAACAGGCCGGATATGGGAGATTGCATAATTGGAACAAAGAAAACATTATGTAGGAGTTACCATATTGGAAGGATCTTAACTTGAGGCATAATCTTGACGTAATGCATATAGAGAATAATTTTTTTGACAACATCATCCACACTTTGATGAATCAGAAAGAAAATTCGAAAGAAAATGTTAAGTCGCGCTTGGGTATAGAGTTATTTTGTTCTCGCAAAGAATTACATCTGGATAGCAATGGAAGTGCTTCTTTCCCAATATTTAGACTCACTCGGGAAGCAAAAGAAGAGTTGTTAAATTGTGTTAAACATAACGTCAAATTCCCTGATGGATACTCCACTAGCTTAGCAACATGTGTGGATATTGAAGGAGGCAAGTTTTCAAGCATGAAAAGCCACGACTGTCATGTATTCATGGAGAGACTGGTTCTTTTCATAATGGGGGAACTACTCCCACGAAATGTCCACCAAGGAATTACAGGTATCAAATCATAAGTATAACTTTTTAAGATAATTCATTTAGAAATATATTATATTCCTAAATTTACCAACTATTGCAGGGATAAGCTTGTTTTTTCGAGACTTATGTTCAAGATCTTTGGGTGTACAATGAGTGAAGTTAATGAAAGAAAAACATTACTTTAATATTATGCAACTTAGAGAAGATATTTCCACCATCTTTCTTCGACATTATGGAACACCTTCCAATATACCTCCCCCATGAAGCTGAACTAGGAGGACCTGTGCAGTACAAGTGGATGTATCCTTTCGAGAGGTATTTCAAAGACTTAAAAAGCAAGGCAAAGAATAAACGCTATGCAACCGGATCAATAGTGCAATGTTACTTAAATGACGAGATATCATATTTTTTGGAGCATTACTTTGCCGTAAGTATAAGAAAAGTTAAAAGGTATAATATATCTAAAGCATGGTAGATTAATAGTAATTAAATTAAAATTAATGTGTATATATTGGTATATGCGAAGGAATGCACGCTTTGAGGAAGGTGAAGGGCCTATATATCCAGTCATTGGGGTACCTGATATGTTCACTCATTGTGGACGTTCTAAAGGTAAGTCGAAGGAGATTTGGTTGTCTGACTAAGACTACCAGTGTGCACATGCATGTATACTGCGCAATTGTGATTTTTTCCGCCCTTTTGAAAAGTAAATTATAATAATGCCTGTCATGTTCAAGGATAAAACAAAATTAGATTATTAATCATTAACATGTCCTATTTTACAGCTTGTTCGAGAATGAGATACGTTGTACTTATCCACATCTATTAGACACCGATGTCTATAGTAAAAAGGATACAGAGTTTCTTTTCTAGATTAAAGAATATATATGCTAAAATTATGTTGTAGTCAATGCCAAAGATTAAAATATTGAATCTATATTATGTTCAAAGTACTAAGTTTTGATGATACTGGTTGTAGGTGAAATAAGGGTTATTATACGAAAACAAACCTTTTCCTATTTGGGTGCAAGAGTTAGTTGAGGGTCCAAACAACAAGGCTACCTCGTGACCCATATATTTAACGAGAGGGTTTTTATTTCACACACTTACGCACGGACAACGAAGGTCAACTAGTAACTATGGTGTTTGTGTTCGAGAGGAAAATTACTCAGATTCCTCAGACGAAGCCGATTTCTATGGAATTTTGACTGATATCATACAGCTTGATTATGTAGGATTAGTTTCCTTAAAAATAACATTGTTTAATTGTGAATGGTTCGATCCTACAGTTGGAAAGGGCACAAGAAAGAGCAATGGTGGCGTCGTTGATGTGCTTGCAACAAGCAAATATAGCAAATATGAGCCTTTTATCCTTGGTAAGTAGTTAAATAGTTTGATGTGTATTGCTCATAAAGCTAAATTAATATCTTCCCATGTATTCTACAACATCTCAGGCGGATCAAGTATATTATATACCGTATCCGTCTGTAAGACACCGAAGAGAAGTATGGCTTACAGTTGTGAAAGTCAACCCAAGGGCAAACTTAATTGGGAAGGTAAAAGAAAAAGAGGTGGAATTAATACAAGAAGAGAATGATGTGAATGTGGAGTTTACAACAATTGAAGATATTGTTGTGGGAAGTTTAGCAGATGCCTCAAACTCAACAACTTTGCTTGACATAGAGGTCGATGATGAAGAAATAGATGATGAATTTTTTTACACAAGTTTCGACATTTGAAGATGAGGAAGCCGATAGTGGAGACTAAATATTTATGTACTTATCTTTAATGAACAGTTTGGTTATCCTTATAAACTCTGTAGAATCAACTGATTATTTGGTGTTATTGTCTTACTTACGTAATGTATTGGCTTGGTTAATTATGTTAGATATTAAAAAAATGCAACTTCTTAGGCACAAAAACATTGAATGTAGCATAATTAGTTAAAACTTGGTTAAAAGTATCATATCAGTGTAGCATAATTGCTGCAAACACATGCTACACTTTAGTGAGTGCTACATGTAAATGTGACACTTTTGCGACTATTGGGTTTATAAATCCCTAAATTTTAATTTATCTCGCTAAAGTAATTAACGGGTTATTTAAATGTTTAGTATATTTTAGAAAATTTATAATTAAATTTTCTAACATTATAATTTATAAAGTTTATTTTTCTATTAGTATAATGGTTAAACGATGTAGCAAATTAGTAGCAAAAAAATGCTACTCTTTTGTGACTACATAATAAAAAGACTTAGCATTATTTCGACCTTCTCCTTTCTTTCAATCAGAAGAAAACCTCACTTGTGTTCCTTGGAGATATCGCGGAACTCACCCCTCTTCACCAACTCAAATCAATCGATCTTCGCCTTAGAGATAACCGTCTTCTTCGCCTTCCCTCATCCTACTTCTCACCGTGACTTCTTCTTCCCCCATCGCCGTCGATTTCGTTTTTGATTTCGAGGGTTGAACTGATTTCGTCTTACCCAGAACCACCAAATCACTTTCTTCTTCGATTCTCTTCTCCTGCAACCAAGAAATTCCCGCCATTAACTACCGGCTACACCTTGAATGTAAGTGATTTAGAGTCTCCTCTTGGATTATAATGTTTTCTTCTCATTCCTTGGAATAAACATCCACTTATTTGATAAAGCCCTAAGTTTTCTAAGCGTATTGTGTTGGGTCTCCTCCAAGTTTTGAGATTCCTTAAGTAGTTATTCCAGTAGATGGACTGATGAAATCGTGATTTCTAAAGCTTGTTGTTTGAATGTTCTGTAATGTTCATGGCGTGTAGATTTCGTGTGTTACTATGGACTACGAAAGTATTAATCTTGGTAGCAAAATGTGAGCTAATTTGTCACTGTAAATCAGACCCAAACCATATTGATTGTTAAAAGTTTTTCAAACTCATGAAAATTTTTAAGCTTTTTTCTTAGTTGGATTTCGATTTGGAAGATGTTGCAGAGGTTGATCTTTTTGTTTAGAGTGATTGAGAATGCATAGAAAGATAATTCTAATTGCTTCTTTCATGTTTGTATGAGTTTTTGTTTTCTCTAGTTATGGCTTCACGGGCTAAAAGCGCAAGAGGACGTGGTGGAGGACGAAGAGCAGGGTCTTCTCATTCGACAAACCAGCAAGGATCAACTTCTAGACCATCAGTTGCATTTATCCCTCCCCAACAAGCACCAGATGTTATTTTGAGTAAGTCTTTGCGGGTCAATGACCAAGTGAGGGGACGATCACCTATTGCTGAAACTCCTAGTGCAACAGCTCCGGTAGAAGACAATGATAATGAAGAGTCAGTCGCGGAAGATACAACTGAGGAGGAGGAGGAGGAGGCTGGACCTATGGGAGAGGCAGAGCAAATGACTCTAGATGAACTTTTGCGAGCTCCGGGAAGAGATGTTTATTTGCCAATTTTAAGTCTAGAAGAGGAAGGTAATAGTATATGGTAAGTATAAGACTAGAATTTCATATTTTAAGTTAACTAATTCGTAGTCAATGTTAGGCATTTAATTCAATAATTTCTGTAGGTTTGGGCAAGACAAAGGGACTATTACAAGAAAAATTTCAAAGCTGTTGAAGCACAAATTTGATGGACCGTATTACAGTTGGTCAAAAGTTCCTCCTCGACGTCAAGATCGTTATTTTATAGATTTCGCGGTATGAAAACAATATTTATATTTTTTACATTATATTTAATTTACAACCTTCCTAACAACTAATGGATCTTATCTCCCCAGCAAGAATTTACTTGGAGTCCTTTGATCACTCCACATGTAAGGGGGAAATTTAATGGCATATGCATAAGCTGTATAAGGGATATGGTTTGTAAAGTAAAGAAAAAACAGAGACCAAGGTGGATAGGAGAGGCATTGTGGATCGAAATGCAAGCATATTGGACAACCGAAAAAGCACAGTCAAGGAGTAGTGTGGCGTCCAACTCGCGGAACTCAGACCGGGGTGGTCTTGGTATTCCCAAGCATCTTGGAGGACCTAAGAGCTTCGAACAAATTCAGCATGATATGGCATGTTTCCTTTCATAATAAATTAAGGTAATGTATGAAAACTTTAACATGTTTAGAAACTGTTTTTATTCGACCTATAAAGATTGGTTTGTGATCATTGTGCTTCCGATTTGAGTAGTTAGTGAACATAGAATGAATTAGTTGTAGTTAAAAACTTGTTATATGATTAGTTAGTAATAGGCTGTGTGTTTTAGTTATATTTTTTGCACTTAATATTTCGACCATTATCACCAAGCTTTCTGTTTCGGCACATCATCTATGATGCATTTAAATGCTGTAGTTAGGACATCATCTATGTGGCTTTTATTTTCTGTAATTAGGCTGTACATAGAAATATAAAGTTTGATAAGTAAAATGAAAGTGAATTGAATTTGAAATGTTGTGCAAAGTGTTGCCATGTGTGTCGGTTTGGTTATGAAAAGGGAGAAAGAAAAATGTTATGATTTACACATTCATATTTATATGTTGAGTTCGTGGCTATTTGGTTCAAAACCATACGCTGAGTGTGAAATAATGCAACTGCATTAAATGTTTTTCTTTTTCTTAACATTGCTAAATCGAAATAATGTGTATATAGACTTTGTTAAATGTTAGTTTAGGATCCGTATGTTTATTAATTTTAAAGAGTGGCGATTTAGAAATAAATATTTTAGGTTGATGTTCTATCATGTTGATGTTATGGTTTAGATGGGTTATATATAATGTCAATGTTATATTTGTTTTTCCCATGTCCTAATGTTTTGTTATTCATAGGCTAAAGAACTTGGGAGACCGGTCTCGGTTGGAGAGGTTTTTGTGAGGACGCATACTAAAACCAATGGGAGTTTTGTCGATCAAAAAACAGCGCAAATTTGTGAGAAGTATAATAAAAACATAGAGAATAAGTTAGCGCAAGTTGAAGAGGATGCAAACTTGTCCAATCCTAACTCATCACGTCCTCAACTCACTACCGAGGAACTAGACGCGATCTTCTTAGAGGTAAAAGATACAGTAACTTTTGTTTAGTCTTTTAGTAATGCAAATTGATTATAGAAATAAACATTGCTTTTTGTAGTCAACTATTCCCGACTCTAGAGGCACACTATATGGACTTGGTAGCATGGAGAGCCGATTTGTAAAGAATAAGGGGAGTGGTGCCTCAACTAGCTATTCTTCTATGGCTCAACTACGAGACCAACTTGAAGCTGCGCAGCGGAAGATTGAAGAGCAAGCTGCTGAGAACGAGGAATACCGTGCTAGAGCCGATGAAGCCATCAAAGTAGCCGTGGAGGCAAAGGAAGTAGCTCAACAATCGCAAGCCACTGTAGCTACCTTGGAGATGGTAGTTGCGTATATGCGAGAAGATCCCGGGTATGCACGGTTTGTGGAAACTTGCTCCCAGAACCAGAACCAGAACACGGCAACCCTTCCAGAACAAGATTCTCCCGTTAACCCAACCAATCAACCGAGTACTTAGTTTTTTTTTTATTAGTTTTAAATATTTAAACTTTTTTTGGTTTGAATTTATACTTTCTGAATTTAAACTTATATATTTATTGCAATTAGAATTGAATTTTAGTTTTGATTCCATGATTTATTTAATTTTTTTCGTAAAAATTTTGTTTTGTTTTAATTAATTTAAACACACTTATTCATCCGTAGTCGCTTTTCAGTGACTATACCGAAATTCATGACTGTCGCTTTTTTGTTGCCTAATGAAATTTTTACAAACGACTAAATATTGTTCCTCCGTATTATAATAGTAATTAGTTTTCACATTTGCGACTACGCATAGTGCTGTCGCCAAATAGACAGAAAAATTATGCTACAAATTTGCTACTACAGAGTGTGGTAGATAAAATTTACTACTCCATAAATTATTGTTACATATTCGTCGCTGATGTGTAGTTGCCAAAGTGTAGCAAGCCGGTGTCGCAATATTAGCGACGTTTTATTTCTGTCGCTTAATTGTAGTATTTTTAGCGATAAAAAGGTGACGAACTGATTATGCGACGCACAATTTTTGACACATATTGTCAGTCGCATTTTCGTTTCCTATTTAATATTAGCGACGATGTAGCGAATAAATTTGCTGTAGCGAATAAAATGTTTTCGTGTAGTGTTCTTTGAAAGTTAAGCAAGGAGAGAAGAGAGATGAGAGAGAGAAGTTTTCCGGTTAACCAGAAATCACCGAGAGAGACATCATTTCAATCCTCAATTTTGCAAGAATAATAAGTTAACTCATATGTAAAAGTAAAAGCTCATCTAGAACAAACATTTATTTTGTTTAAATTATTTTATGACATATTCCACTACAACTGATATATTAAGGATCAGTAGCATTAAAAGTTAATGAATTTCTTTTCTCTTTCATTTCATTTTCGTTGTTCTTTATCTAATTTACCAAGAGAAAGATAATCATGATGGAAAGTAAGAATAAAAACACAATTTCAATAATTGTATCAACTAATCAGCGTCTACTAACCAAATGTATAATAAGAGTAACAAGTAAAACTTACCATCTAGAGATGTTAAGAAATACACCGTTTTGGAAAAATGACTACTATGAGCTTTAGGAATTAAAAAGTTGGACGCAGTGTCCTTCAAAATAATAGGCAAAACTCTCAGTTTCGAATAAAAAAACTAAAATACACCATTGGAAGAATCAACAATCAAACTTATACAACACATCCGTTTATGGGTGTCTTTTGAATATCGATTTTACCCCTAAAATCAAGAATCTTTTATCAAAACGATTACCGCCATCGATCTATGTTGCTCTCTCGTAGTTCAATGTCGAATACGAAAGTAAATGCAAGTGGTGTTGGGATATATTTTTTTTTTGGTAAACATGTAAATATTTTATACCATTCTTTTTGACAATATACAGAGGTAGAACAAAGAAATCAGAAAGACCAAAATCTACAGACAACAAAACCGATTAAGGAAAAAACAGTAATAACGAGACAAAGAACGACACCACAGAAGAACAGAGAATAGACAGCTCGATTATCAAATGCAGTTCCCCAACTCACAATACCGTTGATGTTGCCACGAGCGACCAAGGTCTAAAGCCATCCCTTAATACTTTGTCTCGAGTTGTGCCTACAGCTTCACCAAAATAATCGCGCTTGAGACCTGCAATGGAGAATCAAATAGAAAAACCTTCCAACAATCAATGTCACCACCACCAAAGTGGCAGAAAGGAGATCCGCCCGCCTAAAACTCTGGTTGTAGCAATCCTCGCCTCAGCCATCATCACTCTGTACAGGTCCACACCGGTAAGCTTGACGAGAGAACTCGAGAAGCAAAGGAGAAAACTTATTCCGAAGAGCGACCAAACCAAATCCGCGGAGAAGCAGATCTACGACATGCCACATCAGACCTGCCACAATGTAGAATCCCCACATACTACCACAGTTTCACCGGAAAAGCTCGCCGGAAGAGTCACCATCACGAGCAAAATGGAAAATCCACCACCTCAAGAAGAGACCAGCACCACCACCGAACGCAAACAACAAAGCCTTCTTCACCACCGCAACGATTCATTGTCAACGCCGGAATAGGAAGAGACCGATGCAAAAAAACAGATCTGACTGGAAAGAGAAGAGACGGGACGAAGGCGCATAGAGGAAGCCGGCGCCGTCCTCGAACGCCGAAGCTCCCTGGCTGAACCACCACCGACGCCTTCTCTCGAACCAGATAAGAGAAAAAAAATAAAGGAACTGCAATAAGAATGAAAGTGGAGGCCGACCCCATTGATAAAATAGCCACCGGTTGTTACAGAAAACAGGGGAAGACTCGGAGAAAAATGGAAATTTAGAGTAATATCAATCAGAACTGCCACGCGTAGGGTTGAGATGTATTCTGGGAAATTAATTGTTGGATATAATTCAAATGTTTAGAGTTGTAAAAGACGTTCGATTATGTTACAGGTTGTTACGGTTAATCTACCATTGTTAAAGCTCTTTTTAAGCTTGGCAAATGTGAGTTGATTAGTTGTTTTTATTGAGTATCTATTCAAATTCATTTTCAATAAAATTGGAATTACATTTTTTGAAAGTGAGTTGCGTTTTACGCTAAAAAAGGTATTAGAGCAAATTCGAACCTCAGAATTCAACAACAATGACGGAAACGAGAGCTCATGCAATGTTAAAGGAGGCGGTGTATCGGGAAGCAGAAGAAACTGTGAGCTCAAAGTTTGAAAACTTGCTATTATTGAAAACGCAGGATTTGGAAGAAAGAATGGATAGAAACATGACAGATTTGATGGAAACAATCAAATCAATGGCATCAAACAACACTTCTGCTGGAAATCAGAACCAAACTTCAGCAAACGTATCGACAACAACAGATTTGGCGTTTAACAGCGCAGATCAAATAAGAAATGGAAGATCGAACAATCAGAAGTTAGTACCAAAGTATTATGGCCCTTATAGAGTGGTGGACAAATGTAGAGCAGTGGCTTATATGTTGGATTTACCTCAAGGATCGTCAGTGCATCCTGTTTTCCATGTTTTCCAGCTAAAAATATTGGTTGGTAACGTTAAAACATCGACACACTTACCCTCTATAGTGTCAGATGTATTGGTTAAGGAACCGGAATGCATATTGGCTCGGAATATGGTTTAGAGGTAGAATCGAGCAGCTACCATGGTATTAATTAAATGGTTACATGAACCTGAAGAAGAAGCAACATGGGAATGGTTGTTAGATTTGCAGAAGAAGTTTCCAGCATTCAAACCTTGTGGACAAGGTTCTTCAAGAGAGGGAGATTTGTTACATGAAACAGGGGAAGACTCAGAGAGAAATGGAGGTTTCGAGTGATATCAGTTAGAGCTGCCACGTGTAGGGTTGAGATGTATTCTGGGAATTAATTGCTGAATATAATTCAAATGTTTAGAGTTGTAAAAATCATTCATTCATATTGTAAAAGACGTTTGATTCTGTTAGAGGTTGTTACGGTTGATCCACCATTGTTAAAGCTCTTCTTAAGTTTGGCAAAGGTGAGTTGATTAGTTGTTCTTATTGAGCATCTATTCAAATTCATTCTCAATAAAATTGGAATTACATTTTCTGAAAACGAGTTGCATTTTACGCTAACAAAGGCGCTGGACCGAGATTGAGAAGAAATGGCGGTTGCTGGTAAAGTTTTTTAGAGCGTATCATGAGAGAGAAAGTCTAATTGTATCATTACTTAATTGGTTGAGATATTTGACCTTATGGTGTAGATATAATGATTATCTTTTAATGTTGTAGTGATAAGTTTCATCTTCATAATCTCTTGCTTAGTATTAAGATTCATATATTTGCATTTGGTAAATCAGTTTTTAATTTTTAATTTGTTGTCTTAGAAAATATAATGTATCCGAAAAGAAAACTACTTCAATTGTTTCAATTAGTATCAATTTTGGTTTATGCAAAAGTTGCAATGTACATACAATGTACATCTTTACTTGCCAAGATTAGTTTCAAAGAAGATTACATTTAAGGATTTAATAGCAAGAGTTTAATGGAATCAAAAATTAAAAAGTCAATCATTAGTTATAAAAATCAATGATTAGTCAATTAATTTTTCTTTTGATTAATTCGCAAATTTGTTGGTGAATGTATTCCATAACATTCAATCATAAGCAAAATACTATATCTTCATCAATTTTCTTCTTAGGCAAATGTTAGGAGATATACGCAGATGGAAGAGTTATATTGAAAGCAAATTCATGATATTCAAAGAAGCATTGCTATCCAAAAACTAATCTAAAGTTTTTTTTATCCATAACAATCTTTTCTACGTATAACTAATTTTGTTGGGGTCCACTGCACATGTTTTTAATCTATTGGGCCCAATCCATCAAGGAACTCTCACAAGTCTCAACTCTCAAATCATCAAACATAGGCTACATAGCACAAAGTATTATTATTAGACTAAGTAAGACATTAGAACAACTAATCAATTTGTATTTTGGTTTAGAACTTGTGATTTTATAATTTCTGATTTTTTTAATCTTATATAAACTAGTTTTTCTATGTAGATCTCAGAAGATTTATATAGTCAAAAGAATTAGATATTCAAATAATTTTTTTTAAAACAGAAATCATTCTAAAACAAAGAACAATTTTGTATACCTTAAATAGCTTATAAAATAAATCTAATGATCAATTTGCATATTAATAGTCATATATACAGTCTACTTCTATTGTCTAAAATCACTATCTAGTTCTCGATAGTCTGGATAGGGATCAAATTTAAGATCTGACTGTTTTCAACAATTTATATATTTTTGAATATTTTTAAAAAATTAATGAAAAGATTTAATATGTTAAATATTTTGGATAATTTTAATAGTTTCAAAATAGATTATAGTTTATTCAAATATTATGTCGTCAGTCGCGTTTGTTTTTGTACATATTAGAATAAATTAAACTATTCTAAACAGAATTATTTTAACAAGTGATTGGTGTGGCTCCGGTGGTGTTGGTTTCGGTTTCGGTGGTCTTCCCCTCGTCTCGGTGCTCTTCTTCTTCATTAGCTCTTGGTGGTAGCAAGTTCCTGCAGCTTCCTAGGCTCGTTTGGCTTGGCGGTGGTGTTGATTTTTGTGTGGGAGGGTTGGCCGTAGGTTTTTTTATCGGCACAGCCGCACAGAATTGGTGGTATCGACTGATCAACTTTGTCATTGGGCTTGTTCTTTTGGGCCTGTGGTGTGGCCTAATCCTCTATACCAAAAGCCTTTTTTGGTTTTCGGCAAAATTTTAGCGGGTACTTGGTTCGGTTTTGAAGTGTAAAGTGTAAGTTCCAATGTCTGCCTTGGATAGCTTGTTGTTGAATAGAGCCGGCAGATTCGGTTATGTAGCAAACCGAAACCGTTTTTGTGTTTTGTCCCCGGAGGAGCAATAGGCGTTACTGCTAGAGGTTTGAGGACTGACTTCATGTGGAGGATGCTTATCGCAACAATGGTGGGGGCTTGGATTTTTCGGAGCTGCGGGACGCAAATAATCGAGTTGCTATAGTTTGGGATCATGTGTTTCTTCAACAAATTCTCTTTGGGTACGCCGACGGGTATTTCTGTTTACTGTGCTTATCTTTTGAGTTTATTTCCGCTTTCTAGTATTTTATTGTTGCTTTATCGTTTGCTCATTTTTTTCTTTTTAGATTTGGATCTTTCGGTTTTTTGTGTAACTGCCGCCAAAAATAAAAAATAATATAAATTAATAATATTTTATAGAGCAAATCATATCCACAAGAAAACGTATGAATATTATGTACTCAAATTTATTCAAACATTCAAAACATTACGGACCAAGAAAAACATTCAAATATTTATCGTTGAAAAGATGAACAAATATTTCATGTGGTTTCTAAAGGATGGTAAACTATGGGTCCATGGAGCCTTGTTGCTCGAAAATGGGGCCTACTATATATCCAAAATGATTGAGCTATCAGGTTTCACGTAGGCCCACTAAGACATCCCACCGGCCAGACTGCGTCTCTCTTAATTTTTTGCGAAACTTTTACCTAACGGTTTTTTTTATGCATACAACTACTACGTGAACTTGAGAAAGTGTTTGCTAACGTTCTTGAAATATTGAGTAATACTGATTCCAAAACTTAAAATCGTGATTGTTATGTTTTCCTTTGTCATGGCACTATGTTCTCTAGATAAGAGGTTTTAGCGTAAGTGTACTATATATGCAGGGCCGGTCTAAACATTTGTGAGATCCTAAGCGTAATTTAAAATAAGGTCTCAACATTTGTTAATAAAATTTTAAATATTTAAATATTTTTAAAGATAATCATTATAATTTTATAGTTTTAGTGTTATTTTTAAGAAAATATTTAGAAAACAATAAACAGAAATATATCATGAAAAATAAGGTTCACATTGTTAACTTTAACCATATAATTTATGTTCAGAAAGGAAAAACTACATAATGTTTGTAACTTCATCACATATAAGACTTAAAACGGGCCTTAATAACAAAAAGAAATATTGTGGGATTCTAAACGCTTACTTATGTGACATGTTCAAGTCCGGACATGCATATATGCATAATTAAATTGACCCACGACGATAAGCAACTTGAACTTTGATAGGTTCTTATTCTTATCCAAAAAATGACAAGTTTAGTACACTTCTCTAACCTAATTTCACAAAAAAGCTATACATATATATATATATATATATCTCTAAATAATATCCCTCTCGGATCTCTTTTCCTTTGTGAAACACTGAAATGCAAATAGATGGGAATATATATAGGTCATATATATATGTATATGCGAATATTAAATGGACCCACGAAATGAAGTAACGACGACTATACTATTTAAATCTTCTAACGACGCAGATCTTCAATATTTACTAAAATGTCCCTTTGCCACGTCAGTCTGACTTGGATTTGACCCCAAAAAGCGTTGGAACGCTTATCTAATCCAATAAGGCATAAACAATATTGTTACGTGTAGGTTGGTGGTAGAATCAACAATATTACTTTAAACCCCTCATAGTCTTATGTTTTTCATCTATTATACCAATATTTGTTTTAATAAATATAACCCCTTACGGCCCGGTTCCAAACATGGAATCAGATCATTTTAAAAATGTTGATGTTTATACATATTTTCGTGTACAATTATGCACTAAACTAGTTTGAGAAGGAGAGACAATATTTGCGATAAACGAGTCATGCCAATACAATGTAATTTTGGATCATAAGCAATGTAATGAAATTGTCTCTTTTAATAAATAATAAATTATTAATAATTTTAATTATATTACTTGATACTTGATAATAATTAAATTAACTATAAAAATAAAATAAATTCTACAGTATTCCGAATTATTGGACCAATTTCACTGTAAATAATATGAATCTTTTTATAACACTTGAGTGATTTTAAAATAACTTTTTACTTTTTTTTAATAAATTTTAACTTTTAATCAGAGGCGAACCCACGTAGAAAGTTACAGGTTCACTTGACACTAGTTAAATTAGAAATATTTCTTATGTTGATATAGAATATTAAATTTTTTTTGATTCAGATGGTTGAATTCTTACATTTTGACTCTCCTCTCTAGAGTTCTAACTTTTCCCTTTGATCCCATTGCACCTATTTTCCTACACTATTTTCATGGTCGTTCTATTTTTTATTTTTTTTCGTTGCCCAATTTTTGGATTATTTTTTGCTTATGTATAACTAACATGACCCCCGATAAAAAAATCATGAATTACCCCTGCCCTCAATTAAAGTTTTCAAAAATCATTTGCATTTGTACATCTAGCACACAAAGCAAAGTAGTGACACTACATGTTTTTTTTAGTTAGTAAGATCATCTCTGCAGGTATGCAGGGGAGTATCTCAATATTAAAAAACATAAAAAATAAAATAGAAAAATATGAAAGAGGAGTAGAGTCGTTTCTCGCTGAAGAGACTCTCAACTAATTTTGAAAAACTCTGAAAATATATGTGTGATTATGATTGGTCCAAATTTTTTATTACTTAAAATTGAATTGTATAATAAATATTTGTATTATATTTGTGAGGTTACTGTAATGAGTATCTCAACGATGTTCTAACTATGAGCAAAATTATGACCATATATAGAATAAATCAAAAGTTTTTGGTGTAAATGGGAATACACTATTCTTGTGGGGGCCATGAGGGGTAATTCTGATAATGTAATATCTCACAAAAAGAAAAAAGAAAAATTGAAAAGAACATATTATTAAAATGCAAAGACTGGCCAATCGGATAAGAAGGAACTGCAACAACTAACTTATTAAAGAAATCACATTTCAAACTATAAAAAATGGAAAACGTTTTCTCCGTTGAAGAAATCTCCGGGAACGACCTTTGGCCAGCGTTGTCTAAAGAATCAAATGGAACGACGGTGATGAATCGTAGTGCATCTGAGCGGGCATTCCATCGCTTCATACAAGAAACCTCCGCCACCGCCAGTGCCGCAGAAGCTGCGACGGCGTGTGGTTTTTCAGTCTCTGGAGATCTTTCTCCGAATGTTCCGGTTGATTCCGAAGAATACAGAGAGTTTCTGATGAGTAAACTCAATCTAGCTTGTGCTGCTGTCGCCATGAAAAGGGTAAAAACTTGTCTCTGTTCAACGCTTTATTTTAGTATTTTTTTGTTTGGATTTTTAGTTTAGTTTCCAAATTTGTTTTTTTCCCTAGAAAACTGGGAAAAATCAAACCTTTTATATGTAGCTTGTTGTAGTCGTTGTTTCGACCCACTTGCTTGAGGTTTCTGAAAAGTTGAAATGAGAACTAAGCTTGGTTTTGTTATTTTTTTGAGTATTAAGATCTATGGATCTCCAGAAATGAAAACGCTTTGTTATGATCTTCCTTAAAGATTATATAACTCTGCTTGGTTAAACTGATTTGTGGTGTTAATATTGAAACTTGATAGGGATCTTTCATCAAACCTCAGGATACTTCTGGTAGATCTGAGAATGGTGGAGCCACTGCATCAGAACAAGGCTCTCTAGCTTCTTCCAAAGGTCTTTCATTGCTCATATAATGCTCTAAGTTGTTGTGTTTATTACCTCTATGTTTAGCCTATTAAGATGTTTTCTTGATTGTTGTTGTGTTTGCTCATGCTACCTTTAAGAGTTTATGTAATTGTGTATTTAAAAATTTTCAAATCTGCTCATGCTAATGGACCAATCTGTATGCTTTTTTATTTTATCTGTCAGCTACACCAATGATGAGCAGTGCTATAACAAGTGGATCTGAGCTCTCTGCTGATGATGAAGATGCTGATGGTGAAACTAATATGAACCCTACCAATGTGAAGCGTGTGAGAAGGTAATAATCCTTTCTTCGATCAAACATCTATTTCCCATCTTGCTTGAACATGAACATGTTTGTTTGTTTGTTTATTACAGGATGCTCTCTAACAGAGAATCAGCTAGAAGGTCAAGAAGAAGAAAGCAAGCACACTTGAGTGAACTAGAGACACAAGTATGTTAATCTCAACACAATCTTATTCTTGCTCCTTAACTCTGTGAGCTCACTTATTACAATCTCTATCTCGTTTAGGTTTCACAGCTGCGTGTAGAGAATTCAAAGCTCTTGAAAGGTCTCACTGATGTAACTCAAACATTCAATGACGCAGCTGTAGAAAACAGAGTTTTAAAGGCCAATATCGAGACATTACGAGCAAAGGTAAAAATCCATTTTTCTTCTCGGATTAAAGAGTAACCAAAACTCACTTATCACGCTGTACAAGATTGTTGAAAACATGCTGTTTTTGCAGGTGAAAATGGCTGAGGAGACTGTGAAGAGAATCACAGGTTTCAATCCAATGCTCCATAAAGTTGTTTCAACTGTCTCTCTTCCTACTTCAGATACATCAAATTCTATAGACACAAGCAGCCACGTGACCACACCAGAGAGTAGTAGCTCGGGGAACAAAAGCAAGGGCTTGGTCGGGTGTAAGATGAACAGAACAGCTTCTATGCGTAGAGTTGCGAGCTTGGAACATCTGCAGAAACGTATTCGAAGTGTTGGAGATCAGTAGATGCTAAGAAGAATCTTGATTTGTAACAGAGAGAGATTCAGACTAAAGTTATTTATGTGTTCTGTAAAGAAATTGTTTTGAGATTATTTAGCTTTTTGTTGTTGTTGTTTACCTCGTTGATCGTTTGTGTTGAACTTTCAAGTTTTAATTCAACTCCCAACACTTGCAAGTTTGTAATTTGCATATATCATTGTAAATTTTACAAAGTTCTTAGCAAAAAGGTTAAAAATACTACAGGCGTTTCATCCATTTTATGTTGTTAATCTATTTACTTGGTGCAGCCAAAGTATAATTCTTGTTATTAAACTTAGTAGAAATTGGTGTTCATTATGACATTCATTTTGGTTTTGAGTTTTTCAAATTTTTTTTTCAGATTTTCGGGTTATGAATAATATAACTGAAAATAAACTTTATCTAATGTAGATTGTTTGGTACGTTTCAATTTAAACTTGGATTCGAATTCAGATTCATTTAGTTTTTGATATATACATATAAATTTTAAAATATGATTCAGTTTTTGAAAATTCGGATTATATATCCTTTTTATCCGGATTAAACTAACAAATTCCATAAGTATAATTAATATGTTTATTTGCAGAACTGATGTTTATAAAAAAAACTTGTATAAATTTTGGTCGTATTTTTCATTGATCTATAGATTTTTGAATAAGAAGAGGTTTGTAATTTTGTATAAAATATTATTTTATTTTAGAGAGAATCTGGATTATATTGGATAAAAGAAAAGGAAAAAGAAAAAGAAAAACACAGAGCTTTAGAACCAGAAGAAAAAAAAGAAAAGAAAAAAGCAGTAATGGCGACATCTGTTACGACTCTATCTTCTCCTCCACCAGTTTCACTACCTCTCTCATCATCTCGCTCTTCCTTCTTCTCCAATTGCTTCACACTACCGACCCGACCAAACACCCGTTCTTTGGTAGCGATTCGACCCAGAATCCGACCGGAGCCGACGAGAAAGCCACTCACTTGTAATGCTCTGTTTGGTCTCGGTGTGCCTGAGCTTGCTGTGATTGCTGGAGTCGCTGCTTTGCTTTTTGGACCTAAGAAGCTTCCTGAGATTGGGAAGAGTATAGGCAAGACCGTCAAGAGCTTTCAACAGGTTGTTTTTTTTTTGTTTGAAATTTCAGTATAGCTGATTCAGTTTTTCAATTGAATCAAAGAAGATGATTGAAAATTTATGCAATTCTGGAGTTTGTTGTTTGGAGTTGGAATTGTGATGTAAAACTAAAAGGTCTGAAGGAGGATTGTGTTTTTGGGAAGTTTATGAGAGCTCTCTAAATTTGTGAGGAATAGATAAGAACATTCAGAAAGATTGGAACTTGAGTGGCTTAAATAACTTAGCTGTATAGTATAGATGAAGAATAAAACATTCATTTGCTTGTAAACAGTTGAGTATTGCTAATTTGTTATGGCTCATGGTTGTGTGATATATATATATATATATAGCTTCTTGTTGTATGTTTTTTCTGGTGTTCCTTTTATCTGTTCTTATGGGGTTTGGTGTATTGCAGGCTGCAAAAGAGTTTGAGTCTGAGCTTAAGACAGAACCTGAAGATTCTGTTACTGACTCATCCTCTCCAGTAGCAATAAGCAAGAAAGAAGAGGAGAAAACTGAGGTTCCCTCAAGCTCAAAGGAGCATGTATAATGATGAGACTTTAGTGTTTACTTTTTCTTGTAGCTTACAATAATTTGTGGCATGAGTTGATATTTAGATTAAATACTCTTTTTGAAGGAAACAAAGTTATCTCCCTATGAAACTTGGCATTGCTGAATCTATTGAGTCAAGGCAAAGAAACTATTGAGTCTGCAAAAACAAATTCGCAATCTAATTTTGGTTAAGACCAAGGAAATACAGAAAATTCAGACAACAAAAATACAAATTTCTTTGGACTGGAGATTAAAATTAGAGTTTCGTTCCAGAATCACTCTAGCACAAAGACTAATTGTCTATAACACTTATTCATTGCATAAGCTTCTATCTCTTTATCCTCTCCAGTGCACCCAGTTGCTTAGCTGCACCGTTCTCACTACTTTCTCCACCTTCGCCGTCTTCATCTCTCTTTCTGGCAAGTCCTCCAAATACAGCAGCAGGGACTTCTCTCTGAGAGATCCCTACTTGGTCTTCTCCATCAGACTCATCATCAATTTCATCGGGAAGCTCAATGTCTTCTCTATTCCCTGTCACCAGTTTCCCCTCATTCTCAATAGACTGTGCGATGACTCCTGCGCTCACAAACCCAACTTTTCTTCCACCGTCCGTGGTGGTCGATGTTGTGGTCAAGAGCTACCTCTCTAGAGCCGCCATTTCATCTTCCGCTAAACCTGCTTTCTTCAGCTCGTCTTTGGCCTCTTCCACATCTACCATCTTGTCCTTTTGCATCATGTTCTCTGGTAGAATAAAATGAGTCTGAAACAAGAAAACGATCAAATATAGTTAGCTTCCAGTTCCAAGTCAAAAACTACAGCTAGTGGATTCTCAGAATAGACAAAAAGTTGCTTCTTTGAGAGATGGAAACTGATGCAAAAATACCCTAAAGTATTATGCTTTAACCAAGGGATCAAACATCTAACCTGACTGTAGCTTGCGGAAACACTTAGCTTGATACGAAGCATTTCTCTGTACGTGTCTTCATTCCCATGCTGAACTTCAAACTCGTGCCACTTGTTCCAGAATTCTGGGTCTGATCTGGGATCTGCAAACTGAGAGGCATACTTGTAGAGTGCACGAGCTCGATCAATTTCTCCCAAGCTTCTTCCAGCTCTGCAAATTTTATGCACATGATCTTCACATCCTTGTGTGGAAGCCCAGATTCTATTGCTTTGCTCATATATTTCTCTAGTCCTGGGAACACCAAATATCTCTGCTGCGCGAGAAATGTATATCTCATACATCTCAAGCTTCTGGCCTTCTGGAACTTTTTTTGTGGCTTCCTCATATACCTTCATGGCTCTCTTGGCCAGACCATAGTCCTCTTCTAGCTTAGCATACTGAAGGTATAAGGTCCTGACAGCATCAGATGGAGCCTGAAAGAAAGATAAAACAAGCTGGATCACACACAATATCACCACATCAAAAAACAAGTTCTCTGAGTAACTGGCCATTTAAAAGTAATTAACTTTGGTACTTGTTGCATCAGATATGTGCAGACAACAAAAAAAAACAGCATTTCAACCACCATAAGTAAAAGCATAAGAACCAAAAGGATCTAGATATTAAAAACTAAATACTAAACCCCTAAAATAAAACAGGTCCATTTTAGTAAAGAAAGGAAAGTTCTTAAATTGATACGAAAGCAAAACATGATAGAACTTGACCGAGACTGAATAAACCATCTTTGATAAAACTATAGCGAGATTCAAAAACTTCCAGCAAGGAAACAGAGAAAAAAATAACAAGAGGTGAGGTGTTTGCATCTTATCCGGTGACTCTTTCGCTGCAGCATCTACATCTTTGACCTAGTCTGAAAATTTCAACCACAAATTTTTATTCCACGCGATCAAATATGAGACAAGATTTAGAGATAATAAACAAGTAAAGAAAGAAGGAAGAGAAAAGGTAATTGATGATGGCGCTACAGGAGCCACCGACCGCGGATTTTCGACTTAAAATAACTAGATCGATGAATGATATGGTAAATGGTAATTTGGTCTCTCTCGAAAGAAAATTGGTTTTGAAAATTTACATTACTATATTTTAATATGTTAATAATGAAATTATAATATCGATATGCAAGTTAATTTATTCACCAAAAAAACAAAAATTACGTAAATAACTATATTCTCTAATTTAAATGGTTTTCTACTTCTTTCCTAAAAAGATTTTAAAATATGTCACTTACAATAAAATTTTTATTTTAAACTTGTCCATCATACGGATCCTAATCTAGTTTTTTATAAACGAACGATGCAAGCGCAATTTTCAGGAAATCCAGGCTCTACTCTATTTTACTCAAGGACTAACAATAATATATAAAAAATTATTTATTCTCTTTATTTCCCATCAATTATATGTTTTCATAATCCCAAATATATTGAATTATATATTACCTATGCTTCATAAAATTCTAAACAATATTTTAATTTACGAAATCACGAATCGATTTTATTTTTTCTTATTTGAATTTACTTTTTTGGTTTTTTCTAATCTACTTCTTTTAAAACTTTGATAAATCACTCACGGACAATGATGATGATCTCGGGTAACAATAGTGGTGATGATAGTAAAAAAATCCAGTGCAAATGGGTGTTGATGAAAATGATTATTATTCATATGGTAATGATGATCTCATAGATAGGATTATAGGAACTATGATAGTTTTAATGGCAGAGACCAGGACCGACCCAAACTTAGATGATGCCTAAAGCTCATAATAGTTTTATTTTGTCCATTTACAAATAATTTTTTTTTAAAAATAGAATGATATTCGAACTCAACACTTCGTGCATGTCTTAAAAACTTAAATCACTATGCTACAAAATATATTTCTTAAAATTGATATCCCTAAAATAATTATATATTTTGGCGGGTAAAACCTTTGTTTCATGGATTTTAAGTCAGGGCCGAGAGAAACTCATCTATTTAGGAAGAAGCAGGTGCAACTGACCCCTTAAAACTTGTGAAATGTTGTTTTAATCATTGTATAATGTAGGTATTTGACATAATTGGTAATGTTGACACCTCTTTATTATCAGTATATGTGTTCGGTGATCCCTTGCAAAAATTATTTCTCTTTATTTTTTGAAGATAAATTTTTTCAATATCTTCATTTACACTTTCTTTTTTTCCATTTAGTTTACATTTTATTTTCTAATGAAATATAATTATTTCTCTTTTATGATTTATTTCTATATGAACTTCCATTACAAAACACTTTTTCTAAGAGAGTTGACCAAATTTGTAAAGTTAACACCAAATACTTTTATATAAACTACCTAGTTAAACCATATTCCTGTGATTTAAAGTATTTTACGTATTTCTAATATGTAATTAAGCATATTGCTAAATGATTCAATTTCAAGATTGCTTATACTATTTTTGAAAGATGTTGTCATCACAAGAAAAATCAGAAACTTGGTTTATATAGATATTTTGTAGATATAACTCGTAGTCTCGTACCAATATATAAACAAAAAAATCAAAATTTAATCAATTAAAAAATTCAAATGTATATTAATTTTATTTTAAAGTCAAGTGGATATATATGTATATTGAAAATTCAGGTAAAAGTATGAAGTTTTATAAAAAGGATGATTATCCATCATCTTTCGATAATGTCTATCCATATATTATTTTAAACACAAGAAAAGCTACTTCAACATTAAGTAATTAATACTTTATCTCCTTTCTAGCTTTCATATATTATATGTTATAAGATCAAAGAAGTAAGTTAATAATAGAAAAGAAGTTGAATGAAATCTCTTTTACTCTCTTATCTCTCCCACTAGGTCTCTGCCTCTTTGCGATAAAATGAAAGGCTACATGTTTTCCAAATTGATCATTACATATGGTAGTCTCTGCCTCTTCTTCGATCAATCAAATAGAAAATTAAGTCTCTTTGATTATATAAATCCATGCTTTTTGAGTTCTTATATGGAAGGTTGTGCATTATGAATTCTTACAAAGAAAATTATGGTTCTTAAATTATTTTATAAATTTATATGTTTAGCTATTAAATTTATTTTAAATAATAATTATGTGTTATATCAAGTTTTAAAATATTTAAATATGTCTTTAAAATCAATATATTTTCTCATTTTAAAAATTTATGAGGTACATGTCAATATAATATTGGACAGTGCAAAAGTAATTGAAATGTCTAGATGAACTAGTCTTTCAACTTCTTAAGACATAAATTTCATAATCGATGATGTCTTATGTTCTCTAAAAATATCAAAGAAACCTTTTGAAGTTTCAAAGACATTTTTCTTAATAATAATAATAATAACCATATATAGACTATAAATAAAAATGACATTGAATATTTTTGTATCACATCAGAGAAGAAACATATATTACAAGAATTTCTCAATGTTATCCTCCGCATTATATTGCACAAGGATATGAATGAGCGCATCATATCTTACAGTAAATTCGAAGTTTACTGGTAAATTTATTTTTTTTGAATGAAAGACTTGGACATTTTGGTTCGGTCATGATGTGAAAATTTGTGCAAAATTATAATAGTCATTCACTGAGTTTTCATGTGATGCATGTTCTCAAAGAAAACTCATAGTTCAACCATGGCCATCCAAAAAATTGGGAATGAATCTCTAGTATTCTTAGAGAGATTACATGGTGATATATAAGAATATGATCACTCTTTATGCGGGCTGTTTTGATACTTTATAGTATTGATTGACGCATGTAGTACATAAAGTACATATTCACATGTGTGTTTGTTGACTTTCGCAAGATTCGTTGTCCAAATAATAAGTTTGAGAACACAATTCCATGATTATGCCATAAAGAAAATTAGACTTGATAATGCCAATGAATTCACTTACAAGCCTTTAAGGTATTGCTGAGTCTTTAATTAAACGGTCATTAATTAAATAAAATATGGTATCGAATGTTCGACCATAATGAAGACATACATGTAAATGAATATATCATGCAAAACATAAAGATGGCAAAAAATGATAGTAAACATGAAGTTTAATAAATGATTAAAGAATAGCATAACCAGTTATGTCATCCCGATCAAGCAATGATATCAAAGATCATTGAAAATTTATGCTAAATGATCAGAAATTTCTCTTTCAAGTCTTACATGCTTAGTCGTTCATACATCGAATGTAACATTTAATTTATATTAAAATTATTTAAATTTATATTTCATTTGAATTTATGTATTATTTATGGGGTGGGAGGTTATGCCTCCTCCTGGATTATATAATAAGCTATGCCTCATTAATCATATGTTTGTTGACCAAATCACCATTTTTAATTGAACGAGCTCATTGGATATGTTATTGATCATAAATTAGGATTCAATACAAAATGAATGTACTAGAAGATTCATCATCTCGAGGAAGAGAATTAAATAATTCCACATCGATAATAAGTTGGTAATTTTGACGAGTTTACATTCTTAAGTTTGTTAATTTTGGTGAGTTTACATCCCGAAAGTTATCACTTATTGTATGTCGATTGAAATAAAGTGGAATATCTATAAGATGATGTCCACATTCAAAATGAGATTTAATGAATCATTCATAAACCAAATCCAAGAGATTACCAAACGATTTATAGTGAAATTTAATCTCCATGTGTTGGCATGGAACATGTAATAATGATATTGCTTATAAAACCAACGAGTTACAAAAAATATTTCTCCCATGTTTTGATTCATGGTTAAAAGATAAAATATTTCTCCTTTGAATGGGTGTGTGATATATGTTGAATGTTCCACCACACTGCATAAAAGTGACATTCAAAGAAGATGAAATATATATATTGTTGGAGATAAATCTCTACTCTAATAATGAGCCATCATTCAAATATGTGCTCATTAAAAGATTTACATATCATCATTTCTATGATAAATTTTCTCTCGTTATTATGGAGAGTTGAAAGATTTTCTTAATGTTCATAATTAGTAAGAGATCTCAATTAACCATGTCATTACGGAAAACTTAGAACCAAAATAAAAATAATGGTCGACAATATAAATCATATAGCACGTGCGATATGATTAATGAATGAGGATCATGAATCTCGTATGAAAAATAAGAAATTTTGGAGCAATATTGAAGCATCAATAGGGTATTATGATATATAAAACAAAATGTTATGTAGTGTTAGTTTTTGTTAAAATATCTGATAAATAAATATTAGATGCTATATGAGCGACTTGATTTGTGCCTCATGGAAAAAATGCTTAAAGAGCTTAATCCCTAAAAATTTATAATATCATAGTTATGTTCTCGGGGAGATTTTAAACATGATGTCGAAACATCATCAAAACTCTAGAGGAGTTATTTAGAATAAAAAACTTTGGAAAGACAAAATTGTCTTCAGGTATTCCAATTCAATATCTAGTAAATATATGTTATATTAAGCACTTTCAAAAATAATGTGTGCGATCAAATTACAACAATCACTGTATATATTAAAATAATTTAGACGCATGATCATTTAAGTGAATATTTGTTAAAGAAATGATATGTAAATAACAAAATACACCCTTGTGTCTTTATAAAGAAATCCTCATTTGAATTCATGATCATTGTTGTATATATTGATGATTTAAGCATAGTTCAATCTCAAAAAGATATTAATGATGCAAGAACTCATATGAAAGAATAGTTTAAATAAAAGATCTTGGAAAGACAAAGTTTTGCCTCATGCTCTAAACATAGTATTTCCAAGAAGAAATATTTATGCATCTAATGTGTTCTAATGGTCAATAGATCTCTGAATGTTAAATATAACTCATTCAGACCTTGTCAAGATAACAAGGAATTATTATGTCCCAGAGTACCTTATATGAGTACAATTGGTGGACTTATGTGTTTTTGCAAATCATACCCTACCAGATATAGAATTTGCTACTAACGTCTTTGTAGGACACAACTCATCCATAGATATTGGAATTGAGTAAAATGTGTCTTTCATTATTTTCAAGGTATGATTGACTTAGAATTATTTTATTCTGAAACCCCTAGTTTGGTGTAGTTGGTTTTGCAGATGTTGGGTATGTTTTTCACCACTTCTCTGAATGAAGCCAAAATTATTACATTAAATGATTTGTCTCCCTAATCAAAGAAGAAGATATTACGATTGACATGACCAAACGTATTCTTTCAAGATTTTTCTCATATACGCACGAACTCTGAAAAAACTAAGAGATCGATATCCAACATATTTGCGCAAGTGACAATGCAACAGATCTATTTACAAAGGTTCTCCCTACTCCAACATTCAATAGAAGATTCAGATTATCAGAATGCATCTCCTTAAAGATGATGCTTCCAAGGGAGAAATATGATAATATGTGTGATTGCACTCGTTTGCCTTTATCATGATTTTAATCCCATTTAGTTTTTCTGTGAAAAAGTTGTTATCGAGACACCAAATAACACATAAAAAATATACATCAAAATAATGTATTATCATAAAAGTTTCTGACTCTTCCAAAATCATTGTCATACATCTATGACATCAAGATAAATGAAGAGAATGAGAATCATTTACGACATCTATAAAGAAAAATATTATAACGATCCATTTCACGAGGAGATTGCTTCACTTCACTTTATTTTCTTTTATTATGATTTTTGTCCTATTAAATTTTCCATGATAAAAGTTTTAACAAAACAATATGTGACACATCAATAATGATGAATAATCAAGGAATGTTATAATCATCTATGTGGTTATCCATCTCCTTTGGATAATGTCTATCCATATATTACTTTTACCACAAAAAAGCTAAATCATAAAGTCCTCTCTAGCTTTCCTATATGTATGTTGTACGATCAAAGAAGAAATAAGTTAATAATAGGGTTTTCTGGTAATAAACCATCAACTTTTTTATTTTTTGCAAAAAAAAATATTCACTTAAAAGTTATGCAGATCAATCTTACCAACTTTAAAATCACTCGCAATATATCCATTCCGTATATTATCGACGTAGCTCCGGTTAATCGGTGTTAACAAGTAACAGAAAACTTAAACGACATCGTTTTAGGGATAAAATTAAACACCATCATTTATTTAAATCATCAAAACATCAAAGTTTTTAAAACTAAACCAAACCAAAATAAAATCAAACCAAAATGATTTATCTCCGGAAAACCAAAATAAAAATCAAACCACAACGAGTTGACTTTTCCGAGTTGGCTTTTGGATTTGGCTTTTGTATATGTCTCTGACAACCATTACCTCCGGCGAAATCATCATCTCCAACGATGGAGACGGTAATAATGGGAGAAAGAGTTATAGTAGCAGTTGTGTTTTCTCGTATTCTCTTATCTCTTCCTCTATCACTAATCTATCATGGCTTCTCCCTCTTCCTCCTCTCCCTCTCCGCCTTCCTCGTCTAGAGTCACGCCGAGACTTCTCCTTCTATTCTCTCCCGTTTCACCGCCAGGTCAATTTTGAAATTCAATCTAATTTCAAATTTTAGTTCCAGAATCAAGAAATAAATGAAATTCTCCAATAGATCAATTCATATTAGCTATGAATTTTCCGATTGAAGAAGATCTCATTGTTGTTTTTGAAAATTGCAGGAGAGGTGCGTCTTCAGGGATATTGCTAGGAGCTATAACACTTCCTTCTGTAATGATATCAATATTGGTACATATTACAAGAGGTATCTCACTTCACGAAGCTGAACAAGATGGTAATTTTCACAACTTTTGTATCTTTGGATTTGGCTTTTGTATCTTTGTATCTTGAAAAGAAATCTTCATTGTTTATGGGTTAACATTGTTCTCTATAAATCTCACAATTAGGGTTTTTTTTGTTTCGGGGTTAACACTGTTCCATCTCCATTCAAATCTTCCATTCTATTCTAATTTTCCCTCCTCCTTCGATTCAAGATTTCTATCAAATTTATGGTGATTCTAGATATGGTATTGTTCTTAAATATCTCTTATCAAAAATTAAGTTAGAGTAGAGGAGAGACACTTGAAGCTGAAAGATAACCAAAATTTGTTAATCATTTTGGTTTGATTTATTCCAAAAAAAACCTTGCTGTTTTGACTATTTAGAAAAAAATATGTTGTTTGATTTTTATCTCTCTAAAATAACGTTGTTTTAAAAGTTTTGTTAGTTTTTTAACATCAACTAACAGAGCCACATCAATAAATGCGAAAAGATTACATTGTGAATGATTTTGGAGTTGACAGAATTAGTCTAAAAGTTTTTTTTACAAAAAATAAAAAAGTTAATGGTTTATTTTTAGAAAACCTTCTTAATTAATAATAGAGAAAGAGGTTGAATGAAATCTCTTTTACTCTCTGATCTCTGCCACTAGTTCTCTTTCCATTACCCACATCTTTCACTTACGAACATATATATACATATATATATATATATATAATAATGTTATATATGTTTTCGTTATAGTTTTTTTTTTTCCTTCAAAAAATCTTTATTAATCGCCAATGTTGATATCACAAGTTACAAAAGGAATAAGAAACACTGGACAAGTATAGTAAAGAGTTGAAACATAATTTGAATCAATCGACTTGCGAGCTAATAAATCTGCACATCTATTTTGTGTCCGAGATTTAAAAATAAATTTGATCTCCTGAAACATCAACTTCCACAGGTGTATCGTCTCTTTATAAGCTTGTAATCGTATATTTTCTGCCTCTCCATTGATAATCTGGTTTATGTAAAAATTATCTCCTTCAAACTCAATACGTCGATAGCCAAAACTCCATGCACCTTGTAGAACCCATATCAAAGCGAAAAATTCTGCCTCTTCTATGGAATGTCTACCTTGAAATTTACCCATTCCACATTCATAAACTATTCCAAGGTGATTTCTGATTATCCATCCCGTTCCCGATAAAGTATTTCCCTTATAATGGGAAACATCATAATTACATTTAAACCATCCTTTTCTTCGTGGTATCCATTGAGTATGTTGAACTTCGGGTCTTCGTAGTATTTCCGATGATGTCGTGAACACGTTATCTGATTTATGGAGGTCCTCCTTTTCGTCCAACCATTCCTTTGTATCTGTTTGTGCTTTGTCGAAAATTTCTTCAAAGGTATAGTGTTTCCGATTAAACACCAAATCATTTCTACCCTTCCATATCTTCCATAGAATCCAAAAAGGCAAAAGACGCAAATGTTGATCTATATTTGTATCAGCACTGAGTTTAAAAATGTACCTTAATTTATCCTTCACCATCACCATGGAATCCGGTAAAAGGTTACATGGAATCCCGGATAATCTCAAGATAGCCATAGAAGAAAAACATGTGAAAAACACATGGTCACTTGTTTCCAACTCTTTACAACAATTAGCACACAAAGGATTAACCCTAATATTACGGTGGAGAAGGTTATCCGCAACACCAATTGCTTTTGAAGCCAACCTCCATAGGAAATGTCGAAGTTTTGGCGGTATCTCTTGTTTTCAAATATTTAAAGCAATATCCGAGTGAGTGAACAAATGAACCCGATGTTTGTTTTCATCACTTATTGCATTAGATGCACACCAATATCCAGACTTCACATTATAATCCCATTTTTGGTATAACTCCAAATCAAAGAATCACATCGGGGATGACTAGGTAAAAATATTTTGTTAATCGTATAATGATCCAAAGGATCAATAAATTCGATTAACTTATCCGGACTCCACTGTTTTGTTACCAGATCAATAATGGTATCCACTAATTTATTCGGATCCACCGACGGTATTAATTTCGGAGCCCGTGGTGGTATCGTTGGCAACCAAGGATCCACTCCTAGTCTTGTTCCTTTACCATCGCCAATAGTAAACTGAACACCTTGTTTGAGTAGTTCACAACCAAAACG
The DNA here is from genome assembly GCA_963922655.1 of Cardamine chenopodiifolia. NCBI lineage: Eukaryota > Viridiplantae > Streptophyta > Magnoliopsida > Brassicales > Brassicaceae > Cardamine > Cardamine chenopodiifolia. The sequence continues at coordinate 9,844,990 of OZ000464.1, forward strand.
TAAGGAAGTCCAGCCATATGAAGGTTGTGTGCCTCTCTCTGCATCTAGAATATTCCCGTCGGCAAAATACCTTGCTTTGAGAATTTTAAAAAGTAGGCCTTCGGTTTTTAACATAAGTTTCCATACCTGATTAGCTAGTAAAGCTGGGTTGAAATGCTGAAATTCTCTAAAACCCAGCCATCCCTCTCGTTTCGGTGAAGTCATCTTTTTCCATGCCACCCATGACATTTTCCTATTTCACTCTGTCGTACCCCACCAGAATCTCGCCATCATTTTATCTATTTCAGCACAAATATCTTTTGGTAACTAAAAACAATTCATCGAATAGACTGGCATTGCATAGGCAACTGATTTTATTAAAGTTTCTTTCCCAGCATTGGATAAAAACCTTGTCTGCCACCCCTTTATTGTATCATGCACCTTTGATTTTATGTATTGAAACATCTCTTTCTTTTTATGTCCAAACTGTTCTGGTAGTCCGAGATACTTTCCCGCGCCGCCCACCTTTGTTTTATGAAGAAGATCCATTATGTCGTCTCTTGTTCTTTGAAAAACACGATTACCAAAGTAATGGCTGATTTTTCCAAATTGATAAGTTGTTCCGAAGCCTTTTCATATGTTTCAAAGATATCTAGTAGATGTCGACTGTTTGCTTGATCAACTGTGAGAAAAAATAAAGAATCATCAGCAAATAAGCGATGGGAGATTGACGGCCCCTTGTTGCTAATTTGTATCCCTTTAATTCGACCATCTTGTTGTGCTTTCATCATTAGAGAGCTTAACACGTCTGCACATAAAATAAATAAATATGGCGATAGTGGATCTCCTTGTCGTAATCCTCTTTGAGCGCCAAAATGACCATAGGGACTCCCATTAATCGAAACCGTTTGAATGCATCTCATTATCAAACCTATCCATTGCGAATCAAATCCTTTTTTCCTTAATACAACCTCTAAAAATCTCCATTCTATACGATCATATGCTTTACTAATGTTTTTCTTGATCGCCATATAAGAGGTAGCATATCATTTCCGAACACGGAGAGAATGTAGTACTTCATGGGCCACAAGAACATTATCAGTGATACACCAATCACTAATGAAAGCAGCTTGATTTTTCGACACAATCGTAGGCAATACCAACTTGAGTCGTTGAACCAAAATCTTAGAAATAATTTTGTACAAAACATTACACAAAATAATTGGCCTAAAATCTTTCATGGTTTCCGGTTGATCTATCTTAGAGATAAGAGATAAGTTTGTATGATTCCACTCGTTAGGGAAAATACTTGTCGAAAAGAAATCTTGTACTTCTTTAGTGATAGATGATCCCACTATATCCCAATAATGTTGATAAAACTTTGCGGTGAAACCGTCAGGACCCAGAGCTCTTGTTGGACCGATAGAAAAAACCGCATCACGAACCTCACTATTAGTAACCGGCTGAAGCAGTGATTTATTCATGTTGGGCGTTACTACTTGATCCATATTAGACAGTGCTTTATCAAGGTTTTCTTGATTAGAACTGGAAAATAAATCAGGAAAATACCGTTCTGCTTCCCCTGCAATACTCTTATTACCATAAATGACTTCTCCATTGTCTAGCTTTATGGAAGTAAGACGATTCCTTGTAATCCTGTTCTTAGTAGCAGCATGATAAAACCGGGTATTACGATCTCCATAGTTTAACCATTTATTTCTACTCTTCTGCTTCCAATATATCTCCTCGTTTCGATATGCAAGAGCTAACTCTCTCCTTAGGTCACGAAGGTGTTCCAACGACATACCATAATCTGTGTGGCCTTGATCTATTCGGACTTTCAATTCCTTTCTACGTTGAGCCGAGTTAGTCGAATGTCCTCTCCGCCAAGCTGCAATCTCTGTCTGACTTCGACAAATTTTATCATGCACCATTTCAGAATTTAGAGAAGCAGGTTGAGACCAACATGCTCAAACAATCTCCTTTACTTCGTCTTTATGACACAAACGCTCATCAAAGTAAAATGGTTTTGGTCCCATCTCTGTTTTTCGTCTTATCTTAATAATAAGAGGGCGATGGTCTGATTCAATCAATTCTAAAAACTCAACCCTTGCCGCCGGATAATTTGCATTCCATTCATCATTGGCCATAGCTCGATCTAACCAACTTTCGATTGTATAAGTTTTCCGTTTTCCACACCAAGTCACGTTATTACCCAAAAAAGGTAAATCGGAAACTTTACAAGTCGAAACCATGTTTCAAAAATCTACTAAACTCCAAGCCTCTCTAGGTCTTCCTCCTTTTGTTTCATTGGAATTTAAAACTTCATTAAAATCGCCAGCCATAATCCATGGTCCTTGGCGATTATCGGCGATACATTCTAATATTTCCTATAAACCATGTCGTAATTTCCGTATATGATTTCCATAGACAAAAGAAAAATAGAAGGAATCTTCGTTATTGATAATTATGCAATCTATGAGTCTTTCATCCATAGATAAGATAGATACAGAAATACACTTGTTCCACATTAAAGCTAGACCACCTCCTCTACCTAATGGTGGAACACATCGAACGTTATCGTATTTCAATTGAGCCGACACATCACGCACCACATCACTTGAGTTCTTTGTCTCGATCAAGAAAAGTAAGTCAGGGGAATAAGTTGCCTTAATTCCCTTAAGATGTCGAACCACCAGACTACTCTTCAAACCTCGGTAGTTCCAAACCGTTGTATTCATTCCAAACCCGGTGGCTTGTGGCTCACCGTGCCCTCTCCATTAGTGTTTGTTGGTGTTGGTGTTGTAGTTGAACCTTCTTCACGTACGCGGTCTTCCTCCGGTTTGAGGAACCAGTTTCTCACCTCCCGCACTTTGGACTGAAAACGATGCTTCTTCGTCAATCTCTCTGTCATACTGTCATTCATGTATCCTTGTCACATTTCATAACAAAGCAAGGTAGGGGGAGCCGTCTCCGTCGAGTTTGAAGAAGAAGCCTCAGTTTTCCTCTTCTTTGAAGCAGTCGGACTGTTTTCCCTGTTACTAGAAACATCATTATTCACAAAAGGCTCAAGACCACCTTTCGCGTTTTGATCTCCGGTAAATCCTGGTGGAAGATCTGGATCATCGTCATTGTCATCCTTCAGATCTGGATCATCGTCATTGTCATCCTTCAGATCATGCTGCTCCTTCTTCACATTGTTCGGACATTCATTCACATCATGCGTCATGAGTCCACACATATTGCAGAAACTTCGTAATTTTTCATATCAGAACTTGAGAACAGATGATTCCTTTCCAAAATTGAAAGTTCGTTGAAATTTCAAAGGTGTATCGATGTTCCATCAGAGCTTCACTCGCACGTACTCCACCAATACAGCCCCATCACCTTCGAAGTTTGTTTCCATAAATGTTCCCATTTTCTGGCCGACCTCGCGAACGACATCAACCGAGAGATAACGGAATGAACTTCAAATCTTCTTCGACTAGGGTCGGTGTTCACCGTAACATGACACACATCCAGTCGTTAAAGGTCCAGGGCCCTCGGTGGAGCACTGAAACCATCATTTCTTCTTTTTGGAATATAAACTGGACTTTTCGATTTTCAATTATGCGTCCTATAACTTCATCCTCCACGCCCCATAGTCGCGAAAGTGCTGTAAGCAGAGCCCGTATGTTTTGTTTTCGTGGATTCACGCCTTTGACAATGATGCTAAACCTCGATGAAACTTCCGCTTCTTCACATATGCTTGGAGAAAAACTGATTGGTTCATCGTCAATTCCAAGTGTGATATCTTGTAAATGTTTACGAATTTTATCTGCCATAATTAGTAAGAACAGAGGAAATTGTGAGACACCACTCTGTTCAATATAACAAAAACAAAGACTTTCCCAAAGTTTATATAAATTCTCCAAAACAACGGTTGAGTAACTGCCGGCGGTGATGGAATCCAGTTCCCTTGACATAACTGCCGTTGACCGGCAAAATTGTACTCTCCCTGGTGAAGAGACACCATCTCGAAATGAAAGATTGCGTCGTCTTCTAAATCGCCCAATCGCACTCTCCATCTCTATTTAGCGTTATAGTTTTATAACAGGAAGAAATTTGACAGAGTATCACTTATTGTCAGATCTATTAGTATTTTGACACATATTTAGAGCATTTGCGCCAATAACATTTTTCTCGTGAAAAAACGAAACTACCATCGATGTGTATACACCATTCGCTGGAGAATAAGTCTTCCTACTTGAAATTTATTCCAGTGAACTCTAGAGTATGTAGTAAGAGACTCGAGAATAAATTTTGTATATGCATCAGAATTTTCTTTATTTAATTTTTAAATAATTTATTTTCTTCAACTCTCTTTCGTTTTCTTCTTTAATTCGTTATTATATTTGACCATAAACTTAATTAAATTTTTATTCATATTAATATTTGTTTTTATATCTTATATATTCATATTGTTATATAATAAATTTTTATATAAATTTTATTATTACTTTTACATGAATTCAATAATTATTTTATATATTTATGTATGTACATACATCATATGCATAATTGTTTGATGATAAAGTTTACAATTTAAAGGTATAAGTATGTACTCTCAAATATTTAATATATGTGGATATGTACGCATTCAATTTTACAACTCAATTTAGAATGCATACATATCTCTAAATATTTAAGCGTCCACACACATATTTCTAAATTCTAAGTTTTATTTTCAAAATTATTTCTACATATGATGTATGACCTAATATTAAAATTTTATATGCATACAGTACATGAATAAGAAAGAGCTTCATCGTTTCATTTTGTTCCCGGGAGAGCTGTAATCTGTTACTCTCTCTATTCTTTTTCTCCAAATATTTCTCTATCTTTTTTGTTCTTCCCTCTTTCAAAGAGATCCTGCTTAGTAGGATTCTTGCTCTGTCCTATTTCACCTCCAAACGTTAAAAAAGTAAAAAGTGCTTTGAGTTGAAACTTAGAGTTACAACATAGACACTCATCAGTGAGATTGCATCAGAGAACATGCAACAGCTTGTGCCCAATGCCTTAATCTTTGTTTCACCTGTTGAGGATTGTCCCCTGCACAACTCAAATTCATAGTGATTAGTATATGCTCATTTATATTGACCATATGAATTCAAATAAAAATTTATAAGAAGATAAAATGGAAGTTTTGTTTTACTGTGCACAAGATCTTTAATGAATCCGAGTCATTTTTGGGGCTACAAAGTATGCTGCTTGAAGAAACAGAAGTAGAAGACAAGGAGCCATCTCCTCCATTGCTGCAACGGCTGCTACTAGGTGCAGGGAGAGGCGAAAGCTGCCTATTCACAGCAAAGTAAAGATCTAATTAATGCTAGTAATGTGTTGCAAATCTTCTGTCCAGCTTCTTCATTGAAACCAAATCCTAACTCGAGCGACCCTTTAAGCTCCCTTAAGTCTTCAGCGGTTAGATCCGGTGGATCATTATCATTTTCAGACACACCTTTGTGCTTCTTCTCCTGAAGTCTTAACATTTGACGACGCCATCTTTCCCAAGCAACATCCCTTGGTGTTTCCCGCATTGATAGTTGCTTCGATAACTGTTGTTTTGGTTTCTGTGAGGTAAATGGAGCCACTGATTTAGCAGGTAGTGATTCGGGAAGCGACGGCGTTGAAGTAGAGATTGGTAAGGTAAGACCTTCTCTTCTCCGCACCAATTTTTATCACTTTGAATAGGTGCCTTGTAATGCAAGGTAGGGGGTTTAAACTTTAAAGGTTATAATTGTTAGAATATTGATTTGATAATGGAGTAAGAGATAATGAAGAAACAGAGTAAGAGATAATGAAGACGAAATATAAAATTTTATAAACTTGTTTTATTTACACGACACGATACTGAACAAAATTGTACTTCTCTATTTATATGATCGAACCATTGTATCGAAATAATGCGATTATATAATCTAAGAGATACAACTTTACAACTTACGGTTTATGACTCTTCCTTAATAACTAATTTATATGAATCATAACTTTATATTATACGAAAATATGATTATATTTCAACACTCCCCCTTAATCATATTTCGTCTTCACTCCAAGTTTTCTTCTACGGTCTTCATCGGTTATCTCTGTAACCGAATCCCGTTTTGTGTCGGGCGTGAATCTTCTCCACGTATTCTTCTGTTATTTCTATAACCGGTTCCCAACTCGTGCTATGCGTGAACTTTCTCCACGTCTTCTTCGATTATCTGTGTAACCGGTTTCCATCTCGTGCTATGCGTGAAAATTTTCCACGTCTTCTTGGTCTAAGTCCAGCACTAGGAACTCCTCTTCGATGATCAGCTCTCCTTGAATTGTCATCACCTGAGTGCTTCTTTTTCCAGCCGTCCTTGCATTTTGACCATTCCCCACTTTGATCAGAACCGTTACACTCTGATCAAGAGTGATGAAGTACTTCACTTCCTTGGTCATTTGGTTAGTGCATCTCCTATCAACTAACCATGTTTCATCATTCACGTTTGATGATGATTCTTCTTTGACCGCACTAAACAGCATGTGACTCTCTTCGTCATCATCTGTTTCTTCTAGACTTAGGTTCACTCTCTCAGCTTTCCTATCCTTGCAGTTCTTCACACCCTTGGGCAAAACAACACCTTTGTTGTTCCAGCAATCACCCTCTTTCTAATTGTCTCGTTCATCATTCATGTTTGACGATGAACCTTCTTCCACTGCACAGACAGCATGTGACTCTCTTGGTCATCATCTGTCTCTTCTAGACTTAGGCTCGCTCCCTCGGCCTTCCTAAGCTGGCAGCTTTTCACACCCTTAGGCAAAACAACATCTTTGTTGTTCCAACAATCACCCTCTTTGTGATTGTCTCGTTCATCATTCACGTTTGATGACGAACCTTTTTCAACTGCAATGAACAACACGTGACCCTCATTGTCACTCTCTTCGTCTGTTTCTTCTAGGATTAGGTTCGCTCTCTCGGCCTTCCTAAGTTTGTAGTCTTTGCTAAATGTCCTGGTTTGTCACACACAAAACATTTTCTCTGTGAAACAACACCTCTGTTATTCCAACAATCACTCTCATTGTGATTTTCTCTTTTGCAAACGCCACACCATCTCGTATCGTGTCGAACAAAGTTTCAAATTCTCCTTCCACAACTCCAACTCCACATCCATTTCTCCATTGCCTTTTGAGAAGATTATCTATCTCTTTCATCGTTTTTGGAGCCTTTTTCTTGAAAGTACTACGTGTGAATATGTTTGTGAAGGTTGATGGTGCTCTCTCTTGTTGCCACCTCTTCTTTTTCTTCTTTTTATATTTCTTCTTCTTTTCTTTTTTTTTTTGGTTTTCACCGATTTTGTTGTCTCCATCTTTCTCTTCTTCTCGCAGCAGACTTCTTCTTATTCTTGTCTTGCTTGGACAGGCTCCAAGATCAAAATAAGCTCTGATACCATTTTAGAATATTGATTTGATAATGGAGTAAGAGATAATGAAGAAACAAAGTAAGAGATAATTCTTTATTTCTTCTCTTTTAAAGAAGACGAAATATAAAATTTTATTTTACTGAAACTTGTTTTATTTACACGACACGACACTGAACAAAACTGTACTTCTCTATTTATATGATCGAACCATTGTATTGAAATAATGCGATCATATAATCTAAAAGACACGACTTTACAACTTACAGTTCATGACTCTTCTTTAATAACTAATTTATATGAATCATAACTTTATGTTATACGATAATATGATTATATTTCAACAATAATTGCGAAAGAAACCTTGTGGTGTGCAAATTAGGGCTTTTCGTTGATGAACTTTTTGACCTCTTTATGTGAATATCAAAGCTTTGGCTTTGCTTCTAGGTCTAAATGTATGTTCTTCATCTGCTGGCCGCCGACAAAGAAGCTTCTACGGGTCGGATTGATCAGAAAATCTTTGTGTATGCCCTTTTCTACCTGAAACTTTTTGCCGACCCGACCACATAAACTCTCAAAATAGAGGGCCAAGGAGTTTTAATGAAGGATTTGAAAAAATCGTTTTGACCATTGATTTATGTAATGTAGGGTGGAGCTATTTTCCTCCATTGTTGAAATTTGATACAAAGACTCATCCCATTTATTTAGGGACCTTTCTTTGTTTAAAGTCTTGACCCCCTAAAATAAAACGAGTTTCAGAATTATCCTTACTCTAGCTAGAAGAATATAAATTGACTAAACTTGTTAATATTTCCTATTTTAAGTATCGACCCAAATCTCAAAATTCTACTACAAGTTAAAAACAACATAGCTTGAAATTTTCTATATTTGAATTAAAACGAAAAAAAAAAACATAATTTGAGTTTAAAACTCAAAAAAGTTTTAAATTTTCCTCTTACAACCAATTTGCTAAACATAGCTTTCTTCGTTTAATCCTCTCCTCCATGGATTCTCCAACTACTTTCTGTTTCTCTTTCCGACACAACTCCCAAAAACGAGTGTTTTTTTTGTCTTTCTGATGTTTCTGCTTCCGTTTCCATGGTTTGATCAAACATCGTTAGGTTGCAGAGAGGAGAAGAAACAATCCTCCATTTTTCTCTGCTCGTGATTGATGCCCTACAAACAAAAAAAACACAAGCTTTTCTGTATCAATCGTTTCCATGTACGCCTGAGAATTTTTAACCTAATCTTTTGTATGTTTCAGCCATGGATGAGAAAAACCGGACTCTGTTCTCCTTCCTTTGTTTCTTCTCTGTTCTTCTAGTTTCTCCATCTCAATCTAACGGCCAAGATTTAGCATTGAGCTGCGGTGCATCCAAACCATCCGTTGATCAAGACAAGAAAAAATGGGAACCGGACACCAAATTCTTGAAAACGGGAAACACGGTTCATGCAACGGCTACGTATCAAGATCCTTCACTTCTCTCTACGGTTCCTTATATGACAGCAAGAATCTTTACAGCTCCTGAAACATATGAGATTCCGGTTAAAGGAGACAAAAGACATTTGCTACGTTTACATTTCTATCCATCAACATATACAGGACTCAACATTACCGACTCTTATTTCTCCGTGGCAGCTAACGATGTTACACTTCTTAGCAATTTTAGCGCGGCTATTACATGTCAAGCCTTGACACAAGCTTACCTCGTTAGAGAATATTCTCTTGCGCCATCCGAAAAAGATGTTTTAAGCATTATGTTTACGCCCTCGGATAAACATCCAAGCGCGTTTGCTTTCATAAATGGTATTGAGGTTATTCAGATGCCGGAACTGTTTGATTCAGCTATTCTTGTTGGATTCTCCGACCAAACCGCGGATACTAAAACCGCGAATCTTCAAACGATGTTTAGGCTTAATGTTGGTGGTCAGGATATTCCCGGAAGCCAAGACTCTGGTGGATTAACAAGAACTTGGTATAACGATGCTCCTTACATTTTCAGCGCTGGTCTGGGTGTTACCCTTCAAGCAAGTAAAAATTTCAGAATCGATTATCAGAAAATGCCGGTTTCTTCCGCTCCAGCTGATGTCTACAAAACAGCTCGATCACAAGGACCAAATGGAGATATCAACATCAAATCAAATCTGACATGGATGTTTCAAGTTGATACTAATTTCACTTACATCATGAGACTCCATTTTTGTGAATTCCAGCTTTCTAAAGTCAACCAAAAAGCTTTCAACATCTACATCAACAACAGAACCGCTCAAGCGGATTCAAACGCTGCTGATATACTTGCTTGGACAGGAGGCAAAGGTATACCAACGTTTAAAGATTACGCGATACACGTTGATCCAAATAATGGAGGAGAGGAGATATCACTTCAAATGACGCCATCTACGTTTGCTAAACCGGAATATCTTGATTCACAGCTTAACGGATTAGAGATTTTCAAAATGGAGTTAATGAAAAACCTTGCGGGTCCAAACCCTAAGCCATCACCTATGCAAGCTAATGAAGATGTTAAAAAAGAGTTTCAAGGTGATAAAAGAATCAAAGTTTTCGTCATTAGTTCCGCTGGAGGAGTTACAGCGGTTTTAATTTGTGCATTGTTTTTCACAATGTATCAAAGGACACGAAAGTTTCATGGAACTGAATCTCATACATCGAGTTGGCTTCCTATATACGGAAACTCACTTACGTCAGCGACAAAATCTACTATATCAGGTAAGAGTAACAATGGAAGCCATTTATCGAATCTTGCAGCGGGTTTATGTCGAAGATTCTCATTGTCTGAAATCAAACATGGAACTCAAAACTTCAATGAGTCAAACGTTATCGGAGTTGGAGGGTTTGGTAAAGTTTACAAAGGAGTTATAGATGGAGGTACAAAAGTAGCAATCAAGAAATCAAACCCTAATTCAGAACAAGGTCTTAACGAGTTCGAGACAGAAATCGAACTTCTCTCGAGATTAAGACACAAACACTTAGTGTCATTGATTGGATATTGTGACGACGGCGGAGAAATGTGTTTGATATACGATTACATGTCTCTTGGAACACTTAGGGAACATCTTTACAACACTAAGAGACCTCAGTTGACTTGGAAACGACGTCTTGAGATTGCCATTGGAGCTGCAAGAGGATTACATTACCTCCACACAGGAGCAAAGTACACGATCATACACCGTGACGTGAAAACAACTAACATTTTACTTGATGAGAATTGGGTTGCGAAAGTTTCAGATTTTGGTTTGTCCAAAACCGGACCAAACATGAACGGAGGACATGTGACAACTGTTGTCAAGGGAAGTTTCGGGTACTTAGATCCAGAGTACTTTAGAAGACAGCAAATAACTGAGAAGTCAGATGTTTACTCATTTGGAGTTGTTCTATTCGAGATCTTATGCGCTAGGCCGGCGTTAAACCCTAGTTTACTTAAAGAACAAGTTAGTCTTGGAGATTGGGCGATGAATTGTAAACGTAAAGGAACATTAGAAGACATCGTTGATCCTAATCTCAAAGGGAAGATTAATCCAGAATGTTTGAAGAAATTTTCAGATACGGCTGAGAAGTGTCTCTCCGATAGTGGATTAGAACGGCCGACGATGGGTGATGTTTTGTGGAATCTTGAATTTGCACTTCAGCTACAAGAAACTGCTGATGGATCTCGTCACCGAACGCCGAGTCATGGCGGTGCTTCTGAGGACTTAGGAGGAGGAGGCGTGGTGGTCAATGTCGGCGCCGGAGAACATGACGTGAGTGATCTATCCTCTGAAGAAAACAGTGGAATATTTTCTCAGATTGTAAATCCTACTGGACGATAAGGTAATTTCACAACCGAACAAACAAAGAGAGTATAAGGTTTTGGTGTATTATTGTTTTTTATTTTTTTATAAATGTAATGTGATAGGCAAAGGAAAAAAAAGGATATGGAGACAACTAGAACTTCTTTCGTTTTAATTTGACTGATGCTTTATTTAATTAATCAAAGTCAAAACACTTGTAAAACTATATCCCTATGTGTTGTTATATGTTATCAATAATATTATGTATAATAGTAGTGTTTAGAATTTAGACAAAATTTTGTTCTAATAACTAATAAGTAATAAGAGAGGCTAAATCCGAATGAACTCTATAAGAGAAACCATAAGAAAACAGTGAATCCCTTCAATGTCTAACAAACGCTAAAAGCGATTCATTTTAATAATTCCTAACAATATACTTTAATAATTTTACTAGATGGTTATCCGTGTTATGCATAAAACTAAACATAATTTCAAAAATATTAGGTAATTTTTAAGAAAATATATTTTATGGATGAATATTGTTAATTTAGTTTATCTAGATTTTGATTAGGTTATTATTCATATATTTTAGTTTAAAAAATATTTTGATGTATAAATAATAGTATTCAAAGTCAAACATCAACTATATAGATGGTTTGGTATTCAGTATTAAATTTTAATCAAATGAATTCTTAATCTTCAAATAAATATAGGTTGTATATCAATTTTTTTTGTTTAGTTTAAAATCGGTCAAGTATGAATTTATTTTCAAAATTATTTAAAAATATATTATAAATATATATATTTAATTGTGTTTGTAATGACGATAAAAACGTTACAGTAAAGATATACAATAGTAAAAAAGTATACTGGAGTTATTTCATAACATTTGCTGTCAAAATAGTATTCTATTGTAAGTAATAAAAAATAATGCATAAAATTTTGGAAACACATATGTGAATAAAATATAAATGGTATGAATTAATTAGAATTTCACAAAAATAATTAATTTTTTGAAAAGATATTTATAGATTTCATGTTGGATTTTTGTGTGCAATTTTAATTGATATTTTGAGATTTTTGAATTTTAGTGTTTAAAAATAATATTTACTTTTCTGCAAAAATATATTTACTTTTAAATCATTTAATAAGAATGAAACAATTAAATTTATTAAATTAAAAAAATTAAACCGAAATGAATTTATTTGTCGAAAAATTAAATTGTGGAATTAAATGAGTAAAAAGATATATTTTTAATATATTTGTAAAGATATCTAGTAGATTCTGTGTGTACAAATATTCTGGTAACTGCCGTATATATATAGTCTGGTAACTGGTACGTTAGCATTTATAGAAGGGAATATAAGATTATAAAATTGTCTTTAGTCTGTTTTAAAAAAACATTAGGATTTCCACATATTTGTACATGGTAAATCATGAAATTAACTATATAACAAAAGTTTTATTAAAAAAATCTTTTAATATATAGTAGATATTTGCAGTTCCAAATTTTTTGTTGCAGTTAATAACCCAAACATACTTACGCTGAACCTCTAAATGTGTAATAGAAATATAATTAACTTTTGGGACAGAGTTTAGCATTAGTCCAAAAAATTAAAAAAGTCATGCAAGTGTCATTTGTCATTTGTCATTTGTCATATAGCACAAAGTCAAATCATAATCATCACGATAATAGGCGTGACTTAAAACTAAATTAAATTATATAACTAAGCAGTACACGTTTCAATGGACCTTTAAGGCCTTAACATCATATTTATTTGTTTATTGACTTACTATTAAGCTAGATCCAACCCACACACTACTAACTTTTTTTGATAATTTTGTAAAAATATTTTACATTAAAAATTAGATTTATGAGTCTGGTAAGATTAAAAGCCAGCACAAGCACACCACTGTGAAAGCTAAGAGTACTTCTATATTAGGGATTTTGCTAGGGATACATACTATCTTCTTGATATTGACATTCTGCTATCCGGAAATCCAGTTCAATTATTTAGAAAATTTAAAAATTAGATTTATGAGTCTGGTAAAATTATATTAATTATTTAGGAAAAGAGATTTTATTGGATACTATTATCGAGATATGTAGATTTGTTCTTTAAAATAGTTTTTAACAATAATATTTGAGGTAATTTTTATTAGATTTTAATTGATATTTTCAAATGTACTTCTATAAGACTAATATTAGTAGTTTTTTTATTGTTTTAGGAAACTAGCAGGAAATAATAACACATAAAATCATTTTAACAAAAAAAAAAATTAGACAAAACGAGACTTCTTCGATGTTTTTATTTCCAAATCTTTTTCCTACCCCAATACTAAGGTTGGAGGGCACCAGCAAACAAGTTCTTAATGCTTACGATTTTAGAGTTCACATGACATAAATGTTAGAATTCTACGCGATTAAAAAAAATAGTCTAATATATTCCACTATTTTTAAGGAATAGTTATAGTAACCTGTTTTAGTTTTTATATTTGCTAAAATGATATATTTTGAAAATGTATTTTTATAATATCAAAATTATCTTTTCTAACTATAAATATTTTTAAAATTTAAATTATTAATAAATTAATATTTTATTTCATTAACTATTTTTATTCACATTTATAATTAGAACTACATTTTTTATTTTTTTCTAACTAAAACATTTAATTAACATCAAAGAATAAAAATTTTCGAAAAACCTAAAAATTATTTCGAAAATCTGCTAAATATTAGTATATTTGGTCACATATTCCTAAAGTTTGTCAAATATTCGTTGTCTGCCAAATATTTGTAAAGTCTGGCAAATGTTCGCAAAGTCTAAAAAATATTCGTAAAATATATAAAATGCTCGCAAAGTGTACAAAATGCTTACAGGGTCTACAAATTACTCGCAAAATCTGCAAATTACTCGCATAGTCTATCAAAATGTTCGTAGAATCTGTCAAAATACTCGCAGAGTCTGTCGAATGCTCGCAAAATATGTTAAATGCTCGCATAGTCTATAAGATGCTTGCAGAGTCTGCCAAATATTTGCATAGTCTACCAACTATCCTACAAAGTCTGTCAGGTATCCTACAAAATTTGGCAGATTCTGACAAATTTGCAAAGTCTATCAAATATTTACAAAGTATATTAGATATTCATGCATACTCTGCAAAATATCTACAAAGTTTGTCAGTTATTCTGCAGATTCTACCAAATATCCACAAATTCTGCAAGTTTCTCGTAAAGTCTACAAAATATGTGCAAAATATGTCGTATGCTCACACACTCTGCCAAATATTTTGCAGAATATACTAAATATTTGTAGTCTATCAAATGCTTACAAGAGTCTACCAAATATTTGCAGAGTCTTTTAGATGCTCGCAAAAGTCTACCAAATATTTGCAGAATCTGACAGATGCTCGCAAGAGTTTGTCAAATACTCATAAGAATCTGTCAAATGCTCGCAGAGTCTGTCAAATGCTTACAAAGTCTGTCAAATGCTTACAAAGTCTGTTAAAAATATATATTTTTAAACTTATTTCTTATATTTTAAAAAATTTTACAAATTGTTTTGGTTATTTAAAAAATAAAGTGATTAATTTGATATCAACATGACAGTCTGAACTAACTGGATCAGAACGGTGATAAATCTGAAAGTCTGAATTAACTCTAACTATTTATATAAATATTAGTTCTCCTTTACCATGAGGGGAATTGTATAAGAGAAATTGTATCTACATTTTAATATCATATTACTTAGAAATTTTGACAAAATATAAAATCATTATTCATGTTTTGATGCTTGTGAGCAGGCCCGGCCTTGACCTAAAGCCCATGAAGCAAGGGCTTTAGGCGCCAAAATGATATAATCATTTTAAGGGCATCAATTTTAACAAATATCTTGTAGCATAGTGGTTGAAGTCTTTAAATCACCCCTAAATATCTTGTAACAAATATCTTGTAGCATAGTAGTTGAAGTCTTTAAACGGTACCTACAAAAAAAATTCTATTGAAAATTATAAGAAAAAATCGACTGACATTTGGCAGATTGGATGTCTGAATGGAGCAACAGTTTAATGGCGGTAATAAGGCTCCAAATGGTAGAACTAGATTTGGCAGTGTGGATCCCCTCTCTTCCGTTTATGAAATAGATGAAATAATTTAAAAATTGGATCAACCAGAACAAATGCGGATTAGGTGAATCGAACCGTACTATGTGGATCAAGTGATTCAAATGTTCTAATAAAATCTTATGTTGTAATCAAATGTAAAAAAAATCTAAAGACTTTTACAATTAAATCAATTTAAATACAAACACATTCAAAATTATGGTTTTCAATATATTATCTCCTTAAGAAATATTAATTTCATTTAGTTTCATATTTAAAGATATAATAAATTAATAACCAAAAATCTATATATTTTAAATTAATTCAGAATGAATTAACTTTTTAAACATCACATTATTATTTATTTAAAAGTGTTAGATATTAAGACATAAATATTGTAAATTATTATGTGGTAATTAAAAGATATAAAATAGTTATTAAAATATTATATTGTAATAAATTCTAAGAATATCTATAAAATGTTACAATTAAATCAATTTAACAAATATATTCAAAATCAATACTTCAAATATATTATTTAAATAAAATATCTATTTATTTAAAATTAATTCAGAATATAAAATTTACCTTTTGAAATGTGGTACTATCCTTCAGTGGAACAAATGATGAATATGAGAGAGATTTGAGAGATGTTTGTGAGATGTGTATAAGTTATGTTTCTTTTATTGTGTACAATATAAAATAATCAAATATTAAAATTTTATATATTGAAAACAAAAAACAAAGATGCATGTATATTTACACAATATAATTAATTCTTCCTCTCATAAATCAATCAAATGTAATAAAATATAAATTTGTTACAACTTAATAAATTTAAGAGATTTAACTATAAACACTTTAACAGAAATATTAATTTCCATTATATTTTCTCCAAAAAAATAGTTTCATTGAATTTCATATTTAAAGATATAATAAATTAATAAACCAAAATTAGTTATTTCATTAAAATAAAATTTAAACAATTAAATAATGTTTACATGTAAAAGTCAAAGCTTTATTATAAATGTGTGAGATTTATAAAAAGAAGTTGTAGATGAAAATTTTCTAGAAATTTGTATGAATGAATAGAATGGATGCATGTATATATATATATATATAGAATGCTGCTTTTTTAGATCTCATATATAATATATATATAACACATATGAAAAGGTACGAGTGTGGACGATTTTTTGGATGATTGTCTTTCTTTTCTTCACGGTTTTGCCGGTATCGGCGATCTGTCTGTGATCTCGTCTATGAGTACAATCTTTTCTTTCACACTACAATTGGTTGGATTGGTGTCTTTCGACGTGTCTCTTCAACACGTTGTGTATGTTCATGTGCTTTGCCGACAATATCACCATGTCTATCATGTATACCAGTTTGATAGATTATATTGGGTGGAAAATGAGTCGTATTTTCCATTCTGGTTTTTTGTGTTAGTTATTTTATGTCTCTCTTCGTAGAATTTGATTCTGGTGAAGTTATCTTTCGTGGTGTTTCTGCCGGCTATTTCTGTTGGTTTGTTAAAATTTAGACGAAAGACAAACACATATAGAGACAACCATTGCTTATGGAGTTTAAAATTTTCATGCAGTTGTGTTTTTAAATTTGCAAAATTTTTATAGTGCGTCATAGTTGAGTGATAGCCAAGAATTGCAATGGTTGAGTTCGAATACAGAGAATAAACTTAACAGATTTGTACATCTGTTAGCGAGTAAGGCTTATATAATTGAACATCGTCAATTTCGCTTTTATGTTGTATCGTGCTTTAATCTTTTTGTTTAGAATATAGTTATATGAATATTATTTCTGTAATTTTGTAAAACTTTTGATCGAAGTAATAATAATATTTAAAAATTCAAAAAAATAATATATAACACATATCTGGCAAACTAGTGCTCATAACCACTATCATGCGTTTCCACAAAAATTTGAAAAACGCATATTATTCTGAACTAGAATTAAACACATTATTATTTTATTATTATTCTTTTTATATTTTTTATTCAGAAAAATCAAAATAAAATACATATGAATGGTGACATAAATTATGAACCACACTTGGACCGAGGAACTGCATCTCATATGGTTGTGTGTCACTATTCATCGTTTTAAATTTATTAGAAAGCGTTTCATTTGATTAAATAATAAAATATTACTGAACCACATGTGATTTAAATTTGTGAGTAAAACTCAACTAATTTGGTATGCTTTAAGAGTTCTTTTATTTTTAATTTTAATTATATTTTCTAAAAGTAATATATAACTTAATTTTATATCTTGATGCGATTAGATCATTTTCAGTTTTTTAAACAGCACACATATTACTTACGTTTGAACTTTATCATCATACTAAAATTTTAAAATAACATTTGAAATTTTATTGATTTTAATAATTAGTTAATCTAATGTATTTTCCATTTTTTATTTCATTATCAAAATTAAATTAATCAACTAATACATATAATAATAAAATATTTGTTAGTTTGTATTTTTCTAGAAATTAATAAAAATTAAAATCTATATTATTGTGATGTTATCCATATAAAATCTATATTTTACATAAAACAACAAATAATGTTATTATAATTAAAAATATATATTTTTACACTAAACTAAATAAATAATATTATTATCTATAGTATTTTATTACATAAATATTGTTTACATTTTTCATTGTTTAAACCGTTTTTAGTGTTTACCATTTGACATATATTTTGAACCGTTTGATTCGAATTTTTTTTCTTGCCGAATACGCTAAATCCACACTTGTTCTTAGGCCTGTCAAGCGGACGGTATGCCCGCGGGCATCGCCCGTAAAAGACATCGGCGGGGCGGGCTTGGACAAGCAAAGAAGTGTCCACAAAATCGCGGGCTTTGCGGGTGGCGTCCAGGCGGAAGGCGGGCAATGAGATCTGATCCACGGCGAGTCCCGCGGGCATGCGGGCGTATCAATGATCAAGCATTGGCATAATCTGATGTTCTCTGTTTTTGTATCTCTTGTCCTGTAACACTTTCTTGATTGCTACTTTTTCTTCTGTCTCTAAACACTTAGCCTATATCAAACCGGCAACGAACATCATCTCACATTTTAAAGCAATTATTTGAGATTGTTGTTTATTTATTTACCTGAAAGACAACACGCCAGTGCCAATTACATGTTCAGCTCTGTACGATATTGTCTGGATAAGAAGAATACAAGATCAGATTTCAATTTCAGGAAATGTAATAGAGGATTGACGCAAAATCTGAAAATAACCTTGTCTTTTAGATCATTCAAACCCTTCTTTTTGGTGGTAATAATGTGTCCAGATTCTGTCCCATTTCCCTTGATAATTCCACCGTCCGTATCCTATCAAATCCATTGAACATCATTGAACATTAGCTCCAAGATCAAAGAAATAAGCAATCAGCAAAACTCAAATGTTGAAATTTTCAAATTTGTAGAACCTTGTCATCTCCAATTCCCATCTCGCAGATTTCCTTTGGTAATTGATCAGAATTCTCAGTCGTAGAGACAGATTCTCCTTTATTCTTCTCTAAACCAGAGCCTTTCTCGTACGTCGTCGTTTTGGTAGTCTCTGATCTCGGCGTCTCTGATTCTCCAACCTAGGCAAGTTAGCAAAAAGGTTCGACCTTTAAACAAACCCAAACACATATTGTTGATGACGATGGAGATTCGTCGATGAAAAGCATATAAGATTCGATTTACAATCAGAGCCACGGAACCTCGAAGATAAGACGAATCGTAGCTTCGATCGGCGATGAAGACAAGATGCCCGCGGGCCTATCCGCGAATCCGCTACTTTTGCGGGGGCGGGTACGGACATGGATTATGACAACCGCGGTCCGTAGCGGGCTGACCCATGCGGCCGAAGAAAACGGCGGTCCCGTCGGTCTTTGTCCAGGCGGTCGCGGGTAGATCTGTCAGACGGCTTCGCCCGCGTCCGCCTGGTCTTCGTCAGACGGCTTCGCCCGCCGTTTCTTCCGACCGCGCGGGTCAGCCCGCCGAGGACCGCGGTCTCCCTTTTGGTGGTCCAGACCCACCCCGCATGCAGTAGCGGGTTTGCGGGTAAGGCCCGCGGGCATTGACGAAGCTTCATCTTCTAGCTCTGGCGAGTGGCTCTTCATCGGCGATTTCATCAAATCGGATCATCAGTCTCTTCTTCAACATTCTGTAAGTTCAGATCCTTGAACTCTAGATCGATTTCATCAAATCGATTTCATCAAATCGAATCATCAATCTTGTCTTTGATTTTTTTTTTATTCAAAAGTTTTGATTCTTGAAATTCTGGTATGATTATGTTTTGATCTTGTGTCATCCACTCTATGGTCTCATTTTACAGCTAAGGAACTTGATTCTAATCCTTGTGTTTCTTGAATTTGTAAGTCGAATTTGAAGATTTGATGAGTCTCTTGCGTTTCTTGAGTTTCTGTCTTCACTCTCTTCTTCATTGAATATGAAGATCCGATTGTCTCAGAAGTTTCTGTCTTCACTCTCTTGGTAGGCTGCATCTTGTGCTGTGCAATGTCAGATGCTTAATATGACTTTTTCAGGAGTTATACCAATGCATAAGGTGATATTTACTTCTATATTTATCATTTGCAAGTTTAGTTTACTTCTTGCTGCCATAATCACAAAATCCTCCTCTGCAAGATGTGTTCAATAAGCTGAAAATTACAAACGTATATCAATAAGCTCAGTTTTTGTAATAGTTGTGTATATGTATATCACTCACCTTGTTTTTCTTACTGGGAAAACACCTCAGCCATTGGAAATTAACAGGCTTGTCAAAGGTCGACCATTGAATGACTGGGAGTTTCTGCAATGGCTGAAACGTTTCTGTGATTCCATTAATGGTGGCATTATGAATGAGTATGAGATTTCATCTGTCAGATTTTTGGAATTATTTTTCTTTCATTGTTTCCCTAACGATTAAGCTTGTAAAACCAATGGTTTCTTATAGGAAATATAATCCAGTGGAACGAAAATCAAGAGGTGGTAAAGAGAGGAGTTTTAAGGGATCTAATAAGATTTCAAAGTCACTGCATTGGTTCTGAAGATGTTGATGGAGAAAGTGAAGGGGAAGGACCATTATTATATTCTACAAATCTTTGTGGACCAACAAAAGAAGACAGACAGTGAGGTCTTAAAGAAGATCAATATATCACCATTTACGGATATGTGTCATCTGGCATGATGGAGATGATGCTGGAACTACAATGTGAAGTGAAATCTGCAACCATATCAATCGAATATGATAAGGTGATCTTACATTCTCCATACTTTCCATGTGTACTTTTCTTCACCTGGCATAATCTCATGGTCAAATCTATTGATCTTGTTTCAGAAAATTTATTCAGTATTACCATTTGCTTGGGATGACTTAGAAGCAAGAAGAGCTCTTTGGTCAAATCTATAATGCATTAATGGATTTTCCTGAGCATTAATCGATTTCCCTGTGCATAATGCATTAATCAATTTTCCTGTGCATAATACATACGACTTCAAAAGTTTGTCTTTCCTGTGCATTGCATTAATCAATTTTGCTGTGCATTAATACATTATTCGATTTTGCTTCTTTTTACGTACGACTTAAAAGTTTGTCTACTAAATACTAATGCATACGAGTGTAAATTGGATTTCCAAAGGAACATAAACGTATGTATGTGAATAATGATTGAATCTCTAATGGATTTAGTGGCTTACCATTAGATTTGTTTGAATCTCTTATTGAAGAATGATGAATGAAGATGATTGAATGATATGATTTATGTTTCAAATATTTTGATTTTTGCAGCCTGTTATCGACAGAAATAGAGAATAGAGATGACAGAAGCTTGGATATTACGACAGAAATAGGGTTTTATATCAAATACTCTACTGTAAACAGAAGGTTTGAAGCACAAAGACATTATAACAATCAGAGGTTTCAAAAACTCTATGGAAAACAGAGGTTTTAACTACATATAAACCTCTATTGCAAACAGAAGCTTCACCTGGCAGACTGCCCGCCCGCCCGCGATGCCCGCAGCGGACCAGCTCGCAATGCCCGTCTTCCGCATGGACGAAGCCCGCGACACCCGCAGTTTCTTGGACATCCCTTATGGTGGCCATGCCCACCCCGCCATGGTACATAACGGGCAATGCCCGCGGGCGTAGTGCCCGATTGACAGATCTAGTCGCGGGCACATGCATTTGACAGATCTACTTGTTCTACTTGATCTGCTTAATTCACTTGAACTGCACCGCATTATCTACTTTCACCATTCGAATCCTTACGAGTGTTAATGGAAGCGTGTAAGAAATATGGAAAAAGTGGGCATAATGAAATGCAAGTATTAAATAATTGGTTAGCATTCATGAAAATTTTAAATTATGATGATGATCTACAAAAATATACGCACAAACTACAACTACAATAAAAAAATTGTTCATTGTTTAGGAAAACACTAGTGGTGTGTACAACACCACATAATTAAGGTATTGAGTGGTAGTGTGGTATTAGTGTTGATTAAAGACATCGTTTTTGTCCGCATTTCACAAAATTAAGTTCTCATTCAACAATGATTTTATGATAACGTGTGTATCGTAAGTTAATAATAAAATATATTGTGAAGAAAAAGAAATGGAACGCAAGCAACACTAATACACAATTGGTGTATTTTGTTGTGTTCTTATTCTACAAGTATATTTTTTACATTTTTAATATTTCTTTATATTATTATTTTAAATAGTCACATCCAGATAATTTATCTATCAATAACTATTGGGTAGGTATAAACATAACTATATTTCTTGTGTTTGTATATTTATTATTCATTATTGTTGTTATAATTATAAAAACATATTCCTACACTAAATTAAAAATTCTATACAAAAATATATTGAAATAACCTATCCCTTGAAAATTTTAAAATTTATATAAATATATATATAATTTAATCTATTGTTTATATTATTTTAAATAGTATTTTATCTATAATTTTTATTACAAAATATTTTTAAAAAATTTGTTATTCAAACAGCTTGTTATATTGTTTACCATTCAACATATATTTTGAACCACTTGATCCGCACTTTTTCTACTTGATCCGCCTAATACTCTAAATCCACATTTAATCCGCTTAATCTTCTTGATCCACTTGAACCGTATCACTTGATCTGCTTTCATCATTCGGACATGTGTTTCAAATTTTGACCTTCATTAGTAATATTTTTTTTACTTTTTAATTAAAAATGCTGGTTAATTATATATTTATATATACATAAAATTTTAATCCACTTTTTCTTACTTGATCCACCTAATACTCTAAATCCACATTTAATCCGTTTAATCTTCTTGATCCACATGAACCGCACCACTTGATCCGCTTGAACTGCACCGCTTGATCCGCTTGAACCATTCGAATAGGTGTTTCAAATTTTGACCTTCATTAGTAATATTGTTTTTACTTTTTAATTAATATGCTGGCTAATTATATATTTATATATACATAAAATCTTTATCAAGTAAAAAACAATGATAAAAATTATTGTTTTTAATTTTTAATGAATATGCTGGCTAATTATATATTTATATATACATAAAAAATTTATCAAGTAAAAAACAATGATAAAAACAATGATAAATTATATATTTATCACTTATTTTAAATTTATAATATATATAGATATATATATATATATAAAGAACTAATATCTTTATAATAATACTAAATATTTAATATATATATATATATATTCACTAAATAATATGCTATTATTTTTAATTAATGTTATCATAATGATAAAAGTAAAGAAATATCCTAAAATACCACTAAAATAAATTTGTGTTCTAAAAATACCATCACTATTTTTTTCTCCAAACTTACCACTAAATTTTTATTTTCCAAAAATGCAACAAACAATAAAAATTAAGTTTTAGAGATGGATATCTTATGGCGAACATCATAAAACATATTGTAAATAAGCTATGGAAAAATAAAAATATTGGATATTAAATGATATTATCCATTTGTGTGTGTTTGTTTTATTTGTTGTCACTAAATAAAATTTTTGCAAGTTGGACTAATATTAAAATGTTCATTCATTTTTAAAATTTTATCTAACTTTTGTCAACAATCATATTTATTATTTCAAATTTTGATATTTTCTTATTTAAAAAAATTTTGACAAATAATTTTGTTATATAATACTTTTATTATAATTTATACTATTCCAAACTGCTTATTTTAATTTTACCATTCAACATATATTTTAAACCATTTCATCTGCACTTTTTCTACTTGAAAGGTCAGATACGCTTTATCTATATTTGATATGTTTTATCCGTTTGATCCGTCTGATACGCATCTCTTGATCCACTGTTAACATTTAGACCATACAAGTGGTTTTTTGTATTTTTAAAATATTTATTAGTATTATTATTTTGAAATAGCTTTTTTATGACTTTGAAGTTCTGAGTCCGTACAAACCATATAATTTAATTCACCTCTTCCAACGTAAATCAAACATGTGATCTCCAAAATCTCTACATTTTTGGTAATTAAGGGGTTTAACCATTAGGCCAACTCATTATTGAAAAAATATATTTTTTTATCTATCAAATTCATCAACTAATACATATACTAATAATAATAATAATAATCAAATATTTGTTAGTTTGTATTCTTTTTAATAAATGAATAAAACAAATATTTCAGAGTGTAGTTTTCCAATCTTGGTTAATTATTCAGGTCAATGACGATATGCGTGAGATCCCACTACACTTGAATGAGTAGGTGCAAGTAAAGTAGAGATGGTCTTAGCTTTTCTCACTTCACCGTTCATTACCATATTCCAGTTAAACCACATGATCTGCTTACACCGCACGCTTGATACATTTTCACCATTCGAACGTTTGTATCGCTTGCAGGCTAAAATGTGGTTTAAAATTTTAAAATATATTTTATACAAACAACTGCTAACATATATATAATGATGAATGAAAGTCATTTTGAGGTTCGTCCCTATCAATCAATAATCTGTACTTTTCCGCTCTTCAATTCAGGGACTAAGAAGGAGGGGTGTGAAGTGTGAATTGTATGTATGCTTCCATTCACCAATAATCTAATAATAATAAATCCCATGCGATTCTTTACTAAAATAATACAAAATTGTATAATGTTTTTTGCATAACACTTACGGCTCATTTACAGCAAAACTAATGAATGATTCGCCTTTTACGTTTCATTACCCAGTATATGATGTGGTTTGACTGTTTGAATGCGGTTCTCTTTTATTTTTCTCAAAATCTAAAATAAAATTTTGCATGTTAATATTTTATAATATAAGGAAAAGCTAATATTTCTTTGTTTCAAGTTTTTCAATAATATTAAATAATGATGCTACGATAAAAACAATACTAAATAAATATTTTACATTAAACTAAAAATACATGTTACAATAAGATTAAAGTAACATATAGTAATTTAAACTTCAAGATATTTATGATAATATATACCACATTTAAGATATTTAGTTTTATAAATTTTAAAGAAAATCTAAAAATACTTAAATATCTAAAATATTTATAACTTATTTGGATTATCCAAATATTTTAAATATTTGTAACCACAAATATTTTTGGTGTAGTTAGATTAAAATAATATAGTAACTGTTGTAATATTAAATTTTTTCTTTGCTTTCAATTTCTAATACAAACCTGAATTTATATATTAACTTCTATTGACTCCCTCTGTTACTACTTAATCCAATTTTTAGGAAAAAAACTTGTTTCAAAAATTTGTTAATTCTCTATTCTCAATACAGAATTAGTTTTATATTTCTTATTATCTCCTTATTTATCATAGTTATTTTTCTTTTTCATCACCGTTAGCTAATAAACACAATCTTAGAATTGTCATTTCAAAAACTTTCTTAACATGTGTGAAAATCCTAGAAATTGGATTAATTAGGAACAGATGGAGTATGGAAGTTAAAATACTTTGAAATTTTAGTTCATGAAAATACACTAATTAAAAGAGTTACATGTTAAAATGATGAAAATAATATAACAATTTAAGTTTAGTAAAATTGTGTTTATATCAATCACATAAAAAATTTTGAAATTTATTTGTACTCGTAATACTAAATTTTACTTTAATATTTAATTAGTTTGAAAAGGTTACACTGCAGAAATCTTTGATATTCAGTAGAGGTTTAGAGCCTATTTTGCTAGAGAGTCAGCCACGTGGTTGGCGTTTCTCGATACAAAATAAAACGAAATGTAACTGAAAGCTAGAGAGAGAGAGATAGTAGGGAGACATCTTTAAGAATAATGTAGATTTCTTTTGGATAGTCTCGAGATTCGATTGCTCTAATGAGCTGAGCTCATGAGAATCTGAGTTTATGCGAATAGAGGTCCATCCATTGTCCCAGGCACTCTTTGTTGCTGCTCTGAGGGCTAGTGCTTCCACATGTAAGGGAGAGGCCACGAACTCCTCAGTCTGGTGAGTTTGTGTGATGGCCTGCCCTTGGTGATTAATAGCATTCCATCCTAGTCCTGTTGTTTAGAGTTTTTTCGCCAGGCTGCTGATAAACCGCTAAGAGTATTTACAAGGAAGAAGAAGCGTGTTGAGATGGAGGTGGACATTACTGAGCTGAAAAATGAAGACGAGTTGAATGCTGACGTGGATTGAGGAGAAGCAGCAGATTCGTGATAAGAGGTAAATAGTATATAGTCTGTTGTATTTTCTGTGTTAGGGATCAGTTGTATAACCAGATCATTGGGTTGTTAGAGAAGCTTGTTTTCTCTGCAATTGGCGATTCTTGAGAGCTTGTTCTTGAGGATTGAATTTGGATTGCTCATCATTTGAGAGTTTCAGAGGTGATCGATTTTGTAATTCTTGTGTTGAGTGAAATAAAACGGTGTTGTTTCCCTTAACAATTGGTGCGGTGAGCGGATCGAAACATACGACGGTGGAAGATGACGGATCCTGATCAAATTACGGTGGAGTTACAAGGTACAGTGGAAGAATTGAACAACAAAGTCGAGATCATACAAGGAGGATGGAAGCGTTTGACGAATTCCAAATCTGAAATTACGTCTCGCGTTGAAGGAATCGAGGGGAGATTGACGTTGGTAAACAAGCAAATGGAGTCTTTGGACAAGAATGTGACCTTGATCACTTAAACACTGGCTCGGATGGAAGCTAATCAGTTCGCATCAAAAGATTCGGGGAAGGCGATAGTCTCCAATGCTGATACTTCACATTAGGTACACTCTTTAGCTCGCGATCTTGATAGAGACAATGATCTGTTAGGTTATCGGGGAATTCATAATATCTTGGAGAATAGAAATGGTATGTTGAAGAAGATTGAACTTCTGGTGTTTGATGGCTCTTGTCCATATGGATGGATTACACAAGTGGAAATATTCTTTCGATTGGGAAATTACAACTATAGGGATAAATTGGATCTGATGTCTATGAGTTTGCAAGGTCCAGTTCTGAATTGGTATAATCGAGAAGTTTAGAGGGAGGAATTTCGAAATTGGCCTCAGTTTAAGCGAAGAATGATCGCACGTTTCAGCCAAAAGTTGGAAGAAAATCTAGGGAAACGGCTATTCAGCATGAAACAAACATGATTGATTGCTGATTACGTTAATGAGTTTGAGAATTGACTACAATTGTTACCGGTGTTGATGAAGCCAATTTGGAACATGTTTTCTATCTAGGCTTTAAACAAGAAATGAAGGAGGTTATTAAGTTGAAAGAACCTCAAGGATTAACAGAACATTCCAATGCTGTAATGCAAGTGGAAGAGAGTGCGTTATGTACTTCATTGGCGACAGTATCCCAACATTCTCATTCTCGGAAAACTGCTTATATTCCTTTAAGATCTTCCTCAAACTATAACACAACAAGATCTTGGTCACAGTCTGGGGTCAAGAGGCTTTTGTTAAGGAGAGCAATCCAAGTGATAAAGCTGAGGTTCTTGGAATCCTCCTAATGGGGCTCAACCTGTGCAGCATATTACTCTGGCGGAATTGGAAGAATTGAGACGCAAAGGCTTATGTTATAATTGTATAGGGAGATGGTCTAAAACGCATAAATATAATAACATTGAGTTGCATGTTTTGACTATGATTAATGAAGTACAAGTGGAGATTATGGAGGACGATTGGGTTGATACATTTGAAGATGAGAATGGAAGAGTAATATAATTAATGGAATTTTTCTTATGCTCATTATTGGTCTTATCACTTACTACTACAAAGTTATGGGGTACTATTGGCAAAGTGAGAGTGGTAGTTATGTTGGACAGTGGGGCTACTCATAATTTCATTGATCCATCTGTCATTCGTAAAGCAAAGCTTCATCTAACAATGACTAACAATGTAGAAGTGTTGTTGGGCACAGGAATTACAACTACTAGTTCTGGAGTATGTAAACAGGTTCCGTTTGTGCTGAAAAATTAAGAATTCAAAGTTGATTTCATTGTTTTGGAATTAGGAGATGTAGACATTATTCTTGGGGTGCAATAGTTAAGAGATTTAGGGAAGTGTGCCATGGACAGGGAAAACCATTCAATCTTGCAACTACAAGATATATTGAAAGAGATTGATTCAAATGAAGAATTGAATGAATTGAAGCAACAAGTGCTTTTGGGGCAGTGTGAGAAACTGAAGTTGTCTGTGGTTGATAGAAAGTTATTATATAAAGGACGATTAATGATATCTCGAAGCTCAGCTCACATCCATGATTTTATAGGTATATCATGATGGATTATTAGGCGGCCATTATGGGGTTTTAAAGACACTGAGGAGAGTGCAACATGATTTTTATTGGAAGAAGATGAATGTGGATATTCAGAAATATGTGGTTGAATGTACTATTTATCAGAAGGAAAAATATTCTACTTTGTCTCCAGTTGGGTTGTTGCAGCCATTACCGATTCCAGTGCAAAGTTGGAAAGATTTATCAGTGGATTTTATAGAAGGACTTCTATTATCACATGGAGTTAATGTGATATTGGTGGTGGTGGATAGGCTGAGCAAGTATGCTCATTTAATTGGTCTCAAACATCCTTATACAGCCACAGATGTCGCTTCAAAGTTCATTAGAGAAGTTGTGAGATTACATGGTTTTCCTCACTCGATAGTTTCAGATAGAGACAAGATTTTTCTCAGATCTTTTTGGAAGGATTTTTTTAAGAAATCAGTATCAAATTGAAGTATAGCACAACTTATCATCCTCAATCGGATGGACAAACTGTAGTGTTGAATCAATGTCTGAAAACTTATTTACGGTGTTTTTCATCATCTCATCCGAAATCCTGGGCCAGATATTTTTATCTTGGGTAGAGTTGTGGTTTAACACAAACCATCATACATCTTTGGATACAATTCATTTTCAAGTGGTGTATGGGAGGCTACCACCGAGTTTGTTGAAGTATGAAACTGGTTCTACAACTAATTTGAGTTAGAAACCATGCTAAAGGAGAGACTCAATGCTTATTCAGATAAAAAATTATTTATAGTTGGCTCAAGCAAGAATGAAGAATAATGCTAATAAGAAAAGAAGAGAATTTGAGTTTAGTGTGGGAGATAAGAGTATTTTTGAAGTTTCGTCCTTATAGGCAGCCGACTGTCTCTCGCGTATTTTTCAGAAGTTGGCTGCACGTTATTACAGACCATTTGAGGTTGTGGCTCGTGTGGGAGTTGTTGCTTATCGTCTTAAGCTGCCGGAGGATTCAAAGATTCATGATGTTTTCGATGTCTCTTAGTTGAAACCGGTTTTGGGAGCAAATCATCTAGTTTTGGCATAACCAACAACATTGTCTACCAATGACTGGTTATTGAACCCGATTTGATTTTAGCAACACGCTATTGTGATATGGGTCATTTGGAAGCTTTAATCAGTTGGACTAGGTTACTGGATCATGAAAGGTCGTGGGAACGAACTAGTACTTTATTGCATCAATTTCCACATTTGAAGCTTGAGGACAAGCTTCGTCTGAGCGCCGGGGGGTATTGATAAACTGCTAAGAGTATATACAAGGAAGAAGAAACGTGCTGAGCTGGAGGTGGATGTTTTTTTCTGAGCTGGAAAATGAAGACGAGTTGACTGCTGACGTGGATTGAGGAGAAGCAGAAGATTCGTGATAAAAGGTAAATAGTATATAGTCTATTGTATTTTCTTTGTTAGGCATCGGTTGTATAATCAGATCATTGGATTGCTAGAGGAACTTGTTTTCTCTGCAATTGGCGATTCTTGATGATTGAATTTAGATCGCTCATCATCTGAGAGCCTTGGAGGTGATCGATTTTGTAATTCTTGTGTTGAGGGAAATAAAACGGTGTTGTTTCCCTTAACAGCTGCATCAGTAAATACAGTAACTTGATGGTGTTCTTCATGTGTTGATGGATTCTTGGCATGGCCAGATGAGTTCCCATGATCTATTAGCTGTGTCGTTTCCCATTCTCTTTCCTGGATTAGTGCGTTAGCTACTGTTTCTTCCGGGGGAAAGCTCTGTTCTCGAAAAGGAGTTTATTTCTTGCAGTCCAAATATTCCAACATATCCATGGAAGCAGAAAGCATGGTTGTCTTAACGTCTAGATGTGTTGGGAAGTTCACTTGCTCTCTGAAAGGTGTTAGCTGCCATGTTTTCCTCGCAAATTCACACCCGAACAAATGATGGTTTGCTGTTCTGGTTCTTTGCATCCGATACATTCCACATTTTCCCTCAGGCCTCTCTTTGCGAGATTTTTGCCTAACGGTAGGGCTCCTTGTGTACCTTCCACATGAACAGCTTAATATTTGGAGAGTACTTTCCCCTCCACATCTCTTTACACCATTTTGACATTTCCCCCTGTCCATTTTCTGCGCTTGTGATGATTTGTTCTGTTTCTTATACATTACTCTCATTTCTAGCGTAATGATAACCAGACTTTGTAGAATATTCACCAGACTTTGATGGCAGCCAAATCCATATCTGTCTTTTGCTCCTAGATGGCTAGGCTGTAAACACAGAATGTCATCAGCAATGTGCGGTAGAAGTTTTTGTACCTTTGCCCTATCCCAGTCTCTAAATTTGTTTGTCTTAATTTTTTAAGTATAGTTTCATAATACTTTTTACATAGCCGAATTATCCATTCCCGATCTTTAATAGTTAGTTTCCATGTATTGTATTTCAATATATTTTGCCTATGTGGTTTTATTTGTCTGCATGCATGGTTTTTTAAATATTTATTACTGTATTTAAAAGACAATTTTCTAAAAAAATCAATAAATTTTAATCATTCTTAAATTACAAATAATAATAATAAAAATAAAATTTACTTACAAGATAATTTATTTCATTTTATATTATAATATTGCACATTAAACATTAAATAATATATTAAAGGTTACAAATATATATATATATATATATATTAAATATTTATAGGGTAAATTAAAAAAATTATATGTTAAAAATATTAAAAAATAATATATTTTTTAGTTTATTTAAAATTTTTGTTTGAAACTGTTTTTTTTTGTATCAATCAAATATTTATACCGCACTACTTGTTGATTTTATTCACCATTCAATATATATGTTGGACCGTTTTATCCGTTTAGTCTGTAGTTGTTCCATTCGATATGCATAATATATACTTGTTCCATTTAGTCTACGTGATATGCATGAACTGCACTATGTTCCATTAATCTACGTGATATGCATGAACTGCACTGCTTGGTACCATTGAGGGTCTGAATGGAAGCGTGGATCTTTGGCAGATGTCATGCCAAGTGGGTCGGACCCTAATCATATTCTATTCATCATTTTAACTAAACCATGTGCAGTTCAATTTTGTGAACAAAACTAAAGAAACATGTGCAACAGAAGACACAGTCCAAATCCTGAATTAGATTTTTTTTAGGAGCATATTTATATAGATTATACATGGAAAACATTAGGGACGAACTAATTACAATTACACATTTTAGGAGCATATTTCCTGATTACTACAACCAGTGCAATCCGCTTGGTATAAAATATCGATGGAACTTCATTGTTGGGATTGAACTTTCTCAGAGTCTCGCCATGCCTGGTCTAATAGTTTTTGCTTAAGCAGCAAAAAAATTTCAGTCCATACATAAACTAAAATATAATAAAAATTTATAAATAATAATAGAAATGAACGTCTAACCACTACACCATAATAACTTTCTTGAAATTGATGCCCCTTAAAACTTAATATAGTTTTTAATGTGTAAAACATTTGCTTCATGAGTTTTAACCAAAGCCGGATCTGATTCTAACCCATGCAATCAAGTGGAGGATTCATTGGCCAAAGTGACTACCATACAACAAGTTACTACATTAATCAATTGCTCTCCTCCTTATTGTATTTCTAATCTCCTCTTCCATGACTATGTATATGATTAATAAAATTAATTTAAAAACGTTTTAGAAGTAAGAAAAAGAAATGAAGATGACAAATTGTTACAAAATTTCTCAAATGCATCACCAGAATCTATGATATCAAATTTTTTTGTTGGACCCGAATTAAAAACGACTTTTGCGTTCATAAGATAGTAATTTTTATATCTTACAAGTTCGGCACATAATATTTCCAATTACTAATCTCGTATCTAAGATAATTTATGAAATATAGTTCCAAATCTTTCCAAATATAAAAATTAGTGTCATACTAATCAGATAATCCAATTTGGTTATCATAGTCTCATTTGTTCATAGAGCTGATTTCACGATACGGCACACGTCATTATTAAAGTTGCACATGCACATCCACACATGTATATGATTGGATAGGACTAAAATCAATGAAAGGAATGGTGATAGGATAATGCATCGTGGGTTTGATACGAAATCCAAATTTAAAAAGGGTAAAAGGAAAGCTTCTTACGTCAGAATGATTATTGTCAACCAAATAATCGATTTCCTTTTTGGCTTTTGCTCCTAATGTTTTTGACGGTTTCGAGAATCCTAGTGGAACGATGTTTTTATATAATGCTCTATGTTATAACAACATTTTAGAAAATAATAATTGATATTTTAAAAGAGATGGAGTTGGCCAATCTAGTGTGTGGTAATTGTGGTTTTGTAGGTGTGAAAATTTGACGAAAAGAAATTGGCCATGCCTACTGGACCTAACGCGTAGAAAACGAACATACAACGACAAAAAAAGGCCTATAATACATAAAATATTGTTTTGGACTATACAAAAGTTGAATATTTGTTTCTGATAAAGGAAAAGTTGAATTTAAAAATATACTCTCTACAAATAGAAAATATGAAATGCTAATCTCTCAAATCTCAAAAGAATGCGACTCTATGAGATTGTTAATATAAAATAGAATATAAATTCAAATGTTGATCAACAGTTATTAGAAAAAGGTAACATAAATTAATTATTTAAATTTTTTTTAAACCTATTTATTTATATTTGATTTTATAAAATTTTAGGAAACTAAATAAAATTATGTAGATAAATTTTGAGTTTTCTAGATTTAGAAAACTCTAACAAAGGATTCATCATATATCTTATAAAAACAAGTCTATGCAGTTTGCTATAGTATAGTTGTTTCTTTTATTAGTACCTACTTCTCACCATATCGATCACCCAACAATTTGAAATACCGAAATCCAAACTCCGAAATAAAGTATGAATCGCAAACCGCAGTTATAAGGCAAAACATGTGCTTCAATTTTTTACTAACGAAAAAATGAAATCTAGCAAATATGAGTTCTTACATGAACAAAGGGAAGGATGATTTTTTTTCTTTCAAGACAGTCTTGTGAAGAAGCAAACAGTTCTTGACATGACAAGGCAAAGAGCATCTTTGCCAGGTCAACTCTATCTCGCTTTGGGTCCCAATTTTTATTGATTGTAGTTTTACTCTCCTTGGAAATTAATCATCTGTATTATTATGTTTTGTGTGTTATTAAACGCGGAAATGACATCCGTCGGTTGTCTTAAACATCATAATATGTTGGTCTTTTTCTTTGAAGATAAAATATTTATATGCGTTATCTCAACCTTTTGTATTAATTACATGTAATGTAGGTAGGGATACGTAAACATCTTTAGGTATAGAAACGATTGAAAACAAACCGACTGAGTTTCTAGTTTTTAGTTGTGTTAACCGAGAGAATTTCAGATCAAAATTCACAAAAATCTTTCGAAATCTACATAATTAATCTGTTTTTTTTCTATTTAAAGCATTTACTAGTAGTGAAAACGATCGAGAAATTGCATTAGATAACTTTTAACTCTGCCAAAGAATAATATTCAAAGGTAATCGTTAAACCACTGTACTAGGAATACTTAGTTTAAAATTAAGTGTGTCGTTCGAAAGAGTTAATATAAAATTTTCTCTAACATTGTATTTAAAGATGTTTTATACGATGACCAACTATGAGAAAGTTGTTTTTCATAGTTCGGGGATTACTATAGCTCTGCTAAGAGAGAAAAATAATTTTAATATATTCTCGGAGTATATTTCAACGAAATGTAGGTTTTTTCACTTTACAAATTTAATTTCGTTAGAAATTTCAAAATTTTCATGGATTAATAATTTCTCTCTGTTGTTCCATGTTTAACGAGAATTGAAATGAAAAAATATATCTTTAACTGATAAATTAAAAATAATTTATTATTTAAATATTAAAAGTCCTATTTAATTTTCAAAGTAAATTTAGTTTTAATAAACTAGTATTTGAGCACATTTTAGTTGATGTAAACAAAATGAGTTTACATGTAACTAATTTCATATATAGATGAGAATTTAAGAGATTTTCTACTATTTTTTGAAATTTAATTACTATTTATTTTACTGCAAATTTAGTACTATATGTGTTATTCAAGACATTTTTAATTAGTTTAAATATATTTTTATAGAGTATGAAAGTTTCCATTTTCAAGATAAAATAAGAAACAGACAAAATTACATGTTCAGTCAACATTCTAGTTTACACGTGTTATCAGAGACAGAGATGTGTTGACACGTGTTCCATTTTGTCGGTTTTTCAAGTTGCATGCTCGAGATTTGAAGAATACAGAGGTGGAACTTCGCCCCACCATTGACTTTTTTTTGTCATCACATTGACAACAAACTTATCACAAGAAAGTTACGACTGACAGTGAAAACATAAACAAATTTAGTTCTAAAAAAGATAATTAGATTATCCGCATCCTAAATTTGTAATAAACCGTGGTCCGTGGCAGTAAATAATAAAAAAACAACAATAACGTATATAAAATGGTGTAAATAATATACTAATTACATTATTATATAAGTTTTCTTGAAAAGAGAAAGATAACTTTTTAAATATATTATTAATATACCGATTTAAAATGTTGCAGTGTTGATGAGTTTTATGTTGGGTAGCTATAAAAAATGGTAAGAAATAATCTGATAATAAGTTTTCTTACAACTCTATTTTTGTTTTGTAGTAAAGGAATTACTTTTCAAGTCTTTATATCACAAAATCGATGGGATAAAATAGTTGAGAGGATATTGTTTTTAGACTATATGTTTGAGTCAGACGAAAACAATTTTCTTACCGCATAAATATGTAACACTATATTTCTTATCAGATAAATATATAACACTATTATATTTACATCCATAACTTATATATCTACTAATTTCAGTTATCTATTTGTGTTATTAGGCTTTTTACCTTCATTAGCTTAGCAAAAACTATTTCGTTGATAACTATTTTATTATTCTGTTAAATGACCAATAACTAAATTATCATATCATAATCTATATATTGCTTTATCAATAACTAGATTATCATATCATAATCTATATATTACCTGACACATCAGATTCTATTGACAATCGCATTTAGAAAAAAATTATATTGGTATTCTGGTTACATTCAATGGTTGTTATCTTAAATATCTTTTACCTTCATAACCTTTCTCTCTTTTAAATACATTTTTACCATTAAATGGTTGTTATCTTAAAATAGCAGATCATATGCTAGAGAATTAGGGAGTAAGTTGACATTATTGATTTAGTTATAAGAGAAAATTAATTAACTAACTAATAATATCATAAATCTAATTATCATGTTATTTTTATACAAAATTTTTTTTTTTTGAATAATCAGAAGGTTCAGAGTATCTAGACCCCTAATCTTCCTGAGACAGGATTTAAACCAATATTAAATTAATTCTTTTTTAGAGAGTAAACTTTTTCCAACACAAATCGAAATCAAATTCGTGACTTCCATAGCTTCGATCCACAAAAAGTTATTCATTCACCCTTTATTGTTCAAAGAAGTAAATATGTTACACTTTTCACAACGAAAAATTAGTAGAGTATGTAAGTCCATTGGAAGATTTCTAGATCTTCAGAAAAAAGTGTATGTATTATATTTACTTTATGTTAATAGTATCTATTAATTATATTGTTGTGCGATCGTTAAAGTCACAAATATTTAGTAGACGATTTTCTTATTGAAAAAAACTTATATGAGTATATCATATTTTCAAATTATACTACAATTTTTTACTTTTAAACTTTATAATTTGTATCATGTTAAAATAGAAATATATATAACTATATATATATAATTATATATATATATATATATTTTGCATCTGTAATAGATTATATTTTCATCATAAAATCATTTTGAATCGTTTTATAATATTAAAGATAAAATTCTACAGATCATTTTATAAATAATATTTTAATGCAAAACCATTTACATTAACAAAGAGAAAAAGTTTTTTAAGTAGGTCCAGCAGTGGGATCCACCACAAAATCTTTTACAGAGGACTATTTTTTTCTTTCCTTCCTCTCTGACTGTGACGACCAGCTCTGAAGACCCAAACTCCACTCCACTCTCTCTTCTCTCACCTTTCTCGAACCAATAAGCTTTGCTTTATATATATATATATATATCCTTTTTTCAGAGTGCAAAAATAGTAAAAGAAAGCTTTGTATTTTATTGGGGATGATGGAATATTAGTGCACTAGCCAGTTCTTCTCAGACAGAGAAAGCAAGTCATAACCTTGTACGCCACTGTTTTTTTGGTCTTAAAGCGAGATAAGAAATTTCTGATTTTAATCTTTAGCTTCTGGGAGATCTCTTGTTCATGATCTCATTTTTTCTTAATTCTAATCGGAAAAAGATCTCACCTTTAAACCCCCTATACATTTTAGAGTTTCAATGTTTGGTCTAGCTCATGATGATTCTTTTCTTTTTTTCCAAAAGGATTTTTTAGGATTTGAGTTCTGAGTTTTCTCCAAGCCTCTGACGAATTGGATTTGATGTTATCATGTCCAATCGATTGGATTCACACTGATTTTGAATTTAATTTTTTTTTTTTTTGTTGGGATTCTCTCTAAATTTAGTCTCTTTTTAATCTCCTTGGTTCTGAAGAGATTTGGGTTTGAGAAAAAAACAGGTTTTTTTTGTTTACTTGTGTGGAAGAAAATGGAAGAAGTTGAAGCTGCAAACAAAGCAGCTGTGGAAAGCTGTCATGGAGTGTTAAATCTCTTATCACAACAAACCAATGATTCCAAATCCATAATGGTTGAAACAAGAGAAGCTGTTTCCAAGTTCAAGAGAGTCTCCTCTCTTTTAACTAGAGGGTTAGGTCAAAGGAAGATTAGGA
This sequence comes from Cardamine chenopodiifolia, assembly GCA_963922655.1. Lineage (NCBI taxonomy): Eukaryota > Viridiplantae > Streptophyta > Magnoliopsida > Brassicales > Brassicaceae > Cardamine > Cardamine chenopodiifolia. Next base: position 9,881,930 of record OZ000464.1, read on the forward strand.
AACTCAACAACAACTACAAGTTTAATGCTTCTTTGTTGCCTCGACACATATTTTTGGAAAGTCCCATTTGCAGTAATAAAGCTATAAGTGGTTGTATTCCAGTTCTAGCACCAAAGCCTCTTCAGATTGTGCCACCAGCTTCTTCTACTGCTGGTTATGGTGAAATTGACCCGAAACTTAAACCGGGTCATCATCCTCCATTGATGTTGCTTAACCAGAAAATGTGTGTTGACAAGTCATTTCTGGAGCTCAAGCCACCGCCTTTGCGGCCTGTTGATCGAAAACCATATCAGTTTATCCATAACCACCAGCAAGGAGTATACTCAAAGAGCAATAGTGGTTTGAATGTGAAGTTTGATAGGTCTGGTGGTGGTGGTAGTTGTTATTCACCAAGTATGTCAAACGGATCAAGATCGTTTGTTTCATCTCTTAGTATGGATGGTAGTGTTACGGATAACGATAGGAACTCGTTTCATTTGATTGGATTACTTCAAGGATCCGATGATATATCACATCATTCGAGGAGGACTATTTGTTCTGGTAGTTTGAAATGTGGAAGTAAAAGCAAATGCCATTGTTCCAAGAAAAGGTTTTTGTTAGTTAGTTACAGTCTTCTTTGAGTAAAATGTCCCAAAGAGTTTGTTTGTTTTGATGTATTGGTGTATGTTTTACAGGAAACTTAGAGTGAAACGATCGATCAAAGTACCGGCTATCAGTAACAAGATTGCCGATATACCTCCAGATGAATATTCATGGAGGAAATACGGACAAAAACCGATAAAGGGTTCTCCTCATCCTAGGTGAATAACATTACAAGAAACAAAATTTTAAGACTTGTCCTGATGTTTTGGTGTATAATTTGATTCATGTTTTTGTTGTTGCAGGGGGTATTATAAATGCAGCAGCGTACGAGGTTGTCCAGCGAGGAAGCATGTTGAGCGATGTGTAGATGAAACTTCGATGCTAATTGTGACTTATGAAGGTGAGCATAACCATTCAAGGATACTCTCTTCTCAATCAGCTCACACCTGATTGATAGAAATGGCCTTGTTAGCTGCGATCTGTAATTGTATATTCTGCTTCGTGAATTCTGATTCTCTTGCATCACAATTTGGTTTCACCCTTATCAACATATTGATTTAGTATGCGTTATCTAGAAGTTTTTTTGGTTTGCATCTGATGTTGATTCAAATAGGTTTGGCTCCTCTGTTTCTCTCTATTGATGTTATTACACAAAGCCCATCAGAAAGTTATCATGCAAAACGGCAAAATTGAAGCTAATCTTGAAACTACAGAATCAAGTAGTCTCATCTTGAAACTTAATCTATGAGATTTCCTGCGAGTTGTGGCAAAGAAGTTTTTTTTACCACAATTCGCAGTTTAAACTTGGAGAAGATCCATCAAAGAAGTAAATAAAACAGAGGACAAGGAAAGAGTGAAGACGCACTAGATTACGAGTTTAGATCAATCACTGTAATGGATTATACGTCTTGGCCATATCGGAATCTAACAATTCACTATCTCATAAGTTTGTGGAATGAAGGATTCCACAATCCGGAGGTTTCTCAAAGATGATCTCGACGATCAAAGATTGCAACAATGAACAAACTAATAAACCTAAGTTTTCCTTGCGGTTGAAGAAAACGAAGAAGACAGGAATTGTATAAGTAGTCATGCTACTCCTGTTTGAATTTAGAGGGAGGCAGAGATTAGAGGTATCAAAATGGATTGTTAATTTTGACTGTGGATAAAATATTAATTGTGTTCATTAACGACTAATCTCATTAACGTCTGCTTCAAATGGGTTGACTATGGATCTCAGTTATGTTTTAGTTTTTCTTAAAATTAAACTGTTGGAAATTGACAAAAACCGTCAAAAATCGTCGAAAATAGTCAGAAATCGTGATTTTTAATTTGAAGAAATTCGATTTTGACTTAAATTTTTAGGGATCATGGGCCGTTATTTGTCCAACATGTTATCTGTAAACGAAATTAGACATAAACCATTTTAACCCACTTTGTAAATGAATTTGTCCATAAACCGCTAATTATGTATTGGACATATACAACTCACCCATTTTGATATCTCTAGCTTAGATATTAAAAAAATAGACTAATGAGATCACAATTAATATTCGTAGTTTAACTCTCCAATCGCAACAAATCAGTGACCAACAGAATCGATGCAAACTTTAGCTCCAAGACTCCTCAACACTTGCAATATACAATTTCAGATTTTAACGTTACGTAAAATTAAAACCGAAATCAAGTAGAGACAGACGTAAAAAAGGAATAAAAAACACAATCAATAATCACTCGAGGAGAACAATTATGAAGTCCGAAACAAATACCGGAAATCAAAATGATTGGCTTGGTTTAGTTTTCTCCGGTTTAATCAAATTAGGTCGTGGAAGCTTCTTGAGAGCTGTGGCGGTTCTCTGTAGAGACTGACTTCGGGTTCTCTTCACCCGAAGAGCTAATCGCATCTCCGCAATTCTTTCTCCGAGACAGATTGAGTTTCGGCGACTTAGGACGCGTCAACGGAAACTACATATAATTGTCGTTGAACATAAGTTTACTTGTCACACAAGAAAAATGTGAATCCTAACAAAGATGAGAGATTTTCATGAATTAATATACCTTCTTGAGCTCTGGTTTTACGGGAGGTCCTTTGTAATAGAAGTCAGGAACAGGATTAGCCTTAAACTTTAGGTTTTTCCTAAGCTGTTTAATGGCTGCTTCTTGTTCGTCCTGCATAAGTTTGTTCCCATTTAAGATTTTTCAGAATACATTTTTCTTGACTTAGTTACTAAAACGGTTCTTGCCTTTTGCCTTTGTTCAAGCTCGTTCCTTTCAGCTTCTAGGGCTTGGTGTTTCTCTTCAAGCTTTTGGTAATACTAAACCCACAAAATAGAAATCCAAATCAGTGAACATAAACAGAATATAACTTATGAGTTTATGTAAACACAATTGAAGTGACCTCTTTGCGTTTCTCAGCGCGTTGAGCACTCCTAAATCGTGGAGCGGTACCATGAGTTACTTTAGACTTAGCATTCTTTAACGAAGAAGTAACAGAACAATCATCTTCTTCATCCAAATGCTTCTTGTTTTCGGGATGCAACGGCGTCTTCACATCATTCTAATATAATCAAAATAAAAAAGTGTCAAAACCAATTTCATATCCCAATCAATTACAATCTACCTCTATGCAATACCTCTGTGATTACATTAGCAGAGTTATGATTCTGAGAGAGAGAATTCTCCTTTGTGCATTCCGTAACCTCATAATCTTCTTCTGTAGCTATCTTGGGAGCCACGTGAACCCTTTCATCAGATGCATCGGTGCTCACCAACGCAACAACTTCTCTTCCCATTCTAACTACTTCCATATTTCAACAACAACAAAAAAACAAAGATTCTAAATTAAATTATGCACAAAACCCATTTTAATTAACTCGAAATACTAAATGCTTCAATCTGTTTGTTTTTTTTTAAATCCATGCAGAATTCACATTAGTCTTTCATCTCTCTTATTGAATTTCTATCAATCTACCAGCTTTGTTCATATTAATAAAAGAAAAGAGATTTTGTGTTGATGTTTATCTGAATATGTCCAGAATCAGAAACTAGAGGAGAAAGACATTTCTCAGAGCTGAAATTTAGAAATGGAATCATATTTTCCTCGAACAAAATACAAAAAACAGGAGAGAAACAAAATTGAAACGAAGAACAATGAGATAAATTTTCTTACGGATCTTGTCTGATTGAAGAATTCTAATTCTTGAGCCTTATTTCCGATCTGCCGTGAGGATTTTTCAGACAAGAAAGAAAGATTTGTCCTTTGTCTATCTCTCTGTCCCAAGAAAAGAAAGATATGCTTCTGTTTTTGTGCGGTGACTGTTTTGGAACTGTGTTTCGTTTGACAAGTTGTTGGATATTTATCGGCCCAGTTTTATTTTCTTTTTTAATCTGGTCTTTTCCCTTTTAAATTCGTTTTGACTGCTTTCTCATTTATTTCTTTTAACAGCTTTTTCTATTTCTTGTATTGTCTTTTCGAAAATATAAATTCTTCATCTTATCAATATATTCGAAAAGAATTTTGTTCAGCCAAAAAAAAAAGTTGATGAGTTGAACGTAATAAATACACTCACGTTTTTGTTTTCCGATGACTATTGCTCTGTTCGTTTGTCTACTGATTGCGACTGCGATCTAACTATTTTAATTCTTATTTGTTTAACTTTAGCAAACAAACGAATATTAATTGATCGTATGTTGCAACCGCAACAGTATTAGATATGCCAATATTAAATATACTACTAAATTTATTTTGTAATCAAAAATTTCTGACGAATATCGTAGTATCTAGTCGTAATACTGATGGCTGCATATCGTAATCGTTGTTTCATACGACCGACAATAGTCCTATACATCTGTATTACATCTTTATCTCTGATGACTATACATATGTATTATACGTTAATTTATAGGGTTAATTCTTAAAATGAGCTTTTTGACAATTTTATTATCAAATAGAAATCTCTAACATATAAAATTAGAACATAAAGATCCTCTTTTGATAATAAAATTTTCCAAATTTTACAATAAATAAAACATCCTCGGATAACACGTGAATCGTCTTTTGCTTTTGTTTGGCTTTTAAATTCGCATCGTCAACGTCAGTTAACGCCGACACGGGAAATAACACCCTCCGACCTAACTCTTCTGATTTTCGAATCTAGCTTTTGGTCCTCTTGTCTCTTAGCTTTTAACTTTTTCTACAACTTTTTGGGCACTTTTGTTTATGACAATGTTTTAGCATTCAATTGTGGCTGAGATACGAGGGTTTTTATTCTTTCTGACAGACATATATAATATAGAGCTAAACTCTATATTTTGAGATTTTGAAGAGATGAAAATATTACATTAAATGGTGGACACAACACAATGAAGATATCTATGTTTTTACTTATTTCTAATCCACTTTGTGTTGTCCATTTTCTTACTTATGTTATAGCCTTATAGGTCTATCGAGTTTATACAAGCCCATCGTGAGTTTAGAGTTGATATATATATGATATATATTACATTAGTGAATTATATATGGTTTGAAAAGTCTTTGACACTTTCTTATATTTCAAACGTGGGAAAAGTGAGAGTCATCCACTTTAGGAAAAGACATTAACTTTCTCTCTCGTCTCCTTAGGACGTTGCAGCTTTTTTTAATCTCGTCTCGTGGGTCATGGGATGACCACAACTGATGTTTGTTATGATTATTAGTTTGATTCAAACACGCACAGCGACGGCACAAGTATAGGTAAAAAGTTTAACATATCGTTTCACTACAAAAAAAGTGTAGAACTGATGCAGTGTCCATCTCTTTCCGACGGATATATATGTCTGTTCTAAATAATCGAAAATGAACAATTATCAAAAATTTGTTGGTATTTTCGATGGATTTTCAACGGAGTCCGGATATCCAGTTTTCGACGGAATAGGCCGTCGGAATTACAATATTTAGTATCCATCAGAAAGAAAACCATCGGTAGTCCGTCGGATATTCTTCCGATGGATTAACCAACGGATTTAAGACAGTTTATAATCCAACGAATAACCGATAAATTTCCGATGACTGTTTCTAACGAATTTTTGATGATTGTTTCTAACAAATTTCCGACGGATAGTCGATATCCGTTTTCCGATGGATTTTCGATTGGTCGATTTCTAACGAATTTTTGACGGATTACTTTCCGACGAATTTCAGACGGATATGAATTAATTTTTTTTTTAAATAATTTAAATTAAATTATAATTAAACTATATAAATTTGAATAATTCAATTAAATTAAAATATTAAATTAAAATTCATAAACGAAAATAACAAATAGTTCAAAAAAATAACAAATAGTTCAAAAGAAAATGAAAAGTATTCAAATAAAAAGATAATTCCTGAAATTAAAAAAAAATCTAAAAATTGCTTGGAGGTGGTTGGAAGTAACGGAAGAAGCATCCATCTGATCATGCATTGCTTTGAGCTGTGTAGCTATGTTTTCTTCGATTGTCTCAATCTTATTGTTGAGAGTTTCGATCTCGGCCGACTTCTCTTCCAGTTGAGCTCTAAGATGAGGATCTCCATAAAACCACGAAGTTGTCGAAGATGGCGCCGAATACTCTTCTGGAAGTCCAAAAACACGGCATTTGGATTTTGGAGTGATCTACGAAACAAAATATAGAAATCATTAGAAATGAATAAAATAAAGAAAAACTAAAATAAAAATAAAGAAAAATAAATATTACTTACTTCGTAAACAAACTCGTTGAGTTTATCAACGGGAATTTCAGAACAAAGAGGAGTTCTTTCAACAATCGGCTGTGATTGCAGAAACTCCTCTCCAATTTGGTCACGTTCTCCACGATCTCTCGAGCAACCGGATCTTGGATTTATCTCGTGCTACGGTTCGTGTGCGCATTTTGTAGCAAAACAAGATGGGATACACAAACACCTTTTTGACGGAACTGAAATATTTTATTAAAAAACTTTAAGTAAGTAAAAAAGTTAAATAAAATTATAAATTTAAATAAACTTACCAATTGTTGTTCCCAAATTGTGAGTGGCAATTCCTTTGCCCTTCTAGTCACTCTTCCGGTTGGTTGATTGAGTTGCCGATGTTGTCTTGGTTTCATTCATCTTCCAATAATCAACCAACCCGTTCCAGAGGTCTGGGTTTGCAAGCAGCTCCCTCGGAATATCATTCCGGTTCCACTTGTCCTTCCACTCGTTCAGCTTCCGTTAGTATACTTTTGATGCCTTAGCATCGAACTCACGTTCAACCCGAGCTGGAGGTCTCTATCCTAAGTGAAATTTTGCTGCAAAAGAGAATGATTAAAATATTAAAATATCATTAAAAATGTATTATCATACAAATGAAACGTAAAATTTTAAAGTTAAAAAGTAAAGAAAATTATACCGCAAATTGTCAAAACCATAAATCACGCTCAGACAATGGCATAAGGGAGTATGTCAGATATGGACGCTGAAGCATTCCCTTGAGCATACGGTTGATGGACTTGGTTATCCCATTATGGGATAAATGGAACTTATAAAACAAAATTAGTTTAAAATTGTTAAAACTAAACAAATAAAAACTTTAAAACCTTTTACCAAGTATTGTTGCCGTCACAATCGGAATGAAGATGAAGCAATCTTTTCCGACCGGGTTGAGAAACAAAATCTTCTATACTCATCTGGGTCGGAGTGGAAGCAACTTGATGAGTAAGTGATGGAGATTGAGTCTCCAAAACAGGAGTGGAGCGGTTTTGACTCGCTCTTCGACCATGTCTCAAACCACTCGACTCGGAAACGAAATAAAACGGAATAAAAAATGATACGACAATTAATATTATAATTATAATATCTAAAAACGTTTTTAAAAGAATTAAAAATATCAATATAATCAAAAAAATCATATTATCATACATAAAAACCAAAATCAACATTCCAATTAACTAATATCCTAAATCTTCAATCTAAAACACTAACTCCTAAATCATAAACCTTAAATCTACATTCCAATTTCCAAAATACCAGGAAACACACAGAAACTTACATATTTGATCGGTTTGGATCCATTAGAATAGAGTTTGGATGATTTTGACACATGGAATTGAAAATTTGACAGAGTTTTGGAGATTTACGGATTTTTTGGGAAGTTTTAGTGATTTACAGTGGTTTTGCGAAGAAGAGAAGTCTATATATAAAACAAACTTTCTGACTTACATATCCGTCGAAAATCCATCGGAAATTTCGGATGGATTCCGCGAAAATTCAGGTTACGCGGTAACCCAAAAGCCATTTCCCGGTACATTTTTCGCAGATCCGTCAGAAATCTGTCAGAATTTCTGATGAATTTTCGACATATTAGGGAAAATCTATGCTTTGCGGGAAGCTAAAAGGCATTTTTTGGTGAATTTTTTGGGGATCCATCGGAATGTATGTATTATCATTGGTCAGTCAACCTTAAACTTCAACACGTGTTTCCTCAAATCTATCAGATTTTTCCGATAGATTTCTGACGGTTTTAGCGATATGAAAGTTTTTGCTAAACATCGGGACAAGAATACGTTTGTACTAAGCTATATGAACCATTGCATTGGTAAAATTACAATATCTAATTGATACAAGTCATTAATTTACAAAAAAACAAAAACAAAAATTTATGTTAGTTTCTAAGAAATGTTATATGGTTGGTATGTATTCATATGTATCTTTAATCAAAATCGTCTTAAATGTTAGAATTGAAGAAATACTTCAACTTGTATGCTATTAAATGAATATAATGATTCACTTAGTGTTAGAAATTGGTTTCTATACTAATGTGCGTCAATCTAGTATCCAAAATCTCCCAAAACCCTTAATCCATCGGAAATCCATCAAGAATCCGTCGGAAATGCATCAAAATTTTCTTAAAATTCTGACGGGTTTCTGACGAATTCGTGGTTTTAAAATAAAAATAAAAAATCTGTCGGATTTCCTTAAAATTCCGGTGGATTTCCGACGGATTCAGTTTTTTTGGGGAAAAAATACAAATCTTACAAAAATATCAAATACTCATCTTACTAAAATCTCAATACTTTACAAATAACAAATATAAAATACAAAAGGCATTACTCCGCATCTTCAGATGATCCGTCCGAAGGAATTGAGTCTGAATCGTTTTCGAATTCACCATGTGATTCCTCCGAGTCTGAGTAAACCATATCATCACCGGTCGTGTTAAATCAACCACGAGCTCAATGTCAAACGAATGATGAACATGATCCATTTGACAAACTTGAGTTGGCTGAAAGTGTCCCAAGTTCGAGTCAACGTGGGAGAGGATCAACTCACCGTAGGGAAGGCATGTTTAGCTGGTTCGTGCGTGGTAATGGTTCATAATAATTTAATGATTGTATTATTAATTTCTGTCCACGTACAACACTGTACAATTATGGTACAAGTATGTTGAATTCAACATATGTCCATTTTGCTTATTTGTAATATAAAAAACTATATATATGTCAACTTGTGTTCAGTTTAGATCAATATTATCTTTATAACCTATGTAAAAATGAAATTGTTTATTTTCGTCACATTACATCATATTTTGTCAACAAATGCCTTACACTCTTAAGGTTTGTTTAGATGTGGAGCACTATAAATTTCAAAAATGGTCTTTTATCACATTTTTTTTTGAAACTATAGTAAATGTATCTTTTAGATGTAATGGCATTGGTACAACTATAAAATATAAGTTTTCAGTATGGTACAACTAACTATTACATAATTCATGAAAGTACAACTATGTACATTACGGAATACAATTGCAAAAGTTTGTAGAACTTTATTAAATCACTTTGGCATACTTTATGTACTTTTTGTCGAATCCTAGGTAGCATCTTAGTACATGCAATGATTGCAATCATCTATTTATTTTTATTTAAATTATTTATTTTTGTTTTTATTTAAATTATTTATTTTTATTTAAATTATTTATTTTTATATTAATCATAATGGGCACAGTTGTACTAGTTGTACACAATGAACATAGTTGTACCAGTTGTACACAAAAGGAAATAACATGAGTTCATAAAAACTTGAGTTCAAAAAAATCTGAGTTCACAACATAACAACATCATTATCAAAACTAAATATCATCACAACATCATCACAAGATAACAATACTAGATACCAACATCAAACATTAATCTTCTGCTTCTTTTTTTCCGGATTCTTGTTCTTATCTTCCACCGTAAAGGGAGATTGCTGGTACTTAGAAGGTTTAGTTTTCCTGGAACTTTTTTTCGACTTGCATGCAAAGACACATTTCTTCTTAGAACATTCCTTAGTACGCCTATGTGGCATTGGTTGCAACGGCTTGGAACTACCACATGGCAAAGGATCACTTACAAGAACCGGAGAAGACTGAGGTATGACTACAGGAGGGCAGGGAACTGGTACCGGAGAAGGCTGAGGTTCGACTGAAGGATGGTAGGGAACTGGTATCGAAGAAGGCTGAGGTATACCATCACCCACCTCAACATTTGCATGTTCTAATACCAGAGAAATACGAGGTTCACCTTCATCCCTTTCTGTTGAGCAACCTTCACCAAAGTTTTCCTCTTCACGTTGCCATGGAGCTGAATAGTCATCACCAAAACCATCTGCATCATCATCATCCTCAACTACATTTTCCTTCCCCTTGTTATTCTGCTTAAAGATTTTCAGCTCAGCTTCAACCATCTACAACCTATCTCTAAACATATTAATCCAGCTCATCACATCTCTGAACCCACTTTCCAGCATTTATGTCATCAGTTTCCACATTCTTCTAGAGGATTCGTGGGTTGTGGTGGTGGAATTGTAGGTTCAGCATGATGGTCCTCAAGTAATTTCTCTTTGTCTGCCCTAGCAGCGACATCCTAAGCATACAATGCTTCCTAAGATATCTTCTTCCCAGCCGTGAGATGACCCATTATACCTTTAGCAACATCATCACAGAAATTTTTACGGAAGTCTCGAACCCAAATCCTATTCATCAAATGTTCTTTTTCATTAAGAGAAGCTTTTAACATGTTACAAATATCATGTATTACAAAGATGACAACACAAGACTTTTGTATCACCGAAGAAAACAACAAATAAAATTTTTAAAACAAAATATACCTTAGTATCACCAAGCGTCGTATTGATATCTTCTAAAAGAAATCCTTTCATCGCAGTATGTACGAACTTCCTCTTGCACATTCTTGGACAGTCCTTACTGGTTGGAACATCTACACGATACTTCAGCCTCAGAGATGGGATAGCCTCAAATGCCAATAACTACAAATAAATTTTAAAACACATTAAATTAACCAATACATTTAACACAAAGTTGTAACTGTATTACCTCTAAAGAAACAATGAACCCAGAAAATGTTCAGGAAACCATTTCATCTTTGACTACACTATTAAAATGGTTCAACATATGCTCCAGCTCATGTGAGCAGTCCTCAAATGTGTACCTCCCCCAAGAAAACTTCTTGCATTCTCGCAGATCATCAACAATGCGCAAAAGAAATGAGTCGTCAACTTGTGATACCTTTGACTTCCCCTTCATGATCGAGGCGAGGAAGTACATGACAACCATCCTTAATCGATCTTCACACACTACCATGGAGGTCAACTTATTTTCTACCTCTGACAGGTAGATCCCCTCCGTTTGCTCAAAGTGTCTCTGAATGAAAGTAACGCTCCAAAGAGTCTCATATTTGGGTACTCACCACAGTTTAAGACGGATATCAGTTCATGCTCCCACAAAGAATAGCGAACAGGAACCCCGTTCACGATAAACCACCATATTTTGCGCTTCTCTAGACACGTAGTCCATAGAGAAAGCATCCACAAGCCCATACACTTCCTCGCTCTCTCCTTGGGCATGTGGAATATGTGTTTGAACTGGTTCTGATGATTTGTAAACCAATCCATCTCCATTTCTCCAAGTTCTTCCTCAACAACACCAACACCTTAAAGATCGAACATCTAGTTCCGATCTTGCACGACTTCTTGTAATTCTCAGGACCGTGGTAGAAGCCATTAGGTTGCTGAAGATGTTGCTCCTCATCATCACTATTCTCCTACAACCAGAAAAATATACTTAGTAGTTGTACTAAGATTACCATGTCATACCAAATTAAAAATTCAATAATTTTGCGGCAAAATAAAAATTGTTATACAATTAAACCTTTCCCTAGTAAGATTACTCAGTTGTACTAGTATTACCTGAGGCAATGGTTCAGCCATGGAATGATCTCCGGACTTTATGTTATCTGCTTCTCGATCTCCGGATGTTTTCTCTGGGCTGTCTGAGATGTTATCTTCTACTCTAGAGGCCTCCAACTCATCTCAATCTACTGCTGATGACTAACCCTTGCTTCGAACATTTGGGTTTTTTGTTCTCACAATATCTGCAATTCTAGCAAAATACACACATTACTCAAACATAAACACAAAACTTCAGACTATTAAGTCTAAGGTTTTCGTTTTCAACAAGTCTAAACTCAAACAAGATTTCTAGAAAACCTTATTCTACATTTATCCACATTTCTCACAAACACTCCTCAAACAAACCTTCATTCACAAACATTTAGAGATTCTGGACCCATTAAACCCTTATCCAATTCCCAATAAACCAATTTTTTGAAACCCTAGATTTTTGAAATTGAAAATTGGTGAATTTCAAATTATAGATCTTAAAGAGGTGATGTTGAACAACGGCTGATGAAGAACAAAGGAACGGCATCTGAAGATTCCCTGTCGGCGACGAACAGAGGAGCCCCGGAAGCAAAACGAAAAAATTGAAAAAAGACAGAAAAGAAGAGGAACACGATGAAAGATGAAAAAGTAGAATACGAAGATAAAGGGGAACAAGAAGAAGATAATGGAGAGAAAACAATATTCGGTGGTTACAGAGGTATAACGGTTTTGCAAAAAGAAGAACACGAAAAGATAGAGGGAAAGGAAGAGGAAGAAGACGAAGATGAATAGGATCCGGATCCAGATGGATATATGACAAATTTTTAGGGTAAGATTTTAATTGTTATTGGGATAGATCCATTTTATTCATTCTAATAATTTGGCCTTAAGAAATAATTCGATTTTTTGTAATATTTGTAACATCCTTTAGTATTTGAAACATTTAATCCAATTTATAATTGAAAGATAAATTAAATATATATTTATAACATAAAAAAAAATATTGGCCGAATAGTTTGAGTAAAAAGGCATTGTAGATTTTAGTCCCACAAGTTTTGAGACACTAGTCAAATCGTAAGAATAGACAAAATTGGTGATTTTAGCTAAAGAACTATACAACTAATGACAAACATCAAACAATTAGTCATTTAAGCTAGAGAGTCATAAAAGGTACGAGCAAAGAGACATTCAAAATGTATAGAATCTAAGAAACCATGATGGTATACAACTGTGTTCAAAGCAAGATTGAAAATGTTAAACCACAAAAGCATATTAAAAAATTGAGTTCATTACCTTCTCTGGCGATGGGGTCGATCCAGGCGAGTTGACAGACTTAGCTCAGCCAACCTTGGAGGAGTTGATGACGAGCTGTACTCTGCTGTGGACAGAGCTCTTCGATCACTTCACTTCGCTGGAGCATAACATGATGAAGAAATCAGAGGCGTAGGGAAGTCACAATCGCGACAGCTGCTCTAGAATCGCTAGAGACGGCGGTGGTGGTGATTCTAACAGCGATGATGGCTTAGGAAAAGACGGCGGAGAAGCACAGAGTTTTACGGTGAAAAAGGAAAAGAGTGAAGGCGTAAAAAGTGAAAAAGTGAGATTAAGTTTTGTAGATCTAGGTTTTACGATTTTAGTAGGAAGTTGGTAGGTTAAGTAGATAGTATTATATTAATTCGTAGGAAAGTGGTAGATGTAAATAATATTTGGTGTCTAAAACCCATAATTTTATTTTAAAATAATTATTAAAATACATATTTATTAATAAAAAATGTAAGATAGCCATATTTTAAAAATAATTTATAAAACTACAAGTAAAATCAACAAAGTGTAAGAGTTTAAAAACTTTTAAGGGATTTGAACATAATAAAAAAGGGGAAATTTATTATATAGGAGGATTTTCAAAAAATTTGTTCATTTAAACTTTTTTTGAAAAAAGTTGTTGATTTAATCCTTTTGAAATATTTAATCCTATTTTACCCTCCAAATTTTTTTTTAATTAAAATAAAACAAATCAAAATTTCTCATTTAAAAAGAGGTTTTGATTTTAAAAAAATTATTTTTCATTAATTTTAGGTGATATATATCATTTAATGAAATAAAAGATTTATAATAAATATAAAGATTTAACTTAATCTAACAATTAATAATTTTAAAATAGAAACGATTTTGATTTAATAACAGAAATTATTTAATAACTTTCAATGACATTTTTATTTAACAACTGAAATTATTTTTCTAAATTTTTAAATATTTTTATATTTATGTATTTTATTATTTAATAAATTTATATTAATTAAGAATAAATAAAAATAAACAACGATTTTATATATTTCTGACAAATATATCTTTATTTAAAAAGATTTTATATTTTTAAATATTGAAATATATTATGAAATCAGAGATTTAAAACTAATAACTTAATATAAAGATTTTATATTTATAAATATTAAAAAATAAATATAAAGATTTAACTTAATCTAACAAATAAATATTTTAAAAATAAATACGGTTTTTATTTAATAACAGAAATTATTTAATAACTTTAAATACCATTTTTATTTAATTACTGAAGTAATTTTATAAATATTTTTATATTTTTAAATTTATGTATTTTTTATTTAGTAAATTTATGTTAAATAAATAAATATTTAAAAAGAGACATAAACAAAGATTTTATATATTTATCAAAAATGTATCTTTATTTAAAGATTTTATATTTTTAAATATTGAAATATATTATGAAATCAGAGATTTAAAACTAATAAATTAATATAAAGATTTTATATTTATAAATATTAAAAAATAAATATAAAGATTTAACTTAATCTACAAATAAATAATTTTAAAATAAATATGATTTTTATTTAATACCATAAATTATTTAATAACTTTAAATACCAATTTTATTTAATAACCGAAATTATTTTTAAAATATTTACGATTATATATATTTTAGATTCAGTCATTATCTTTGATATTCTTTTAAATAATTTTAAAATTCCGTCATTATCCTTCTGGATATTCTATATTTTCAGAATACATATTCTAAAATTCTCAGAATACGTATTCTATTTGCTAGAAAGCGTAATCTAAATTTCCTAAATCATGTACAACTGGTAAAATAAATATTCTATAAACATCAGAATGTGTATTCTAAATATTTCAGAATAGGTATTCTAAAAATCCTAGATAATGAACGATTGCTAGAATACGTAATATAATATTTTCAAACCATGAACACATGTTAGAATACGTAATCTAATAATTTTATCTCGTCAGAATACTTATTCTAGAATTTCCAGAACAACTTTCATCAAATTAAAAACCTACTTAAAACTGTCTAAAATGAAAATTTTTCTTCTTCGAATCTTCTTAATAGGTGTGTATCTACATGTTTTTATGATGTTTTTTTTGAAAAATAGTATTAGTAAGGGTAGTTTAGGAAAAAATGACAATTTACAAAAAAAAATATAAATAGAAATTTTTTTTGCTAATCCTTCTATATAATGAATTTCCCATAAAAAAATGTTTCCTAGAAAAACGATAGGTTATGTTCCTACAAAATTCATATTATATGATATGTCTTACGGAATTTTACCGGTAATCAGATGATGTTTCGTAGAAAAATAGTAAGATATATTTTTTACAAAAATTTTACGAATGAAGTTTCGTAGAAAAATGGTACGATTTGTTCTTACGAAATTCTTACGAGTGGTTTACGAATTAAGTTTGGTTGGAAAATAGTAGGAAATTTTCCTACGATATTTCTACCATCTCAACGGTTAATTTTTACCAACCAAATTCTTTCTAATTTCTTATAGTTTGTCTACGACCAAATGTGTTGTACGATTCTGGTAGGAAATTTTTTACCACTTCATCTTTTGTCAAAAATTCGTAGGTTTAAGATTAAAAATATATCTACTAAAATTTTCTTAAGATTTTGTGATATTTTCTTATAGTGTTAATGAAGAAAGATCAAGAGAAATGTTTTTAAATTTATTTAACCTACTCTTCTCTGTTGCAAGTCCATTGTTCTTCAATATTTCGGAGATCGTAACCACCGTTGTAATCGCTGCAAACATATAGAACTAATGAATTTATATATCAAAAATATGAGAACAAATATGAAGATTGTTTTTTTAAATAGTATAAAATCTATCCATTCCAAATGCAGAAAGTTCGACCTCGTTATGCTGTTGAATGTACCTCTGCATCATATCATATCATATACATTATTAAAGATCGCATCGATCACTGAATTTAATCAGATTACACAGTGGAGATTGATAAATTTTCCGGTACCTTGGCGAGATTAACATAGAAGAACAAGGGTTTCTTGGTGTTAGAAACTTGAACCATGTTCTTCTTATGAGATTCCACGGCGGTTATGATGAGGTTGGCCCCCAGAGATGGCACTGGTGCATGAATTGAAGTTGCTACTTCCATCGCCATATTCTCAATTCAGATCTTGATTTTTTTTTTAAATTACCTTACTTATTATTCTTCTTTTCTAGCGGGAAAAAAGTCTCCGTTGTTATGAAGCGTTTAAGCATTTAAATAGAAAGCCAATAAATTAGTGACTCGTGTTGGTCGCCGGATTGTTCGTTGACCAAGTATAAGAGAGATAAACCGATCATCTAACTTTTAGTATTTGCTTATTTGCATTTATTCTCACCATTTCTACTTTGTGGACTCCATGATTTTTATATAAACAAAAATATTTATGTATAAATAGAAATATTTTTTTTGTTAAAGGGTTTATGTATGAATAGAAATATAGAATGAGAACAAATGAAAAGAAGATAAAACCTACATTGAAGGAATTTATTCTACTTCAAGTTGTAAAACGTTTTTTTTACATCATCTGCTTCATTATTAAAAAAATTCAGACGTTACATATGCTAAGAGCCTAAGACCATAAACTTGAAATAGCAAGAATATAAATGCCCGATAAAAATAGCGCCACAGAAGTTTTGGGAGGGATAAGAACACAACATTTTAGATCGTGATATCCAAAATGAAAATAGTTGATTTATAGTGGATATTGCTGGTAACACAATACCTCCATATAAAAAAAATTTAAAGACTACCCCTGCATAGAGGTAGATGAACATGTGGTAGAATAACAGCTTTAGAATCTCCAAAAGAGTTGCCATCCTCAAAAATGATACTTATGTTTATGGTTTTTTTTTTCTGATTGAACACTTAAAATTTTGTACTTGACTGCTTTTCGTAGGATGGTTTTATACTTTTCTATGTTAAAAATATATTACCGAATTGAAATCGAAGTTTTTCTAAAATATTGGTCTAATAGTTTCAAATGTGATGGGTGAAATCTGGTAGTGTATTTTAATTAGAGAAAGTTCTGGGCCTAGAATATGTGATTATAAAGCCCATTAAAAAATAATATTTTCCGTATTCTTTGTTCACATGATTCCTGGCTCATATCGCCACATTCAAGTGAATAAACTACAAGTGAAAGTATATGAAGCGTTGAAGTGAAACTCCCAATACACTATTTGACCCATGCTATTGATAACAAGACATACTTATGCATTTTCTTCCTATATAGTCATTTGTAAGGGTACTTAGCCAAATGGTAGTACATATGTTTGTTCTCTACACGTTACGTCCTATTGAAATTGAGCTCTACGTTCGTGTGGTCAATAAACTTAAATTTCATATGAGACTGAAACTGAATTGACAGCAAAAAAACTACTCCATATGTTCCTAAAAAATTAATGTTCTACCTTTTTTATTTTGTTACACAAAAGAAAAATGTTTAATATAAAAATGTAATGTTGATATAATTAAATATTTATTGTTTCTTAATATATGTGAAAATTCTAGAAAACCATTCTTTTAGAAACAATGGAGTATAGGGAGAGGAAGAGTTGAAAAAAGGGCACGAAGTTAGATGGTAAAATGGATGGATAGAGCGATGGGCCATTAACGTCTTTAAATTTCATGAAAATTGAGATGAAGATGTGACGTTTCAGCAGAAAAGGAAAAAGCTTTGCCCAAACCAACATGGCATGTGAGGTTATGTCCTCTATCTTTCTTTTTCACTGAATTCAGTCCCATGCTCCCTATCATAACCTCTAATTTCCTAAACAAGATAAGAGTTGTCTAATTATTTTCAATTATTCTTGTGAATAATTAGGTATGATGATCAAGATACTGAACATCAATAGTTTTTGAATCTTGTTTCTTTCATAGTTTTTTTTTAAATCTTTATGATAGCCTATCATTGATAGGTTAAAGGATAAAATTGTATTTCTTTAACCTTTTGTTTGGCTATTTAATTGGTTACTATAATTATAAGAAAGTAGGCTTTCTCAGTTTTTAGGGGAAATTTTACAAAACTGATTGAATGGTATAATTTTATTTTTAAAGCAAAATAATGAAAATATTTATCACCATTAAATGTTCTCGATCTTCGTACAAAAAGATCAGATCGATTCAAATTGTTAGTAACTTCAGGATAAAAATTTAGAATTCTGATTGAATGATAAAAAAAAATCATTAACTTTTTTCTTAATGGATTAGAAAAAAAATATTAACTTTCGATCAAGAATTTAAAAGAAAAAAAAAGATCGAGTAATTCTAGATTTGATATAGTAAATGTTCACCATGATTACCAAACATTGATTGATATATACTATCTCTGCTTATAAATAAATATAGTTTTAGCTGTTTTATACATATTAAAAATATTTTTCGTTTTTGTTTTTCCTTCCACTAATATCATCTATAAAAAAGTATTAATCAATACATTAATACAATATGAATTAAACTGGAATTATTATCAAACATTTGTCTTAAAAATCTAAAATGGTATTTAATCTAAAGCAAAAAATCAATACTTATTTATAAACGGATGGAGTAAGAATTTTTATCATTGTGATTCGAGGAAAATGAGACAAATTAACGTTTTTCTTTTCAATAACGAAGAGAACAAATTTT
This sequence comes from Cardamine chenopodiifolia, assembly GCA_963922655.1. Classification (NCBI taxonomy): domain Eukaryota; kingdom Viridiplantae; phylum Streptophyta; class Magnoliopsida; order Brassicales; family Brassicaceae; genus Cardamine; species Cardamine chenopodiifolia. Next base: position 9,900,669 of record OZ000464.1, read on the forward strand.
AGATATGTGAAAGAGGAGATGAATGGGTTGGAAAGTAGGGTATGTTCCCTCGGGGAGATCCTAAATTATTTCGATGTCATTCACTAATCATTAATGCCATCATACCCACCCATATGTTCCCTCTTCGTGTAATTCCAATCAATTTGGTTGGACAAAATACAAAAACAAAGCAATATCAATTCAGTGTTAACAACTATTCTCAAATCATTGTTTCGTAAGCCTCATTCACTTTCTTTACTCTTTTATCATTACCATTACAAATATTACTTCTCTTTTTGATTAATAAGTACCAAGCTTATTTACTTAACCAATGTATATGCAACTATGGTTCGAGTTATCGACACCGGAACTACTCTCTACTACCACCAGCCAAAATATATTAAAAAAAATATACAATGTCAATAATGAAAGTTACAAACATTTTACTAATCTAATATGGAACGTCAAGTACTTTTACAACTTAAGAAATCAACAGTGGCCAATCATAAATCACAGTATAAAAATGCGAATCTAGGTCTTCTAATCCCAAAAAGTCATTTAATCACTGAACCATGTGGACCTGTGGAGCGTCGAGTGAACAACTAATATGCTTAGTTTATATAATTTTTACTATAAAAAATAAATAACCACACAATTTCATAATACAATATGAAGTGTGCGTCAGATAATTCGATTGGAAAAATGTTTTGACAAAATTTAGAGATTATAGGATCGAGTGACGTTTGAAACGAAATTAATATTATATGTTGTAATTTCATATCTAAATAAATTATGAGATTTTGGTACAAAACCTTCTTGTATTCAGAAAAAAGAAGGAATGAAAATGAGAGCGAAGGTGTCCCTAACCAGCCATCATTCATATACAGGTCTATGATAGATCCCTTTTGGGACTTTCTTCCATTTTTCGTTCAAAGAGCACTTGGGACTACTTATTGATGGTAGTATCAGATATCAAACTCTTTACACGAGTTTAAGGTTTAAGATTTTGCTATACTGTTTGTTTCCATTTTTTAGTTAAATTTAGCGACACAAAAAATCATAAATAACATGATATGTTACAATGTCCTATGTGTGATTTAGGTTTTTCTGAAATTCTAGTATTTTAGATATGAAAACTACTACACATGCCAAATAAATTGGCCAAGCAGAAATTATGTTATGTAACTTTTAGATTTTTTCTTTTTTTTGACTACAGAACTTTTAGTTGTTATGAAGTTTCAAATAGTCATTTTCTATTTGTACTGTATGATTATAATTTACGATAATATTTGAATCTATATTATTTTTGGAGCCTAATTACAGCATTTACATATTAGGATAAAGAGTTATCTAATTACTTTATGACTTAATATGCTGAAAATTCAGATTATATATATGATATTAAATTTTTTTTCTCATCTGAGTTTCAAATCTTAAAAACTATATCTAAGGAAGAACATATTAGTTCCACTGATAGGTAAATCTATTTTTTTCTTGTTAACTAAAACGTTTTAAGACCTAGATCTATATAACTTTTAAGCGAGAAACAAGAAAATATAGGGCATGTTTGTTTGGTAGTCGCCTGCGATCTGCGACCTGCGGCTAAACGATACGGTTCTTGTTCGTTTAACAGTCGCACGTCTGGTCGCAGCGTCTGGTTGCATGTTTGTTCATTTAACAGCCACGCGTCTGGTCACAGTGTCTGGCCGCATGTTTGCTCGTTTAACAGCCGCGCGTCTGGTCGCAGCTTCTGCCCGCAGGTTTGTTCGTTTAACAGTTGCGCGTCTGGTCGCAGCATCTGGCCACAAGTTTGTTCATTTAACAGCTGCGCGTCTGGTCGCAGCGTCTTGCCGCAGTTGTTTGTTTAACAGCCACGCGTCTAGTTTTCATTTAATTCTAAAATTTAATTTTTATAAATTTGTTACAAATTTGTTATGATTACTATATAGTTTAAATATAATAATACGTTCATTCTAAAAAAAATTGTATGATTAACAATCAATTAGTAATTTTTATAGTTAAATATAATTATAATATAATAATTTATGTGATAAATTATAAACAAAATTAAAACATAAATATTAAACAAAATTATTTAAGTAAAAAAAAGTAATACATCAAGTCATAAAACATAACATAACAAAAATAATAAACCAAATCATAAATTAAAATAATAAACAAAGTTAAATATCTAATAATATCAAATTGTGGATTCAAGATAAAGGATTCAAATATCAACAGTCTTATGATAAAGACTTTGAAAGTTGAGTACCTCCAATTAGGGAAAGATTTTATTGGATGTAAAGAATAATTACCATTGCTGACATTAGCCCAAGGGTTGTATTAACTAAAAATTGCAATATGTCAAATCAAGTAAAAAAACAGAAACAATATATGTTCATCTTCAAGTGTTATTGCATAATCGATCAATCAACCATTTGAATTGATATTTTCAAAATTTTGTTTGTTCAATTAAACAATAGATGACTGAATTTATAGCTTATAAACTTATTCATATTGCATAATCCTTCGTTTCTGAAAAATTGATCTAGGTGTTTGAATCGAAACATGGTTATGATGCAAACATAATCAAATAGATTGATCAAAGGGTTTTTCAATTCAACAACAGATAAATTAATATAGAACTGATTCAAAATCGGATTTCTATTTTAATATCTTTAAAACATCTAACCTAAATCGTTTTTTAGACATTATTATTTTACATATGTTGTTTGGGCGTCAAATGGGAAATCTTTCAAGTCAAAAGAAAACAAGAATGCATCTAAGCTTTATAGACTTGGACGCTTTAAAAAAAAACAAAAGTCAATTTCAACAATGAACACATACACAACATGTTTCTCTTAGCTATTCAGACAACAAATTAAAGTATGAATCTCTTGATAGAAACATAGATGCTGAAATTTAAGAATAATTCATCTGGATTAAACCCTAACGCCTAACACATAGAGGCAACAAAGCAAAAGACAGTTTAAGCTCAAGCTGATAAGAGCACCGAAACAACGAAATGGGTCTGAGATGCAAATTTTTTGCGGCTAAAATTTTTTAACGCAGCGATCTGCGTTTGGCCGCAAGAGATTGTGGCTAACAAACAAACATAATTTCACCGCATGTCACAGCCGCAATCGCAAAAAACTGCGGCTAGCAAACGAACAAACCCATAATAAACACAGTCTAAACCTCCACATGTAGGTCTAAAGACCCTTTAATCAATCATATTATTGGTATATTGAACATTTGTTGGTAATGCATATTTAGATTTTAAAATGCCCCTTAACAAAATTTTTTTTTTTTTTAAATGCCTCCTATGATATTTGAGGTTTTTTTGCTCAATGCTACATTATTGTGTGATATAATATAAGGGAATATTTTTAGTTTCTTCAGTTAACATGTGGTATATTTAAAAAAATTATAAACATGTAACTTTGAATATTTTTTTCTTAAAATTTTCTTCAACCATCTATTAAATTAATAATATGCAGAGATAACATAATTTTAAACGCAATCATAGAAAAAAATATTTATAATACATAAATAAATAATTTTTTGAATCATACTATTTTATAATATAGAAATCGCTATCTCTCCAAAAACAAGAAGATACTGAACATAAATATTTATAATATAGCAAAATAAAAAATCATTTCAATTATTTAAAATTTATATTGAATAACGTAATTGAAAAGTACGTGTGATCCAGTTTATTATATTACATATTTCAAATAAAGTTTCTTTCCTATAGTCCAAAGACATCGCATACAAGAATTCGAAGTTGGGAGTTGTGCCACTGGATAAGTTTGGTTTATGTAACTTTTATATTATTATTATGCGATATATTTCTTAGGAATCTTGTTCTAGTGTCAACTTTTAAAGAGGAGTTTTGTCGCTAAAAAACATGAAAATAAGAGTCTTGTCAACCACCGTATTGCAAATTTTGAGAGGTGGATAGGACATGACTTTCAGAGATCATGTGAACTTTTGGGACCCAATTCCTTAATTATTGATCCTCCATTTCTCACATGTATAAATTTTCTTGAATTCAATTTCTTTTGACAAATAGCACAACGATTCTTTTCTGCATGTGACAGAAATCACAAGGGGTCTTCTTCATTTTGTCATGAACAGCAGCACCGGTGGATATATATCCTTTACTATAAAATACTAGTTGATATCTGAGGAAATCTGAACAATAGCTATTAACAGAGATTAGAAATAAAAGAGATTAGACAGTTAGAAGCGCTAAAAGATAGAAATAAAAGAGAAATCGGTTTGTTTGAAATGGAACGTTTAACTATTGGTTATAATATAGCAGTGACAAACGGTACATGATAAAAATGGTTAAACATAAGAAATAATAAGAAAATTCTAGTTTCTTTTTTTTGACAACAAGAAAATTCTACTTTCTTAACATATAAAACATGGTCGAGTAAATTAAGAAAAATCTTAAAAGAACAGTTTAGATATTTTTTAAAAAGAGATCATGTCTTACCAAGCGATTGTAAACCGCTGGTTTTTTATACGGTTTATAACGATTTATTTCAACTTCTAACTGTTTATTTTAATTGTATGCTTTATTCTGTATTTTTGTCTATCCATATAACCGATTAGTAATCGAAAAAAACGGTTTAACTTCCAACAATCTAGGACTAGCTAAATGAATCTAGTTAAGGTCAAACTACAAGAGAAACAATCTCGAAATTTAACCATTCTTGTGCACCAAAAAGGTAAAGATCAGAACAAAAGTAAGTTTTTTTTCTTTTGTTAATTTAAGCAAAATAAGTTGTTCAAGGCCATCCGTAGCAATAATCTAAAATGTGAGACGTGGTCCAACAAATCTTGTAAAGTCAATCAAACGACCAAAAAGATCTAATTTTCACACTAGAAATAAACTTCACCACTATGAGCAACAACGTTCAAGAACTCTGAAGCAAGTAGCCGCAAAAAAAAAAAGTAGCCGCAGCTTCAAAAGCTTCTTTCGTATCCAAGAATGAGAGAAGATTTACGGGACTAAAAAAAAGAAAAAATTTACGGGACTAGACCAAATAGTAGTCACAAAGGGTTTTATCTGGAATTAAATTTCATTTATATGTTATAGTTAGAAAACACATATTATATATATGGTTTTAGTATTCGACTACTTTATAATAAGCTATTTTTTACATATTCGCCCAAAGCTGGCCCTACGAACACACCAACGAAAAAATCACAAATGTATATTATACTCGTATAATATGGAATATGAGGTCATAGACTGATAGATTACAAGTGACGTCAAAAAAACAAAAGAAACATATAATTACGAGTAGCTCGATGGTAGTTTCTTTTTATACATCAAATATATACGTAAAGTTAGTTCTCGTACCTCATTCCTTACATTTTGTTTTCCTATAAATTTTTATCGTGTCGTTCTTTTATTGTTTTTTTCCCTTCTTTTTTTTTGTTAAAGATTTTTTTCCCTTCTTTCGGAAATATTTCAAAATTATTGTGATGAAAACTGAAGGTCTAACAAAACAATATTGAAAAACCGGAAAGACAAGTAAAATATTGAAGGCGTAAAAACGTAATGTAAAAGGAGAACACTTTTAGCTAGAAGACTTCTCACAATGGATCTTGGCTTGTGTTTTTCTGTCTTTTCTTATTTTTTTCTTGATTTCTCTTTCGTTTCTAAGCTCTGTTTGTAATTTTCAAAGCATACTATAGTTATTTTATGAATTTTTATTTTATTTTTTTTAAATAACTTACCAATTCAATTAGTTGAAAATAATAATGTTATAATTAAAAAAGAGTTATCTTCTTTGAAGGGATGAAATTAAAATTTTCATTTCGTCAAAAAAACTAAGCACTATTTTGAGTGCCTACAGAACATATATATCTATCTATATAATTTGTAGCCAAAGGTTCAAAATTGATTACAGTAGTTTATTTTAGTAGTTTAGTTTAGTTTATCACAGACATTAAACATTTGAGACTGTCATTTTGAAATTCAAGGGCTGAATACATTGATATACTTGTTATATACAGTATTTTTTTGTTTTATTTCAATCTAATTAAGATCATACTAGAAGTAACCATGTATATAGACATCGACGTAAACATTGTTGGTTGGTGGAAAGCAAAAGTTGTATTTCGATAACATGATATGAGATAATATTATTCAATATAGAGCACGTTTACATATATTTCTTGTCAGATGTAAAATCTAACATTTGGTAAAGAGAAATATCTAAATACAATAATACATTTAGATATATGAAAGTAAAAAATTAGGTGGAGTTGTTCTTGTTTTTATTAGAAACTGAAAGCCAATAGTACTGTCACTTGCCATTAAGCGTTTCTCATTAGTTATTTATAAACGGACAATTAACAAAACTTGCCAAATTTTACGCAAGAAAAGACAAAGTATACGTGGACATCACATGTTTGACACATCCGAGTTATGTTGCATGTAAAATGTGTCTTCCTCATATGTTTTCCGTACACACAGCTCACTTAATCCAAATGAATTTATTTGATTTCGAGAAAAAAGTTAATTCAACTTCTTTCCTGGCATTATATAGCCGAAGAAATCTTTTTTTTTAACGGCTGCTTTTCATTAATAATGGGAATTATGATCCACATGGAGGATGTGAACAATAGCAGAAGAAATCTATATGGGTTGAGTAAAATATATATGGTACAACACATTTTTGGTATGACTACGTTAATTATATTCCACTATGTTATTTTTCTCGCCTAAAAAAGTGTCGCAGAAAGAAATCAGTTTCAGTTCTATCTTACACTTTTTCTGAAAATAAAACAAAATCATAATCATTATTTATTAAAATATATCATAGGCAGAAAAAGTCTCACAAAAGAAGAGGAAGTAGAAAATGAAAGCGCGTGAAAGGAGCGCGTGGGGAAACTAGAATCTCGGTATGATGTCATACATCTCCATAACTGACAAGAAGTATTATTTGGACAGAAGCGGTCTTTAAAACATCGACGCACATATTCTTCTTCAACGTGATTCCACCTTTTGATTTATTGTCCTTTAGAATATTTTTCGTAATTTCGTGTATCTAACCACAAAATATCTCAGCTCAATAACTACAACTTTTATTTATCTATCTAACCTTATAATATCTAGGTGGAATTTTCCTATTAATTGTTCAATTATAGTAAAAAAAAAGTTACATAAAAGGTGGACTTAAGAAGATTCTACTTCAGTCTCTTTTTTAACCAAATAAAAGATTCTACATCAACCTCAAATTAGCTTATATAAAAATGTAAGGTAGACTTAAGAATAATGTCATTAAGTAAAAAATTTACATACGTGTAATTTGGATAATGGTAATTTTTTGCGGGTCAAAACGGAAGAGATTATGAGTTCAATTCACGTTAGGTAATGTCTGTTCTCTAAAAAGAGTTTGTTCTCTAAAAAGAGTTAGTTTAACATGGTCTGAATCCTGTTCCAAAATAATTAGAAGTTTATGGTTCTGAACCTCCTAATTATTAAAAAAAATTCAATTTTGATAGTAGTCTGACAGGAAAATAGCCACTTGTAAAACCAAAAAAGAAAATAGCCACTAAAACACCATAATCTAAATCTAGTAATTATGCTTGAGATGAAAAACTTAGATATATTCTCAATATTAGAACGGTTGATTTGCTTGTTTTGATTGATATTTGAATAATTGGTTTTAGGTATTGCACCTAAATGAATTAATTATTTGTTAACGTTATGAAAACCGACCATAAACTTCATAATTTCAATTCACAGTTTGCAAACAACCTTTTGTATGGTATATTTTAATTTTGTTCTTAGTGTTTCTGGGTTGCTTTTAGTATTTATAGTGGCATGGAAACACTATTGATTTAATTACCGTCTCTTAGGCATAATTAATCGGGAAAAGAAAACAATTCATTTATCCATGCAGATTAATTTAATGTTTATTCATAATACTATAATAATTTTTGTACTAATATTTAAACAAACAATTTGTTGACAAAAAAATAAATTTAGCAAACAAACATTAAAAGTTGAGCCTCCGTGGTTCATATATGCAGAAGGAATATCTCGGATCCATTTTTGGTATCAACGAATAAGGTGTTAATTAATATTTAACTAGTCTACTAGAGGGTTCAACGTGGAACTGATATAACCACGAAAAGATAATCCAGCTATTGAATCTTATTCTTTTAAAAATTTACCGACCACCGAAACGTACTTCAAGAATTCGAACAAAAAATATTGAGGACTTATCAAATAACTCCAAACGATATTTAATTTTCTTACCAAAGTATTTCAAAAACTTTAGAGATCTTTTGCTCAAGCGTCCTCGATATTAATACCAAGGTGGCATATATACTAGTATTACAAAGGGTTAGTTTTTAAAAATTTTAGATTCACATTTTTTAAAGTGAACCGCGGGTATTAGAAATATTATGAACCGAAAATCCGAAACTTTCCCCGTTAAAAAAAAAACTATCAACATAAAAATTCAAGCCAAGGGCAAATGGTACCACCACCGGTTTGGTGGTCAATAACTCTTGTTAGTTTAGACTCTTTAGACAAATGATAGAGTTCTATCATATATTGATTAATTCATTATATGTTGGGATAAATTTTGTCTGTTAGAGGATTATTTGCTATAATAACTTATTTTATTTTGCTGTAATAACTTATTTTCTTTTAAAAATATTTAAAATAATGTATTAAAATTAATAAAATAGGAAAATATAGTTTTTTTCCAAAAATACCAGTGATTGAATATTTGACAAAATTTCCCGAAATTTGACACTATGCGAATATTTGGCAGTTTCTATAAGCATTTGACAGATTGTACGAATATATACTAAACTTTGCATGTATTTAGTAGACAATGCGAATATATGACATATTTTACAAATAATTGATACATTATGCAAAAGAACTAGCATATATACTTGTAAAAGTCTGGCCTATTATATGTAATAACTGGCACACTTTACAGAATAGTTGATCAATTTTACATATATTTGATAGATTATACAAGAATAGATGACAAACTTTTCATATGTTTGAAAAAATCTACAGAATAGTTAACAAATATCGGTTAAAATTTTAAAATATTTAATAGATTTTACAAGAATTTAATAAATTTTGCGAGCATTTAACACTTTGCGATCACGTGACTTTTTGCAAACATATGACATAAGAACTAGCTCCTTTCACTTCCCTAGCCGTAGATCGAGCAGGGCGTACAAAAGAACTAAACATTATTTGCGAACAAATGACATATTCTACATAAATATGATACTTTGCGAATATCTAGTAAAATCTGTAGATATTTGATAGTATACTAGTATCTACAGACATTTGTAATGATTCTTTATAGTTTTTGAAAAGATTATTTTGTATTCATAATCAAATGTTCCGGCAGAAAAAATAGCTTTTAAAAACATTCGAGTGAATGTTTCTGTGTCTTTCGTGGTGCATAACTATTTACTCCTCAATAGTCAATTTTCAGAGATATCATGGAGCAAGCATATATAGACAACAACTTAAACTTTTGCATGAATAGTTTGGCGCTAGAATTAGAAGCGTGCCATTCCGTTGTACCACATTAAATGTCACTAAAAGGACTATGTGATCTCCAAAAGAAAATCCCCATCTATAGAAGCTTCTCAACAATATCAAAGTCTGACTCGTACTAGATCACCAAGAGAAAACAAGAAACTATCACGACGAAGATAGATGAAGGTTTGCAAAAGCAAACATGCAATCCTGCTAACGCCAAGTATATCATAATATATAGGGGAAAAGCTATCACACATCAACAAAGGCCTTCTTGAAGTAAGCAAAACACGCTTGGCTGAAGGGTGCTATACTATCGTACCACGTTAATGTCACAAAACAAGGATTATGTGATTCTCAGAAGGAAATTAACATATGTAGAGGATTTTGAACATATAGAAAAGTCGACTCGTACCACATCACAAAGATCAGAGGACAAAGAAAGATCACGGCGAAGATAAAGGTTAACGGGAGCAAACATGAAATCCTGCTAACACCAGCTAGCTCATAATATATAAGGGAAAAGCTATCATGCATCAACAAATGCTTTCCCACAACAAGCAAAACACGCTTAATTAAAGTGTTAGACTAGTCAATTCACGTATCCGCCAACAAAGACTAGTTCTTTGATCTCATTAATAGTTGATTCCCCATACTCTGCATAAATATGCCACATCTTCACAAATGATTGTCAACAAATCTTCGAAAACACAATTTATCTCATCCTCGACCTGTTATCTAGCTTTCGAAATGTGTACACGACAAATTCTAGACCCGAGGTAGAGATTAAAGCTCAACTTAAGAAATGGCCTTGCATCAGTTTAACCTTTAACCTTCACTCAAAAGATTTCATCTTTGACAACATCAGAAGCCCTTTGATGAGAAGATATGGCCTCCTCGGGATGACCTTGTATCTCCGAAAGCTTTTCTTGCAACTGATCAATCATGTGCACATTAAGCTTTTCCGTAAGTCATAATAGCCTTTCATCTGCTAGTATTCGCACCAATTTGAACATATACGATGATGGAAACAAAAATGGTTGGAATCGATTATTGTATATGTAAAACAAATGAAAAGATATGATTTAAATACTATCTAAAGTCGTTAATGTCATACTGTTCATGACGCGAAAGTCTTTTTCGACAAACTATTTGATAATAAAGTGTATTTTCCACATTCGTGTGGCGAAATATTTCGGAATGTGTAGCAACGTGTCAAAAATTATTTTTTCCCCATATTTGATGAGACAAAGATTGCCCGATATATGAGACGGGAGAAAAAATGATAAATCATATCATATTTGATTGTCTACCGTCTCGAGAAATGTATACATTCAAAAGTAAACTAAGCTTAGAAATTGTTTTATTAAAAGAAATTGTTTTACTAACGGTACATGAAGTTTTGTTCCTCAAAATACTGAATATATATATATATATATATATATATATATCTTTGTATGATTAAATAATAATAAATAAATCATTACTTTTTGCATTAATGAGTTAAACGTAATTAAAGATATTCGGTTTAAGGGCTAAAATAAAATTTTATGTAAAATAGAGAAAACATATAAGGGATGATTGGATCTCACATGTAACATAATAAAGTGCAATTACTCTCACTTCTGCTACATAATTACCAATCAAATAATTTTGCAAAATAATATTTACTCCAGTTTACAAACTCTACTTTAAAAGAAACATTTTATGTTCATTCTTTTTCCATTCTTTAATTACGCTAAAATTTTTACCACTCAACCATATGATATTGCATTTTTTAAGTTGAAGATATCTTTCTTTTTTTTTCTCCGGTTGAAGATATCTTTATACTCTTAACATTAATACCAAAAAGAGAAGATATCTTTATACAAATACACATGATATAATAAAATGCATACATGTAAATAAGAATACGAAGGAGTTAATAGTCTAATATAGTTAAGGGTTCAAATTTCAAAGTAATAAATATATAAGTAAAGGTCTCACGTCTCTATAATAAGCATGACTCGTCACGTGACCTCCTCTTCTTCGCAGGGACAGAGATAGGATGAGACAGAAAGAAACCAACAAAACCAAACCCCAAAACCCAAGAAAAAGAGAAATAAACACACCTCTGTTTATCTCTATCTCTCTGCTCTCTCTCTATTTAAGAGACTTCACTGTCTCTCTCAGTCTTTTAACGCAAAACAACTTTTGTGGAGGAGAGAAAGCGAGATTACACTCACACACAAAGATACACATCTTCAATAGTTAGGAGTTTTCTATATACAGAAGCAGAGGAAGAGAAAGAGAGAGACAGATAAAGACACACAAAACAACTTTCTCTTTCTCACTCTCTCTCACTTGGTCACTTCTCTTTTTCCTCTGGGTTTAGTGGTGGGGGTTGTCTCTATAAAACACACACATATATATATATATATATATATTTAGAAGTTAAAATTAAATAAGAATTATCAGTTTTTATATAAAATAGCAAAAGAAATGCAACAGCACCTGATGCAGATGCAGCCCATGATGGCTGGTTACTACCCCAACAATGTCACCTCTGATCATATCCAGCAGGTCTTCTTCTTCTTCTTCTTCTTCTCTTCTTCTATTATATTCTTTCTAACTTTTTCACATATTCCTTTATTATATGTTTCTTGGAATTCGAAATCAAGTGATGAAAACTTGCTTACAAAGTATCTAGAACCCTTTTCTTTTGTTCTCATAGCATATTTGAATGAAGGGTTTTTCATGGGTGTGAATAAAATTATATTTTTGAATATTGTTTCCTGTTATTCTTGTTTTCATGTCATTTTCATAGATAAATTAGTTTTAGTTTCAATAAATGGGTTTATAGATATTTAGTATCAGCTTCAGTTTCTTTTATCATGTCAGTAGATGATTGATTTAAGTTTTTTTTTTCTTGTCAAGAAAGATTTGGTGTGTATCATTTTACATCTCTTGTTTAAATGAAAGTTAAAATTTTTTTGTCTAAACAGGACAAGCTTAAGAAAGATTCTTTCTAGGTGTTTTGAGTTCTTGAAACATTTAATGAGAATTAATGTGTTAAAAACAGAAAAATCTTGGGGAACTGAAGATTGTTTACACAAATCTCGTTTCTTCTTCGTCTTGGTTTTCGGGTTTCTGGAAGTTTTCATTGATGGCAAAAACCACAAAGCCATTTATGTGAATGTGGTGGTCCTGTTTAGATTTGTTATCATTAGATCTCTATGTGTATTTTCCAGTCCAAGTGTTCCTTTTATTGCTTGCATGACTAGATATACTTTTGTGGTCCGAATGACATCTTGTCCTAGTTTCAGTGTTTTTTTTTTATGTGGTCCTCAAATCTTTTTGAAGAAAATCTTTCATACACTTTTGTGTAGTTTCAACGTTTTTGTCTTTTGATAAGTCGGAATCTAAGTACTGGGGTCTCCTTAAACAGTTTTCTATGTCTTTATACCAACACAAAAAAGGGTGTAACTTTTTTTGTTTATATCATTAATTACTGATTAACGAAAATGATGATTTACCCTTTTGTTAATCTCTAGTACTTGGACGAGAACAAATCGTTGATTCTGAAGATTGTTGAGTCTCAAAACTCTGGAAAGCTTGGCGAGTGCGCTGAGTAAGAGCAACGTTATCTTCTTGGTTTTTAGTTTTGTTCTGTTGAATAATATGAAATGATGATCAAAATGGTAAACTTAATGTTACAGGAATCAGGCAAGGCTTCAACGCAACCTAATGTACTTAGCTGCAATTGCAGATTCTCAGCCTCAACCTCCAAGTGTTCATTGCCAGGTAAAACAGTTAAAATTAGAGAAGTTTTCGAATTTTGTTGTAGGAAATGGAAAAACTCATTGGTATTGTTGTGTCATTAGTATGGATCTGTTGGTGGTGGGATGCTTCAGGGAGAAGGAGGGTCACACTACTTGCAGCAGCAACAAGCAACTCAACAGCATCAGATGCCTCAGCAGTCTCTAATGGCGGCTCGATCCTCAATACTGTATGCTCAGCAGCAGCAGCAGCCTTATGCAACACTTCAGCATCAGCAATTGCACCATAGCCAGCTTGGAATGAGCTCGAGCAGCGGAGGAGGAGGAAGCAGTGGTATCCATATCCTTCAGGGAGAAGCTGGTGGGTTTCATGAGTTTGGCCGTGGAAAGCCGGAAATGGGAAGTGGTGGAAGCGGTGAAGGCAGAGGAGGAAGCTCAGGGGACGGTGGAGAAACCCTTTACTTGAAATCATCAGATGATGGGAATTGAAAAGAGTGTGGCACAAGGAATCTAAAATGATGAAGCAGCAGCAGAAGAAGTAACATAGTAGTAATAGTAAAAGTCTTGAAGTTAGTGTGTTTTGGGTTTAGTTCCTTGTTGAAGAAGCAAAGAACTCTTTATTTACTTTTTAGTTTTATTCTCTATGTTTGTTCCTTAAAAAAAGTGAAGTCTTTCGTGGTAGTGTACCATGTAAATCTGCTGGCTCCATGTTGTGTCTTAATAATCTTATTATTATGTTATTTCTTAAGAAACCTGAGTGACTCTTTTGCTTTTGTTTTAGAGATCATTACTGTTAAACCGTTATGTAGCCGTGTTGGATTTTAAAATTGGTTCGGTTTAGTAAGTTGGAGGTGTTAGGGTTGATAGATGGAAACCGATTCTTACTGGATCCCTTTTTGACCAATCTCTGATTTAGATAGTCAGTTCAATCAGGTATGCAATCTGTTTAATCATATAGTCTTCTGTAGCAACATACTTTCAAATTATAGAAATCTAATTCACAAATGCTTGATAGCAATTTTGGAAAGATTTATGAAGAAAACTACAACCTATGCTATTGACAATTTGACATAGATATGTATGTATATGTATTAGTACAAAATTTTCAAAATCATATGATAAGAAAATAACTTTAAGATTAAGAATAAAGATTCACATATCACCCCTCTAGCTGTGTTACTTCAACAAAGCTTTTACTTTGATATATCATATATTGAAATTGTTCCTTCTAACTTATCCATTTTCACTTTTACTGCATATATCTTCTCATCATATCACAAACGCATATTGAAATTTCAAAATTTTGGTATCAATTTGTTATAATGGATGTGAGAAAACTAATAAAATCATAGAGAAAGACAAACATGCTTTCGTAGTATTTCAGTGAGATATTTGGGTATTGACTACATTCGCGGATAAATGAGACCATTTTTATAACCAAATGTTAAATACTAATTGTTTCAAAAAACAATGATGGAAGGGAGAACATGAGTATATATAACCTCTATGCTCTTGTTCATAAACTAAACGAGAGAATATATAAATCCTAATTCAATCATGATACACAATTCTAGGTGTTGTTAATCGATGTCGTCCTGATACTCGATTCACGGATCTAAATCAACATAAACAAAGTAAACGATGATTTACGAGTTCCCTCTAGTTGCATTTGGCAATTCTCACAAACGTCTCGGTGAGTATTTTCCTCCTCATGATCTCTCACTATAATCAATCAAGAGTTACACTTGTGTTTATAAAGGAGATTACACTCACTCACCCTCGAATTAACCCTAACCTGAGATACATGAACAAAGAAAAAAAAGTAGTAGAGATGAGAACCAAATAAACCCAAGATGAAAACTCTCACCAAACTCTCTTTATGTCTCTTTTTCTTTCTGGAAGTACTCACAAAGAAAACGACTTATCTCGTCTTATCTCAACATCTTCTAGAAAGCTCCGAATCTCTTAAGTATGTCTTTTGATTTTACATCACTTTGCACTCACGTGACCTTTTGCTTATAAGAGAAACTTGAGACCCTCTGTTTCTAGTAGCAGCTGCTTCTTAACTTTCTTTCAAGGTGGCTCACATTCAATACCAAGGCATATCAATATTATGGTTGTCTGGACGTTCAAAAAACTCTTTAAAGAGTGTTCACAACATATCAACTCTGAAATGATTGATATCAAAAATAGTTTTATAATATTTCTATAATTATTAATTATAGTGATAAAAATTGTTTAGTTATGCAATTGTATTTCTTTTACTCTCATAAAGAAGACAGGACTCCATTTCTTATATTACTTTTACAAATAACATACAAAGATCATATATAAAACTATTTACCACGTTATAAATCAACATCCCATTTCACAGTTTGCAAAGAAGAGAAACATTACAAATGCTAATTATTTTATAGCAAGTTTGAAACAAAATACAACAAAGTGATAACTTGTTAAATTTTTATTCTTCAAACGCTTCGGCGATCATAGTAATGAAAGCACTAAAGCCACTTTCCCCTTTTTCATCGCCACCATCACCTCCTTGTTCCACCTCCTTCTCTCCGTCTTCTTTAACTTCTTCCTCTGCTGCTCCTCCTTCCTCTTTTCCACCACCTCCCTGAAGCTTAATAATCTTGAGTGTGGCCCCGAGATCAGCCCCAAGACTAACTATTGCTGCATATATCTTCTCTCTCTTTGATCCTTCTTTCTTGTTCTCTTCCTTTGAATGATGGTGGAGGTGGAATATTCCACTATATTTATGGGCTTTTTCCTTCTCTTTTTCCGGCAACGAGTCTTCAGTTCCGATGGCTCGAGCGTTCAACGTGAGCAGTCCCCACGGTTTCATGTAACTCTTTCTCCATCCTGTGTCTCTCTTTTTGTTTATAGTCCTTTTTTTGTTTCCTTTTTCTTTTCTTGCTTCGAAATTGTACTTATATACGCGATCCATACTATGAAACTGTATCATTATGTATATATCTATTTTGCTCGGTCAAGCTTGCATGAAGGCCAAGCTAAATAGATATATAAACTAGTACTTTTTGGTTTACATGAATCGACTTCTTTATAGAAAGATATGAAATGCCTTTAGTGTTTAAGTAAGACAAACTAAATTCTGAGAGGTACATGCGACAAACTAAATTCTGAGAGGTACATGCGTGGGTAGAAATGTTTATAAAAATTTGTTTGCATAAATTTAAAATAATATATTATTTTGTTGTGTTAGTGAACTGCATAATAATATAAATATTATAAAATTAGCATAATAATCATAAAATTATGTTTTGGATTTTATAAATAGTTTGGTGCATAATTTGTTTTTTATTGTTGGATAAGTTTTTGTCTTATAGTTATAAATTTATAATAGAAAGTTGAGTTTGAAAATTAAAAAAGAAACTTAATCAATATCCGCACGTATGTGGAGTATTATGTTTGTAGACAAATTTAGTTGATAATTTAGATTACATAATTTGGTTGTAAAAGTTAACTGATGCTATGTATATATTTTCATATTACTCAAAAAATCTATAACAATTTGATTTAGTCATATATCAATGACTAGATATTTGATCTGAGATCCATCATGATCCATCTTTATCTGCTCTGACCTGTCTTGATCAGTACTGACCCACTGTAATTATAATATTTGAAGATCCGGATCCTGATTTAAATATAGATGATAAAATATTAGATCCATATCCTAATTCAAATGAGATGTTATGTATATATTTTCATATCACTCAAAAATTTATAACAATATGATTTAGTTCTATATCAATTATTATCAACGATTAGAAATTTGATATGGAAACTGTCATGATCCGTCATGACCCGTCTTTATCTGCCCTAACCCATCCTGACCCATTGTAAAAATTAGAAAATTCGAATATTCGGATCCTGATTCAAATATAGATGATAAAATATTAGATCCATCGAAACCATATCCATATACTCTTTGATCAAATTTTTTAAAAAACTAATAAATAGTTGTTGACATTAAAATTGATAATATCTTAATATAAGTCAAAAACCTATACTCTTTCGTAAAGTTCAATATTATACAAGAGATTTTTTGAAAAATACTCTATTTATGTTTTAAATTTGAAAAGTACCTTATATATAGATTTAAAAAAAAAAATTGATAATTATATTTGTGTCCCCTTATTTAAGTTTATATTTTTATAACTAACATTAAAATTTACAAAGAAATTATTATCATTAATTCATTACAATTTGAAAATAAACATAACTAAATATAATGACATACAATACGATGATTAAAACTAAAAAATAGGATCGGAAAAATGAAATTATTCACAATTTTAGGAGGAAACATCACATGTGCACTTTCTTTAAAAATTTAATAAAATCTTATTCATTTTTATGAGATTACGATCGGTTTGGTTTTAACCATATACATAATAAACTTTTTAATTTAATGGAAATGATTATCATGAGCAATCCCACAAATATTTATAGTTTTCAAACCATTTTGGTTTGTTTTAATCATATTCTAATTTTAATTGGTTCAATAATAAAATATATGACATTTATCAGAATATTAATGTTTTTAAAAAATTTATTTAGAAAAATGACCAGCACTAATTTTTTGAATAAATAAAATATTTCTTATACACCAAAAAATTAATTGATATTTTTTATTAAATCTTAGATTTTTATAAGTTATTATTAAGTTTTGGGAAAGTATTTTTAAGAATAAAAAAATTGTAACCAAGTAATTTTATTTTTAAAGAGAAAGGGTAGTTTAAAAATTTGTAAACATAAATAGGGTATTTTTCCAAAATTTCTTTATTTATTATATGTTTTGAACCACAACAAAACTATTTAGCAGATGTGAGACACTCAAATCACACGTTTTTTTTTATCGATTAAAGAATTAATGTTCATTTAAAAAAATTTCAAATCAAATATGTACCAAAAAAAATTATAAAATTTTATTTATTATATTATTGATTATGTAATGATTCAAATTTATTTTTTATAATAGGATCAAACAAATATGAGAAGAGAAATCTTAACAAAATATTTAAAAATCAAAATAATTAATGTGAATATATTAATAAAATAAACCATATTTAAATTCATAATTAATTAGAAAGAATTTTGGAAAATTTTAATTAAATTAGAAAGAAATATCTTTAAATATATTTTGTTAATTACACAATCTGCGAAAATCTCATTAAGTATTTTGATACAATTGCCCATCAATAATACTGTATGTAATATTTACATCTTAAAAGTTTTTTTTTTTAAATATTTTCCAATTAATAGTATAGATAGATAGCCGGTGTCTTAGTGATTATTTTATTTTGCAAACATTACAGTTTTTATTTTATTTTGAAAACATTACTTTTTAACTCGTAGGCGGCAATGAAGTTAAAAACCTTCAAGCCAAAAAAAAAGATTTGACGCCTTTAATTATTAGGTTTTGAAAAACAAAAAAACAAAAAATTGATAGAAAGAGTCAAATCTGCCACCTATAGTATTAGTGCTAGAAGAATGACTTATTAAATAGACAACTAAATGGGCCTAAAACAAATAGATCGTATGTTAAATTTCAAGCCCAATCTTCTTTTGGTTGGTCTTCCTTTCACAAACCCAAAGACCGAATTCAACGACTAGTAGGAGACCAGAACAACAAACAAGTCATGCTAACACAAAATACAAATAGAATTAATAAAATTTTATTTGCAATTTACGTCTACATTATACTGTTTACAAAAGTAGATTTAATAAAGAAACTAAAATATGAAAAATTTCAGTACAATATCTTATTATATAAATTTTGGTTTCTAGGACGAGAATTCGAAACGTGTCCAAACTATAACTAAAAAGATTAAGACACATGTTAATTAAAATCTCAGTTATAATATCTTGTTATTTTTGATAAAACTATTAAATATATTAACTTCAAATTCCACAAAAATCCATCCTCAATTTTTACCAGTTACAATTTTCTTCGTTAAGTCATGTTGTTATCTTATGTTTAATATGATTATTAAATATATAAAATTTAAAATCTAGTATTTTATTTTACTAATCTTGTTTGACAAATTTTTTTTTGTAATATTAATTTTTCAAGTTTAAAATATTCAAAAGCATTCAGCCAAATTCAGCCATAATCATTTGAATTCTGAATTATTTTGTCAAATTTTCCTATAAATGACCAAAAATCCTTTGAGATTTTGCAATTCGGTTATTACCATTTAGATTTATATTTTTCACATGTATTGGATCCGGTCTGAAATTATAGTAACTAAAGAGCTCATTAACTTATCTATTATCTTCGTTGCCAATCTGTTCACTATTTAGAATATTATGAATGTTAGTTTTGGTGATGACGTCCCCTTATAAATCCCCATATGATAAACTAGAATATTATGAATATTCTCAACTGATAATTTTATCCCTACAATACAAGGATGGAAGACATGACTCCATTCCTTAAATTACTTTTACAAATGCATATCAAAGATCACATTTATAACTATTTACGACTTTATATATTAACATCCCACTTGAAAGTTTTCAAAGAATAGAAACAAAGAATTTTTTTTTTAAATGGACCCTTAGGAAAATTTATTGTCAAATAGAAATTCCATACTTTCTAATTTTACATTATACATGTCTTTGTTTGATAACAAGGTCCATTTCAAGAATTAGCCTTATAAACAATTACAGAAAAACATAAATGTCAAGAAATGCATTTCTGTAACCGTTTTTTTTTCTCAAAACATGAAGTACTACAGTTACTTCATCGTTGCTTGATCTACTTCATCATTACTTGATCTTTTTTTTCTGATTTATTTGAGGGCCGCCACGGATCCTTTCCTATTTGCTTATTCCATTATATTTACTTTATTTGTATAATTTAAATAAAGTTGCAATTCGTTTGGTGATGGATTTGGAAATTTAGTGGTAGTTTCTGTACTGATCTATTGATATCTTTATTATGATAATGGTGATTGCGGTCGTGATCACATCTGCAGTAATGGTTAATCAGTTTTTTTGTTTTGGACCAATTTTTGGTTCACACCAGCGGTAAAATATCTGAAACCAAGATAAACCAATAAAAATTTGTTTAACCAATTCGCTAACGATTGGAAACAAACTTGTTTTTGAAAATTTCTTCTGATATTGGAGGTGTTTCCATTCATAACTCATTGGAGTAGATTACTTTCTTTTTTTATCTTATTCTCATTGGACTTGTTTGTTATCTCTGTGAGAGATTTTTCCGATTCTTCATAATGTCCAATATTCTTGAAACCATTTTAGTGAAGGGATTGAATATAAAATTCAAATAACAATGTTGGTGTATTGGTCGACGAATATAGAATCCCGAAAAACCAAGATTATGGAAAAATAACAAATCTGTCAAAGAGAAGATACATCTAGAAAATGATAGTCAAAGAAATAATAACCAAGAACGAAAAATCTCATCAAATTGGGATTGATTCTAAAAAAAAAAAAACTAATTAAATTATATGTTGATGAATAAGATTTTGATATCAAAAGTTTTGTAGAAATTCACTTTTTCATCATTCTTTATATTGATAAGTTATGTATTTATTGATGTATGCTTAAATTTATTTATTTTTAACCTATCGTGTATCAACTTTTGTATTTGATTTGATTTTAATGAATAAATTTGATGTTAAAAAAAGAAATTACACATGCTAAATTACTAAATTTGATAACAAGTTTGAATAAAAATGACAACAAAGTGATCACAAGTTGAATTTTCATTCTTCAAACGCTTCGGCGATCATGGTAATGAAAGCACTAAACTTACCTCCCCCTTCTTCATCCCCACCATCATCTTCTTCTTCCTCCTCCTCCTCTTCTTCTTCCTCCTCTTCCTCCTCTTCTTCTTCCTGTTCCTCTGATCCTCCTTCTTGTTCCTCTTTTCCACCACCTCCGTGATGGCGCGGATGCTTAATCTTCTTAAGGGTGGCTCCGAGACCAACCATTGCTGCAGCTATCTTCTCTCTCTTTGATCCTTCTTTCTTCTTCTCATCATTTGAGTGATGGTGGAGGTTGAATATTCCACTATGCTTCTGGGCTTTTTCCTTCTCTTTTTCCGGCGACGAGTCTCCTGTTCTGATGCCTCGTTCAACGTGAGCAGCCTCCGCGTTTTTATATAAATCTTTCTCCATATCCTCTGTCTCTATTTTTGTCTTAGTCTTCTTTTCTTTTTCCTTTTTCTTTTCCTGCTTTGAAATCGTGCTTTGAGCTCATTCGTGTTTAATATGCACACTTATATACACGATCCATGATCCGCCACTTGCATCTTATACTATTCAAGTATATCGTTATATAATATGCTCTCAATCATTCTTTTTTTTTTTGACATCAATCATTATAACAAAAAAATGCTCTCAATCATTCTACTCGCTATTTTTTGGCACCAACACTTTGACTTCATCCAAGCTTGACCGAGCAAAGTAGATTTATAACATTAACTAGTGATTTTTGGTTTACATGAATTGACTTTAGTCTTTTAAGTAAGACAATGGTGTCTTAGATTTTCACTTTTTTGCAAACATTATTATTTTCATGGGCGGCAATGAAATTAAAAAGCTCCAAGCCAAAAAAAAGAAAAATTTTGACGCCTTTTTTTGTCAAGGATTTTGTTAAAACTTGGGAGATTATACAAAGGCTAGCGGAAGAAGATATTTCCACGAAACTAAGTCAACGGTTAAAACAAAAACCTTGGAATCAATTACACTAACAAATGAGACTGAAACATAAACATAATTACTACAATTTTTTAGAAGTTCAAAACAAAGCCAAAGAGAAAAAATACCTATACAATGTGCCTAGTGAAGAAATTTATTCGTCTAATATTATTGATGAAAGGACAGATGAGTTAGAACCTCATTATATTGCTATGACCAAGAAGAACAAGAGAAACAAAACCTAAAATTTTCTATCATTTTGCCTAAAATTTTGACGCCTTTAATTAATAGTTTGTGAAAATAATTGAAAAACAAAACAAAAAAAAAAAATGCCAGAAAGAGTCAAATACACCTCTAGTTGCTAGAAGAACGACTTAAATAGACAACTAAATAGGCCCCAAAAAATATATCACAAGTTAAATTTCAAGTTCAATCTTATTTTGGTTACACTCAGAGCCTACCTTTCACATTGTTCCAAATCTAAAGATCCAATTCAACGACTAGCAAGAAACGTCACCACAAGAAGTCACGCAAACACAAAATATGAATAGAATTAATAAACTTTTATCTGCATTTTACGTCTACATTGTACTATTTCCAAAAACAAAATTTTAAAAAGAACTAAAATAATTTTCAGTACAGTATTAAAATATAAAAACAACTAAAATTTTACATTCCATAACATTATTGGTTTAGTTGCAAATAATCGACAGATAAACTTAACGAGACTGGATTTTTAAAAAAGAGACATAGGATTATATATTTTCCACATTTATTGGACCGGGTCTGAAATAATAATAAGTTAATAACTAAGAATTCATTAAATTATCTATTATCTTCGTTGGCAATATACTTATTATTTAGGATATTCTGAATAGTTAATATTGGTGATATCTCCCTATAAATCCTCTTTGATCGACCCATATGATAAAATGCAGTAATTTTCTCTCAATGTATTCTCAACTAATAATTTTATCCCTACAATACAAGGATGGTTACATGACTCCATTTCTTAAATAATTTTACAAATAACATACAAAGATCATATATGTATACAACTATTTACCATTTTCTATTAACACCCCATTTCAAAGTTTGCAAAGAAGAGAAACATGATAAAAGTTTGAATAGAAAATGACAACAAAGTGATCACAAATTGAATTTTCATTCTTCAAACGCTTCAGCGATCATTGTAATGAAAGCACTAAACTTGCCTCCTCCTTCTTCATCGCCACCATCATCTCCTTCTTCTTCCTCCTCCTCCTCCGACTTCTCCTCCTCTTCTTCTTTTTCCTTTGCTCCTCCTTCTTCCTCCTGTGCTACTCCTTTTTTCTTTTTTCCACCACCTCCGTGGTGGCGCGGATGCTTAATCTCTTAAGGGTGGCTCCAAGACCAACCATTGCTGCAGCTATCTTCTCTCTCTCTTTGATCCTTCTTTCTTCTTATCTTCCTCTTTCTCTTGAGTGATGGTGGAGGTGGAATATTCCTCTATGTTTGTGGTCTTTATCCTTCTCTTCTTCCGGCGATGAGTCTTGTGTTCCGATGGCTCGTTCGGTGTGAGCAGCCTCCATGGTTTCATGTAATTGTTTCTTCATCCTCTATCTTTCTTTTTGATTTTCTTCTCCGAAATCGTGCTTGAGCTTTTTTGTGTATAATATGCACACTTATATACACGATCCATGATCCACCACTTGCAGGTTGCAACTTATATTATTCATATAAAATATTATCTATAATATGGTCTCAATTATTCTACTCGCTAATTTTGGCACCAAGACTTTGACTTCATCCAACCTTGACCGAGCAAAATAGATTACAAGTTACAACGTTAACTAGTGCTTTTAAGTTTAAAATGAATGGAAAAAATATTTAAGTAAAAAAAATGTGTGTTTTAGTTTGTTCTAGTCAGAGGCGGAATTACAGCTATAAAGGTTCTAAGAAAAAAAAAAGAAACTTACGGCTTAATTAAGATTTTGAAAATAATTTGAAGGAAAAAAAACGAGATGTTTTAGTTAAGAATGACTTTAAAACGGTAAGAATTTTTAGCAGGAAAAATTAGTTGTAAACATTCATAACTAGTTAAAAAGTAAAAGATACAGTAAAAGAAAATTATAAGAATATTGATTGCTTTTGATATTAATAGTTGTTACTAGTTACCACTTATGAATCACAACTGTTAAAATGTTATATCTTTTACCATTGCAGTAAAAATTTACAAATCAAACACAAGTCACGCACCATGACACAACAGGTCATGGGTAACCATTTTCCTTTCTTATTAGGGGTTATTTAGGATTTATCATTTTAAGTATTTTGTGTGTGCTAAACCTATTAGGTTGAATTGTGAAATAGTCGGGCCGAGAAACTTTAATGAGACTGGATTTAGAATGAAAATGTGACCTGGTCAATCGAGGATAATCATTAATTAACATTCAATTTAGTAATGGACCACCTCTTCTCTAAGAATAAAAATATTTGCGAAAATAGAACAGAAATAATAAAAAAGAATTTTTTTATTAATTTAGAATAGGATTACATTTCGTATATAGAGATATAATAAACACAAGATGATTTATATAAAGAATATAAAATATCGCCACTAAATATATAAAAGAGAGAAAATATGTTGTGAATGTTGAGCATTAAAGATACATGCAAACAAAACAATAATTTTTCTTTGATTAGACCAATATTAATTATTTTATTAATATTTCAATATTTTTCTTCAAAATTAGTCGCAAATACATACAAAACTAAGTTTGGAATCCCGTGAAATATCACTTCACTAAAAACTTTAACAATGAAAACTCATTGGAACAAAAATTTGATAAGGGAAAAAGAGTATAATCTCTACGGAGAGAGGATATGAGATCAAGGTCATGAAAGGTGTACAAGCCCAAGTTTTTGATGGATTTAGGAGCAAACTTTAAGACTTGCAGCCTTGGTAACTATATCTGCTAATTGATCTTCACTTTGAGTGTAACATGGTAGAATCATGTCTTCTTCAATCTTTTCTCGGATTTTATGACAATCCACTTCAATATGCTTGTTTCTTTCAAGAAAGACTGAGTTGGTTGCGATGTGATGGCCGCTTGATTGTCGCAATGACAGGTGAAAGGGCTGGAAGACTCAATGACAAAGTTCTTTAAGGAGAGTTTTGAGCCAAGTAAGCTCATTTGTTAATTTCCCCATCGCTTGACCACATTCTGCTTCTTTGATTTCCAAGTTACCAAGTTTCCTCCAATGAAGTTGCAATAGCCGATTGTTGATTTCCTATCCAATGTATCCCCCGCATAGTCTGCATCACAATACCCCACTATCTCGGTGCTATCATTTATTTCCATCCAAATTCTTTGGCCCGGGCTCCTTTTGAGATATCTAAGGATCCGCTCTACCATGTTCCAATGATATTTTATTGGAGTTTGCATGTGTTGACTGACCTGATTTACAACAAAGCAAATGTTAGATCTAGTAATGGTTAGATAGATTAACTTACCAACAAGTTGGCGGATTGTGTCGGATCTTCATATGGTTTATCTTCTTCCACCTCTTCGGTTTTCTCCCCCTTTCGCTTGAACTTGTAGCCATCGATGAGCGGAGTCTTGGCCGGCTTTGATCTAAGTTTACATGTCTCACCCAAAAGATCAAGGGTGTGCTTCCTTTGAGAAAGAAATAAGCCTTCCGGAAAACGACAAACTTCAATGCCTAAGAAGTACTTTAGTTCTCTAAAATCTTTAATATCAAAGACAGAGTTAAGATAGGTTTTATTGGACTGGATACCTTCCTTACCATCACCGGAATGATAAGATCATCCACATAGATGAGAAGCACAATGATACCTTGAGAGCTTTGAAATGTGAACAATGTGTGATCGGCTTCAGATTTCTTGAAGCCTAGATTTTTGAGTGTGGAGCTCAAATTGTGCTACCAAACTCTTGGTGATTTTTTCAAGGCATAGATATCCTTCCAGAGCTTTAAAACTTTACCGGGAGAATTGGAATCTTCAAGACCGGGTGGAGGGGTGATGTAAACTTCTTCCTCAAACTCACCTTGTAGAAAATCTTTCTTGACATCTATCTACCACAACTCCCAAGACAAATTAGTAGCCAAAGAAATAACAACCCTTATCGTGTGGATTTGGCACGGGAGCAAAAGTATATGTGTAGTCTTATCCATAGATCTGTGTAAAACTTCGTGCCAATAAAAGAGGTTTGTACCGTTCAATGTCTCTATTGCTCAAATAGTAAAGACCCATTTGGAGCTAACTACTCTTTTACTGGGAGGAAGATCCGCTTCATCCCATGTATGATTGCGGTTCATAACTCCAACTTCATCATCAACTACATCCAACCATTCTATTCTTTCCTTGGCTTCCTCATAACTTTGAGGTATTATGTCTAGTTCTATCTTTCCAAAAAAATCTTGATGATCAGTTAGCAAAAGGTCAAGCGAACATACCGATTGAATCAGTTTAGAAAAAGTTAAGAGCCGTAACTTAATTTTTGTAGTAAACCCGTGAGTTCACCCACTTGGAAGGATTGCGGATCCTTGTACTTCGTCTAAGTGGAGGAGGAGAGTCTTCATCATCCTAGTCTTCCTCTGCTACTTCTTCTACAATATTCTCTGGATCAGCCTTGTCTTGGTCTTGACTATTCAACACTTTGATCTTGATCACAGTCTTGATGTTTCAAAGGAACATTTGATGTACGCTCTCTCTCCAATGAAACGTTTGGTATATGTCCCCTTTCCAAATGAACCTTTTGTGTACGCCCACTTTCCTCTGCCCCAACACTTGGTGTACACTCTCTTTTCATAAGAACGTTTGGTGTTCGTCCCCTTTTCTATGCCTCATATGCATCCGCTTGTCTTTGTGGAGCTTGATTTTCGAGGTGGTCTAGGACGAATTTTAAACTTATGGCTAAATCTGATGGAGAGTTAGATAGATATTTCATGCCTTCCCAATCCTTCTTATCATGATATCCTTGGTTTTCAATAAAATTCACATCCCGAGATACAAAGGTGCGGTTATTGACAAGATCATAACACTTGTACCTTTTTTGAGTTGTTGAATAGCCGATGAACATACACTTAGTGCTCTTGGCATCCAAATTGGTTTGTTGTTCACCTGATACTAACATAAAACAAACACACCCAAATATCCATAAGTGATCAATAAGTGACACATCTTTTAGGACTTTGGTTATTATCCTATTGATGAGATAGCATACGGCCACTGCATCACCCCAAAATCTTCTTGGTACATTGGCATAAAACATCATCGATCTTGCAACCTCCATAAGGTGTCAATTCTTCCTTTCTGCCACTCTATTTTTCCGTGGTGTATAAGAATAACTTGTTTGGTGCATGATGTCGTGTTTTGATAGATTTTCTTTGAATCTTTGACTTGTGTATCTCCTCCATTGTCTGACCTTAATACCTTAATTTTAGCAATAAATTGGTTAATCACATAATTTTGAAAATTAATGAATACATCAAACACATGATATTTAGACGAAAGCAAAGTAATCCAAGTATATTTCAATTTTTATCTATGAATGTTACAAAATACTTGTTATTGTCTCTAGAAACACATAGTGATGTCCAAACATCCGAATGAACCAAGTCAAAACATTTTTCATAAATAGTAGAGGACTTTGGGAAAACAATTCTACAATGTTTACCAAGGATACAAGCCTCACAACTAGAATGATCAAAAGAAACATTAGGCAACATCAATTTAAGAGCACGAGAATGAAGATGTCCTAATCTAGCATGCCACAAAACACTAAAACTAACAACAAGACAGGAATTTGAAGACAATGAATGACTTGGTGAAATGTTCTCAAGAACATATATATCCTCCTTTGAGTTTCCTTTTCCAAGTATTTTTCCGGTCTCAATATCCTGAAAATAAATATTGTTAGACTCAAATATAGTATAGCAATTAAGATCACATGTTACGTTCTTAACCGACAAAAGATTAGAAGTAAAACTAGGCATAAAGAATGCCTTAGAGATTTTATCAAATAATTTTAAATCTCCTACTCCTTTTATGAGAACCATATCACCATTAGCAATAGACACATTACCAGTTGCTGGCTTTATATTGTCTATAAGATTTGGGTTACTAATCATATAGTGAGAAGCTTCCTATGACAAGAGATTTACTCGGTTTACTAGCAAAGAAAGTGGTACTGAATTCCTTTAAGGAGGCAATAGACCAGATAAGAGCCTCTACATATGACTTCCTTGCAACATCATTGGCTACCTCTCCCTCTTGTTTTGATGAACCGGCTTGTAATTGATTATCCACGTCTCCATGAGAAAAAATTGGCTTTTGGGTCTTTTAACATCCTTGGTATGAGATGAGGATGAAGTAGCCAACATTTATTCTTGTAGTGACCTCTCTTTTGCAATGGTCACACACCACTTTCAAGTTCGGCACACAAGGACCTAAACTTCCCAAAATGCTTGGTGACTTCCATATCTTCTTGGCTTAGATCGTTGATGGCCTTCTTAACCTCAAACACACGGGTAAGATTTGACACATTACCATACACGTTCTTGAGAGTATCTCACAGCTCCTTTGAAGTTTCACAATAGGAGTAAACTTCAAGGATGGAGGCTTCAAGAAAGTTTTCGAGAAGTACGAGGACAGTTTGATCTTCTTGAAATCACTTGGTGTCCTTCTCAAGAACCGCCTCTTCTTCTCCCGCTACGATGGTTTCTTTTCCATTTCTTTTGGTGGCTTCCTTTGGAGGTTGACCAACTTTAACATGGCTCCAAAGTCCACGACCATGAAGCGCGGTTCTTATGGTCCTAGACCATAACAAATAATTTCCTCTTTTGCAACTGGAATTACCATAGGTTTGGGGTTTTCCATAGTATAAATAGAATGTGAGATGTATTTGAAGATTAAAGAGAATAAGATAATCTAATTAGAGCTCTGATACCATGTTAGAATATTTGTAAAATAAGAATAGAGAATAGAAAGAATAGAGAAGAGAATATTATTTCTTATTAATTTAGTGTACAAATACATTATATATATATAGAGATATAATAAACACAATATGACTTGCATGAAAAACATAGAAAATCGCCACTAGATGCATGAAGAAGAGAGAAGTGTTGTGCACGTTGATCATTAAAGCCACATGACTCCTCCTTGGTACAAGACAATAGCTCCTTTTTAATTAGGCCAATATTAATCATTTCATTAATATTTCAATATCTTCGACATTTCCAACAAATTTCGATTCTAATAGATAGCATTTGTCCGCGAAAGAGAGATTTAGCTATAAATCGAATTTTATCGATCAAAATAATATCAAAATGATGTCAAAAATGGACCTTCATCCACTGACTTGGGATATTATGTTTGGTAGTGATAAATGATAATTAATATTTATTGATGAAATGGTAGTAATTTCCTTCCAGTTTTCTTCATACAATTGAACTGTCATCATGATATATAATTTTGAAAAAGAAAAACCATACAATTTGGAGCCAATTTGCATAATCAATTTAAAACCAAAAATTCAAAATTTTACAATGGAGCCAAAGTATTATAAAGATTGTGTAAGATTTGTCCTTGTATATAAATTTCAAACTAACAATGCTTTACAAATCAGTCATGGATTCCAATTTGATTTGAATTTTACAGTTTTAAACTACGTCATAAGAGTTAAGTTTTGTTTAAATTAAACGAAAGTCCAACGAGAGACAGTTTTTGAACAATAGCGATTAAGTTTTTCAAATTGACTGCAATGAATTTTTTTTATTTTGCTACTTTCTTTTATATTTTTTTACTTACTGAAAATTTGTAGAAGTGACATCTTGATACACCAAAACCAACAAGTCTGTTGGTCGAAGGATAATGAATTAGCGAGGAATGATTCAACATAATGGCTAATTGGAGCAGACTACATCAGAGGTATGCATATAGTAATTTTCAACACTGTAGCTAATCTCTCCAATTGTTATATGATTTTAAATGCAATTTCTATGGATCTTTTGTCAACCGGACTCTGCCGGCAAAAAATGGGTTGGATTATTTGAGATGAAACATGCTCTTGAAAGTGACTTTCTTGCACTAATTGTTGCAATGGAAAGCTGTTGGATTAGAGGACACAAGAGAGTCATCTTTGAAGGAGATTTCAAAGCTTTGGTGGAGTTGATTCTTGGTGCCTATAATCGGATCACGAAGTCAAACTATAGAAGAAACGTTTTCAAGAAATTGAATTCAAGTGGGCATCGAGGACGTTGAACAAGTCAACTAATATACTTGCAAAACTGAGTATTCAAGATGATCGTTCTTCTGTTTTTCATTATTATGTTCCTCATGCTATAACTTATACTTTACATTGTGACTATCATGGAATTAATTACCCGTATATATACACGATTCACATACATAGCTTTAAGTTTCTTTAATTAAGTTGATTGGATCTTAATTGAGTTTCTTTGATGTGTATATTTATTATGTGCCTTTGATGATAGTTGGCTAGAGATAGAATTGTGTTATCATGGTTTTTTTTTGTGTGGATGGAGATGATATTTTCACTAAGTAATTTCTTCTTTTAGGTTAGGAGGAGAATCTTGAGTAGTCGTGCAAATCCTTTTCGCTTAGTGTTATCTGAAATCTGAGTGTTTTTATTTAATTTATTTTATTGAAATTTGGATTTGTTACCTTTTAAGTTTGTATTTTCTTAGATGTTTTAAGACGAAGACATTTTAAGTTGATTTCAATAAAGAAAAGTTTCATGGACAACATGTTTGGTAACCAAGTTTTACCGAGAAAAGTGAATAAGATGAAATGTCCAATGTGGTGAATGGCACGTTATCTCAAACCATAAGGGAAACATATGTCACAATGAACACTACATTAAAACCTAGTATACATGTCATGTTGTAGAGTTGTGACGACAATCAAGTTTACCATGTTTTAATAATTGGACTTTTGAAAGTTTTCTCTACTAGTTTAGAAATATCTTTGTAAAACTCTAGATTTTATGTCGCTTCCGCATTTTTAAAGTTTATGTCTATACCTCCTTGCTAGGTAATTTAGCATAATTAATAAAACCTTGTCGACAAAAGAAAACAACCTGCAGTAAAACCTCTATAAATTAGTACACTATAATATAAATTTTTTTTGGTTTGAGTTGTATCAGTATAAAAATTATTAAAATTTGATAAAATACTAAGATAATAATTTTACCAAAATTTCTATGCATATATATAGCTCTAATAATATCATAAATTAATAATTTTATGAATATACACAAATATAATTAAGATAAATATATGTTGTTTTCAGAGTATCCATTTACGCGAAACTGATCCACCTCCGTTTCTATTTTAAGCAAGCAAGACCGTGCATTTTCTAATTGTTGGATACCTCCTTCGCGTAGTTCTTCTGAATTCGAATAGTATATAATATCTTTTGCTTTCGGTTATCTATAAATCATTTAATGAAAGTATATTATTTTTCCATTCATTAAAAAAAAGTTCTATGTATGTCTCTTATTCCAATTATTTATGAAACTTTCATTCCCCATGTTTTTCATGTAATAAACCTACCCTTTCCTAACTTTTTGTATTCAATTAATAATATTTGAGTTTTCCTTACATTTTAATAATAATATTTTACATTTAAAAAAAATTCTTATTGCGTTACATATTTGTTAGTGTTATGTTTTCAAACTACAAAAAATTGTAAATAGTCTCTAATGTTATAACTATTTTTTATAAGTATTATCTGTTGTAAACCAACTATATCATCGTCTTTAATTTTATAATCTAACATTCTACATAGTAACTAAAAGTTATTTTGATCTTTCGCCCTATATCATTTTCATAATTTCATTTTGGTATTGTAAGAGACTATTAGTACATATTTTTACGATCATTGAAATTAACAATTAATATCTCTAGTTGATGAGTGTTATTTTTAAATGTGAACTTATCTATTATTTTAGCATTGTGTCATCGAAACAAATTTTATAATAATAAAATCAATTTGTTACTATTTATTTTCTAAATATGATTTGTCCAAAACGAGATTTTAAAATTGATAAATAACAAAAATGTTACTATTATATCATTTATATTGTTTAAAATTATACCTTTTTAAAATTTCAAGATAAAATATCTTATCACAAGTTTATTTTTTAAAATTTCTCCATAAATTAATATTTTAGATAAATTAATAAAATATCAATATTCCAATTAATTTATGTAGGTTTTACTACAGTAAGCGAGATGACAAAACTCATAGCGCGGTGAGCAAAAAAACTGAACCCGAGTATCCGATCTAAATTCTACCTGGATCCAAACCCGAATCCGGCAAACCCGTACATGAATCCAAAACCCGAAAACCCAAAAAGACATAACTATCCATAGAAAAATACTATAATTTGATGAGCATATTGTGAGTTTAGTATGTATAATATACACAAAGCCGATCCAAATCCAAACTAGGAAATCCAAAAAAAAAACCTAAAAAATCTCGAAAAAATCCGAATCTGAATCCGAACCCGATAAAAATCTAATTTTTTGGGTTTTTTAAAAATTTATCTCTAAAATCCGAACCCGAACGATTCTACCCGAATCTAGCAAATTATTTCATTAGAGTGTAAATTTCTAAATCTGAAAACTTGAAACTGATCGGGTTTTATCCAAATCCGAATTCGAAATCCGAATGTCCACCCCTACTCATAACCATAAATGTTATTATTTTATATGGATGGTTAATTTAGTAAATTGTAGTTTTAGGCGGTTTTATTTTTTATCGTTTAACTATTATTATGAATACAAATATAATAATATTTAATACGTCAAATAATAATAATCTAGAATTTCAAAATAATAGTAAATTACCTAGTAAAGAGGTACATGCATATTACCATTTTAATATATAGTAAATTATAAGTCAGCATAGAAAAATTTACACACCACAGAAATAAATCATGCATTATGTAAGTAGTTAAAGAAAAACATAAATCTTCCAAATTTGTTTGTTATCACATCACACTATTATTTCTTTTAAAACATTGCCCGTAGCTAACTACTAAAAAAGAAGAAGATATATTTCCGTTTATAAAAAAATTATCCAACAAAACAGAAACTAAAAAAGCATCCGCAGAGCAATAAGTCAAGATACTGAAGTCAAAAAGTTTTAATCCAACAGCTAAAAACACATCTAAATCTCAGACAACGACAGCACGATAGTTAGATAACCTTCTCTTTATCGAGAAAAAAAAAACAAAAAAAGCATAAAGAAACTAAAAGAAAAAGAAATTAAGAAAACAAAATTAACAATTTTTTTTTTTTGCTCTCTCTCTCTAAAAAGCAATGGAACCTAACGAAAGGCACCACCACCACCAAGACCATCACCAGCAGCATCTCACTTCTCCTTACTACAATCCTTTCCACCACCACAATCCAACCACCGTCTCCGCCGCACCTTCCACCACTTTCGCCGGAAACTCGATTCCTTCCTCCAATAATGGGAATTTACCATTATCAAACGATGGGTCTTCTTCTATTGCGGTTTATCCTCACTCGGTTCCGTCTTCGGCTGTGAAGGCTCCGATTGATCCAGTTAAGAGGAAGAGAGGGAGACCTAGGAAGTATGAGACTCCTGCACAAGCCTTAGCGGCTAAGAAATTGGCATCTTCTGCGAGTAATTCGTCTGCTAGAGAAAGGAGAGAGCAAGCCGCCGCTGCTGCTGCCGCCGGTGTTACGCCGGCGTCTAAATCCGGGTCGAGAAAGTACATATTGGGCTCTGTCGGTGTGTAATTCAAAACCCTTTTCGCTTTCTCATCCACTTGTTTGGAATTTGATGCAAAGTTTTGATTTTTTGTGGTGAAAATTTTGATCTTTAATCTTAAATCTTCGAATTCTATGTGAATTATGGTAACTTTATCGAAATTTGTTGTCTTTAATTGATATATTGTTTGGCTTACTGTTAATTTCCATTTTTAGGGATGAACTTAGTATTCTCAGTTTTGGTGTGTAACTTTCTTACTCTGAGTTTCCATACATACTCTCTGTGCTTCCAGATGTGTAGTTTTTGAAGACACATTTGAGGAATTGCTAGATACTTGTTTTTAATGTTGCATCATTTTGCTGGAACTTGTCTCTCTGATTGATCACCTTCGTTTCAATTAAAACTTTGGCAGTGCCACTCATCTAAATCTTTCGATCACAATGAGCTGCTCGTGATTGAATTATTTGATCTAAGATGGCTTCTGCGTTCATGTTAAAGATTCAAATCAGTTTATAAGATCAATTAGCTTCGAGTGTGTTATACGAACCACATAACTTTTTTCTTGTTTCAGGGAAAACTGGGCAAAGTTTTACTCCTCACATTGTTAATGTAACTCCGGGTGAGGTGAGTATTTTTCTATGATATTACCTTTAAAAGCCTCTTTTGAGGTTGGTTTAAACTGAGAATCTATTGATTTAAACGCAATCTTAGCATCAGTTGAAATTGGGTTTGGTAGACCGTGTTCATAAAATGTTCTGTTTTTTCATTGATGCTATTACAAATTGGATTGATTTAGCTGTCTTCTTATGTGCTTTGCGGATTAATTTGATAGGATGTGGCACAGAAAATTGTCCATTTCGCTCAACAAAGCAAGCATGAATTATGCATTCTCTCTGCATCTGGCTCCATCTCTAATGCTTCCTTGTCTCACATAGCATCAGGAACTAGTGCTTCTTACGAGGTGATTTGTTGCTATCTATTCCCTCTAAACTAGTTCTTGAACTGGCTCCGTAAATTACCTCAACCTTTTTTCTTATCTTATTCCGTGTGCTGATGATGAGTTATTCTCCACTCACTGTATTTTTAAAGCCTTTGATATTCATTTCTCTTGGAAACTGTTTAATTGCCTGGCTTTAGTTTCAGAACTCTTGTTGTTAAGTACACTAAGTGTTTAAGTAGGAAATATCTGTTTGTACAGCTAAATAATCTTACTTACTTTTGACATACATGCTTGAGAGTTGTGTATGATCATCATCTTGCTTCAGAATTACAAACTTTTATTCAGGGTCAGTATGAAATCCTCTCACTTACTGGATCTTATATTCGGGGCGAGCATGGTGGTAAAACTGGTGGCCTTAGCGTTTGTTTATCTAGTTCAGATGGTCAGATCTTCGGCGGAGGAGTTGGTGGACTCCTTAAGGCTGCTGGTCCAGTTCAGGTACATTTTCTCTTATCTCACAGTCTAATTTTCATGTGTGCAAACTATCATACAAGTTAAAAACATTTGCCTGTGAATGTAAAGTTTGGCCTGTTGCTTCCTCCTATACTACTAAACTAATACCACAAACTCTCAGGAACTTAGAAATGGGATTCTTTGATTTTTTGCCAAGTTTGATAGGATAGTCTCTGGTTCTGGCTATGGTTTCCCCTACAGGTGATTCTTGGTACGTTTCAGCTAGAGAAAAAGAAGGATGGAAGAAATGTCGTGAAAAGAGATGATGCTTCGGGAAGTGGAAACATGTTGCCTTCTCCTTCTGGCACAGAATCTTTGATTGGCTTCCATCCTGGTATGGAATCTTCAGGAAGAAATCCAAACGATGAGCATCATACTATTACTACTAGTGGATTGGGTGGTGGAGCTCATTTCATGATGCAACCACCTCAAGGCATGCACATGACACATGCCCAACCTTCTGTATGGGGCAGTGGTGGGTATGATTTGTCAGGTAACAAAATCGTATCACTTTGGTTTATGGGTTGGTAAATCAATACTATTAAGTGAGACTGAGTATGGTGGCCTTATGGACGTTATGTTGTGTAGGACTGAGAGGAAATGGGTCATCAGAAAATGGAGATTATGAGTAAATGGCAGATTAGTTCGGATTCAAGTTTGCAAAGAGAAATGTTTAGGGTTTTAGATTGAAACTGAAGTTGAGCATGAATCAAAGGTGAGAGTTGACTTATGATCATATAATGTCTGAAGGATTTTTTCATTGCAAAGAAAGAGAGAAAAGAGGCAGAGAAGACAGTGACGCTTTTGTTCTTTGGTTCAGTGTAATATTATAATAACTTTACACCCTTTTCTGGATTCTGTTTCATTTCATCCTTTTTTTTTCCTATAATCACTTTTTTTTTGGTTTTTATTTTTGTTTCTCAAAGGGATTTGCTCATTTTAGAAATATAGACAATTTGTTTAATAAGAGGCTTTTAAATAGGGTTTAAAAATCATTTTTAAAAAGGAGTACTTGAAACCACACAAATTTAGTGCATAAATTCTCTACGAGTAAACTCCAACCGAAAGGAAAAGAGAATCGCCGACTCCAAAGAGCTTATTTTTTTGGGTCAAACACATTTGCATTACTTAAAGAAACAGAGTTACACTTCAAAACTGAAGTAGGTTGATACATTCACGAGCGCTTTCTTAGCCAAATAATCAGCTAGAGCATTCTTATCGCGAGGGATAAACTGAAATGAAATTGCAGTAAATTTAATGATAAAGGATCGTAGATCCGAGAGAAGACCGTAGATCTCATTCACGCTTTCTTCCGAGTCAAGCAACAACACTAACTCTCGACAATCCGAGAAGAAAGTGATGCTTATGTAGCCAGCTTCTAAAGCTGATTGTGGGGCCGCCTTGATGGCTAAGGCCTCTGCTGCAGATGGTACAAAGTTTTGAGAACATTTACCTTGCCTAGTGATGGTATCACTTGCCGTTTTGAAGATCCAACTCATCCCATTTTTCTTGAGTCTTCTCTCTAGGCCACGTCCATGAAGCATCTGATCCAATCTGGTGGGGGTTTCTTTACAGTTTACCTTCACCGTGGGTGGCTTTGGGGCAGGTGAGGCTTGAGTCTGTTTCCAAACTCTTGCTTCCGCTATGGCCTTACTCGCCGTATCCTCTAGTGTCAATTGTCGATCTTCGAAGACCAAGATGTTCCTTACTTTCCAAGTGTACCACAAGATCCATGCGTATAAAGGAGCCAGTCTCAGTCCTACCGGAGGGAGGGTAACACATATATAGAGTTAGTTTGTAGGATAGAGTTTTCTTTTGCTCTCTCTACTACTTACTCTTAATACGCTGATGTATATAAAGGAACACGATATACTTCATTCATTAATCTGTGAGAATACAGTTAAATTTATTCTCTCTCTCTCATAGAGTTAATATGGTTTTGAGTTTCAAATCTTCATCTTACTCTTCGACTCTTCATCGATGAGTGCTGTATATCGCCAGATCTTCATCATCTTCATGAATCTTGTTCAATTTCTGATTCAGCTCATTTCATCACTTTCTTGATATCTTATCTTCTCAATTTCTTTCACCTAAATTTGTTGTCATCTCTTCAATTTGGCATATTCATTATTCATATCACACATATCTAGTAGTAATTCATCATCTCATTTACTCCGATTCGCCAAACATCAATTTGCGAATCTTCGCTCCATCTTTTCGATTCGGCGATTTCTTTCTTCGATTTTCTCAAATCAATTTGCAATTTCTCATCTATTATGACTAATTGAGCTAGTAATTTGGCTGGGAACTCTGATTATGTTCGTCAATCAATGGATCAATACAAGAATCTGTATTTTCTTTATAGCTCGGATCATGCGGGATTGATTCTTGTTTCACATCGTCTCACAACTGGAGCTGATTTTCATTCTTGGCGACGATCAGTTCGTATGGCTCTTAATGGGAGCAGTAAACTTGGATTCATTAATGGTACGATTACTAAACCTTCTGATAATCATAAAGATTCTAGTTCTTGGTCTTGTTGCAATGATGTGGTCGCTACATGGTCGATGAAATATGTATTAAATAAAATAGGACAAATTTTGTTGTTCATTTCAACTGATGCGGGTATTTGGCATAATCTTATGTCTCGTTTCAAGCAAGATGATGCACCTCGTGTCTATGATATAGAACAAAGGCTTGGTTCTATACAACAAAGTGCTATAGATATGAACACGTATTATACAACTATTGTGTTGTGGAAAAAGTATAGGAACTATGTAGAGTTGCCTTTGTGTATTTGTAGGAAGTATGAGTGTAGTGCAATTATTTTGTGGGAAAATTTGTAGCAGAGATGTCGTGTCACTAAGTTTTTAATGGGATTAAATAAATCTTACGAGTCTACTCGTACACATCTCTTGATGTTGAAAGCAATACCAACTATTGAAGATGCTTTCAACATGGTGACACAAGATGAAAGACAAGATCTGATCAAGCCAACTACTAAATCTGAGAGTGTAGTGTTTCAAGCTACTCAGTATTCTACAAAGAATTCTTCTGTATCTCAGTATATTGGTTCTATCGAGAACATAACATGTGCAGTCAACAACAATTATCAACCCAGACCTTGCCCTATGTGTACTCATTATGGTCAGACAGGCCATGTAATTTAGAAGTGTTACAAGCTTCACGGTTATCCTCAATCAGCCACCAAGGTCTTAATCTGGTGGTTTTCCTCAATCAGTTGCTAATGTCATGACTGCACCATCATCTTATATCAATTCTTCATATTCCCCATCGGCTCCGTCTCATTTTATCAATGGAGCATTTCCATACTTGTCTCCTCCAACAACCAATACTATTAATTTGGATTTGAGTTAAATGAATGTTGATCATGTAAAATCATTGATACAACAACTGAGTGCTCAAATTCGAGTTTCAGATCATGTTTCTTCTACACCAGTATCAACCATTACAGAACATGGTGCTATGCCAGCTCAATCTTCATCTGATATTGTTTCTCATTCTCAATCTTTTTCATCATCTTCTATTCAATTCCATGAATCCTTTCCATCTACTTATCTTTGTTTTGAGAACAATCATCTTACTTTTCAACACCAATGTTTATCTTCTCTTTACACAAATCTTCTTCATCGTTCTTGGATAATTGACAATGGTGCCACAAGCCATTTGTGTTCTGACTTAATTATGTTTAGTGGAATTTTTCTAGTTTATGGAGTTATAGTCTCTCTTCTTAATGACACTAGAGTAAATATTACTCACATAAGCACAATGCATATTTCAAATTCAATTTGATTTTTGTGAGTTGTTTGTTACAATCTTGCATTGTTCAGCTCACTTCTATAATGACTCTTGTTTAATTCAGGAGTTTTCTCAGGGTTGAAGACTGGTAAAGATACTTTTATCCATAATCTATACATATTGCAGCATGATATTCCATCTACATCAATTAGCTTTTCTGGATCCTTGATGGTTGATGGATATCTTTGGCATCAGCACCTCAGACATCCATCATCTTCCAAGTTAGAAATTATTTCTAGTATTATACCTATAGCAAAGTCTAGTTTGTCAAACCATTCTCATTGTTCATTTTTCCTATAGCTAAACAAAAAAAAGATTACCATTTTGAGTCTTATAATCACTTGTCATCTTCCCCATTTGATATTTTCCATTTAGATGTTTAGGGTCCATTCTCTATTGCGCCTATTGAAGGTTATAAGTACTTCTCGATGATTGTTGATAATTGTACTCGTGTAACCTGGATTTACTTGTTAAGGAATAAAAATGATATTTTTGCAACGATTTCCTGAATTCATTAAACATGTTCGGACTCAATATAATGTTATTATTAAAGCTATAAAACTGATAATGCTCCTGAATTAGTTTATACTGATTTGGTTAAACAACATGGCATGATCCATCAGTTTTTTCATGTGCATATACTCCACATCAAAACTTAGTTTGTTGAACAAAAACATCATCATTTATTTAATGTTGCTCGCACATTGTTATTTCAATCTAATGTCCTATTGAATACTGGAGTGTGTGCATTGAAACTGTTGTATTTCTTGTTAATCGGATACCCTTTAATCTGCTTAACAAGAAATCTCCATATGAATTACTTGTCAAGAAAACAATTGACTACTCATTTTTAGATCATTTGGATGTTTATGTTACGCTTTTACTTTGCCAAAAGATATAAATAAATTTAGTCCAAGAGCTGATAAGTGTATTTTCCTATGTTTTTCATAAGGTTATAAAGGTTACAAAGTATTTGCATCTTGATTCAAATTTGGTTTATGTTCCTCGAAATGTGATATTTCATGAACACTTATTTCCTTTTCAAACTGATTATATTCTTGATTCATTCATCTGATATTTTTAGTAATATTATTCTTCCATTACATGTTCCACTCCATGTAGATCAAGTTATTCCTACACCATGATCATCATTTCATGTTGCATCATCATCTACTACACTCACTAGTCCATCTGTTTTATCTCACACATCACCACAACAATCTAGCATCACATCTATTTAACCATAGACTATTTCTACAAAGACTGCAGCGATTTCAGTTTTCATTATCAGGCCAAAATGCTCTGCAAAGACACCATATTATTTATGTGACTATCATTGTGCTAGTATGCTTCGCCAATTATGGGAGAGATTAGAGGGAATAGGTGACTCCATGAAAGAATAAGATTGGCAATATTTGCCCAAAATTTTTTGTGCCAAGAGCGAGTGCAGTTGATGGATGAGGCGCCAACTATTCTTGGTTAAGAGGGTGTCACTGAATGCTTCAATTTCCCTAAAACCAAGCCCCTTTCATGCTTTGGTAAAGTGAGCTTATCCCAAACTATCCAAAATCATGTGAACACGGATTGGATACAAAGTAAAAGCGATATTTTGAAACAATGATATAGAAGCATTGAAGCTAGTTCCGCTTTCAAAAGCACTTGTTTGCCGACATTTGAAAGGAAGCGGTTGGACCAAGAAAGTGACCTTTGGCAGATCCTATCAACAATGCCACCCAAAGAATCTATTGCTTACCTCTAAGTCTTCAATCTACATTAATAGGAAGAAAGTTACCTTACTTTTGAATTTAACTCTAGACTTCTAGTTTTCTAGATATATTTACTTATTTATTATGGGGGGAAAATATGAATGATTTTTATTTCTTAATTTTTTTTAACTTATCGAAATACCATATTTATGTATATATTTCTACATTTTAAAATGATTTACCTATTAAGTTTTAAAAAAGAAAAGTAAATTTTCGTTGCGTTTTCAAAACAAAATCAGATATTTTATCGTTTCTAAATTGAAAATTTTAAGAATTATATTTTCACTCTGGTTTGATGTGTTTTTATTTTTTTTGAAGAATAAAACGTAATTCGAACGAAATCTTTATGTAACTTAGTACTCTATCATGGTAAATGTTGAAATCATGATTTTATTATTAGG
Source organism: Cardamine chenopodiifolia (assembly GCA_963922655.1). Lineage (NCBI taxonomy): Eukaryota > Viridiplantae > Streptophyta > Magnoliopsida > Brassicales > Brassicaceae > Cardamine > Cardamine chenopodiifolia. The sequence goes on from OZ000464.1 coordinate 9,941,867, forward strand.
TTTCCATTGTGTATAACAAAATTCAATCGCTTAATCCTAAATTTAAAAAGATAAATTTACAAACTAAAATGTTTGGATTGGTTTTCATTCTTTTAACGTTTTTTATTAAATTAGAAAATGTTTACTTTAAATAAATAACTCTTTAGATAGATAGGAGGACAAAAATAGTAAATTGTTGGCGATGACTGATGAGCCCACTTTGATAACTTATCTGCTTTTCATTTTTAAGCTGGGTCGTTGATATTTATTTTTAACAAAAAGGAGAGTATTAGCAAAGGGTTTATAATTTGGCGACAAAAAAAATAAAAGCAAAGGGTTTATAATTTATTTACCGATCCCGTCAAACCCCCAGTGAGAAAAAAAAGATATATATATAAAATAAAATAAACAACGTGGAGGGTAAAGTAAGTAAATTCGACTTGGAATCCAGACGCAGGGAGAGCAGAGAGTATCGGAGTAGCGCCACCAAAATCACCCACAAGCCTAATTGAAAACTTCCGATTTCGATTCTCCTTTCAATAATTTTTCCGATTGTTCCTAGATCGGAGATAAGACGAAGCGGATCTTCTCCAGCTTCTTCTATGATCAAACTGAATCACCGAATTTCTAGGGTTTCTCAATTGCTATCTGTTTCGGAACTCTTAATCAGCTCAATCTTCGTCTAATCAATAACGTTGTTGAAGCTTTTTCTTCCCTAATCATGGCGTTGAAGCCATTGAATAACATCTGGATTCGGCGTCAGCAATGTCCTTGTGGTGATTGGAAATGTTATATTAGATTCGAAGGAGATGAATCAAACTGCCAAGTAACTAAGAGCGAAATGGAAACAACAACAACAACATCAGCATCATCATCATCACCATCACCGTATGATACTGTGTTTATGCCTTATGTTGGTCAAATCTTTAAAACTGATGATGAAGCATTTGAGTATTACAGTACATTCGCTAGGAAGAGTGGTTTTTCGATTCGTAAAGCACGTTCTACGGAAAGTCAGAATTTAGGTGTTTATAGGAGAGATTTCGTTTGTTATCGTTCTGGTTTTAATCAGCCTAGAAAGAAAGCTAATGTAGAGCATCCTAGGGAGCGTAAGTCCGTGCGATGTGGTTGTGATGCTAAGTTGTATTTGACTAAAGAAGTTGTTGATGGAGTGATTCAATGGTATGTTTCACAGTTTAGTAATGTTCATAACCATGAGCTTTTGGAAGATGATCAAGTTAGGTTGCTCCCTGCATATAGGAAGATTCAGCAAGCTGATCAGGATAGGATTCTTTTGTTGTCTAAAGCTGGATTTCCCGTGAATCGGATTGTGAAGTTGTTGGAGTTAGAGAAGGGTGTTCAGGCTGGGCAGTTGCCTTTTATAGAGAAAGATGTTAGAAACTTTGTTAGGGCGTGTAAGAAGACTGTTCAAGAGAATGATGCTTTCCTTACTGAGAAACGAGAGAGTGACACGTTGGAGCTTCTGGAGTCGTGTAAAGCCTTGGCTGAGAGAGATGTGGATTTTGCTTATGACTATACATCTGATGCAAACCAGAAAGTCGAAAACCTTGCTTGGGCTTATGGAGATTCTATTCAGGCATATTCTATATTTGGCGATGTAGTTGTTTTTGACACCAGTTATCGGTCAATCCCTTATGGCTTGCTTCTTGGGGTGTTTTTTGGCATTGACAACAATGGTAAGGCGATTCTTTTGGGATGTGTTTTACTGCAAGATGAGAGCTGCCGTTCTTTCTCATGGGCTTTAGAGGTTTGTGCATTAAATTTGTTGTAATTGTCAAGATGGGAGTGTATATGTATATATATGTTGTGGTCATGCTCTCCTTTTTGTCTTATTTTGGACAGACTTTTGTTCGTTTCATGAGGGGACGACATCCTCAGACAATATTGACGGATATAGATACAGGACTTAAAGAAGCTATTACGAGGGAACTGCCAAACACCAACCATGTGGTATTTATGTGGCACATTGTCTCCAAACTAGCAAGCTGGTTTTCTCAGTCACTTGGGTCACACTATGATGAATTTAGAGGTGGCTTTGAGATGTTATGCCAGGCTGGGAACGTAGATGAATTTGAACAGCAGTGGAATCTCCTTGTCACTCAGTTTGGTCTTGTTCCAGATAGGCATGCGGCTTTGCTTTATTCGTGCCGAGCTTCCTGGTCACCTTGTTACATCAGAGAACATTTTGTAGCTCAAACTATGACCGCTGACTTTAATCTATCAGTAGATTCTTTCTTGAAAAGAATAGTCAGTGGACCGACATGCATGCAAGTATTACTTGAAGAGGTTTGTAAATCATATGAAACTTACAGTTTATTGAATTTCAATGTTATTTCATTGCTGCCTTGATTCATTAGAGCATTGCAGGTCAGTGCTGCAGCAAGTCTGGCCAAGCAAATCCAGCCACGATTTCCTTATCCGGGCTTGAAAACATCTATGCCTATGGAAGATCATGCAAGGGGGGTTCTGACGCCTTTTGCCTTTATCATATTACAAAACGAAATGGTTTTGTCTGTGCAGTATGTGGTGTCTGAGATGGCCAATGGTCCATACATCGTACATCACTTCAAGAAAATGGAAGGGGAATGTTGTGTGATCTGGAACCCGGAAAGTGAGGAGATCCAATGTTCATGCAAGGAATTTGAGCATTCAGGAATCTTGTGCAGGCATTCCCTTCGGGTGCTGACCGTGAAGAATTGCTTCCATATACCCGACCAGTACTTTCTGGTACGATGGAGACAGGAAAGTCCCCTTGTTACTACAGAGAATCAAAATGGCCCAGGAATTGACGATGACTGTGCTCAAATGTTTCATTCGCTCACAGAAACTCTCTTAACAGAGTCTATGATATCAAAGGATAGGCTTGACTACGTTAACCAAGAACTTTCTGCACTTATCGATCGTGTGAGAAATGTGGTACCAGTTAATGCTTGTATCAGCCATGACTGCTAATAATCCAGCAAGTGAGATGTTTCGAGGATAACAGATATGTCTTTTCTTTTTTTCGGTGTCACTGAGATGATGAGATATCATCTTTACTGCAAAATTTTGTTTACAACTATCAATAAGACTTGTGTGAAAAAACTTTAGCTCTCCACCTTTTGATTAACAGGCTAAGTTTGCAGCGTTTGGTCCTTCCCAGTAACATAGACTGAGCCTGTCTTGTTTAGCGAGTTGACTTGAGGTCAGGAAAATTGCAATGTCAATTTCTGCAGCCTATATGACAATTATCTTTTGAGACTAGTTATAAAGCTTTGATTAGATGCATTTCTTGTGTAACACTATTTAATTAGTTAGATATCGCCAAACATGCTATAACTCTTCACAGCATAATTAGTTAGAGAAGAACAATAAAGGAAGGAGTTTCTCTTCTACTCAATTACAGATGTTGTGTTTACTAGACTTGTAAACTGTGTGTTTTGCCCCGAAGAGTATCCAAAGTTATCATTTTTGAGATACCCTTTTCATTTCATTTCCTAGTAAACTTGATCGAGTGAGATTAGCTCTCTTTTGGCCTAGTCTATCGATTAGCTTGTGGTATAAGATGCGCCACAGCTTAGCATACTTGTAGATTCTTTTGGATACTTCTACACGAAGAAAACAATAGTACTAAAACAGATAACAATCTTACACAGAGACATCTAGGTATGTATGTACAGTTCCAAAATCAAGCGCTAGTTCGCTATTTATGTCTGTTGCAGTGTTACCTTATACAATTTCCTTAGCTGCACAAAATATAGCTAATCTCGAAACTATGGTGAAAATCTTGATGCAAATTCATTGCAACAGTGAAAGAAACATTTATGTGATAAGCAATCAAACAAAGAATTACATATTATTATTTGCCAAAAAAACATATAAAAGGATTAGTTCATGAAACTTACTAACTATTATCTAAATATACTCTAATCCCAATCTTCATCATTTATCTGCCAATCATCATCATCATCTCTCGGCGGCCTCACCACCAAAACAACCATTCCTAAACTCTCATTCACTCCTCTCTCCTTCAACACCGATCCTCTATCCAACTTCATCCCACCTTCAGCCACAACAAGATAGTAGTATCCATCTTCAGCTTCCACTATCTTCTTTTCCCTATCAATAACAACCATTATCGCTTCTTCTTTCCCGTTCCACGGCAAAACTTTCCTATCATCTCTAAACGAAACCGCCACTCCTCCTTTCCTAACCGCTATAACCGGATCCCAACCCGGTAAAACAACCCATCTACTCCATTCTTTCTCAGCTTCCACTACACCAAACTCACCTCCACTTTCAAACTCCATTGGAGCTTCAAGAATCATCTTTTCACCTTCCTCTGCTTTACAAACCGGTAAAACAACAACCGAACTCGCTCCCGCTACTTCACCAAACTTCAATCTCACAACAGGAACACGAATTATCTTAATCTCTTCTTCTTTAGCTCTCTCTTCATTGCTCTCTCCATGTAACTCCCTAGCTACCGCCTTTTTCGCTTTCTCCGTAACCGCCACATCAAGAGCTTGTTCAAGCAATGTAGTTCGTATCTCCGATGGACTCCGATGTTCTCTACTTTTCCTATAAAGCATAAAAGATAAACAATCTCCAGGTAAATTGTAATCAAAATCTTTCCATCCAACATCACCACGACGATGAGGATAATCTTTAATAGCTCTCGCAAGATCTTGAGCTCCTTTAGTATCAAATCCATGATCAACAATGTATTCAGCAGCAGCTACACGTTGAATTGTACTGAGACGACGAATCTCGTAAAGAAGCTCAGCTCCTCCGGTGTCAAACGCAGCGATTAGCTCCGGTTTAGCGCCGGATTGAACTATAGAGTCACGGACTTGTGCTCCGACGATGAGACAATTCTGCTCGACGCCGGAGAGTCCTGTGAGTTCTTCAATTGTTGGAGGAGTGAAGCCTTCTGTGTAGAGGGAAGATATGAGTGGAGCGTATTCGAACCAGAGACCCATACGATCGGCAAGGACTTCGATTTTGCCGGCGGCGTCGAGCGATCGGAATTTTGGAGGAATTGGTGATGGTGGTGGACGGAATGGTTGATAGAGCTGTTGTTTTGCCGGGGCTTGACGGTTAGAAGCGGGGATTAAGGCGGCGTTGATGGTTATAGGTTTAGGGTTAACCGGTCGGGTGTAGAATCCATGGGTTTTGGATTTGGTGAAGATTGAGGATGTGAGAGTTGTTGCAGTTAGAGAAAGCATTGTGGTGGTGAGTGGTGAAGAGAGTTGAGACGACGACGACGATGGTGTTGTTGTTAACTTTATCATCTCGTAAAATAGAGATAAGACCTGGAAATTGAAAACGTTAACCGGTTTGTTATCGCAAATTGGTATTGTTGAGTTTGAGTTTGAATTTGATTTTAGATTAGTTTCAGTTTTATGTGATTGTTAGAGTAATCAAAGAATATGATTTAATGAGTTCCTCTCAACTGAATATACGTTTTGAGTAGTCTCGAGTAATCAAAGGTTACTAACATTCACTAAAACAATTTAAAGTTTCTTTTTGATTATAATTTGTTTTTGGTCTCTCTTTCACACTAACTCTCTTGCTTTCGTGTGATAGATATTTCACCAAGAAGAACTCCAATGTAATGGTATGCCTAGGAAGTATTAAATCTACTCTTAATCCCGACCCCAAGACAAAAAAAACAAGAAACTCAAGAAGAAGCATTCACCGAAGACCCTTAAAAATTAGACTCTCTAACCAAAGGATTTAGCTCTCTCTTGTCTTCTTTTCTTCTTTCTTTTTCGGATGTTGTATCGTGATGACTTTGTGCTTTTATTTATAATGGGTTGAAGACCTTTGTTCCTATCTTAAACACGTTTAACATCTCATAATCCTTCTTGAATTAGGATTCCTTATGAGACAAAAAAAAACACATCTTCCTTTCTTTGATAATGATGGGCCATTACACTTAAAATCTGAAACCCAACTAATGTTAACTCATTTAGCTTGCTTCGCGAGGCCCAGCTTTAGCCCATCACGAGATGAGATCCGTTGGAGGCTGCTCGTTCACTCGACTCGAGACTCTTCATAATCTCCACCTTGTTGAGACACGTGCCAGTCAGTCTCTCTCCTCGCACCAAGAAAAAAAAAAACTCTTTCTCTTCCCAACGTTATCTCTCTCTCTTTCCGATGGACGCCAGCGGTTCTTCCAAGAAGTCTCCGATCTCCAAGTACGACATGCTCGAGACGATCTGCCGGAACGCCTCTGTGACTCAAGGAATAGGTGCCGTCATCTCTAACCTCGCCTTTGTACCCGAGACGATTAAGATTCTCCAGTTCTTGAGCTCCTCCTTCTTACGAACTTTGACATGTTCATCTTCTTCTTTTTCCGGTGAAGAAAAACGCAAGGAGTTCGGCACCTTGCCTCTCTACAAAAAGTAAGCCACTTTCCTTAACTGATTCTTTCTGATTTAAGCTTTACCGCCTTCAAAATCTTGAATCTAGCTTTTGTCGATTCAAATACTGAGATATTTCTGGCTACTAACCAATATCTTTTTTCTGAAACATGCAACCGATATTTCAAAATATGCTCTCGCCAAGTCAGGCGACAACCTTCAACTTTACGGTGAAACCCTCGAACTTATTTCCAGGTAAGCCCTTCGTCATCATGTCTGCTGGGTTCTGTGTTGTATGAATTTTGATAATGTCAATTGAACCATCTTCAACTAAGTCCCTAATGAAATGATACTTAGTGGCTATGTGCTTAGTTTTATCATGATGAACCGGATTTTTAGCTAAATGTATAGCATTTTGTGAATCGCACCTTAGCTTAAAACACTTTGAACCAATGTTTAATCCACCATAAAACTTTTGTAACCAAATACATTCTTTGGTTGCTTCTGTGAGGGCAATGTACTCAGTCTTTGTGGTCGATAACGCCACCACATCCTGTAGGCTTGCTCTCCAGCTTACCGTGTTTCCACCAACCTGGAACACATATCCTATAACTGATCTTCTCTTGTCAAGATCGGTTGCATAGTCCGAGTCACAAAACCCTTCAATATCTAAATGTCATGTCTTGGTAAATGTTAGACTTAAGTCGATAGAACTCTTTAGATACCTAAGAATCCACTTCACTGCATTCCAGTGAATTCTTCTCGGACTAGCCATGTATCTACTTACCAAGCATATAACATAAGAAAGGTCTGGTCTTGAGCCGATCATTGCATACATTAGGCTGCCTACTGCGCTTACATACGGCATCTCTTCCATGATCACTCTCTCCTTGAAAAATTCTTATTGTGTCAAGATTTTTAACTTAAGCTATGTGTTTACTGGTGACAACATAGCCCTACAATCCATCACATTGAATGATCGTAGCACTTGCCTTAGGTACCTTCCTTGTGATAGTTTTAGGATCCCACTTTTCCGATCTCTTATGATCACCATGCCTAATATCCTTTTTGTTGAGCCTAGATCCTTTATTTCAAACTCTGTGTTTAGGCTCTTCTTTAGGACATTTATCTTCTTTAAAATCTTAGCTATCACTAGCATGTCATCTACATAAAGTAGTAAGAACACTTGATCATCAATGGTTGATCACTTGAAGTAGACGCAAGGGTCATTGATGCTTTTTTGGAATCCTTGTGACTTCATAAAGTCGTTAAACTTGTGATTCCATTGTCTAGGAGATTGTTTCAAACCATAGAAAGATTTCTTCAACAAACATACTATGTCTTATTTTCCCTTTTCAGTGAACCCTTCTGGTTGGTCCATATAGATCACTTCATCTAACATGCCATGTAGGAAAACAGTTTTTACGTCTAGTTGCTCTAGCTCTAAGTCGAAATTCACCACAACTGATAACATGATTCTTATGGATACATGTTTCACAACTGGTGAGAAAATCTCATTGTAGTCTACTCCTTCTACTTGTGTGAATCCCTTTGCGATTAGTTTAGCCTTATATCTTGATTTTTCAACCCCAAGAATTCCTTCCTTTAACTTGAAAATCTATTTGCAACCAACTGTTTTCTGTTTTTTCGGCTTTAAAACAATTTCCCATGTTTCATTGTTATATAGGGAGTTCATGTTTTCTTCCATAGCCAATCTCCATTTCTTCAACTCTCTACTTCTCTTTGCTTCTCCTAGAGTTTTAGGTTCATCTAACTCTAAGTCTTCGGCACACGCTAGTGCATATGCAACATAGTGTAATGAGTCACCATACCTATGTGGTGGCTGGATATTTCTTTTGATCCTATCTCTTACCAGCAAGTATTCATCCGGTGACTCTGCTTCATCTTTTTTTTTCTTCCGACACCTCTTCCTCCTCTGATTCTTCTTCCTCTTCACTTTGAGTTTTTATTTCCAACTCTGAGGATACTCCACCTTGACCGGTGTTGTCCTTAATGTCTCTTTCTTCTTGATTCATATCACTTTGGACTGAAGAGTTTTACTCCATGGCATTGTTGTCTGGTCCTTGAATCAATTATGTTCTGAAAGTGACCCTTTTAGGCTTAGCTTTAGGTTGACTTCCATATTTGACTTCCTTGTAGACTTTGTCTTCATCAAATACCACATTTCGGCTAATGGTGCATATTCTTTCTTCGGGTAGCCATATCTGATATCCATTAGTTCCTTGAGGATATCTCATGAAGAAACCTTTTATAGCCCTAGGACTTAGCTTGTCTTGTTGAATGTGTACATAGGCAACACATCCAAACCTTTTTAAATGGTTGTAGTTATCCTTAGCTCCAGTCCATATCTCTTCTGGTATTCTGAAATTTAGTGAGGCATTAGGTGTCCTATTGATTAGATAGACAGCTGTGGCAGCTGCTTCTGCCCTAAAATTTTTCTCTAATCCTGTTTCAGCTAGCATACATCTTATCTTATCGGCTATAGTCCGATTGATCCTCTCGGATACTCTATTTTGTTGTGGATTATAGGTGCATGTCCTATGTTTTTCACTCTAGTCTCCTTGCATAGTTTGTCCATTTGTTGATTGCAAAACTCAAGACCATTATTCGTCCTTAAACACTTGAGGGTTTTCTTGGTTTGATTTTCTACTAGAGTCTTCCACTCGGAGAAGTTTTCAAACACCTCATCTTTACTCTTTAAGAACCTGATCCATACTTTCTTCGAATAGTCATCGATGAATGTCAGAAAGTATTTGAATCCTGAGATACTTAATTCATTTGAGACTGAACCCCATAAGTCGTTGTGAACATAGTCTAGGATGTTTCTTGATGTATGCTTGGCATCCGAAAAACTTTGTTTATGTGACTTTCCGAGTACACACTCTTCATGCTTTTCAAGCTCATGTGTCCGAGTCTTGATTGCCACATATTTGCTTGATTTATTTCAGCCCTTTCTATGGACACTTCTCCTTGCAACACTGATCCTTGTAGGTAGTACAATCCTTCTTGATACTTTCTTGTGAGCATTTGCTAATTATCTTTGTAGAATTCCACTGTGAAATCTCCACCTGCATACTTGCAGCCACTCTTTTCTAGTTGGCCGTATGATATGAGGTTTCTGCCCATGTCTGGCATATACCTTACCTCTGTAAGTGTCACGATTGTTCCATCAAGATTCTATATATTTAAATTCCATATTCTTTTGACCTCACTATGTGTGTTGTTGTCCATTAGTACTTTTCCTCCATTGATTTCTTTAAAATCAAATAGTATTTTTTTTGTTTGGTGTGATGTGGAATGTACATCCTGAATCCATCACCCACCCGTCTTTAGTGTCTTGTAAGCTAACTGTTAGCATCATAGGTAGCTCATCATCCTTAGCTATATTAGATGCATTGCTGGTTTTTCTTTCAGGGTACTCTGCTTTGAAGTGACCTTCTTTTCCGCAGATCCAACACTCTCTTTTCTTCACTTGTGTTCTCTGCCTTGACTTCGTCCTATCTCTACTCTTGAAACGGTTTTCTTTGTTGCTATAGGTCCTGTTTTTGTTTCTTCCCCTGCTCACAAAGAGACCTTCATAATGGTTTCTTGTTTTTAACAAACCATTTTCTTTTAATTCAGTCTATTTGGAGTAAGCCGCACTTGTGACATCATCCATACGTAAGGTTTGAGTTTTGCCGGCTCTGTTCTTAAGAATGTCCCTTAGTGCCACGTAGGGGTCTGGTAGTGCAGACAAGATTTGTATGTCTTGATCTTCATCTGAAATGTTGATGTTCAAGCTGGCCAAGTCGTTTATTAATTTCAAGAACATGTCCATATTGTAATCAACACTCTTATGTTCTTCAAACTTGAAACTTGAAAATTTCTGTTTTAATTATATGCATTAGCTTGAGACTTCGATTGATAGTCTCTCTCCAGGGCCTGCGAGATAGCTAGTGTTGTCTTTTCTTTCATAACCTTCCGGAGAACCACATCTCCAAAGCTCATACATATTGTATTCTTGGCCCTTCTTCTCTTTTTTTTGTTGTGTCGGGTCTATCTCTTTCTTTACTTCAGGTAAGGTCTCCATGACTTCCTTCCCTTTTCCTGTGGGATCACCCTCTCCTGATGCAGATGGATTTGATTATTTAAGGCATAAATCCAAACCGAGTAGTTCCAACTGACACAACATCTTGTACTTCCATAAACCGAAATCTCCTTTTCCATCGAACTTTTCCACATCACATCTTCTTGAAGTTGACTCTATGATTTTCTTGTTTCAACCTGAAACGTTTAATCACTAACAACTCCAAATCCGTATGCTTTTTAGGAATTTGCAGAACTTGGATTTTAATCATGTTTCTGCTTAGTCCTATGCTCTGATACCACTTGTTGAGTTTGAGTTTGAATTCGATCTTAGATTAGTTTCGGTTTTATGCGATTGTTAGACTAATCAAGAACATGATTAACGAGTTTCTCTCAACTAAGAGTATGTCTCGAGTAAGCAAAGCTTACTAACATCCACTAAAACGATTTAAAGTTTCCCTTTGATTACACTCTGTCTTTGGTCTCTCTCTCACACTAACTCTCTTACTTTCGTGTGATAGGTACCTCACCAAAAAAGAGCTCCAATGTGATGCTATGCCTAGAAAGTATGGAACCTACTCCTAATCCCGACCCCAAAACAAAAAACAACAAAAAACTCAAAAAGAAACACTCACCGAAGACCCTTAAGAACTAGATTCTCTTAACCGAAGGACTTACCTCTCTTTTGTCTTCTTTTCTTCTTTCTTTTTTGGATGTTGTATCGTAATGACCTGGTGCTTCTATTTATAATGGGTTGAAGACCTCTGTTCCTATCTTAAACACATTTAACATCTCGTAATCCTTCTTGAATTAGGATTCCTTACGAGACAAGAAACACATTTTCCTTTCTTTGATAATGATGGTACACTTAAAATCCGAAACCCAGCTAATGTTAATCATTTAGCTTGCTTCGCGAGTCCCAGCTTCAGCCCATCACGAGATGAGATCCATTGGAGGCTGCTCGGTCACTCGACTCGACCCTCTACACATGAATTTAACCGATATTAGCTACACCGGAGCTGGTACAAATTAATAAGAAATCGGTTAGATTGTGTGAGATTCTAGTGTGTTTAGCGTGTGTTGAGGATTTATTGAGTGTCGCAATGGATGCAACTTACACAGTTTTTAATTTATTTTAAAACCAATCCTAAATTGAGTGATAGATTTTGTTTTGAATGTTTTGATTATGTTCGTTGTATGCTATAGACTTTAATAATCCTTATGGAAAATATTAACTGGAAAAATTAAACATGTATTTCAAATTCGTGTCTAGAGTCATTGCTTTGTTTGTTAGTTCAATAAACCACATTTTTACTTGAAGAAAGTTTAGGTCGTGTTTGCTACGGCTGCGTGTAAATATTGGGGCGTCTGTCACATGTATAGAATATGGGATTTGTACGGTATTACCAATACTTTTGTTATGCCTGGGAAAATGTCGCTAAACTTTTTTGATTAGAAAAAGATGTAAGCTAATTAACTATAGTATATGGTATAAAAAATTCAAAGAATAATCAAGTGAATGCACCCTGAGGGAGACACAAAGAAGGGAGGAAGGGAATCATAAGGACATGTGAAGAGTCTATACTGTTTGCCAAATATGGAACGATGGTATTTTGCTACAAAAGGGAATTACAAATTTTGAAACTTTTAGGTGAAATAATCAAAGATAAATAAGTCTCGGTTTAACCAATAAAACGGTCCTAAAAGCTTAACCCTACAGATCCATGGTAGTATAAGAGGGGCTTTAGTTTCCAAATGCTGGAACTCTGTTCCCCGTATAATATTCTCTCTCTATTATCATCATATATTCTATATATGGAGATCTCAAAATACATGTCCATAGACTCCATACACATACATATGTGTAGTGATTTAGGGGAACACATTAGAGTAAACTTTTTTTATGGTAAAATCTAAAGTTGTAAAATCTATTTTAATGGTAAAGACTTCCGGAATAGAATAGAAACATCTCTTTATAAATCATATATGTTTACTTATTGGCAAAAAAAAAATTCACATATATCATATATGAATAGAAATCGAAATTATCGAAGTTTTATAAAAAAATGTCAAATCATAAACACTGTTGCGTCTTGCTTTCCACTGACAGAGATGGATTCCAAACTCGTGGTTTCTCACGCGCATTCCGTGGCTCTACCTCTCATGTAAAGACGCCCATGTGTTTATTTTACTTTATTTTAATTGTTTACTTATTTATTGACAATTTGTCTTTGATCTTCTGTCGCTAATCTTATAGTTGCAAAACCTGTCTTGAATAATGGTATAACTCTAACTTATGTGAAAACATATAAATGTGTATATATATATTTCATAAGTCATTTCGCTAATTGTCTAACTATTTTTGAGTTGAAACAATATAAAACTTATGTTCACTATATCTAAACTCGAACAAACGCTTGTCGAACGTGACCAGATCGATATGAAATAAATTGATAAGATTTGTCCAATTAGAAATCGTTTTTGCCTCAAACTAGTATGGTCGAGCCGACATGAAATTAATTATATAATCAGATGTTATCATATTTGATTATGTGTGGAACGAAAACGGATAAGTGTGGCACGATGCAGAGCGGGAGAGAATAATTTACATGTAATTTGATATATTTTTTTTTGTTTTCTTTAAACCTATTTTGTCCCACACTACGCCTTTTTCATTCGAAATTTTAAGAATATGATTTGTGTGTTTATAGAAAATAGCAAGTTTAATTTAAAGTCTTTCGATTTCCCCCGAAAATGATTTTGAGTTATAAATTTATAAAAATTTAAAATATTCAAATTTGAACCAATGATTATACTTATCTCAAACAAATCACATGTTATCTAGGTTTTGTCATTTTCTTATCAACAGTAACCAAATATCTCCGGCGATGATATTTTCAACAACTAAGCTTTTCCAGATGTAAGATATTCATTATCCAACACAAGACAAGAGTCTTTGAAAATCTTTTCCTATTTACTGTTTTGAGCTATCGATTGATTTTTGTTTGCACACTGCTTTATGAAATATATCTTTTATAATATTTGCACTCTATAGCAATGGAAGACATAATATTTAAAAAATAGCAAGAAGGTTTTCATAAAGATATATAGTGCAAAAGAATACTCCATCCATGTTAAGTATTATTCCATTCCATTCCATATTTATTTATATATATATATATTTATATTAAAAATAATTAAATTTTCTGTTTTATTCTTTAATAGTTAAAAATTGTAAAAAATTATTAGTTAAATACATAAAATAAAGATAAAACTAGAACTTTAATAAAATATCTGTCTTAAAAATTTTAAATAGTACATATTATAAACAAATTTTAGTCATAGAACGATATTTAATATAAAACGAAAGAAGTATTATTTTCAATATGAACATCTAATTACCAATAATTTTGTATTGATTTCTCATAAAATATAAGTATAAGAGAACGTGTAATTTTGTTTGTATCATGTTATTTCTCTATATAAACATCCAACGTATCAAGTGTAGTTTTTTGTCATAATGCATGTGATCTATATATTATTTTAGGCCTGTACATGATTTATCACGCTAAATATTAGTATATTAGATGATATCCGCGTTATATGTAGGACGATATATTATGATTAAAATTAAATTATATTTATTTATGTAATATGTAATATTTGTAATGGTTACAAAACTTAACTTATCTTTTGAATTAATAATTATTTTGTTATCAATGTAATTGATGCAAATATACCAACAAATGATAAATTGAATAATTTATATTCATTTTACAATTTTTGAATCATAGGGAAAAATAATATAGCTTTTTAATTATTATGGATAATGTGATGATTTATGTTTTCTTACAAAAATAGAATCCAACAGAGATGAAAGGTGAAATATAATGATGAAAATTAATTAATATAATATAATTAGATTTCAAATCTTTCTTATTCAATTTGATTGACTATTAAATTTTTAAAAAAGATTTTAAAATATTTTTATTTTTAATAACTAATTAAATTGTAAAGATTTTTATTTGATATTTTTTTATTTTTAATGATTTATTTAATTGTTTTTTTTACAGTGATATTTCATGTTATATCTTACAAAATCTTAGTTGTTTTTATAAATATCCTTTCTCTAATATTAGTATAGAAATACGTATACAAGACTATCAAATAGTAATATTTTAGCGGTTTATTCAAAAAACATAATTTGCTACTACAGTATTTTGCTGGTTTCTAATAGCAAATTAAAAAAAAAATCATTTATCTAAATAATTATTTGGTGATTTACCAAAATTGATTTTTTATTTATTTTTATCATCGATCTATACAGAATATTCTTACGTAAAACCTTGTTAAATCTGGTCCAAATAGGTTGGTGCTAAAATTACAATCGGAGTAATTGCCAAAGTGAACACGAATTCTAATACGTCTGTTCAGTTAGCAGCCTTTTACCATTGAGATGAATCCGTATCCATATAAACCTTTATAACAAACAAAATCGTGTCCGAGAACGAATTTAATTACTGGGGCATAGACACTAACACATCAAGATATATATACTAAATACTGAACACACGTTGATTCTACAAATTTTAATGTCAACAAGGAGGTTTTAATCCACCGTCGATCACAAGAAAGGACTGTTTAATAACCCATGATTTCCGGAAATAAAAAGCATATAATATAGATGTTAATCAGGTCATTTTCAAAGTAAAAATTTAAAGTGAAGGAAAAAACAAGAATAATGCGAAAAACAAAGTCAATAGATGCAACGCATAAAGTAACGAAAAATAATAATAATACAAATATAAAAAAAATATAAAAATCTGTCGCTTCAAATTGCAGACAAAGAACAGACTCTTCTTCCTCATGTCATGTCAATGTTCAACTTCAAGTTCCCCACTTGACCCATTGGTCACTTTCTTTCTCTTTCTTGAGCTATGAAATTACCCTTTTCCACGCTGTGTAACACTCGGTCTCCTTCTCCCCTCTCTGTTGTACTCATCTGCTCAGTCCTAAAATGACTCCTAATGCTCTTGAGTCTTGAAGCTATACTATACTACACTCTTTGAGTCTTTTGACTAGTGGGATTTTGTGTATTGTCTCTCTATCATCTCCCAAAGTAGAAAAAAGTAAAAAGGAAAAAAAAGAATCATTACTTTTGATCTCTTCCACTTATATTTCCTCTTCTCTTCTATAAGCAGCAACAAAACTTCACTTCTCTCTCTCCTTTTTTTTCAGTTTATTCTCTCTTTGCCTCACCATTTCTGCTCAAAATATTTGTTGGATTTGATCTGCGAAAGATGAATCTATCCCTTTTTAGCATCAATCTCATCAAGACAACGAGCTAAGTCCTTTCTTTCTCTCTCTGTCTCTGTTTGGTTAATTAATGATCTTAGTCCAACGATCTACAATATGAACCCTAATCTCTCTTTGATCCATATAAAAGCAAAACCCTAAATCAAGATTCCATCTTCTTGTACTTTCTAATCTCCAAGAACAAGAATAGCCATGGACTTTATCTCTCACCAACCAAACAAGAACCCTAATACCTCGACACAATTATCACCTCCTTCTTCAAGCCGGTACGAGAACCAGAAACGCCGTGACTGGAACACCTTCTGCCAATACCTCCGGAATCACCGTCCTCCTCTTTCTCTCCCGTCGTGCAGCGGCGCACACGTGCTCGAGTTCCTCCGCTACCTTGACCAGTTTGGTAAAACAAAGGTTCACCACCAGACCTGTGCCTTCTTCGGCCTTCCTAACCCACCTGCGCCTTGCCCTTGCCCTCTCCGGCAAGCCTGGGGCTCACTTGACGCCCTCATTGGCCGCCTCCGAGCTGCCTACGAGGAGAATGGTGGCCCTCCCGAGGCTAACCCCTTCGGCTCACGCGCAGTCAGGTTATACCTCCGTGAAGTTAGAGACTTCCAGGCCAAAGCTCGTGGCGTTAGCTATGAGAAGAAGAGGAAGAGAGTCAACAGACAGAAACCGCAAACGCAGCCGCCTCTGCAGCTGCAACATCAACAGCAGCAGCCACAACAAGGTCAGTCTTTGATGGCTAATTACTCGGGTGCATCTGTATGATGATTCATATATATAGTTCCTTCCTTTTTATGTATTGTCTCGTATTTGCTTCTTTATGTGTTTAATGTAATGACTTCTTTGCATCATCTACTGATGCTTTTGTTTCTGTACTAGTTATTTATGAATAAAATATATTACTGATAATTCTCTCCAAGTGTTTAATCCATTATATTCCTTTTTTGGTAACAACCAGCTTCAAGATTATTAGTTTTTGATTAATGATATAGTTAGGGTTCGTGTAAATTATGAGTATGTTTTATGAATAATTGATTATCAGCGGAGGCACCTTTATGTATAACTTTGTTAGAATTTAGATAATATATTAAGCATTTCTTTCCATGCGATGATGGTTGAGGTGTTAGGAAACATTTGTATATGTTCAAATGATTTCAATGATTTAGATATGAATCAATAGTAAAGAACAGATGTATAGATGCTAGTATGTTGTGTCTTGTATGTTACTTTATGGTAAGTCATTCTGATGTATACTAACTATAAACACGCCACCATAATTAAGAACGTAATCCTGAATGTTGACAGTAAAAAATGTTTAACGAAACAATTTTGGATGCTCCTTAATTAATTATAAGAAAATTTTAATTGCGAATAGAATGGATTGGTCGTTGTTAGGTATTGTAGTCCCAAAATTTGATGAGCGAATACATCTGAAATCCTTTCTCATTGAATGCTTACTATTGTTTTGCTTATCATGAACATGAATGCACTATTTTAACTTTCCAGGTCGCTTTAGCATAGGGGCCGTCTTATAAATTATTGATTCTCTTTTTCAATGGACTACTGATTCATATATAAGAATTTTCTTACAACTCAATTTTATTATTAGCAGCAAAGTTAGGAGAGAAACATGACTTACTATTAAGATAAGTTCGGCATCAGAGACTCTCGTCTAAACCCAGAATTGTGAGTCCAGGACTATACAAACTTAATTTTCACTTTAACCTTCGAGAATATGTAATGGATCCTTTATTTTATCCGATTTGTCTAAAGTCATGAGTCATGGCCAAATGATACGTTACACACTACAAATATAAATTTAATGAAAACTTATTTTTAGCATTAGTTTTTCAAAATACTACTTTCCAAAATATCTCCAAAACATGTATAGTGTTTGAATTTATCATTAACTTTCTTTGTTCCAGATATTCGACTGTCTAATATGTTCAAAAGTGGTAAATTTATCTATGTGAAAAGGGAGTGGTAAAGTTGACATAGCACTATAAAACTGGTATCCAGTAAACGTTTTGTCTTTGAAACAAACTAGTCAAAATTTACTATATCAAAATTGAAATTCTTGTTTTGTGACAGCCAAAATATTATATATTTATACCTTTTATTTATAAAATATTAAATTGTAATATGAACTGATGAACAAATGATATATTGTAAACTAATTGGATAGCAAATTCTGGTTTTGACAATTGACACCAAAATTTGGTTAAATGAATTGTTTCATGGCAATTTTGGTAACAAAAATTTGACATTCTTAAATGCATCTCTCTTTTTTGTCAAAGATCTTATATACATAATACATCTCTCTATTATGTATAAATTGTGTTGAGTACATAAGTTACGAGGCTTCTAGATTGATAGTAACCTAATTGGCTTGCCAAATGTAGATGTATATGATCAATAATCAAATCCATAAATAAAGCAATCGTTTTAGAGAATGTGGTATAATTAATAAAACTAAACCTTAAATGGATCCATATCTTAATCTCGAAGCAAAACACAAAAACAAGAAAACCGGTGTAGCGATGGTATTCGATTTCTTCACGTGATATATTTTAAAGAATCAGAAATTTAACCTGACCATAATTAATAATAAATTATCCTTAGAATTCACGTATCAGAGAAGATCAAAAAACTTTTTCGGTAATTAAATGTTGATAAAAAAAGATTCTATGCAAAATTTAGAAGTCACAAAATCAATAGAATAACCCTTACAACAAATTTAATATTATATAATGTGATTTTAAGTTTAGAAAAATTATAGATTTTAGTCCACAACTTACTTGATATTCAAAATAAATAAATAAAATTCTTCGGTAGACACAAATAGGAATTCCCAAACAGCAGACAGGTTGGTACGATGTTCTCACATTACACAAAATTGACGGTCAATATTAAAGAGACTATTAGAAAAGAGCACCCGATGCTTGCCACGTTTTCAACGTTTTACTACAATAGTGGTCCCGTATTCGCACGTGGAATCGCGTAAATTGTGTCCGGCGGGGGGTACAACTAGATCGGATGGACCCACTTTTATTTTTTTTATTACAAAATAAAATAAAATAATTGTATCTCTACTTTTGGGTTTTGCACCACTCACCACCACCTCTCCTTTTCCCAGATTTGGGAAGAGGTCTCGTTATATGTGTATCATATTCCGGAATCAATCAGGACTCCATTAGTTTCATGCCCTTGTTTACAAAATCCATATCATATATAACTACGCCAGCAAAAAAGGAAGAGGTATAAATGTATCTACAATTATGAGATTCTAAACACTGAACTTAGAGTCAATCGACATTAGACCAACTCCAATAGTAACTTCATTTTGAGGGAAGGCATAAAAAATAAAGAAAATCATATTTGAGGGGAGAGAATGAGATTATGAATAGTAGTGCATCATATTTGAGGGACACAATTCATAAAACTGATACTTGCTCTCAAAATTATGTACTATTGCAGAAGAATATCCTTCATTTTTAATATATTTTAAAAAAAGTTGGACCATTAAAAATAAAAGGAGATTTGAAAAATAAACAATATGTAGTAAACAAAAATATACTTAAAATATATATCTTAAGGGAAACTATGAGGAAATTATTGGAGAAAAACTCAAATCTATACTATTAATCATGGAACAGTTTTTACTAACAACCATTAAAAATAAATTTATTTACAAATATTGTCATTGGTATTAAAAGATTTTTAGTGTTAATTAATTTGATATAAAAGGGTATTCTAGTCATTTTATTTCCTCCAAACGAAGATTTTGAATTTTATGTTATCCAGATCGTGATAACATATTCAGATCCGGAAATAAGAGGACGCAGATCTTCACATAATAATCAAACTTTTTCAATTTTAGAAATTATCCATAAAATAATATTTAATGGGATTTTCACAGCTTTTGTAGTTAAAGAAATGTTTATTTAAAAAAATTCAAATCTTAATGCAACTTAGGAATACGTATGGAAATCAAATATTTTTTTTTTAAGAAACAAACATTAAGGAGATTTTTTCTAAACAATAAATTTTAATTAAACATTGAAATTGATTTAAAAGATACAAAATATCTAAATAATAAATTTACACATTAATTTCACACCAAAATATTCTATTCCGAATTTTCCTAAATTTAAATTGATGATTAAATATAATACATATGTTCTTAAATTCAGTTTGATGATTAAATCAAACACAATCTAAATTCAATTAATACTCGAGATATGTATTAAATATTTAATATTTAATTGTAAAGTACTGTTAACGTTTTAAATATATTTAATTATTAAAATATAATAAATAACATATAAAATTTTACAGTAAAGTAAAAATAATATTATTCCCTAAAATCCCTAAATTGGTACATCTTCTTCATTATAAATATCAAGTCATTACATTCAATAACAATCCATTTTTTCTTCAAACTTTTATATTAATATTTTTGTTTTGATTTTAACTAATTTATCTGTTTTATTTCGTGTTCTTTTATATTTATGTTTTTTATATTTTTGTAATTTTATATCCATGTTGTTTTGATTATGCTTTCTTTTTTAAAAAATTTCAGGAACGATTATGCATTATCTGAGATATTAATGGAGGTTCATATGATGAGATATTTGAAGATCTCAAGGAACATAAAGATGGTTTTTATCTGAGAAGATAATTTATTCTGATTAGTCATTTAAACAATATTATGATTTTAATTTATTTTTCAGTTAAAAATATCTATGTGGATATTAGAAAGATTTAGTAAAGAGTCATTCTGATTATGTTACTATCCTTTTAGTTTTATAAAAATAAAAGAAATACTTTACGCTCATCCAATATGTTAACATTTTAATAATTTATTTTTAATAATAAATTTAAAAATAAATGGACATGCAACATAAAAATAATCTTATAAATATCTTTAGAATTCAATTTTAAGCATTGTTTTAACAAGATTCCTAAAAATATAAATGGAATTTTATTCTAAAATATTTCTTACCATGATAAACAATATAAAAGCTTTCATTGTAAATTAAAACAAATATCCTTTTATAAAAACCTTGAATCACCACCCTCTTTTCTTTATCTAAAATCATCTCATCTTATTTATCAAAACATTCGTTTTCCAAGTCTTTTATATGTGTATATATATATATATTAATTTTAACTAATTTATTTTAAGATTAGATCATCTAGACAACTTAGCATATATATATATATATATAACTTTGACTTCTTGGAGATAATATCACGAGTTATTATTATTTAATAGTTGCGGGTTAATTAAAATATATATTTTTATTTTTATTAATATATATAATTTAAATATATAACTCAAGTAAAACTACTAACCCGAATTAAAATAAATTCATATATATAAATAATTTTTACACGTTAGTTTTACACCAAAATATTATAATACAGATTTTCCTAAATTCAAATTGATGATTAAATGAAACACAATCTAAATTTAATTAATACTCGAGATATGCATTAAAACATAATCTAATTCTTATAGAATTGTTATTTATATGATGTTTATGTTATTAAGAACAAAAATTATAATTTAGTATGAAATTTATCGCAATAATGTTTTTTTGTTATTTCAATTTTGAAAACCTGTGGGTTAATCTGCCAAATCTGTAGTTATAACGTGGGACCGATTAGAGTTAAAACTTGACTGGTTTAAACACAACGGAAGTGGGTGCAGGTGCGGAAGTTTACAGAATCGGGCGGTTGCGGTTTCAATCGTTATTAAGCGATTTGAACGACCGGTTTAGCGGTTGAAAACAGAAGAGTTTGTGAAAAATTTATAACTGGTTAACCATGAGGTATAATAACGGTTAAAAAATATAAAAAGTAAATATAATATATAATAATAATAAGCTATAAAAACACCTAAACCATACTATTAGTATAAAATATAAAAATGTTCATCATGATTAATAATGAAAAGCATAATAAAGCACTAAATCAAGTGTAATTATGCGGAATATAACAACAAAAGTATGAACATAACTAATGAATGAAAAAAAAAGTAAATAAGATTTTTAGGATTCTTACATTCGTTTCTGGGCTATCTTCAACTTGGTTGGAAGCTATGATTTCAATGGAGAAAAGCAAAAAGTGGAGATTAGGTCAGATATTGATTACGGTAACGTCGTAAGTTTATATAGACCTTGATTAAAAGAGGATTTAA
Organism: Cardamine chenopodiifolia; assembly: GCA_963922655.1. Classification (NCBI taxonomy): domain Eukaryota; kingdom Viridiplantae; phylum Streptophyta; class Magnoliopsida; order Brassicales; family Brassicaceae; genus Cardamine; species Cardamine chenopodiifolia. The sequence continues at coordinate 9,963,821 of OZ000464.1, forward strand.
AAAAAAAAAAATTTACCAGTTGCAACTACAAATGTTTATAAAAATAAACTTATGAAATTTAACGGTATAAAATGATTTTTATGATTTTTGTAAAACGTTAGTAACCGCAACCGCCCGTAAACTCTACGTTTGTGGGTGGTAGTGGGAAAACCAATCAAATTCTTATTAGTTTAGAACATATGGATTTTGACGAATCAACCGATAAAATTTGCAATTAAGTTTAATACACCGTAGACTGGGTTAAATTGGGCGGGTAACTCTTTTTGATATTTCTACACATATACGTTTAATATTTTTACAAATTTTAATCTAGTTCGGATTGAACTGGTCCACTTTTAAAAGTTACATCATTTTGAAGGAAAAACTGAAGTAAACTATTGGAAGTTATGCACGTTATTATACAAACATTATTTATATTTTATAATGATGGTCTTTCTTTCGTTTTTTGTAGTAAAGATGCAAAACAAACATAATAAACGTGGTTAGTGCATAACCGACGAAATTAGTAAAACGACTGAATTATAAGTTGAAAAGTGAATACTAAAGAGACTTATCAATCGGATGAAGAAAAAAAAAAGAGACTTATCGGTCAAGAGGCATATGGATGTTGATGTATCATGGAATCTTCAGTTTGAATTGGATATAGAGGTTAGAGTGATCAGACTACTATTGCATAGCTTATGGTGTAGCATCTTAACATTCCACACTAAGTTGGAAGATTTAATTTAAATTATAAGATATATTTTGGAATGGAGGTTAGATTGTGTTTACTTCGAGACAGACTGTTCAGAATTGTTGAAAATGGCAGAGAATTCAAACACTTAACCTGTTTTTGATATTCTGCTTGACAATGTTTTGTAGGCCGAGTATGTTTAGGGAATTCATTTTATTTTGTATATTGTTCTAAGTTTTAATATAAGCTTCTAGTTATTGAATTCTAAGTTTTAATATATTGTCTATGTTGGGAAAAAAGAAAAAAAAATATAGCCGCAAATGCAGAGCGTTTATGTAGAAGTAAAATTTATCGACATTTATTTGTACTAAGAGCATATTCAATATAATACTACATTCTTTTATTCTAAAATGGAGTTAGGTTTTGTATTGTTCCAATTTTATTCCAAAAAGTTCAACTCTAAAATGAAGTAAAAAATGAGATTACTCCATAAATAGGGTAATGAATAGAATTACTCCATTTTAGAGTTGGAAATGAAGTGGGGTTATAATAGATTTTACTTTAAAATAGAATTTAGAATGGAAATGGAGTATGATTGGAGATGATCTAAAAATTTGTACTAACAATTTTTATATCCATTTTCATGCAAATTTCTTGATATTCATGATTTTAAAATCATATTTTCTAGGTAATCTGGAATTTTAAAAGAACTGTTGTACTGGACCTACCCTTTTAAAATCAATTCAATTTAAATTAAAATAGACAAAAAAAAATTTGGGATATCAGGCCCGTTATAGATCCATCGAGAACAAAATTGTGAAATTCTCAGTGTAGATGCATTGGAGCTTTTATTTTAGTGGAATTGGTTAACTTTTTGTGGAAAATTTTATATATTTCTATATTTAAAAATGTGTTAAATATTTTTTTGTTAGTTAACAAAACTCGATGAATATCGTAATAAAATAAAAGTTGTGCTTTATGATGAATAAAATGTAAAAAATGTATTCCAATAATAATAGAGTTATAGAATTAAGCTGCGTTTGTGTCCTCATCTAGCGTTTCCATCCAAATGATCCATACAAATAATATATCTGGATATTCCATTTAAATGTTATTTGTTTCTATTTTATATTGTTTATCTAAATAATCTATCTGAATGAACATTTTGTTTGTTTAGTTAGTTTTTGTAAATCTACATCTCCATCTAGATGTTTTTAATAAGAAAAAAATTAAAATGCTCATGCACTAATTTAATCACAATTTTAATCTTAATTTTAGGACGGTGTATTGAACTGAGCAATTAAAGTGATTTGAGTTAACATAACAAATTTTATGTTATTGAAATATGAATTTTCAAATATCTTTTAAAATTCAGTGTTATTGGATTAGTAATTTTAAAATATACAATTTAATCAACTATTTTTGGAAACATTTTAAAATATACAATCAAATCAACTGTTATTTGAAAATTTTAAGTGTGATTTCAAAGGATTTCTTAATTAAAAATACAGATAACAAAATCTCATGGTTTAAAGTGAGATTTAAGGGAGTTTTAATAACAAAATCTCTAATTCACCAAAATTCATTAAAAGCATTTCAAAACTCATTAAAACTCAAATCACTCCAAATTCTTCATCGAATACACCCCCTTAATCATATTAAATTTATTTTTTATCAAAAAAATTTACAACTAAATAATTTTCAAGTAATTATTTTTGACATTCAAAAATTGATTTTAGTTGCATAAATTCATATAAATTTATAAATTAAGATCCAAAAATTGCAAAATAGTGTTAGCTGCCAAATCCACAAAATCTCATAATTATATATTTTTTGCCAAAATAGTGAAATTAAGATTTTGCAGAAAAATCGTGAAAATAACGTTTGCCTACTAAAAGTACAATATCACGGAACTATGTTTTTGCGAGAAAACCATAAAATTTTGGAATTGTGTTTTTCCACCAAAACCATGAAATCTCATTTATGGAAAAAATTCGCAAAATGACGTTTTCCACCAAAATGACAAAATTTTGAAATTAAAATTTTGCCAAAATCATGATATCGAGCTTTTAGAAGAAAAATCGTATAATGAAGTTTTCTGCCAAAAGTGTGAAATCATAATTTTGGCAAAAATCGTAAAATGACATTTTTACCAAAATCGTGATATCAAGCTTTTATGTGAAAAACAGTGAAATGACGTTTTTCCGCTAAAAAAGCAAAATCACAAAATTAAATTATTGCGATAAGATCATAAAATCTTGGAATTTCATTTTTCAGCCGAAACTGCAAAATATCAAATTTTTTTTTTTGCGGATCATGTGGGGGCTCAGATGAGTGCTCCCTACGACGGTAAATCGGGGCAAATTGTGAAATAATGTTTTCTGCTAAAAATACTAAATCGTGGAATTGTGTTTTTTGCTAAAATCATAAAATTACATTTTTGGAGGAAAAACATTATCAACAAATGTAATGTATAATACATTTATAAATTTTATAAGAAAATATATTAATATTTATAAAAATAATTATATCAATAATTATAAAAATAGTTATATCAATATTTATGAAAATATTTATATCAATATTTCTAAACATAATTAAAAAATACTTTATTTATGATGCTGCATGTTTAACAAATAATTATATCAATATTTAGAAAATAATTATATCTTTATTTATAAATCTAATTAAAATAACAAATATAATTTTACTTATGATTTTATATGTTTAACATATTTACTATTCAAATTTTAATAATTTTTTGTTGATGTAGATACTTAAAAACATAGTTAGACATATAATTATAATTTATTATTTTTGACTGAATCATCTCCATCCAAATAGTTTAATTTGGTTCATCCAGATAGATCTGAAATTTTTGGCTATGTTTTAAAAAATCATTCATATGGTCCAATAAATATTACTCATTTTTTGTCCTAAACAAATATCAAATGTTACATTCATCCAGACGATATGAACGAGGAAACAAAAAGACCCTTATTAATCAACAAAAAGTAAACATTTTTGAAAAAAAAAAAAATATATATATATATATGTATATATATATATATATATTCAATGAACTGATAAAATCATCAAACTAATAATACAAAATTTTACTTAATCTATAAACCAGTAACATAGTAAAACATAATACCTCTTTTAAAATATACGAATAACCCTTTGAAAAGATGACTTTCTAAGTAAATAAGTCCCAATACACAAGAAATAAAAGATTAAAGGAAAAGGAAACGGAAACTTAACCTAACCCCTTAATATCTTAACTAAAAATCTTCATTGTCCTTTATTGATCTCAGTGGCAAACCTTGAAACAAAGAACTTAAAATAGAGCAGATTCGCGACTTGAATTCCAGCTATTATGAAAAATAGTTCTCAAGCTTGTTCTTGTTCTTGTTCTTGTTCAAGTCTTTACTTCCTAACCACGAATTATCTTCCTTGCGTGTCACGGCATCGATTATATTTATAAGAAGTGTGCATATATAACTCGCTATCGACGAGCTCAAGAAGAAGGCTGCTCCCGCTACGGCTCTCATATGCTCAGGCATCTTAACCGTTAGAAACTCCATCAAAGCCACCGCGGAAAATGCTTCGGTTAAACCCGCAAGCATGAACTGAGGAAAGAGCATTACAATCGAAACCGGCGACACGAATGAGCCGCTTCTTAGAGCGAAAGCTCTTCGCCTCTTCTCCAAGAACCCCGCGACGATCATACAAATGATTCCCATCACGATACCTATTAATTATAATGGACGTGATAAATCTAATATATAAACGCAAAGAAAGACATATAATTACGCATTACAACAATACCTATTTGGATTCTTTGTTTCATAGTTAATCTTTTTTTTTTGTCCCGTGATTTGTTTCACGATTGGTATGATGACACATTCGTAAAGTGAGATCCAGATTGCGAGAGTGATCATGGAGACAAGATTCATCCATCCTGGTGGGACTTGGAAATGATGTGGTCCGAACGTTTTATCCATCTGGATAGCTTGAAGGATCCCGTAAATGTTTTGTTGGTCAGTGAGCATGAAACACGCGATTCCCGTGACCCAAACAGGTAAAATCGCGGTCACGCACTTGAGGTTTTTCACCTGCTGGACACTGCATAATCTCCATTTGTACTTTGCCTCACCTTCTTCGGTTAACTCGTTTGGATTAGTTATCACCGACGCTTTGTCGAAAAACCTTAATCTGTAACACCGAAACATCAAAAGAACATAAAAGTTAGACTTAACATATTACAGTTAAAACAGCCAATTTTATGCTTGAAAATGTGAGAAACAAAATTCATATTTTTCTAAAATAGTAATTCAGTTTCTTATATATATATATATATATATATATAACTTTTTACATGATAAAACACCATATTATAACCTTCTTTTTTTGTATAAAGGGTTACCATGCATATTATAACATGCAAAAGCAAAAGCAAATAAACAACCTGATGTAACTTAATTACAAACCTTTGTTTCTGTTGGACCAAAGTGGTGGATGATCCATCATCACAAGGGCCTACATAGAACGTTACAGCTTCTTCAGATTTCACCTTACGTTTCTTACAAGCTGCGACAACAACCTTAACAATGTCTGAGAACACGCTGCCTTCAGGCTTTGCACAGATGTACGTATGCTGACCGATGAGGAAAGTGGTGATAGAGAGTGCAAGACAAACCGTGGGGATCACGAAACCAATGACCCAACTGATGTTAGTCTGTATATAGACGACACCTGTAAGTGCAATGACTAGAGCCACAGTGAAGGAGAAGTACCACCAATCAAAGAATGTTTCAAGCTGAGCTTTGCCTTTTTTAGTGCTTGTATCGAATTGATCTGCTCCAAATGCGATGTTGCATGGTCTAATTCCTCTTGCTCCAATGGCTAGTAAACCTAGACCAGAAAAGAGAACCGCAAGCTGCCATTTCATGGGCTGATTTGAACAATTCGATGGATCGGTGCAAGCCTCAGGTCTCAATCGTGGAAGAGCTGCAGTTAGAGCTATTACTCCCATTCCCTATCAAGTAAAAAAGAAAAAAAATCAATCAATCATTCTCTGGTTAACCGGGACAAATCTTAGGTCGAAACCATACAAATCTCTAAAACCTATAGAAAACTGGATATTCTTGTTAATCAAGGCATCTAAAGTGGTCAAGAGTGAACCATATCGATTTTTGTAGATAGTGTGTTGGAACCCATTTTTAGTTTATTCGCAATTTTTATTTCGGATTTTAGCGGTCCTGCATAGTGGCCTCGATCTGTGGTTTTGACCGACAAGGTGAATGAATACCCTACCTACTCCAACAGACCATTGGGCCAGACGCTCTTGGTTTCGTCTTTTAAGATGTCTGAAAATGTAGAGAATTAAGAGAAAGGGAAAATTACAATGAAAGAGGCGAAGGAACAGACGAGAAGAGTCCTGAATCTTCCAAGATAAGCATCAGAGACAAATGCACCAGCGAGACTAAGAACGTTGCAAGAACCAAACCAGATGTTGATGACGTTCACCAAGAAAACACCACCAAGATTGTATTTTGTTGTGAGATACACCGATAAATTCCCTATCAAGCTCATCGACGCCAGCTTCTCGAACGACTCGTTTGCTTCACCAACCCAATTGAGTTTTTACTTAAATCCAAAAGATTCAATCTAAAAAAAAAAATAAACAGAAAATAAGAAAGTACTAACCGATAATATACTTGATAGCTCTCCACCCTCCTTTTTGCTTCTTGACATGAACATGTGACGATGGAGATGTAGTAGATTCCATATCCATTTTGTTTTGGTTTTAATCAGAGGAAATGAAAAATGCTTTGATGGTAATGATGATCATAGATTTATTGTAAAGAAGAAGTTCTTTATCAAAAAAAAAAAAATTAGTAAAAGGAAAAAGTCAGTCATAGAGTGTGTATGTATTAAGTTCAAACTGATTACTAGGGAGGGAATAGGGATTCTCTTCCGAGTTTGTTATAGATATAATATTGAAATTAATTTGTTTATGAAGTCAACAATGGGGCTTGGGTTTCGTAACCCCTTTCCTTAGTATTTTAAACTATCTTGTAAATAATTCTCGTAAATTTTAGAAGTAATTAGTGACGAACTTAAAGAAAAACACAGAAAAACTACTAAGTAGAAAATCTGAAAATGAGAGACCACAATCACTACGGATTTTTGTTGTTGTCATGGCAGACATATTTGCTCCTGCTAAATTTGTCAATACATCAAATAAATATATCTTCTGAAATTTTTGTTTCCGTCAAAACTAATTATATTACTAAGTAGCGGTTATGGAGAACACGGCGGTGGGGATTTTAATGCTATTTAGATTTTTCAATATAATTTTAAATTTACATTTACATTTTAAATTTAATTTTTATTTTTATTTAATATATTGAATTAAAAATTACATTTCAAAATATTAAATATTTTCGCAAATTTCCGATTGAAAACCATCAGAAATGTCTGTTGAAAATCGATCAATAAATTCCGTCAGATAGCCGTAAAAATACTCATCGGTAAAATTGGTTGGAAACCTATTGCAAAACGTTTAATGTTTAAACCGTCAAAAACAATTACAATTTCATCTGTCGGAAATCCGTTGCAAAATATATCAAAAATTTCTAACTGATTTCCGAATGACCCAAATTTCCAATAACATAGTAACAACAGGCAAATTCGTCGGTTTCATATTAAAAATACTCATTTCCGATAGAAAATCAACGAAATAGATTTCGATTTATTTTTTAGTAGTACATTCAATTTTCAGTCACTAACTTAGATATGTGATGAACATATTTGTCATAAGTGTAATATCTGTTGATACCGGGTTGCACACATAGCCCAAAACCTGACCCAAATCAAGGTTCAGTCTATCTTAAAACCACTGAATTCAGTCCGACAAGCTCGACGCCGACTTAAATAGCAGAAAGAATGTTTATCAAAAATAGAAAGTTAAGAAAAAATGAAAATTTGAGCAGAAAAGAAATACGAATCTACAAAAGAAAAAGAAACCCTAAACCGCCTCAAAATCAATACAAATATAGAGCTGCCTCCTTTTCAAAGAGGATCCAAAAAAATTATGCAGAAAACTTAAGAGCTAAAAACTCCTATAATATCTAGTTTTTTGGTTCTTTCTGCTTTTAACTATATTATCATCTCGAGAATCTAACTTTCTCATTCTGTAATTTTTGATCTCAATCTTCACTAATAACAAAAGTCTTCAATTTCCCACATAATACAAATTATTTTGTTGTTACGAAATCTTAATATCAATCATTAAGTTGGATCATCTAGTCTTGTAATTAATCAATCAATCCTAGACCTAGCGGTCTGAACTAGCAAATCACCTAACATATAAACCCGATCATCTGTTGTGATTGTAATGTTGGCTTTGGTTGGTTTTAAAAGTCTTGAGTTTGAGGGGTCTGATATCTCTGACATAAGAGTATAAACTGGGAAAATATCTGAAGTAACGAGAGCAAGAAGATTATAAATCCAATTGCTCCATTTACTGACATTCTACATGACCAGATAATCCATGTCTATATATCCATAAAAGTTCAAGTACTTGAATGCTTCCAAAATCTCTCAGTTGTGACTTTAAGAGAATGTAGAGGTTTGAAGGATTTGACGTGGTTGATTTCTGCTAAAAACCTTACCTATCTACTTGTAGTTGTAGTGAAGTCGCCACAAATAGAAGAAATAACTAAGAAGGATAAAGTTCTTGGTAGGTAACACATGTGGGTAGGTAGAGAATACTTAGGGGCACGAGACAACTTTCTCTAAGGAACACGGAAAAATAGCCCTGTAACTTCGGGAGAAAGGGTGCCCCCTCACAAAGAGGGTCGCAGTGACCAGGCTGGAGTGACTGTTTACCAAAAACACAGGTCTCCGCAAAGTCGTAAGACCATTAGAAAGAAATTTTTGTTTAAGATAATCCATTATTTTAAGGAATAGTTATAATAACTTATTTTAGTTTTTATTGTTAAAATGACATATATAGTTTGGAAATATATTTTTCAATAATACCAAAACTTTCTTTTCTATCTAATACATGATTTCTAAAAATAAATTATTATTTTATTTGATTAAATATCTTTAATCCATATTTATAATGAGAACTGTATTTTTAATATTTTTCTATCTGACATATTTGATTAGAGTCAAAGAATATTTTTTCAAAAAACTTAAAAATCATTACAAAATTCTGCCAAATATTAGTACACTCTACCAAATATACGCAAAGTTTGTCAGACGTTCACAAAGTCTGCTAAATATTCACAGAGTGTCATATGTTCGCATAGTGTATCAAATATTCGCAAAGTCTGCAAAATGCTTGCAAAATACCAAATTCTTACAAAGTCTGCTAAATATTTGCAGAGTCTGCTAATTGTTTGCAAAGTCTACTAATTGCTTGCAAAGTCTGCTAATTGCTTGCAAAATCTGTCAAATGCTCGCAGAGTCTGCTTGACCGAGTCTGCCAACTGACTGCATAGTCTGCTAAATATCCACATGGTCTCTCAACTATTCTGCAGAGTTTGCCAAACATTTGCAAAGTGTTCCAGCTAATTCTGTAGAATCTACAAAATATATGCAAAGTTTGTCAATTATTCTTTAGATTCTGCCAAATATCTGCAAAGTTTGTCAAATTCTCGCAAAATCTTACAATTACTCAACAGAGTTTGCAAAATATCTACAAAATTTGTCAAATGTGTGCATACTTTGTCAGAATCTTGCATAACATGCCAAATGTATGCAAAGTTTATCGGATATTCGCATAGTCTACCAAATATATGCAAAGTTTGCGAAAATATTTTTGGAAAAAACAGTTTCTCAAGTTTTAAATTTTTTAACAAATTACTTTGACTATTTTATAAATAAAGTAGGTTATTGTGCCTAACCCTATTACAAATATCCATCATCAAGAGTTTATTACCCTTTAAAAAATTGGACAATCTTCGTTTTGAAAAGTCGAATGAATTAAACTGTCTATTGAAATAATATTCCTTTTACAAACGTGAGGAAAAATCCATTAGAGGTGTTAAAAACTGGAAAATCATCCATTGGATAGGAGGACTCAAAAGCAAAAAAAAAAAAAAGAGTGATGATGTTCTCATCTTCATTTCCTTTCTTTTTTTGCTATACTTTTTTCTTTTAATAAACCGTGAGAGTTACGAATCTTTGGCATTTAATTGATTTCAATCTCTGGAGTTAGACTTTAAATAATTTGGTTAAAGAATAACCATCCATAGCAAAAGAGAATCGAACCTTGGAGCACAAAGAACCAACCTCCTTGAATTTTCTTTCATCTTTCTCACTATACTTTTTTTGTTCTCTCACTATACTCTTATGATTACATTTAAACTCTATCTGGGTTTTGTGATAAGTTTTACTTTGTGTTTAAGTTATCCACGTTTCTTTATACTATCTTGAATTGTTTTGTTTGTTCCCTACTTATTTTTTGTGTACTCGCAAAAATCATGTATATCAATCTGAAACTGAAGTTGTGACATTTTGGTTACACTCCAACCCAAGAATACCTTAAAAGTCACTTTCCATATAATACCACATAACTACTCCAAACCTCCAAAATTACTCCTAAATTCTTCTTCCATCCGAAATCCAACGTTCACTGTCATCCATCCACATTCGCTCCAATGGCTTCCTTATCCTTCATCTCCTTCTCTTGCGTAACACTACGTATATACGTACACCTTGTCCTACGCGACGCATGGGCTCCTCCACTTCCTCGCAAACCACCGTCTCATTCTTCATTAAGTCCCAATCCGTCACCCTTACGTAAGATGACCTGTAAAAGCTCGTGGTGGAGAAAGCCCTCGAAGCAATCAGATTCGAACTCAGCTTTATCATATTGTCAATGATTCATTGAGACTCTGAAACACTAGGAATTGGCCGATATTATGATATGGGCTTCAGAGGAGGCCCAAACTATTTATTTTCTTTGGTTCAAAGGTTATGATATGGGCTCTAGTGGTGTCTCTGTATTTGTAGAACTCAAGGTATGTTGTTTTTAAACGTTAAGGGGCACCATTTTTTTGTTTTTTATGGGTTTTGTAGTTTATGTGCCCCCTTTGTACTACCAAACTTAACTTTTCCTTTTCTTAGGTAGCTTTTCCTGGGTTACATCAAGCACCGTTGCGCCTTGAGATATCCAACAAAGGTTTAAAAGAGCATATATTTTTAGAATTTTCTGTAAGAAAATCTTAAATTACTAATTTTTGCAATTTTGTTCTTTATTTTCAAAAAGACTCAATTCTGCCAAGTAAAAAATAATATGCAATATAACCAATTGTCAATACCATCAAGTTGGTAAAATTATTATAAATATATCAAATCGAACTTTCTGCGATGAGTACTCCAAATAAATTCTTATTTTTAAAAAAAAATTAATGTATGTGACTGTAAAAACTATTCTAAAATATATATTATGATTATACGATGGATTACTTTTGATTTTACGAAATTCATTTTTTTAGAGATAAATGATAGTTACAAAAGATAGGGAGTTAAGAGTTTTTTTTTTGTTTTTTGCAGAAAATTTTGTTTTAAAGTATATTTAAATCCTTTGAGCATATGGATATCAAGTTATCTTTGTCATTTAAAGTATCCATATATAGTGACCAGCTGTAACTAAAATTATGGTCAAAACCTCAAACTCTAGTCTCTTAGCCTTGTGATAATGCGTCATTTAACCACTAAACCTCTATGAATTGGTTGGCTAAAAAATTTTTCATTCTCGAATTCATTTAACAAATAGGCTTCTCAAATAAGCGAGAAGTTAATCGCACTAGAACATGTGGATTATTAATCTCTCACCAAATCTCTCGTATATTATAAAAATAATAAATAATAATAAAATATAGTAGATCTCTCAAATAGTGTGAAAATTTCATGGATGAATCTCTTTTTTGAAAAACTATTGCATGGAGTTCTCATGGATGAATCTCATGGGTTTTTTTGAAAAATCATTGTGAGATTTTAGTAGAAAAAACAAATAAAAATATATATGATTAGAGAAAAATATGAATTTAGAATAAAGATTCATATAATGTTGACGTCTTTGAACCATTAGATGGCAAGTAATTTAAGCCGACATTAGAGAAAAAAAGGAAAGCAAAGATGGGACGTACCTCGTCCTAATAGTGGATTCCATGATCCAATGGAATAGCTGACGTAATAGCGACAAGAGAAGGAAGGTGCACCATAAATTAGGTGGACCTGAGAAGCAGATGAGTAAAAACCTAAAAGACAATTGGGGTCATATAAAAAATATACAATATTAAATAAAGAGGACCCAGTTCCTGCATGTATTCACGTGCCCTGCCATTCCCGCTTGCCGTTTATTACACTATCATCTGCATCTGTTTCTGCATAGGATTCTAAGGTACCTCCAAAATTTCTATAATTTCTTTTTAGAATAATATAAAGTATCATAACAAAGATAAGAACAATTGACGTAAAAATAAGACAAGCACAATTTCTTTCCTTATAAAAAAATATACGAAAATATTGGTAGTCTCTAGATATAAATGAGATGAAAAATATATTAATAATTAGTTTTTATATATATATTTTGAAATTAAACGAAAAAGTAATTTATATACTTCTTATCTTGCATATGTAACAAGTGATGTTTTAGCTAGTGAAAGTTTTTGTTTTAAATAAAATAATATTTCAACGGACTTGAACATGTAACCTCGTACGTTAGTTCTAATGTTATCGATATATCACCATTCTAATTCAAACCCACACTGTTGATAAAACAAAAAACAGGTGCTATCAAAATTTTATGCAAATTATTTAGTTTTCTATAAAAATAGCACTTACATATTTACAAACGAAGGAAATATCATCTAACGAATCAGTGAATTCTGTTAAAATATTTTATAAAGAGGTTTAAGCTATATTGATTACTAATGATAAAAAAGACTATTGGTTGTTCGTCGACTTTAAGTAGAACGTTGAGAATTTGAATATGTTATCAATTTATACTTCATACACCTACGTCTCGAAACCTCAACACCCAAGTGCTCGATGGCCGTGGCTCTCTGTCCAAGTTTACTAGCGTTCCACTTAGCTGTCTCATCGTGTGTGTTTCGAAGCAAGATTCCGAGTTAGTGTTTGGTTTGGTTGGAGTAAGTGTCATTTGGTTCCCATGTGGGTGAGCCAAGCTGGTTATAGTTGTGGTCTCGGAAAATCTAGTGGTTTGCGAGGATTGCAAGGATCAAAGAGATTGTTATCGGGTTTGTTCCGTAGTTTCTTCACGGCTAGATGATCTTCGATCTCTTCCGGTGTTTCAACTCTCTTTTTTGTCAATTCAATAGCCACCGTTTGCCATTGGAGGTTTTGGTTCCTCGGCCCTCGTTTAGGTGGTTTGTCTAACGAATTGTGTACTCTGATCAATCAAACCTATCCTTTTTAGTATCATTTCCTTTAATTTGTTTTGTTTGTTTGATTTAGATCACTATTGAGTAGTTTTTATTTTGTAATTTTCCATGTTGTAACATTTTCACGTGCAATTTCAATAGTAAATTTTTTAACAAAAAGATATTTTTTAATAAAAATTAACAATCAGTTGTTGATAGACTTTAATTTTTTTCGATACCAACTTAACTACTAACTTAGTAGATTCCAGCATCTGAGTAACTTATGCTTTCATAATTTTTTGTAGCATGAATTACTCATGCCAATTTGTATCCTATAAATCTAGGACAAAAGTATAAAATATGAATCTGAAAACCAGCTTTATAATTTTTTTCTACTTAGTGTTATAGTATACAACTATACAAGTTTTTCTTTAATGCTTAGGTTTCATTTAATTTGTTTGAGCATAAGGGGTGGCTATAACATGGGCTAAATGAGTCGATTTATTGTATTTGGACAAATGTCAGTGATAAATGAGAGAGAGGTGACGTTTGGCGTTTTTAGTAATATTGTCTATGTCTTTGCCATTTCATAAATCGAATCTAAAGTAAATTTTACATATATAAAATAACGCTCACTATCAGTCAATTATCATGGAAGAAGTTGGACTGTATTATACCCGTGCATATTACTTATCTACACGATATGAGTAAAAAATAGCTTGTAATTTCATTATTGCTAGATATAATATTATATGGAAAGATAAGAACAAAACATATAATGATATATATATATATATATTCGATTCAATCAGAAAAGAAATTTGTTGATATTTTCATGTAAATTAGCATCCAAATTTCTTTCATCAGGATGGGAACTGGACCGTGAGATTTAAAATCATCCTTGAAATCTTAAATTGTTTAATTTGGCAACTATATACCAAATAATTCAAGAATTGTTCGAATATTCTCTATAAAGTTAATAGAAAAAAAAAACAGAAAAAGTATTTGGCATTATCTTTTACTCTTGTAATTACTAGAATATTTTTTTATGTCAAATATTGTAATCTGTTCTAGGAAATTTTCTTATACATAGAATTGATAATTAACAATATAGACTCAAGCAGAAAATAAAATAAAATTCATGGTTAAGATATTTATGCACAATAATTATTCATTAATGGCTTAATACCAACCACAGATATTTTACTTTCTAAAAATATCAGTTTCGAGCCCTCGAAATGAAAAAAATATATAGCAATATAAAAAGAGAGACCAAAAAGAGAGAGAAAAGAGAGATTTCGATGTGAATAGCTAAGTGATACAAAAAATAAAGAAGCAGAAGAATAAAAAAAAAGAAAATGTTTGATGGTGGAGTACCGGAAGAGATCCACCGGTTCATAGCATCTCCACCGCCACCTCCTCCGCTTCCGCCACATCAACCGGCGGCCGAAAGATCACTCTCTATTCCTGTCTCATTCGGTTCCTTTAACACCAATCATCACGCCCAGCATATGCTGAGCCTTGATACCCCTAAGATCATTCACCATCATCATTATCATCATCACCACCATGACATCAAAGATGGTGGTGCTACTGCTGAGTGGATAGGTCACACGGATCATGATGGGGATAATCATCATCATCATCCATGGTGTAGTGATGAAGTCCTTGCTCTTCTTAGGTTCAGATCTACGGTGGAGAATTGGTTCCCTGAATTCACTTGGGAGCACACCTCAAGGTAATACATGTTCACACTCATATACACTATATATATACATCAAAATATATTTATATATTTCCATATATGCATATAGACATGAACATTAATTAGTCGCTTTAGTGTTTATATATATATGTGTACATGTACACTAATTAATTTGATAAAACTAAAAAATCAATTACCAATGGGAATTCAGGTTAGGCAATTTGATTTGATAGACTAGATCTAGTTTCTTTCGAATAAACACTTTTAGAATATTTAATTTTGATGTTAACAAATGATTGGCCATTAATACGTATTTATATTTATACATAATTGGTTTTTTTGTGAAATTTTAATACATTTTTTTAATAAATGGACAATCAAATTATGGATACAAATATGCCTGTCAATGAAAAAGACTACAAATGATTATGCTCTTGTTGTATATTATTGGTATAAGTGTATATGTATATTCCCAAAATTGATGATGTTATGTCGTTTATGAAATTATGATGGCTGTAGAAAATTGGCAGAAGTTGGGTTTAAGAGGAGTCCACAAGAATGCAAAGAGAAATTCGAAGAAGAAGAGAGAAGATATTTCAGTAATAACAACACTAATGATCATCATATCAGCAATTACAACAAGAAGGAAAATAATTATAAGATATTTAGTGAGGTTGAAGAGTTTTATCATCATGATCATGATGATGAGCATGTCTCATCAGAAGTCGGCGATAACCAAAACAAGAGGAATATTTCACTAGAGGGGAAAGGAAACATAGAGGAAACGGGACAAGATTTATTAGAAGAGGGAAAAAGAGATCAGGATCATGGTCAAGTAGAAGAAGCATCAATGGAGAATAAAATAAACTCTATCGATGTTGGCGAAGTTGGAAACATACAAGATGATGCGAAATCATCATCATCATCAAGCTTAATGATGATCATGATGAGGGACAAGAAGAAGAGGAAGAGGAAGAAAGAGAAGGAGAGGTTAGGTGTGTTGAAAGGGTTTTGTGAGGGTCTTGTGAGGAACATGATAGCTCAACAAGAGGAGATGCATAAGAAGCTTCTAGAAGATATGGTGAAGAAGGAAGAAGAAAAGATAGCCAGAGAGGAAGCTTGGAAGAAGAAAGAGATGGAGAGGCTCAACAAAGAGGTAGAGATTAGAGCACAAGAACAAGCCATGGCTAGTGATAGAAACACCAATATCATCAAGTTCATATCCAAGTTGACAGACCATGATCGTGATGATGGGAATTATATAGTCAAAATTCCAACAAGCCCTTCTCAAGACTCATCTTCTTTAGCTCTACCACAAACCCAATGCAGAAGAAAGTTTCAAACTTCATCAGTACTATTATCTCAAACCCTAACTCCACATAACCCTTTAACCAATGAACCCATTTCAACTCAAACCGTAAAAACCAAAACCCAAAACCCAAAACCTCCCAAAAATGATGAAAATAGTGATCTTGGCAAGAGATGGCCTAAGGATGAAGTGTTGGCCCTTATCAACATTAGACGCAGTATTAGTAGCATGAATGATGATGAGCATCATCATAAAGATGTGATTTCAAAATCATCATCATTATCCTCCAAAGCTGTTCCTTTGTGGGAAAGAATATCGAAGAAAATGTTGGAGATTGGGTATAAGAGAAGTGCCAAAAGATGCAAAGAGAAATGGGAAAACATCAACAAGTATTTTAGGAAGACAAAAGATGTTAATAAGAAGAGACCTCTTGACTCAAGGACTTGTCCTTATTTTCACCAACTTACAGCTTTGTACAGCCAACCCTCCACTGGGACCACCACCACCGCTACTGCCACGTTAGGCGGAGATCTAGAAACCCGACTCGAGGAAAACCGGGTTCGATCCAGGGATCCTGATATTTCTGTAGCCATGCATGTAGATGCAAATGGTGCCGGCGAAAAAAGCAATGTTCAGCTGTCAGGTTTCGATCTTGAGTTTCAATAATTCCTCTATATATATTATCAGTTTTTTTTTGTTGCTAAAATCTTATTTTTTGTTATCATGAAAAAGTTATATATGAATAGTGTCATTTACTGTTTTGATGCATCAGTGGGAAACGTATATAGCTTGGACCGTACACGTGCACCGACAAACACTGAAATTCAGTTAAACTTGAATAAAACTACTGGTTAAATTCCAATTCTGGCTTTTATTTTTAAATTGTTTTCCATGAATTTCACAAATATGCGATTTGATCATGTTTACAAAATTAATACTTAAATTAGTTTAGTGATTGGTACTGTGATTAAAAAAATATTTCCGTAAAGGTGGAAAACAAGATGGGTCGGCCTAACAAAAATTCAGACAAATAAATAAATCATGTCTCGTTTTAATTGAAATGGAAAACAAGAATGAAAGAGAAAACTCGTCATTTCAGTCTGGATTAATACTTCCTCTGTTCACATTATAGAATATTTTAGAGATTTATTTTTTGTTTGATTATATATGATGTTTTAGAGATTTTCAAGTTTCTATGCAAAAATTAAAGTTAGATCAATTTTATGACCATTTCTACTCTATATCATGTTTTTTTAATGTAGAAAAAACAAAAAACAAAAAATAATTAGTTCTTAAACTTTTGTTTTAGGTAAAACATATTATGAAACATATTGAGTATATCATATACTGTACAGTATTAGACAAATATGAAAATATGTTGTCTAGTTTTACATGTGATTTTTTTTTTGGATATATTTTTTAATATTTTAAATTTTCATGTAGGACATATTGTATCACAGTTTAATATACGAGAAAGTTAATTCATTTTATGTTTGTGAAATTCTATTTATAAATACGATTTGGAGCTTTGTCCCATTCTGAAATGTATTTTCAATTTTTCATACGGAATCGGTCACTAAATTGTAGTAAGTTTTGCTAACCTCGTATTCCTCACATATGGCATATCCATCGTAAACTTTGGGACATTTGACTATTGTTTTGCTAGTGACTCGTTTCTTAGTTGCTGTCGCTTGTCGGTTAGAATCGGTAGCAAATGTCATATATTAATTAAAGACGCAAAAATTTTGTAATGTTCTTTATCAAAACAAAAAATCTTGTAATGTTAGTGTTACCAATATTTCTGGAATTTACTATACACTATCCAACATACACATTAAATCCAGAGTCGATTATGAGATAACGGAATTCTGGAGAAACAAAAACGGGACCCTATAAATATAAATAACTAGGAGAAGTTTTGCGGGGTGCGCTGATATATATTTGATATGAAAATTTATGTATATTTTTTATTCTTTTTTATTATGTGTGAATATAATACAATTTAATATTCTTTTATATTTATATTTTTTTAGTATTCTTTAATTGATTATTTTAATTTATTTTATTTATTTATTTTTGTGTGTATAATCAAACTTTTCTATAAATTATATTTTTCTATAAATACTTAAAGTACTAAACATTTGGTACTAAGTTTGATTTGAAGTTGCACATTATTTAGAAATTCATTATAATTTATTTAAAATTTAATTTTATTATTATTCAAAAATTGTTATTAATATCAAAATAATTGTCTCAAACAATAAAAACAATTTATTTTGCAGTGTAACCAATTTAAAATACACATGTATTAAAAGTTGTGATCGCAAAGTAAAGTGTTGATATTGTTTGAGCCCTTTAAACTTTTTACACATATTAACCAATCTCGTTTTCTTTTTTTTTGTAGCTAGTTTTTAGAACTTTCTAGTTCTCTGATTAATACTTCCACATCTAATTTTGTTGTAACATTTAGGTTGACATTTTCGATTTCGAAAAATACTTTTTCGAGATTACGTGTGTGGTGTTCTTGTATAGGAAATATTAATATATAAATGGAGTTTAATAAATAATTGGTTAACATACAAAAAAGAATTGTGTATTTTAAATAATACTATAATTTAAATCATTAAAGTTTCTATTAAAGTTTACCATTAATGCATTGTCTTTACATTTACTTAGTTTTAAAACGGTTTTCCAACACTATTTTGTAGTAGTACTTTAATTCAAAACTTTATTACCTTAAGTTACAAATTTTGTTCACCACATTAAAGTAAAATTTATAACTGAATTTATATAATAGATAATGAAAATCATTAATCAAAATATAACTGAAAATGACTTAAAAAGTGCAACTTTATAAACATAACAAGAGTGGCTTGATAAGTGCAATTGACAACCCCAAATATCTCTAATGCTCAGCTCCAAATTTCAAATTTTTAAAATTGTAAATCTATATTTTTAGAAAGTTTGGATGTGTTTCTCGCAAGCTTAGTAAACATCCAACCTCTACAATAACTTGAATTTGTATATTGTATTTGTATATTGTATTTGTATATTTTTTGAAAATTCAAACTCCCAATTTTAAAAAGATTTATATATTTCTAGGGATATTGTTTTCTGATGGTATTAACGTCCATTGAGGTGACGATGCATAATTATCAAATCCAAATACCTACTCATATTATCCTTGATTGTCCGCATCTCTTTGTTTTTTCTTTTCTTTTTGCTAGGAAAGCAACACAAATAAGAAAGAGAATATGTCGATGAAGTTCAGGAAACAGACGGAAATTCTAAAATTATGATTATTAAAATATTTTTTGGAAAACGATATTGTTTCTTATGTAAAAAAGAGTAATTATTTGTTATTTTCCTTAACCTTATTTTTTTAGAAAAATATTTTTAATGTATATCTTTGCATACTAAAAATTAAAAATAACTGAACAAAAATAAAATAAATATATTATTTGATACCAGATATCCAATTAAAACCCACCATTAAATTGATTCAAACATATGTAACATTATTTGAAAAATATGTAATGATACAGTTATTACCATTGGCATCATTGTTTGATATTAGTATATTAGCTACCCAATGAAACCCACCATTGAATTGATTCAAATATCTACTCGATTGGTACACACATATTTAAATTAAATCCATTTTTGTCAACAAAATTAAAACCAATTAAAATTAAAAAAAAAAAAACTAAATCTACTTCTATTTTTTGTACACACATTTGTATTTTTGTGTAAGTATATGTTTCTACTATTTTAAAGAATTTGATTTAAAGTATATATTTTTTTAAAATGTGGAGATTCAGAGATTAAGATTTTGTGGTTTGATTTTTAAAGCAATTTTTAATTTATACCAGATAAAATGTTTTGGATAGACATAAAAAAAACTTAAAAGAAGGAAAATAGAAAAAAATAAAATGTGCCATGTTTATGAAAGACACGTGCCAACATTTCGGAACTCTGTAATCTTACTATATTAGATAAGATATATTTATATAGTTTATTATATATTTTTGTTTATAGAATTACTAAAACTATTTTATCTATTTTCTATCGTTAAAATACACAAAAATATATTAGTTATATATAAATATATTTTAATTTGATAGGATATACACTAAATTTTTATTGTTACTCTTTATAAAAACTTTGTATCAATATTTCTAATCCGCCAGTATTTTATTTTACTCCCTCAGAACCGGCCCTGAGTAAATCTATCAGAGCATGCCTTCATTATGTGGGTGTTGGTCAGAGTTCGTTTACACACGAGAAATCGTCTAAGAAGATGTGGATTGCAAGTTCTAGCATGCTGTCTTCTCTGCGATTCTCAGTGAGAATCAAGAAGTCATTTATTTTTCGATTACACCTACTCAATTGAGATTTGGAATCCCTTGCAATCCATCTTCCCTTCTCCTTTACGCATGATCTTATGGCCAGAGTCAACTGGCATGTTTCCGGTAATTCTCACAGGAAATTATTGGTTATATGCAAGCTTATACTTCATGTCACAGTCTATAAAATTTGGAAAGAAAGGAATCCTCGCCTACATCAATCTACGTCGACCCCGGTTTCAGTCCTTCGCCAAATTAAACTTACCATTTGAAGCAAATTGGCTTCTCTTGACAAGACTCATATCTCAGCTCAGCCATTGAAAGTTATCATAGATGAATCATACATGTCCACTTGGTTACGGTATGTTCAAGTGAATACAGCCATCACATAGTCTCATAAGGTCAATCGAAAATACATCTTCTAACGCTCAACCTTCTCTTTTCACCTTTACATTTGCAGATTTGCTCCTTGTTCAATTTTGTAATCTCTTTGTTTTTTTTTTCTTTAAATAAACTTCAAAAGGTAGCGTTGTAAGATAGTTCAAGAAAAATGAATAGAAAAACGTACAAAAAAAAAAAAAACAATTTACTCTCTTATATCTTCTTAAGAAACACCAATATTAAGTATATTTGATGTTAATTTGGCTGATTTACTAACGTATACGACTATACTGTTAAGTTTTATATAAAACTGTCAATAAAAACTTAGGCCTTGAATGACATTGGTTTTTAGAGTGTTTTTTAGTTTTAGATTTTCCAAAAATCTACTTTTTAGCCATTCATAATTTTGCAAAAAGTGGATTCTCTAAAAAATAAGGAATCTGGATTTTGATGGTTTTTTCACATTTTTGAAGAGAATCCAAAATCTTATTTTAAGAGTTTTTAAAGAAGTTTTGTTGTGATATATATATATATATATATATATTTAAATTACATGTTATTAACGTCATTTTTTAAATTTTGTTCACTAATTCATTAAAACTAAAAGCCTATTCGTTGGGAGTTTTCCCCAAGAGTTGCCATAAATATTTTTTCTTTCTGTTTTTTAAAATAATGTTATTTTTATCAATCAATAAATCTAATTATCTAAATACCATTTTTCTATATAAGAGTAAAGTTTCTTTATACTACACACAAAATTCTCATATCCATTTGCTGCAAATCAAGTTTGGATTTTGTGGTAAGTTCAATCAACTTCATATAATTTGTATTATTTTAATCTGTATTTATTGTAAATTTGATATTTATTATTTTGTATACACGCATGGTTGATGTTTAAAAATTTGAAATATATGAAACTGAGATGAAGCTTATTAAATGTTGTATTGGTCCTCTGAAAAGGAGAGTAAAATAAGAATTAGAAAATGATTTTGAGAAGCGATATGTCAAGATTTTGAATGGCTTCCGTTAAAAAATAAATTTTACATTCTAAAAGACTTTTATGATATTTATCGTCGACCGAGAGAAAGTACTGAAATTACAATTAATCATGATACACAAGCTATTGAAATGGACAACTCATGGTGGAAGGATCATATTCATATAATTTAAAAACCGTATATCACATCACTTTTGTTATTATATATTTAACTAATATTTTTAACCTTTTTGATTTAGGAAATACCAAATTTTCGAACAAACCCTCTTATCGATCTCGAAAAAATGGATCGGCTTTTTGGCACCAAACATATTAGTAATGATGATGAATACTATCCAGGTTTCAGAGTGGATCATAATCAGAAAACGTTAGTGAGAATGATTATGAAACAGTGAATCTGAGATGATTCTGATGCACCTTCTAAAAACTCAAATGAAACACCATCTTCCTACAACTAGAGTTCAAAATGTGTATACGGAAAATCTACACGTCCTTCATCTTCAACACGTAAACGAGCAACACCAAAAGTTTCGTATGACTTCGTGAAAAATGAACCTTACAAGAAAAAAACAGAAGTTTATGAGCAAGCGAAAGATAACAAGTTAGAACGTGCAAGTGAATCGTTACTAACACTCCCTGGTCTTCAATATGACTCTCATTATATTGGGGAGCTGTGAGTGTGCTTCAAAGCAACAAGATGCATGCACGCGTTTATTTACACTATCCAATGATGATCCTAGAATTAAATATCTTTAGCGTACAACTGAAGTTAGCCGGACAGCTGAATAGGCAAATTGATAATAATTATTCATAAGAAAACTTATTTATTTTAATTTTGACATATTTTTTGTTCATGGTAACATAATGATTTTCTCTTTGTTATCTTTTTCATTAATAAATATTTTTTATTTTAATAATTCAATTTTATATTTTTGATTTTTCTAGATGAAAGCGTTATACTAATAATGCTTAAAGATGATGAGGAAGAAGATGGAAGCATTAAGTTTGGAGAATCATTCATAGATCCTTTTTCCATGAGTGTAGAAAGGAGACCGATGAACTTAGATCCAGAACGTGGTCGAAGATACGTATATGAACTAATTCATGGTCATAAAGAATATGATACTACAACATAATTCAGATGTATCCACCAGTGTACATCCAATTATGTGAAAAAGTTAAGAAGGATTATCATTTGAAGGAGACTAATGATGTAAGCATCCAGGAAAGCGTTGCAATTTTCTCACCATATGCGTCCAAAATGAAACTCAAAGATATGTTGGAATAATATTTGGCCATTCACAAGAAACCATAGGCAAGAAATTTCACGAAGTATTGAATGCTCTCGAGCACATGGCGGTTGATTTACTTAGACCTGGTCCAGAAGAACTCACACAACCTCATCTAAAATTACAATCTGATAAAAGGTACTAGCTTTATTTTAGAGGTTTTATTCGTGCAGTAGATTGAATACATGTTCATGTCACTGTTGCAAGGAAAACTCAGAGAAATATTGAAATAGAAAAAGCGACATAAGTATGAATATTTTAGCAATATGCAATTTGAACATGTTGTTCATATATGCATATACTGGTATTTCGGGATCATCTCATGATGCAAAAGTTTTAATACTAGCAATGGAGGGGCCTCATTAGTTTCCAACTCCACATGTTGGAAAATATTATTTGGGAGATTCTGGATATAGTTTTCGACGTGGGTTTCTTACTCTATATCGAGGGAAAAGATATCATCCTAGCGATTATAATAGAGGTAGGTCACAGAGAAATGCTTTATAAACGATATTTCTCGTTGCGATCTGTCATTGAACGGATTTTTGGCATGTGGAAAGCAAAATGGCAATTTTAAGAGAAAAACCAAGGTATGGCATACATGTTCAACGTAAAGTTATTGCAGCGACAATGACATTACATAATTTTATTAGGTTATCAAATTTACGAGATGTTGAGTTTGATTCAGGCCATATGACTAGTAATATAGTTGAAGAAGATTCTGATTCAAATGAAGACGAAGAGGAAAATAATGCTTCAATGCAATATATGAAAGGAATTCGAGATGAAATTTCTGCATCATTATGGAACTTCGGACGTTGATATTAGTTTATGTAATAATATGTTATTGTATCCAATAGACCTATGTGTATTTTTTATCAGTATTTTATTTGGTATTATAAAAATTTGTAAGTTTTTATTTGGTTATTAAAATTTAATATCATTATATTAATGATTTTCAAATACATATAACCAAAAAAAGAAATAGAAAACATAAAAAGTACAAAAAAAGTTTATATACACCAAAAACTAAACAAGTTAATATTCAAGTTTTTGAAAAACTAAAATCAACATCAAAAATCAAAAACCAAAAAAATCAAAAACCAAAAATCAAAAACCAGAAAACAAAAGCCAAAAACCAGTAAAAATCTATCAAACATTCATGGGCTTAATTTTATTATGTGATGGTATACAATCACATAGTACAAATCCAAATAGACGGGGTCCAATTTGATCATGTCAATATGTCATTACATCACATATACCATATATATAAATATATAGACACACAAACAAATTATTTTAATTTTATTTTATTGCATTTTATTTTAATTTAATTTTTGTTTTATTTAAATTGCTTTTATTGAATTTTAGTTTATTATATTATATTTTATTCAGACTTGCGGCTTCAATTGTGTTCGTTTTGGTGTCGTGCGACAGCTACGACAAATCGCATAATTTGCTTTTGAATCGCCAAAAATTTAGCGACTAAAAATTTGAGTTGCAAATCGCAATGATATATATCGTTATAATTAGTTGCACAATCCCGAAACGGATAAATGAACAAGAAACTTGTCGCATTCGTGAATCCCTGCGACGAATAAAGGAAAAGGGCCATAGACACACATATACAATACTAATCGAACCTTAAAAAGGTTAATAGCTTGGAAGTGTTCACACTTCACAGTTCACATACACTGATTACTTAGCTGTAAACAGTTGTTCTTTTATAGAATACTTACTTATTAGGAAACTCAGAGCTCCATGATAGAGACGGCACTGATGCTGTTAGAGATAGATATAGAAATATTCTATTAAATCAAAATCAAAGTCATATTCACAACTTATAATTCTCATACCTTACCAAAATTTGATTTAGAAAAAAACAATTATTCTTAATGCTTGACCGACGAGTGGTATATTATCCAAAGACGGAAGGTGATTGTTTTCTACATCAATAACTGAATAGCATCAAATTGATAGGACAAATTTACTAAACAAACGACTTTTGTTCCTCTTAATGATTAAAAAAACTTTTATTCCTACTGGCTGAATGTCAAAAATATAATTATTTCTTTTGTATTACAGATTTTTTTTGGTTAAAGTTGTATTACAGATATTTTCTGTATAATTTTGTGTATGTATGACTGTGTGTCGAATTTCCATCATATTTATGTAACTGAAAAAAATCATATGCATGTGAATTAAAAGTGAACCGAACAAATATTCACGGATATAGGAGATAAAGATTCTATAGACAAATTGAGCATAACCAAAATCGGATCTAAACCATTTTTTGGGGTTAATTTCGGTTCGAATAATCTAATTAGGGTATTATGCCTAGGGCTAGTCACACAGACAGATACGAAAAGGTAGGAACACAAAATAATAATAATTGTATTTTGACATTCAAACAGTAGGAATAAAAGTTTTATGAAATATATTTTTTTCAGCAAACCTCCCACTCTCAACCAATAGGAATAACATGTTTTTTTTCTTTATCAACAGGGACAAAGTCGTTTGTTTAGTAGTTTTTGATAAAAAAAAGTTTTCAATTAAAATATTTTAGTATTTTTACCATACAAAATCTACTCTAAAATATACTTACATTTATTATTTTCTAAGTAAGTTATAATATTAGTTTTTGTAAAAGTGTCATAAAGTAGTTTGTTGAGATTAATAGACAGGTGGTCCATTGGGGCATAGAGACATTCAACGTCAATGCTTGCAGACTATAGGATTCGACTGATTGAGAGAGGCGGAATTCTTAGAAAGATCTCTAGTGGCAAGTGTCTCGAAGAATTTTGAGTGGCAAATGTCTGGTCAAGATCTTGAGAGGCAAAGACCTTCCACATTAGACTACCGGAAAAGATCTTGAGAGACATGCTTCTGGGCTTGTTGACCTCATATAGATAATCTTATAAATACATCTTCTATTAGGAAATTCGATAAATCGACCCAAACGAATCGAGATTACGAATTGAGATAAAATATTTTTAGAAAATTGTTGTTTCTCCCAATATGGAAACAATTTCAAGAGATCGTGTATTCAAAATCGAAAATTAGAGGAGAACTTCCCTTCTTCGAAACTCTAAATGTTAGAATCACGAAAGAAATTACTCTAACATTTCATAATCAACCATACATAATTACTAAAAAGCATATATGCTCACGTTAATATATATGCTTTTGTCTTTCACCAGTAAATAATGTAACACATTTCTTCGATCATATTTTAGCAAAATCTCTGATCAAAAGCAGTTCTCTCGCATGCATCCAATACTTACTCTAGGATATCTTTCCTCGGTTCCTCTTTTCCAAAGTTTCTTATATCCTCTCAAAATTGTATATTGAGTCATGGGACATTTTTTTACGCTAAAAACTAAACATATATATTTGTCCTCTTAGCCAGTCAAGTTTGATCATTCTGATTTAAGCGTCAAAAATTCTTCGAAAAGACTAATCTACCATCTCTTTTTCATTTTAAAGATTATTTTCGGGAGGACACACACTTTTCTTTCTATAGATAGAGCCGGGTTTGGAGAAATCAAAGACTCCAAACACATGATAAAAAAATTGGACCAAAAATAGTTGATGTACATCTATATAAAAAAAAAAACCCCCCATAAAAGATTTAAACCCACCAACTCTTTTTCATTTTAAGGAATCTTTACCATTAGAGCTATTGGAACGTTTCCTCAATTATCAACCTCTAAGTTTAATAAGCATGTTAAAGGCCACAAGCACATTGTAGCTTACTTTCAAGACCGGTTCGGCGAAGATACTATCTTGACTATATTATTATTTCAGAAAGATCACCTCCATCGACAATCAAATAACAATCGTCGAGTATATATTGAGTGAGATTAAGTTAAATCTGTTCTCTAACATATAAATCGTTTACTCTATGCTCTCCAACAACTTATTAACAAAAAACGGTTTTCCATGATAAGCATATTTCACCCTTCGGTCAATAAAAATATCATCCTATATAAATAATATTTTTAAAATATTTTCATTTTAAATTTACACTTAAAACTCGCTATTTCGGCCCCAAAATTTATTTATTTATTTTTAACAGTGCTACCACACATAAACTAATTTATTTTCATGATTCTTTTTTTCCTTTTTGTATTTACTTCTCTTAGATATAGAGAAATTAGATCAATTGACCATTTATTATCACTTTTTTTTCTTTTGACATCACTTGACCAATTATAAGAAAACGTTATATTATTATATATTATATTTTCGGCATTATGTTATAAAATATAGTGTCAGGATATTTTTATAAAGAAATGAGAAAGTCGATTTACGTCACTCCCGGTACCTCTGTCCTTTTCCTCAGTGAGAGAGAGAAAGAAGCAGGTCTCATGGCGAAGCAGCTTCTTCACCAACTTCCGATGCCTTTTCCTCTCCACAGTCTCCGTTACCTCCGTTACGGTGCCGTTTTGTAGCTTCTTCTCGGAAAATGCAGCAACCACATTCCTCAAATCTCTCGCCGACGCTTTTTTAGGTTAGCTTTCGAACTCAAGAACTCTTCTTTATGTGTTTGTGTGTTCCTGTGTTATGTAATCGGTCGAAACAGTTAGTGGGTTTTGCTCATTTTCACCAAATGTGAAATTTTCCCTCAATTATTGCAATAAAGATTCGAGAGACAAAAAAAAAAAAACAATTCAAGATTTTTCTTTTTGTTGTTAATACGGAATGTGGTAATGGAAAGAGTCAGTTTTCATGAAGTGGATACATTTCTTTTCTAAGCTTTACCTCTAAAAATTCATTTTCGTGACAAATTGACTTTATTTAGTTTGGTGGGTCGGCAGGCGATTCAAAAAAAAAAAAGACGTTGAAGATTCTTTGTAGATTTCATTTTATTAGCTTACTAAATTTTATCACTTTAC
The DNA here is from genome assembly GCA_963922655.1 of Cardamine chenopodiifolia. NCBI lineage: Eukaryota > Viridiplantae > Streptophyta > Magnoliopsida > Brassicales > Brassicaceae > Cardamine > Cardamine chenopodiifolia. Next base: position 9,991,832 of record OZ000464.1, read on the forward strand.
TAGTTACGTTTAATTTTTCATTCAAATCTTTATATGTCCGGAAAGGTACGGTTAGTGTTTGCTTACAACAACCATGATTTGAAAATTTTGATCATTTCTGTTTTCAGATTCTTATACACGAAGATAATATTTTTAAGGAGTTTTGTGTACAATGGAGCATTACGAGGTTCTTGAGCAAATTGGGAAAGGTTCTTTTGGGTCAGCTCTTCTTGTGAGGCATAAGCATGAGAAGAAACTGTAAGAACTTTCTGATCACTTAAAATAGAAACTTGAAAAAGATTTTAGTTTGTTCAATGTTTTTTTCATGTTATGTGTGAATCTAACTATAATGTCTGCAATAGTTTGATTCTCTGTTATGTTCTGCTCTTTTGTGGTTTTTGCTTTCTGAAGTTATGTTTTGAAGAAAATTCGGTTGGCTCGGCAGACTGGTAGAACAAGAAGATCTGCTCATCAAGAGGTTAACTCTAAGCTCTTTTCCAACACAATGTGTTACTGAGACACACTTACATATTTGCTTTTATGAGGCCAAAACTGTATGTGGATTTCGAAACGAAGGCAAATATGGCTCCTTTGGAAATATTTTAAACATTGATCAAGCAAGTTCACCAGTGTTACAGTTATTGAGCTGAAGAATTTGAAATCTTAAAGGATATAGGTGTATATGATGGCACATGGCCCCATGATGAATCTTTATTGTTTGAGATTCCAACTTTTATTCTTGTAGTCATTATGGATAATTCTTGTTTGAGGTATCAAGTTGAAACACAGTAGAGAGCTATTAGACTGTTAGTTAAGCTGATCAATCTTAATTTAACCACTACAGATAAAAACTTACTTGGAATGTGAGTGTGTTTGTAGTTGAATGCCACGTTGTTATCAGCCTGTAAAGAAATGCCAACAGATTATGGTTTTGTGACTAAACAGTTTTCCTTGTTATTTCCCTGTAGATGGAATTGATCTCAAAGATACGAAATCCATTTATTGTGGAATATAAAGATTCTTGGGTTGAAAAAGTAAGTTCTCCAATCCTCTATGTTACTTTATTAGAGATTATTTGTAAACATATAAAAGTATGTAATCGTCTCTCTGGTGTGTGTTTTCAGGGATGCTATGTGTGCATTGTCATAGGCTATTGCAAAGGCGGTGACATGTAAAATTGTTGTTTCCTTCTCAGAATTTTTTTGCCCATTCTTGACACTGAAGGGGTTTCTGATACATTGTTTCCTCTGCATTACAGGGCCGAAGCAATAAAGAAAGCTAATGGCTTAGAGTTCTCTGAAGAGGTGTTCACACACATCTGATCTAAAGTCTGTTTTCTGAAAAATTATTAATATATAAAAGTTCTAAATCTCGTTTCTTGCTTTTTCTTTCAGAAACTCTGCAAGTGGCTTGTACAACTCTTGATGGCTCTTGAATACTTGCATGCGAGTCACATTCTCCATCGCGATGTCAAGGTTGGGTGTGATATCTGGTTCCCGAGCTTTACACAATTATTGATAATCTCTGTGTCTGAATCTTACTCATACATAATCTACTGGTTTGATCTAGTGTTCAAACATATTCTTGACAAAGGATCAAGATATACGCCTAGGTAAGATACTTAGCAATTATGTTAATTTTCTATCCTTTTTTCCAATCCGCGAGACAAAATTTGGGTTTAATGACTTTTGCAGGTGACTTCGGACTTGCCAAGGTCTTGACATCAGACGACCTTGCTTCTTCAGTAAGTATACCTTACAGACTTCTCCAGTGATTAGTTTCTGGTCTCATGCTCTGTAGTGACTTGTTTTGAATCAGGTGGTTGGAACGCCAAGCTACATGTGTCCTGAGCTTCTTGCTGATATTCCCTATGGGTCAAAGTCTGATATTTGGTCACTGGGCAAGTTTCTCATCCATGGCTAAGAAACTAGATTTTGCTTCAAATAACAAAATTATTAATCTGAGTTTCTTCTTCTTTTCAATTTTGTTCAGGATGTTGTATGTATGAGATGACAGCTCTGAAACCGGCATTCAAAGCCTTTGTAGAATTTTCTCCATCCACACCTTCAAGATCAAGTTCCTTTGTCTTATGTTTATTTTATTATGATATTCATTACAACTTTCTGCATTTTAGGACATGCAAGGGCTGATCAACAGGATAAACAGATCGATCGTTGCTCCACTTCCTGTGCAATATTCTACTGCCTTGTAAGTATAGATTCTTCCATGTAATTTGTACCCATTAGAGCTTATTGAATTGTGCAACAACTTCCATGTGATTTACGTTCCTGCTTTCTTCAGTCGAGCTCTGGTTAAAAGCATGCTCAGGAAGAATCCAGAACTCAGACCAAGCGTACGCTCAACTCTGTGGCATTTGTGATCATTTGGCTTGAGCTGTACATACCTGATTAGTAATATTACTCTTCTTTGTGTAGGCTTCTGACCTTCTCAGGCAGCCGCTGCTTCAGCCCTATGTTCAAAAGGTTCTTCTCAAGCTGAGCTACCGGGAACACGATACATTGCCATCTGAATCTGTATGGAGAAGAAGCTATCCTGAGCAGAGAAGGCGTTCTGGTAAAAGCGTGAGCTTTGGTCCAAGCAGGTTCGGGGTTGACCAGGAAGATTCTGTTTCTTCTGTTAAACCCGTGCACACGTATTTACATCGGCACAGGCCAGTGGATTTGTCTGCCAATGACAATGGTGGAGTGGTTGTTCGTAGACCTGCTCTTTCGAAAAATTCTGCAGTTTCTATCAGTTCAAAATATGTGCCAGCTGTGAGATCAAACCAGCCTAAGACTGGTGGTCTGGTAAGTGATTCGTTCAAATGCTACTTAGCTTAGTAAATGCTGATTCGGTCTGTTTACATTTTCGATCTTGTGTGTCAGAAACCAGCAGCAGCGATTCGTAGAGCCTCTTTGCCTGTCTCACATAAACCTGCAAAAGGAACGAAAGACTCTCTATACCACCCGAATATCGGTATACTCCATCAGCTAAACTCTCCAGATGTATCTGTAAACTCGCCAAGAATCGACAAGATCAAATTCCCGTTAGCTTCATATGAAGAAATGCCTTTCACTCCCGTTGTGCGTAAGAAGAAAGGATCGTCCAGAGGATCATACAGCCCACCTCCAGAGCAACCACTAGACTGCTCAATCACAAAAGACAAATTCACACTCGAACCAGAGCGAGAAACCAAAAGCGATCCGTCTGATCAGAACGCAACCGCTGGAGCATCAAGCAGAACTTCCTCAGGTGCATCAAGAAGACAAAGATTTGACCCTAGCTCATATCGACAACGTGCTGAGGCACTTGAAGGACTTCTTGAATTCAGCGCAAGATTACTTATAGACGAGAGGTATGATGAGCTAAACGTGTTACTGAAACCGTTTGGTCCAGGAAAAGTATCGCCTAGAGAAACCGCGATATGGTTGTCCAAAAGCTTCAAGGAAACTAGTCCTAGTAACCTGGAAGAAGATTAAGAACCAGAATTTCAAGTCCTTTTTAAAACTTTTTGAGGGCATGATGATGATTCCACGATTCTATAGAAATTGTTTGACACTTAGTCTGTGTTCTTTGAAGCTAACCCCATGTATACAGCTTATGTTGTCTCTGTTATCTTTATTCTAGTCAGAAAAAACTTATGAACCATATTGTTCAAATACCAAATATAAACTGCAGTTTAAGTACTTAACTAAACATAGTTGATATCCTTGTAACAGCTCTCTGATCGCCATTCTTGCATAAAAAGAAATCACCTTCATTTTGCATTATGCAATAAAATACCAAATAAAAAAACACTCCACAGTCACATCCTATTGAATCGGTCTTCGTGGTTTTGTGAATGAGTTGTGTGGCGATTCGTTTGTTTTTAAGATTCATCAAAATTCACAACAAACCCATTTATATCTTTGTAAAATCATAGATAGTTAAGAATTTAAAACAAAGCTCTCGAATAGAAATATAATTCCAAGATTTTCATGTGGGATACACTAGTTTAACTATGCCACAGTAAATTCTTCTACTTAGTATGAGAATCAGGTGGACAGAACAAATATGGAGCAATAAGCTAGGATTGAGCTTCAATTATAAATAAGTGGGCCTTGGCCCGTATTAGCCAAGTTTTTAAAGTGAATTCACACTACAAAACAGAGGAATGATTCCACATCATAAATAGGAAGACTAACATCATTCTATATATAACCTGAGAAAGCATTGATGGTCACGACCTTACTTGAACAGGATCTGTTCTATAGGCTCGTACCTCTGTATTCTTGATTTCTAAGTAGACAGGACCTAAACCCTGGTGGATGATCCATGACCATGCGATCAGAGCTTCATTCTCTGGCTGCAGCTACAATAGAGAAAGAGTACAAGCATAAAGCTCTGGCCAGACTCCAGCTCATCTCCTCCACGTTAAGAAGCTTGAAACTTTGATCGCAAGACGCAAACACTGTTACTGCAATGTTACTACTCTATAAGTATATTTTTCTTGCTTATGTTTTCACTTTCGAAACATATAATGAGACAGTAGTGTAGTGTTGTTTAGCAGACGTATTAGCTTAATAGAACTCTGTTTTTCTTACTTTTGAACCCTCTGTTTTGGTTGATTCTTTAATTAATAGAAAATTTAAAGGAAATCATAAATAAATATTCTACTTACTCTAAATCTACTATTCAACTCTGATCCGCATACTAAACCATACTCTGTTCTCCTTATTCCAAGAACACTCTACAATCTTCCCACAATAACTAGCCGGATCGTCCCAACCATCACCTCTAAACTCAATCGTATAGCCTCTCATAAGCTTCATCTTCCCATGTTCATTCAAAAATAGCATTTTATGCCCATCCTTGCTAATGTCAAACAGAAAGTCAAGCGAATTCATTTCCGGATACTTCCATTTCAGCAGATGGTCACTACGTCCGAAAACATAAGGATCGTCCCACCCTTGAAAGATTAAGCCATCTGTTTCATGTGAAAGATTCGGAATCAACTCCTTAAAAGGCTTCTTCTCAACAGCAGAGAGTAAACAAAAAGGCTTTATCCGTATCCCGAAAGGCTCCATCTCATATCTGTACCAATGACTTGTAATCTTCTTCTCATCGTTACGCAGTTTGATCACTTCTTTGTTAAGAATATTACATCTTTCGCTGAAAGGCTGCTCTGCGAGTGATTGTCCATTGATTGCTGCAAAATCATACACGAGGTACCTCCTCACACGGCACCACTGACTTTTTCCGTCCATAAATGTATCCACAACCATCTCTCCATCAAGCAATGTGTTATGATGCACTTTATAATCACTTTGATCGTACCAACAAGGGAACCGCATTTGTACTCTTCTAAATCTGAAAACCCTATCTATTAGCATCATGTACCGCGTTCCATCTGCCTTCCCTGTCGCGTAATAGTACCTCTGCCTCAAGAGTTGGAACCCCTTCAATAAAAAGATCTTCCTGTGTTTTTTTTTCTGAATACATCGTAGCGATCATTACAAAACTACTGCTTCTATCTTCTTTTTGTCTGATTTCTCTAAGCAAGAAAAAACCTAGACATGACGAGCCACTGAGTTTCTCAACCAATCGAGCACGTTTCCAGAATCACTCCGATACCATGAAGAGCCAACGAGTTAAGATCTCTTGATAACAACAGTCCACAGGTATTCAAAGTAGAATCTACTGAAATCAAACAAGAAGATTCCTCAAGGAGACTGAAATTGAGATCGAAAGTTCCAAAACCTAAGTCTCGAGTCGTCAAAGAGAAAGATAAAGGAAATTGAGAGAGGCCAAGTCGTATATATAGGGCATGATCGGATGTGGCTGTTAGGAGGGCTTTAGGTTTTTAGTTAGCCAATCACATATTATTATATCCCACTTTTTTACGTTTTTCATAAAGATTATATCTAGTGATATTAATACGGGCCGACCTGGTCCATTTAATTCCGTCCCGTTTAGGTTCGGTCAGTTTAGCAAAGAAAAATTTGATCCGTTTAAACTTGAATTCGTTTAGATCCATCAAATTTATAGTGGTCCATTTAACCAGTTTAATCTGTTTACGATTATTTTTTTCTTTTTTTTACATTAAAACTATATAACCTTCAAACTATTTTCTATATTCTTTTATAACATAAAAATGATATTAATATGGAAATGAATCAACATCAAAGAAAGTGAAATAAAATAAATATTAATTGATGTTGTCAATCTTATAGCTTTAAGTAATTGACAAATACTAATTATTACATTTCAAATTTTTTAATAAAAGTCAATAATTAATAAATTTATAAGTTAACATAATTTTTAATGAACCCAAAGTAATACCCGTGAATACGAAAACTTTTTAGTACTTAACGAAAAATACGTGTGGTCAGTGGTTAAAAAACACCAAATAAAAATAAAAAAATAAAAAATATTTCATATGTTACTAAAAGATTGATGTTTAGAAGTTTTCAAACAAATTTTAAAAAACCTAGGATCAGATCCACATGTACGTACAAACAGATCCACACGTACGTGCAAAGTTATGTTTATAAACATTTTATTTGGTATAGAATTTATAATCCAAACTCATACGGTTTTGGTATTCGGTTTAGTATTTTTTTTGGTTTTTGAATGTTAAAAATAATAATGGTTTCATCAGTATTTTGAAACTCATATCGATCCAACGGTCGGATCGAAATCGACCATGAACCGGATTAGTGATTTTTTGATTTCTAGTAAGCTCGTGACCTATAAAACTGCCAAAAACAATTAAAATTTCTTGAACCAAATCCACGTGTTTTTAAATATTTTATGACAATTTTAATGTTACAACGAAATTCTGAATTTATTCTTATTAAGGATGGGAATAATTCATGTTATGTTATTTTCCATTTTGTTTTTGTTGCTAAACTCATGTCCCATAAGAGAATGCACTGGGACACATTTGTATTCTCTATTAATTGGAATTCTCAAAGGTCCATTTGGGAAAAATACAAATATTAATATATATTTTATAAATAGTTATATATGTTTATAATATATATATATATATATATGTATCATACTATATAATAAAAATATTATAAAAATTTCATTGATTACATTTTTAATGGTATTTTATATAAATTTTTACAATTTATCATTTACTTTCTAATGTTTTCCAAATAATAGTATTGATTCAAATTCAATAATTGAATTTACTTTCTAATGTTTTCCAACTAATAGTATTGATTCAAATTTAATACTTTATTGAAAAATCTTTAAAATAAATCTTATATTCTTTTACTAAATCAATGTCTCCATAAATTTGCTAGTAGAGAAAATCATAAATCCATTGATTCTAGCATTGTTAGCCTGGACAAGGAAATCAGTTTAGATTAAAATGAAAATCAGATTTAAATAATATAGACCCATAAATCCGTTATTTTTTTAATTCCAATTAATAGTATAGATGATCTCCATTTAATAGTAGAGTAGGCATAATTTCCATCATGTCCCGTTCCGTCCCATTCTTGATCTCATATTCCCGTCCCATATGAGAATATATTTTCATGAAAGACAAGGTTCTGATTCCCATTTGGGAATGGGATGGAACATGATGTGAATAGGAATTTCCGAAGTCCTATTCGGAACAAATTATATATAATGAATAATATTTATATATATATCTCATACCATAACTTTTATTCTTTCAATATAAATTTTGATATTTTATATGTTTAAATGTTTTTTTAACTAGTTACTCCCTCCGTTCTTTAGAGATGAATGTTTTAGAAAAAAAATTGTTTCACAAAATAGATGTTTTTTATTTTTAATGCAAAAGTTGTGTGGTATTTTTTGTTTTCCCCTTATTAATTATAATTATATATAATGTTGTTTTCTTAATTCTATGTATAGAACTCGGAAAACAAGCGCACGAGGAATGATGCAAGGGAAACTTAGTTATTTGGTTTATTTAATTTTATTTTTATGGTAGTCACTTGGTTTATTAGTATTCGAGATTGCTGAAATTTATTTTGGTTTATTTAGATTTTGATGATTTATAACTATGAAATTTACTTTGGGTGTTTTTTTTAATTTTAAGTTTTTGATTATTAAAAAACACATTTGTGATAGTTTATTTTTTTGTCATGTTTATGTTTTGGGAATTCCCGTTTCCGTCTCGTCTCATCCCGTTCCCGTCCCAAATTTTGTATGGGATATAAATAG